>CM038222.1:59161691-60361691 GCA_021442155.1 Cymbidium sinense
GGTCAATTGGTTTGGTTTTGGTTTGATCCAAGTTGAACTTATATATGAGCCCTAGATTGGAAAATAAATTAACGACAATCAATTTGGAAATGGATTTTAGCTCATTTGAAATTTTAAGTCAAAAGGGCTAGTCAGATTTGACTTGGTTTGATTTCTATTTGATTTGATGATTATAAGTTTCATTTATATTTGGATAGATAATTGAATAAAATGATTGATTCAAGAGAAAATTCATTGGTTTTGACTTGATATGAATATAATTTGGTTAAGTCTAAAGAATTGGCTTAAAGGGTTTAGATTGAGTTTGGATTTGATTTTCGATATAGTTTTGGTCATTTAAATTTGGATTTCATATATATTTGTGATTATAAATGAATGAATATTTGATTTATAAAGAGATCAATTGAGTTTGATTTAATCTAAGGGAGTTTTGACTAAGCTTATGAATATGATTCAATTGACTTAGGAAGGGCTTTAGGATTTGAATTTGATTTTGGGTTTCAATTATTTGGAGTCAAATGTGAAATTATATTTGAATTTGAATTTGAGAGGTTTGAGAATTGATTCTGAATTTGATTTGAGGAAGTGTATCTAGATTGAGTTTAGGCTATATGATATGTAACTTCCTAAGACCAAGCAAAGCCTAATCTAATGATTAACACTTCTAAGTCTGCGCTTAGGTTAAGTTTTCACCAATCACTGGGATGTCTTAATGACTAAGAAAATCTGTTGCCTGTAAGATTCCTAAGTCTAAGAGGGTGGCTGAGACCAAAAAGTAAGTCAATAACTATAAGGACAAAAGGGGAATAAATTAAAAAAAAAATTGAAAAAAAAATCTCCTCCTCGTTATGGCTGGCGTTTGATAGTCATTTATTTAAAAAAAAACTCATCTCCTTATTATGGCTGACGTTTGCTAGCCATTTAATAAATATATATATATATATATATATATATATATATATATATATATATATATATATATATATATATATATATATATATATATACATATATATATATAATTAAATAAATGAATATTTAATTAATTAATTAATACATATAATATATGTAATTACAAATTGTAATAATAAGTAAAGTTATTTTATTTTAAAAAAAATTAATATATTTTTGGATGAAATAAGTAATGCCATCCAAAAATAGGAGGACAAGTGATATGACACTAAAAATTTCACTAGTCGAAGCATGAATCTTAAAGTCGAAAGCAATCTGCTTTTGAGTCAAGACTAACCCGCATCAGTGTGCCTATTGAAAATTTTATGATCGATAATTTTAAATATATGTAAGTAAATCGATCTTGATAGCTTTGGATCAACAAGCCCAAGATTTCTAATTCTCACTTCATTTGAGCATTCATATCTTAAAATACATCGATGATGGTAGATTTTGAACCTGGAGTGGTTTGATTTTGCAATGTTTACGTAAATGCTCTAATTTATAAATAACCCTCTTTTCTGATGATGAGAAGTTAAAGAGAATAGAGAGCTCTGAGGCTTGAAGAACCTCTAGGCATAATCCTACCCAAGTCGACGCCGCCGACCCCATGTCGCCGGTCATCGCCGCCAGCCATCGCTTCCAACCACCACCTGACTACCACATTCACATGATCTTTCGCATTGCATCGGTGCGACCGCTGCTTGTTCGCATACCAGCCGTGCCACGTTGCCAATTACGCTACTGATCCACTGCGGCACATTGCTTTGCCATCATTAATTACCATCACGCTACTACCGGGATTTTGCATCCATTGGTCGCTCGACCCGCCACGCTGGCCACCGCATTGGCCACAGTTGGCGGCTGCATATAGCCACCACTGTGACCATCACTCCACCTTCGCGGTTTACCATCTCTCGCTCCACCATCGCGCGGCCATCATTATCATTACGCTGTTGTTGTGAATCAATTTATGAATTATGTTGGTCACGATGCCAAATCATCACCGAAGTCGTTATTCACTATCGCCGACACTAACGACCGCTGCACCAATTCACTTGATAATTATTGCTGATTCGAGATTTTAGTTGTCGCTTTCACACAACTCAGAATCATCTGAAACTTAAACTTTGTAATCCCGAATCAAAACTTAAACTTTGTACTCCAAAATAAATATATAGTGGAATATTTTTACAGGGCTATGCCTCGTGATTTTTTTCCCTCTTTTCATGATTTTTCCAAGTAAAAATCCTGGAGTTTCTCGTTCTCTATTCATATATATATGTGTGTGTACTGAATTTCTTAACAACGCTAAGACGTAAAGTTTTATTCTACCGGAACTGAGTTTCTAGCACGCAATAATTTTCATGCATGTTTTTATAAATTGCTTCAACCTTTTACTATAATTAAATAGATAAGTTAACAATGAGTTCTAAATTATGTAATTTATAAATATTCATAGCCAAAGATAAAAATATAGTAATAAACAGTAACGCAGGCTTAATCAAACAGTTTTAGTCCCACATCGTGAAATCATTAAGGAATTAATAACGATTTACATCTAAGCATACGGCTTAATCTTTGCCGGGCTTAGTTGCGTGAGCTTATGACCCGAGCGGGGGCGTTGAGGTTATTGGGATGATTGATTTGCAGTCACGGGAAAGGTCGCTCGATATGAGTGTTAAGCTTACTGTGTAATAGATCTTTCGACTGACTGTTGAATTGAATTTGAAAAACAATTTTTTATGTTATTTATGTGAACATGTTTATATTTAAAAAAGACATTATACTATTTCCTGTCTCACGGGAAAGGTCGAACGCTCGATATGAGCATTAGTTAAGCTTACTGTGTAATAGATCTTTCGACTGATTGTTGAATTGAATTTGAATAATAATTTTTCTTTTATAAAATCAACTGTTAACATATCATATGTTATGTATGTGAACTTGTTTATATTTAAATATTACATGTTATGCTAGAAAAAATTAGCGTTAGAGGTAAAATTTAATGCCTTTTTTTCGCCACAAAGTATTTAAAGAATAAGAATAACCCGTAATTTTATGTAAAAAAATCTCAAAAGAGGGAAAACCATGGGCTACCAAGAAAAGCTTCCACTGTATTTGCCAGAAGACAAAGATCTTCCGACACGATTGTGAATCAGATATGAGAAATGACAACAAGTACCGGTTGACGGCCGTTGACGACGACCGACGAGAATTGGCCGGTGACAATGAACAACGGCCGACGACGAATATGCGTCGATGGCGGCGCGCTGGTTTGACGACCGGTCACGATTGAAGAGGATCTTTGGGAGCCTCTCCTCTTTGGCCTTCCCTTCTCCTTCTTCTTGGCTTCCTCATATGAAATGATTTATTTAGAGCATCTCTGTAAAATACACGCAAAACCCGCACACTCCACTTCATCTGACGCTCAAAATGATCCCTTGATCATATGATGTATTTTGTGCATTTGAATGCTCAAATGAAATCTAATGTAAGATCTTTGACTTGTTGGAACCGCCGACGCCGATTTGACTATAAACACTTCATATTTGAGAGCTATTTAGGATTTAACCGATATCCCAAAGTTTCCAAAGATATTTTAAGATTGATCTCCAACTGATCAACTTGCTTTTAACATCAAGATTCTTGACTAATAGTATTTTAAATATATTGCCTCTATTTTTAGATATTATCTCAATCATCAAAATATATATGTCAAATACTAAAATAGTTCTTCAGAAATTTGAGGTCCATTAAGCATTTGAGAGAACAAATCTTCATGTGAGCAATATTAGACTATGGAAGTCGATGTCGCAAATGCGCAGTATAGAGCATTTCAGGTTACCGACCCATCTAATGACAGCGCAGTCGGGCGAAAGAATGTGCCGATCGTTATTGCCATCGATGCGGTCGCAGAAGGGCCTCGGGTCGCGAAACGCGGGCTATCTCGAGGGTCGAACTGCGCTGTCGCTGATTCTTCATGATCAGCGCCGGTCACGGGTAAACGGTCGCCTGAACGACGGATGGTCTGCCCAGCGAAGTCGGATCTGGCAACTTTCCATAGTCGAGAATCTGGGCGATTTACGCTGGCACGCCGGTGCCGCATGCATGTCTAATGAAGGCTCGAGATCGTTCATGGGTGGCATGACTTTCCTCATCGGTTTGTTTGCACACGGGCGCCTTACAGAAATGATAGTTTTGACCTCAAGTAGTAGCTTTAGCGTTTTACTTAGAAGGGGTCTAAAACCCGAGCAAAGAAGGCACTCTTTTCTTCTTGAAAGAAGGTCGTGAGATCACATTCAGTATCAGTGCTCCGTTCGAGGGTGTTAACTAATTTTGTCTGACCGGGATCGGAGGCGATCAAGACCCAGAGTTCATACGCATGCAGCTTTTCCTCTAAAGAGGTGTAACTTTAAAACGGATCGATCAAGACCCGTATTCATACAAGGCAGCTTTCCAAAGAGGTGTTAACTAACCTCGTGACCGACCGATCTGAGGCTATCAAGACCAATTTTGCAGTGCTCCGTTTTCTAAAGAGGTGTTAACTAACCTCGTTAGATCGACCGGGATCGAGGCATCAAGTAGTCATACGGCAAGGCTCCGCTTTTCTTGAAATAGTTAAGCTTCGCGGATGAGGAAGATCAAGATCGTATATGAGGCTCCATTTTTCCTCAAAAGAGGTGTTAATCAACCTCTAGAAACCGGACGACGCTATCACCCGTCATCATATTGCTCTTTTCTCATGTTAACTTAACCTCGCTTTAACCGACCGACGGCGATGGTAAGTTCATACTCGGCAAGGCTCGCTTTTTTCCGAGGTGTTAATGTCCTCGCCGGACCGACCGGTTTGGTGGCTATCGCGAGACGATAACCCAGACCGGGTTTTAATGCTCGACGATACGGCCGATATCAGAACGATGGTACGAGGATAACCAGCACGATGGTGGTGACACGAGATCGGCGAGAAGCGAATGACCATCCAGATCGGTGATGGTTACCGAGGGGCGTGGTAATTGGCACCTAGACGGTATTTACAGTCAGATAATGAAGATGCCGGCGATGTTCGGCAATGTCATGTAAGCAGAGCGATCTTATTGACGGGTTGTCAGCTAAAACGGTAGTGGCTCAACTGCGCTTTGATACGGGATGACCGCGAATTGCGGATCGCAGCAGGTTTATATCGGATTTTTGACCCAATGTTTTGTCAAACCGTTACGACGTTAATGGGAAGAGGTTGAATTGAATCATCGGATTTTGACCCATCCGAGTTGTTTGTTAGTGTTACCCGGCGATTTAACTATGGAAGAGGTAATGAATCAGAATTTTGACCCATCCAGGTTGTTTGTCGAGTGTTACGACGCCAATATGGAAGAGGTTGGATTGAATCGAGGATTTCTTTATCCTAGGTTGTTGTCGGTGTTACCACGACGCAACCTATATGGAAGAGGTCGGGAAGTTCACCAAGACCTTGACTATCAGTTGTTTGTCAATGTTACCCACGATTAACTGTATGGAAGAGGTCGAATTGAATCCGAGATTTTATAAACCAAGGTTGGTAGTGTGACTCATGACGTTAATGATGGAAAAGGTCCAATCAAGTCCCCTTAGGATTGATCATGCTTGGTTGAGATACAACATGAGTGGTATATTCCTCAAGTGGGAGGATTAAATGAAGAAGAAACAAGCTTATAAGGAAAATTCATAAACTCGTTATTTTGATAATGTCGGATACAATATTGTCATAAGATAACTTAACAAAAGGGACGATACATTTTAGAGAGAGTTAACAAAGGATGAGAGAGGAAAGGACAAACGGGATAAATTAAATATTATAATATTTATACACCAATGATTACATATAACACTTTTGAGACCTTCCATGTTCCAAATTTTAAGGAATGTTTTTTTCCTGATCGTTGGTCATATTGGTCATCATAAAAGTGGGGAGCAGATCTTTACAGACAAAACCCTGAGGTATTTCTTTATTTTGAAGATTAAAATTCTCGATGTTGAAGGTCACCGCATGGTTGAGCTTGTTTGAGGTAACATGATTATTTGTTGATTTTCAGCACTCCAACCCCAATGGGAGTTTGAAATTTTATCTTAATATAAGCGCGACAAAGATTGATTGAGGGTCTTCCAAAGCGTCAATTTGACTTGACCACTATGAATTGAACAGTGAGTGACTTGTTGAGAAAATTCTCAGATCAACTGAAGGGTGATTGTCCCTCCACCAGTATGGGGCGATTATCAAACCCATATAACGCTTGCAGTTGAAAGTTTTTCCTTAACCAAACCCATGCAGAAAGGTGGAGTAAAATAAAACATCAATGGAACTCTCATTATCAATCAAAATTCTCTTAACAACATAACATGGGTCACCAATCCTAATTAAGACAAGAGGATCTTGATGTGGAACTTGGACTCCTTCTAAGTCCGAAGTTATTAAAGTGATGGGATGATTAATACAAGATTTTTTAACTGCTCTTCAAAGGTCATGAAGATTTGATTAGATAGTAGTGGCCCACTTGCAATCGTTTCAATTTCTCCAACTATTTAGCGACTATTATGTTGTTTCTGTGATGATTGTTCCGGTTGCCCCCCAATTGGAGCTATGTTTGTTTGAGTTGGTTGATTTTGCATAAATTGACGTAGATATCCTTGCTGAATGAGCCTCAATTTCCTCTTTGAGTTGTTTGCATGCCTCAGATTTCCACTCGATGGAAGTGACATATTGCTCTAATAATTTGGTTTTTAGATGTGGCCACTTGATATTTTCTTCATCTCGAATAGCCATTGGAGGTTAACACGAGATGTGTTCCTAGTTATGGTTCGTGATCGCTGAGCGCGTGGAGGGAAATCATGACCGCCTTGTTGCTTCCGATGGGATTGTTGATCTTGTTTCCTAAAAGCACTCTTATGTTTTCCCTGAATTGTTCAAATTATTTCGATGGGCATTAATAGCATCGTGAATCTGTCTTCCACATCGAAAGTCGATAAAGTGATCAGATCTCTGATAGGACGAGTAGAAGGCGGACGAGCCCCCAAGGAAAACTCCTCTTAGTAATCGTCTCTGTATTTGGCAAGCTTAGGAGAATCTCGGAAGTATTCTTTAAGTGATTCACCCTCATTTTGATGAATGTCGGAGAAATGGGAGGAATCTTTAATGATCCTCCATGCGGCTTTACAAAAAATCTTGGCGAGTTTGTCAAAGGTATGGATGGATTCCCTTGGAAGGGAGTAGAATGTGCGAGCTTGTCCTTGAGGGTAATGACGACAAGCAAAGGTGTCGAGCTCGCTGGAGCATGATGATAAATGGTAATGTCGATGTGTTCATGGGTCGCCCTTCATAGGAATCAATGTTCTAAGCTTGAAACTCGAGAATAGGATGTTGAAGAAGCCACTAAAGGTGAGGATTCCTCATAGCCGTGATGAAGGGGAAGATAATTTCTGTCTTGAAGGTGAAATTCGTTTTAGATTAAGCGTCGTAATTCTGCACCCATAACATGACGAGTGGAGTCAACAAGACGTGTCACACTACACAATAATGGTGATTAGCAAATGAGTCGATGTGATGGATGATATCAAGTAAAAGGACGAGATCACATCACGCCGAAGCGAGGAACTTCATGTAGATTAGCATTTTGACCTCCGCTAACGATCGATCTTGGGAGAGATGTGTTTTCAGAGTAGTTGTGGTTCCTCGCAAAGTGGATCATCTCAGGAGACTCTTCCATACGATACCATCTTCTAAAGAGATTCTGTTCTCTGAAACATGATCACTATCGTAAGAGGCGGCGTCATCTTTGATTGGTTTCAGAGACGGAGTTGAGCGGGAGGCTCGTTAATCACCGCCTTGGCCATGACGCGTTTTCACGGAATTGATTCTCTCCACGATGGCAAACTATTGCGAAAAATCATTGCGGTAGAGTAAAAGTTTACTCAGCTTCTTTGGGGGTCCAAAGATAATACACGGTATTTAAAGAGAAGAATAAACTCCATAATTTACATGGAAAACCTGGGAAAACCATGCCTAAGAAAAGCTTCCACTATGTATCACTGAGCACAAGATCTTCCGAGGATTATAGAATCAGATATGAGAAATGGACAACAAATTGCAAGTGACAATGTTACCTAACGAATTTATGTGGATGATGTTGACGACGATGATGTTGACTATGATCGACGATATGGTCTGATGATGACCGAACAATGGTCACGGCATGAGATCGCCGGTGGTGACTAATGGGGATCGACCGTCGAGTGCGAGTTGGAGGATCTTTAGAGCTCTCCCTCTCTCTTGCTTCCCTTCTCCTTCTCCTTCTTTCCCCTCATATGAAAATGAGGGCTATTTATAATGGAGGAGTGCCTCAGAATACATGCAAAACCCATACCACACCATCTGGACGCTCAAAATGATCCCCTTGATCATATGATGTATTTTGTGCATTTGAATGCTCAAAAGTCAAAATTAAAGATCTTTGGCTTTGGAACCGGCTCTGAGATGGATTGACTATAAACACTTCATATTTGAGAGCTATTTAGGGATTTAACGATATCCCAAAGTTTCAAGGATATTTTAAGAGCTTGATCTCACTAGTTTCAACTTGGATGCCTTGCTTTTAACATCAAGATTCGTGCTTCGACTAATAGTATTTTAAGTGTCATATCAATACATTATACTATTTCCTGTCTCATAAGATAATTTAAGACAATGATGTATCTATATTTTTGCATGTCTTGAATAACTATTTAAAAAATATTAATTTATTAAATTTAAGACAATGATGTATCTATACAAAGGTGTTGGGATGGGTTAATACATGGAGTTTAATGTCTTCAAAGGTGCCTAATTGCATTAGTACATCTCTTTCCATTAGGGATTTTTGAATATTCTATGCTATTGAGCTAAAGTCATTGTTCATTTTCCTTGTTGCCATCAAATTTAACCTAATGATGTCTCCTTTTACATTTTATCAATATAAGGATGATTTAAAAGAAGATAATATTAGTTTTCCATATTAATTTAAGAATAATCTTATTAAGCTAGACACATTATGAAGATGCATCATGCATCTATTTTCTCTCTATTGACTTTGATTCAATGATACTATGAAGTTAAATAAGGGATTTGAAAGTCAATACTAGGTACATAGGCTGTATTTAATATAATTTTTTGATGGGAGCTTTACTCGCCAAAAATATCTATGGTGTTTATTTTTGGGATGCGGGACACCACGCAGATCTTAGGAGGTACTTATTGAAGTGATCAGGTACGAGATTAAGAAATGATGTATTATCTCAAAAGATATAAATCACTATATTATAATGGACCTAATCACCTAATAAGGATTCCGAAAGCATGATGGGTCTTCAAAAAATACGATCTTTCCCCACTTTACATGGAAAAGTAAAGTAGGGTTTATTTTAAGTCGGTTCATTAAGTTCTATGGAGGCAAGATCCCATAATTACATCCTAAAGAATGAGAATTCTAAGAATACTCTTGATTAAAGTAGACAACTAGGGTCTCCAAAGATTTCAAGGTTAAGACTATCAAAGGATTATTTTAGAAAATCAAATGGGATAGATCAAGGAGAAGACTTATTTTTTGGAATCCAAAGGGAGAAAGTAAGAAATAGATGATACTAGGAAGCCTAATGAGCATTCCAATATATCCTATAATTGGGCTTTATATTTTTGAAATTGAAGAGAGTTAATTATTTGAGTTAACATTTTATTAGATTACTAGAGCTTATAATTCTACAATATAAGATTGTGAAATGCCTAAGAGGTGATTTATACTAGCAAGGAAACCCTACCTTAGATTCCTAAAAAAGGAGCCTTGGTACAAAACAAAGGCATGACCTAAAATATGGTTTACCTCCACAAGCACCCAACCCATTTGACTTTATTATCCTTGAGCCAACTCTCTTAGCTTTAAATCCATATAAGCAAGTCTCATGCTTTGTAAGATGGCTAGGTTGTTGTTCATTTAGAAAGGAGACTAAGTCTTTAAACTCACTCCCTAAGAGACTAAAGCATGAGTGGTATGAATCCATGACTTAATCTAATGTAAATTTTATCAAATTTATTTGATTCTTTTGGACTTTTTGTTTTGACACGGGCTATGGGATTTTGTATGACTAAATGCATGAGAATTTGATTATGGGCCAAATCAAGAGAGAAAGGGGTGTTCTTCCACCAAAGACTTCACAGGTTAAGCCTTCATTCTCTAGCAAATATGGAAGTCCCCTCTTAACAAGAGTGAAATAATATGGCATGTATGATATCATACATTCATCCATCCAGCTAAGGGGTTGCTTTATCTTGATTTAATTCCTAAAATTTTATGTGAGGTTATGAGTTATTTTAAAATTTTAGTTATGAGTTAGTGGGATAGAAAATTTAATTTTATCCTAAGAACCTACCGCAGCCACACATTCAACATCAATCATAAAGAAAATGAAAAGCATTATTTAATGCAATCTAAACATAATATCAAATAATTTTATAGACTATGAATAAAAAAGGCCAGGTCGGTTCTCGTCATACACCGAAAAGAGAAAAAAAGATGGGTAGTGAGCTACCCTTATACAACCTGATTATAAAAAAAATAATAATACATGCTATGGGGACTTCTTATCTTCATTTCTTTATTCTCTTTTTGATTTGATTTTCTCCAAAGGCATCAGGAACCCTTGGACTAAGCATTCGTCACCGCTCATCCTAATCTCTCACAACACTAATCCTAATAATTACTTACATCAAAATAAAGAATAAATCTAAATTGCTGCAAAATAAATGTTAGCTAAACACACCATATAACCCAAGCAAGATCTAATAATTTGAATAATTTAGACCCCACATGGATAACCAAGCCCACCTGTCCTAACATGGGTTATGCTTAGAGGCTAAGCAACCTGCACAACAAAAGTATTTATATTTTTATTACAATGGCCCCTTAAGCACAACCTCCTATAGAAAACATGATTAGGCTAATAAAGACTTAACATCCAGTCTACGAAACATACACCCTAACATCCATATATTACAACACAAAAAACATACATCATACATACAATGCCCTAACTTAGCACTAAAAGTGGTGACTTAGTATTCTAATGTGTGTGCTTAAAGCTTTTGTAGCAAGACTTTACTAGGCTTCTTTAGTCTAAGTTTCAATTTGGAGTTTGAATTTTTTTAAAATGTTTTCCTTTGGGTGATTTCAATTTAAATTATTTAATGATTTATTTTTCATTTTTATTTCACTTTTATTTGGTTAAAATGATGTTTAGGTTTTCAAGAATGAAGAGTAGAATGAATTCCATTTGCAGATGGAACTCACCCTATTCTACATCCTAATTATTAAAGAATCTAACTAAGGTCCTCAAGTATCTTAATTAGCCCATTTGAATTTATGTAATTTATTTGATTTAATTTAGTGCTTAGAATTTGAGTTTGTTTAAGTATTTGAATGATTGATTTTGATTTAGATGTTTTGGTTTAATTATATCTTGATAATATCCTTGATATCCAATGAGGTTTAAGTTTGTTTAAATTCATGTGTTTTGATTGGTTAATTTTAGATTAGATGTTTTGGTTTAATTAAGTCTTGATAATTCAATATTATTGATCTTTGATGAAGTTTAAGTTTGTTTAAGTTCATGTTCTTTTGATTAATTGATTAGATGTTTTTGGTTTAATTAAATCTTGATAATTCAATATCCTTAAAATCTAATGAAGTTTAAGTTTGTTTAAGTTCATGTTCTTTTGATTGATTAATTTTAAATTAGATGTCTTTGATTTAGTTAAATCTTGATAATTCAATATCCTTTTGAATTAATATTTAATTCTTTTCTTTGATTATGGTTATGTGACTTAATTTCATGTTTATTTGATTGTGGTTCATTTATTTGTAGTTTGATCGGATTAGATAAATTGAAATTTTATTTTGATTTTAATTGAGTTTGATTCTTTATAATTATGATTGTATTTTTAATCACATCCATCAAAGTTTGGTTTGTATTTATTACATTGATATAGTTGATTAGTTTATCTTATTTAAGTAGTTGAATGAGATTTGATTTGATTACATATTAAATTGATGAGAGTCTCTTCTTAATTTAATTTAATTTGATTTAAGCTTTGTTTATCTTTTGGGTTTTAGGTTCAATGTGATTATGTGATTAGTTTAATTAAGAAGTATATTTATGTTAATTATAAAGGTTTGTTTAATTATAAATTTGATTATACTAATGATATAATTAATGACTTAATAATTTAGGATTATTTTAGGTTTTGATTAGTATTTAATTGCATTTATGTTTGATTAAGCTTAGGTTTGATATGATTACTTTAATTAATTTAATTATTTTATTTAAGAGGTGTGATTAATTATTAAATTAAATAAAGATTTGTTTAATTTTTTAATTTGATTTCATATTTATTTGATGTAATTAAATAAAGATTTGTTAATGATGTAATTAATGAGTTAATGATTTAAGTTTAAATTAGGATTTGATTAGCATTTAATTGCATTTTATATTTGATTAAGCTTAAGTTTAATATGATTAATTTAATTGACTTAATTAGTTTACTTAATAGGTGTGTGATTAAATTAATTAGTAGATTAATTAAGTGATTGATTTGAATTAATTTTAATGTGATTTATAAAATTAATTTGGTTGATTAAGATGATGGATTAATTTGTTAAGTTTGCATTAATTAGGTGTTTATTCAATTGGATTAGGTTAAGGTTAGTTAGTTTAATTAAAGAGTGAGTTTAAGTTAATTATTAAATTAAATTAAGATTTATTTAATTCTTAATGATGTAATTAATAACTTAATGATTTAGGTTTAATTCAGGTTTAGATTAGTATTTAATTGCATTTTGATTATGTTTGGTTAAGCTTAGGTTTAATATGATTAATTTGATTGACTTAATTAGTTTATTTAAGGGGTGTGATTAATTATTAATTTTGATTAGGGTTTGATTTAAGCTTAATTTTAGAGTTAGCTTTAATGTAACTTATTTAAATTAATTTGATTAATTAAGATGATGGATTAATTCATTAAGTTTATATTAACTAGATATTTGATTAATTAAGTTTGATTAAGGGTAATTAAAATTTTAAATAGTTAGATTAATTAAGGATTTATTTAATTAGAGATTAATGACTTAATTTCCCACATGTGAGTGATTTGATTTAATTAAGTGTTTTCTTAAGTTTGATTTGATTAAGGTTATTGTTTACCATCATTGTTATTAGTGAAATTAATTATTTATTTTTTAAGTTTGATTATTTATGATTAGAGTTTTATTGATTTGATTTATTTATTATGTTTGATTTCATTAACATGTTTGATTTAGTTATTAGGTTGAAATATTTAATGGTGAATTAATTATCAAATTCTAAATGGATGTGATTTAATCATATGTTAATTAAATTAAATTAAATTTTATTTGGTTTAATTCGATTAATATCAAATGATTATGTTAAATTAGTTTATTAATCAATTTAATTTCTTTAGTTTATTTAATGATTAATTAGTTTTAGTTTATTTATACTCATTAAGGGGTATCATATGATTAAGATTTCATACTTAGTGTAGGTTTAGTTATACTAATTTGACTCATGTCAAAGTTTCTTAGATTTGTTTAATTCTAAGTTTGATTTAAGATTTAATCATTTAATTAAGTTTTATTAACTTAAATAGGTTTAATCATATTTAATTTAATTTACTCTAAGGATGATATTTTTTGATTTGAGGTTTGATTAATGATTGCTTAAGTGATATTTCATTTCTGATTTTGATTTGATATTTAAATTATTTTTTAGATTATATTTTAATTCTTTGATTAAACTCTACTCTTAAGTGTTTATTTTGAGTTCATTAGGATTAAGAAGATCACATTATTTTCTCAAGAGTCCTAGATGTCAATTGAAGTGATTTAAACCATTTTGAAGATTTTTTTAGAAATTTCTGAATTTTTATTTGATTTATTTTATTAAAATGGACAATCTGAACTTCAAAACTTAATTTCTCCCAATATATAAGTTCTTTTCACTTAAAATTTTTATGGTAAGTGTGTCTTAAATCTTGTTTTAATCCTAAAAATTTCAATTTAATCTGACTTATATTTTTGGTTTAATTAATAAAATTTAACTTTTTACTAAAACTTAAATTAAGTTTAAAATTTGGGGATTTTAGGTTTTTTGGATTCCTCTCGGAAAGTCAAATCCAACGAGCCTTTATTTATAATTTTTGGTTAAATATTTTTCTTTTTATGAATTTTTTAAATTTCATGTGATTTAAATTAATTTTTTAAAAAAAGAAAATATATGGTGCTAACATCTGGCCAAGACTACAACCCACTAAAACTACGCGCTCGCATCCATCGAAATCGATCCTGATCGGGACGCGATCTAGCCGTCATCGATGGATCGCCGGTGGTCCAGATCGATCGCAATCCAAAGGCTCAGATCGGTAATTGAGTCATCCGATCCCTCGAACGGGATCGGACGGCGTAGCCGGCGATGAACTGTTTTTTTAAGGGAAAAATGGGATTTTTAAGTGAAAACTTATCCAAATTGACCCGTTTTCGCGTCGATTTACACAAAAAAATATTCTATTTTTAATTGGGATGACTTAAAGTAAAAATGCGGGATTATCTAGGAAAAATTCTTAAAATTGCAAGAAAATTAATACAAAATTTGAAAAATTAATCCTGTGCACTACGGTTTGATAAAATTTATGGTTGCGATGAAGATCCAAACTCCTAGGTATGTAAAGAAGCTTTGGAATGATGATCGCCTCCTTTCTAACATCATCTTCTTCGATGTTTACTATCGTCTCGCCGGAAAAATAACTATTTATGTTTTTGAGCTCAAAAATGGCTCAAAGAGGTGGGGATGGGTTCATTTTTTCTTTGGGGAGATTTTGGGGGCTGAATGGTGGTGAGAGTAAGAGATCTAAAGTTTCATTTCTCCCTCCTTTTATAATGGCCAAAAATCCATTATTTTTGTGAATTTTTGGCTCCAAATTGATTGTCATCTTGCTTGGGTGGTTGGGATGGATGATGGATGATGGATTGATTGAGGACTTTGGATTTTTGCTTCAAAGTCCTCTCTTGTTGTCATATGATCAGATTATTCAATGCAAATATTGAGGAGGAGTTAAGTGCACTTGATGAGAAAATTAAATGAGGTTGGGTGGAATCCTATGTGGGGGAGGATCCATGAGAGATTTAAATGGGTTGGGTTGGTTTTGGGCTGATCCCAAATGGGTTTGGGCTGGGTTTGATCAACCCCCAATGGGTCTTGGCTTGATTTCAAGGGATTTGGCCCAATTTGGGTCAATGGGTCATATTGGGTAAAATTGACCCATTTGACCAAAATTGGCCAAGCTAGCTTAGGTTATGGGTTGATTCATGTTCAATTGGCTAATTGAAGATGAATGTGGTCTTTGGTTTGAATAAATTTGGATTTAATTTGGATTGCCAAATTGACCCTTTAGGCCAATTTGGGTTGGGTTAGTCCAATTGGGAATTGATGATCAAATTGAATTTAATTATGACTTTGGTCAACTTCAATCAATTTAGAATGAACTCATCAATCAATTTGGGTTAGATCATGATTTGGTTTTTAGGCCAATTTGGGTCAATTTGGATCAAATGACCAATTGGGCGTGCTTTGGCCCAATTGATTGCAATTGATCATCCTAGGGTGATCAACAATCATGGTAGAAGGTTTTGGTAGCTTGGTTCAATCCAATTGGGTTAGAAAGTTGGCTCAAACGGGTCCTTTAGGTCACTTTGGGTCAAGTGGACCTAAGTGGGTCAATTTTGGTTTGGTTTGATTTAAGTTTAGTTGAACTTATATATGAGCCCTAGATTGGAATATAAATTCAACGGCAATCAATTTAGAGTCTAAGGGATTTTAGCTCATTTGAAATTTTCAAGTCAAAAGGGCTAGGTTGGATTTGACTTGGGTTGGTTTCTATTTGATTTGATGATTATAGGCTCCATTTATAGTTGGGTAGATAATTGAATAAAATGATTGATTCAAGAGAAAATTTATTAGTTTTGACTTGATATGGATAGAATTTGGCTAAGTCCAAAGAATTGGCTTAAAGGGTTTAGATTGAGTTTGGATTTGATTTTCGATGTAGTTTTGGTCATTTAAATTTGGATTTCATATATATTTGTGAATATAAATGAAGGAATATTTTATTTATAAATAGATCAATTGAGTTTGATTTGATCTAAGGGAGTTTTGGCTAAGCTTATGAATATGATTCATATGACTTGGGAAGAGCTTTAGGATTTGAATTTGATTTTGGGTTTCAATTTTTTTGGAGTCAAATGTGAAATTATATTTGAATTTGAATTTGAGATTTGGTGAGAATTGAATGTGTTTAATTTGAGAAAGTGTATCTAGATTGGGTTTAGGCTATAGGATAGGTAACTTCCTAAGACCTAAGGCAAAGCCTAATCTAATGATTAACACTTCTAAGTCTCCAGATTTAGATTAAGTATTCACCTAATCACTAGATGTGTCTTATGACTAAGAAAATCTTAGTGTCTAGAAGATTCCTAAGTCTAAGAGGGTGGGGTTGAGAGCTCAGTCTAAAAGTGAGGTCAATAACTATAAAGACAAAAGGGGAATAAATTAAAAAAGCAAAAAAAAAACCTCCTCTCCTCATTATGGCTCTCGTTTGCCAGCCATTTATTTAAAAAAAAAAAAAACCCTCTCCTTATTATGGCTGACGTTTGCTAGCCATTTAACTAAAAAAAATCTCCTCTCTTTCAAGACTAAATGCCAATATATATATATATATAAACATTTAATTAATTAATTAATTAATTAATTAATACATATAACATATGTAATTACAAATTGTAATAATAAGTAAAGTTATTTTATTTTAAAAAAATTAATATATTTTTTGATGAAATAAGTAATGTCATCCAAAAATAGGGGACAAGTGTGACACCGAAAATTTTACTAGTAAGCATGAATCTTAAAAAGCAACTGACTGAACAAGACTAACCATGGTGTCATTTTTTGTGATATCCCGACTTTTAAATATAGAGTGTTTATCAAATCGAGCATCTTGATGAGGATCTAAAGCCCAAGATTTCTAATTGACTTCATTTGAGCATTCATATATAAAATACATCGATGATCAAGGAGTTTTTGAACCGTCCGATGGAGTGGTTTGGATTTTGCATGAATAAATGTCACCTCTAATCTATAAATAACCCCTCTTTCTTCGCATGAGGGGAGGTCAAGCTAAAGAGAATAAAGAGCTCTGAGGTTTGAAGAACCTCTAGGCATAATCCTATAAGTGACATCGGCCACCTTGCTTGCTTGACCGCCATCGCCTCCAACCATCATCACTCACGCCACTACACTACTATCGTCTCATCGCCATCGGTCGCCGTACCCCAGTCAAACACACCGTATCTGCCGCATGCCGTACTGCTGACCACCGCCGGTTGCCGCCGGCCACTACTCGACCACTGGTCATATAGCGGACACTGCTGGTCACTAATTATTGATTGCCACGATCTGATGCCATCATCGGCCATAGTTCACGCTGCCATCGGACGAGCGCGAACTGGTTGTGCTATGCGCACCAACCACCGTCGCCATCGCCGCACCACCACGGTTACCATCGCGGTACTATCCGGTTCATCGCTTGCCGGTCGAATACTAAACATTATTATGTCACCGCCGATGCTTTCACTCTCCACAATTGATCACCCGACAGCCGAGATCATCACCGACAATCATTATCTTATCGCTGATTGCCACCAACGATTGTTTAACTACTGCAGATAATTATTTTACTGATTTGCATCGACTTTCTCAACTACAATCTTAAGTATCTAAAATTTAAACTTTGTTCAAAATAAACATATAGTGGTTTTTTTAGCACGATTTTTTCCTCTTTTCGATTTTTCACATAAAATCTTTGAAGCTCCTCTCTTCAAATATCTATGTTGAATTTCAACAAGACTAAGATAAAAGTTTTATTCTTCTAACTGAAGTTTCTAGCCGCAACAATTTTCATGCATATTTTTATAAATTGCTTCAACCTTTACTATAATTAAATAGATAAGTTAACAATGAGTTCTAAATTATGTAATTTATAAATATTCATAGCCAAAGATAAAAATATAGTAATAAACAGGAACGCTTAATCAAACAGTTTGGGTCCCACATCGTGAAATCATTTGGAAATTAACATCGATTTACATCTCAGCATACGGATTAATCTTTGTCGGGCGGCGTGAGCTTATGACCTGACTGAGCGGGGGCGTTGAGGTCGTCAGGATGATGGATTTGCATTCACGAGAAAGGTCGAACACTCGATATGAGTGTTCAGCTTATATGTAATTGATCTTTCGTCTGACTGTTCAAGTCAATGTAAACGATAATTTTTTTTTATAAAATTAACTGTTAATATATCATATATTATTTATGTGAACTTGTTTATATTTAAAAAATAAATTATACTATATTTCCTGTCTCATAAGATTATTTAAGGCAATGATATATCCATATTTTTACATGTCTTGAATAACTATTTAAAATTTAATAAATATTAATTAATTATATAATCCATATTTTTACATGTCTTGAATAACTATTTAAAATTTAATAAATATTAATTAATTATATAATTAAATATAAATTTTTTTATGATTTATATTATATTTAATATTGTTTTTTTATATGTTATAGTCTAGAAATTATTGATGAATAGATTTTTTTAAAAGTTATTATTATAATTTTTTTACTTATTATTATTTTACTATATTAATTTTTTAATATTTTTTGCTATCATGATTTATGAATTGTATAATACTTTTTTTTCTTTTATCTTTTGCATCTTTATAATTTTAGAATTTTTTGTCTATCTCATGTTTATTTAATTTATATAACATATTATTTTAAAGGATGAGATAGATATATATATATTGTTGTGTATATTAGATAACACCCAGAGTATTACTAAAAGTCAAATATTGTATAAATTTATTGAAAGTTTGTACTTAATTTATTAATTGAATACCAAATTATTAAATTTAAAAAATAATTTTATTTTTAGTATTTAAAAAAATTAGATGAAAATAATAATAAATTCATTTAATTTAATATAAATAAGTGGATACCAACATCAACTAAATACCGTAAGTCATTCAACTCTATGCATTAATCCAAAAAAGTGTACACACAAAGGAATCATAGAACAAACATTCTTCCATTCTTTCTTTAATCTAAATTTAAAATAAAATAAAAAAACTAATGCACAACACTAAACAACTGTTATTACATAATCTTCGTTATAATAATCAGTTGCACTGCTGCGGCCTGAAGGTCTCTTTCGATAAAAGTTTCTCCATAAGCTTTTGAAACCTGAACGCTGGTCGGAGAAGAACTGAGTGCCTCTCGACGACAGAATCGCTCTTTATCTCTTCTCCACACACACCGCCCAGAACAAGCCTACGCGAACAAGAGGTCGCATCTTATGAGGACCGGATGCCCTTCCGAACTTCAGCGCATTGCTGTTGACCATGAGTTCCATGTCCTCCAAGTTGAGGTAACAATGGGTTGTCCCATGATATGAAATGGAGGTGGGTTGACGTAGTGTTGGTGAATTCTTTAGCACAGAGGACGGTGTGAAGTAGCCTCGGTGATGAGAGGAAATTGGTACATGAGGAGAGATGGTTAGGGAGATTGTCCCAGACCCATATGCAGTAGTCGATGAAAGAGTGAGAGAGCGCCATCCAAGCAAGTCTAGTTTTTGAGGATGTTTGAGAGACCACTGTCTCGTTTACAATTACCCCAATATACGTCAAAGCATATATTAAAAAGCAAGAAATCAAATCACTTTTGACTTCATTTATTCTAACGAAAGTTGGCATTTCACTTCCATTTTATGTTTGTTTAGGATAAGCTTGTTTTGGCGTCCTTTAAATTGCTCGTCTTTCTGAAGGCTTATATAACAGACAGGCAAAAGTCAATCACAAGAAGTAATATCATTAGAGTCATTGATTAGGACAAATATCTTTAGAATCAATAAAGATATGTTTCATATCATAAGGCAAAGCCACAGCTTTGGATTACCATTTTTTTTTTTAATTCCACAGCTACTAAAGTATATATTATAACTTCCTAGCCACACTCTTTCTCAAATGCATATTTATTTAGAACAATCAAAGGCTTCTTCATTTCCTTGAAAGCACTCGATTCATGTGTAGATGTAGATTTACTATTAAGTTTTATAAGTATAGAAATTACCATTCTCACATTAGTCTTCAAAGCATAAGTATTGGAACTCCCAAAAAAACACCTAAATTATAGAGTCATGGTTTGCACAAAATAGCATCAGCAATAACGTGACAACATATTAGTAGATTTACCGTTCCAATTTTTTAAAAAAATAATGGTCTCGTTGCTGCAAAAAAAAAAACTTCTATCTTAAAAGTTGTGATATATATTACAAATTTTTTTAATTTTAAAAAAATTAAATCATAATTTTTTGATTGTCACTATACTCTATCATATTTGATTGAAAAACACAACTTTTTCGTCGCAACTTCTTCAAAACGTAAGTTATCTAATTGCTCTGCAGTGCAATTCAACCCTCACCGCACCACCACTCCAAATAAAGCCTGTCGATGATAAAATGTTACACATGATTATTCTTTTCATAATCTATAACAAATTAAAACATCGATTATTTTGGATGAATGATGATGCCATCTTGAGATCGTTATTTTAATTTTAAGTTTTTCTTTTAATTTTCCGCATAAACTTGAGTGTACCGGTCACGATCCCTGCTTCGTGTTTGTCCGAGTAACCACATATGATCAAGGACCCGATAAGGTGTCGCCAAGAGTATAGAAAGGGCTCTCCTTCACTTGGTGTGCCAATGATTTCTCTTGAGAAAGTTTGCCTATATTTAAATAATTTATGAATGGTTGCCTCCAATCATCATCCTTTTGGCAATGTCAACCTCCTTCAAGAGAATCTTCATGAGTTCAACATCAATAATAAGACTTGTCATTTTGGACACCGAATTGACTCATCTTCTACTGCCAACTCTTTGGCAAGCCGCTTATTCTCTCCTGAGGAATCTTGTATGGTAACCTCTAAGATTTGGGCCAACAATTTCATGGTATACTTGTGGTAATGATGGAGTTTAGGTTTTAGAACTTTGTAAGACCCAAATTTGATGACTAAGCGAGAATCCCCAAAGATGTTGATACTTGCATAATGTAATGACTAACTCTGCAATGAGAGCCTCATATTTTGTTTGGTGCATGATTGGACATATGAGAGAATCTCATCACATCAGCCTAGAGTTGGGAGAACTATTCTACCCCGCCTTCCACAGGATAGTAAATTATGGTTCTTCTCCTCTAGATAAGCCGCACCATCAAACTACATCTCCCAGCGGCGAGCACTAGTACCCCCTAAGTTAATGACTTGTTCATCGGGGAGATCATCGTTAATCAGAGAGTCAGTAGGGAGTGGATGCACTGCTAAGAAATCCGCAAGTGCTTGTCCTTTACAGAGAGAGTGAATGTTATAACAAGACAAAATAATGGACTAACATGCCAACCGTCAGGATGAGATATTGAAGTGGATTGACTCTAGATCAAGTTTACTTATGAGAAAGCATGTATTATCGTAGCTTTTAGATGCAAAGATTAAAGCTAGGTTTATAGGTGGATAGTTTGCCTCGAGGGATTAGACGACAACCGAGATAATAGAGCATTTTCCTTCCTTCATTGGTTTGAGCCAACAAAGTGCCAAGGAAGTCGTCAATGCGAATATATAATATGAGCGCGGATAGGGGCTACTAGATGCCATCGATATTGCTTGATGTCTTCAAAAGCATGCTCGCACTTGTCATCCCACTTGAACATGACATGACAAGTCAAAGAATGGTTGGCATCTTCGATAAGTTAGAAATGAAGAGTCTTAGACACGTCGCCTTGAATGACCGAGTTGTGTTAGCTTTTATGGGGTGGCATTTCTATTATCGCTTTGATCTTTTCTGAATCGATTTCAATTCCCCGGTGTCGGACAATAAACCCAAGAAATTTTCCTAAAGCTCCTCCGAATGCACACTTCAAGGGGTTCATTTTAAGGTTGTATTATCTTAACTGTTCAAAAACTACTCTCAAGTTAAAGAGATGGTCTTCCTTTTCTTTGCTTTGGATAACGAGATCATCGACGCAACATTCAACTTGATGATGAATGAGTTCATCGAAGATTCGAGTCATGACTCGTTGGTATGTGGCACCCATATTTTTAAGGTCGAAAGACATAACCTTACAATAGATTCTGATTGGGGTTCGAAAGGCAGTGTTTCTTTCATCCTGGCTATCTTAATTTGGTAGCGAGATGACCCATCCATAAAGGAGAATCGCATGAGATGAGGCGATGTTCACCATCAATTTATAAGAAGTGGAAATTCATCCTGGGACATGCCTTTAGATCCCTAAACTCACATGCTATTAGGTCATTCTTTTTCTTAATTGGGACTACACTGGCCATTCAGGTAGGATATTTTTCTTCCCTAATAAAGTCAGCCAAAATCAATTTCTTGATTTCAAAAGTGACCTGATGTTCAATGTCTAATTTCATGCATCTAGAGCTTGCATAGGTTAGCAGTTCTATTGCTAGTTTGGAGATATGTCGGAGATAGACATCTCTTCATAACTCCATGCAAAACAATCCTTAAACCGCTAGCTTCACTAAATCATTGGTTTCTTTTTCATTCAATAGATAAGCGATATATGTTGGTGGATCTTCTTCGCCTTGATTTCTTTGAGCTTTATGCCGATTTGATCTTCCTCTTCAAACTCGGTGGTGCATCCGACTTCAAAGTCATTTGGATAATCTAAGCACACCTCCTCATATGAGTTAGCATGATTTGAAAAGAAAATTAGATTTCAAATGATTGGTGATGACTAAGCGTCACATCATTGGACCCACTATATTCCTATGAATAGCATTTGTTGTCCCATAACCTTTCTCGAGATATCCTATATCTTCCAATATCCACTATAATGTAAAGTGGATGGTTGTGCTTGGTCGTTCCTAGAAGCAAGCCTTCACCACTAAATGTAACTCTTAGAGTGTCCTCTAAACTACGAGCTTCCTCCTCAATAGCAGTCAGCTGGGCTAAGCATATCTCCGAATCAAGAAGAGCTTTAATTAAATATTCCCTCATCTCTTTGAATAAGATAAGGGTGTCATATATGCTTAACTTAGCTGGTAGCTTTCTAAGATGTGCTAGGACATTATAGTCAACCTTGATTTGATCCTCCACAAGAATATCCATAGGTGGAGCATCTTGTGGAGGGACTATATGCTCTTTAGAATAAATGATTTGCTTACCCTTATCAGGTGTACTATCTGGATGTAACTTGCCACCAAAGGTTGACTGACTGAGATGATTTAGTGGAAAGTTCACGCCGGCTTACCTACAACTTCTCCTCATGTTTGGAGTATGACTCAAATCAATCTCAAGAGGTGAACTGTGATTTAGAAATAGGAAATTCATTTCTAAATCAAGAGGAATGATGAACTAGAGTTATCATTATTATTTTGTAGACTTGGAGAGTTTTGAGAGGAATAATCTAGAGTATTAGACAAGATGTAAGTGAAAGCTTTCTTCATTGATTTCTTCTTGATGGAGGTATATGATAGAAATCTAACAAAGTAGCGGGAAAGGGGTATAGTGCTTTCGCCTGATACAATGCTATTGGTAGAAGAGGAGCTAGTGGAGGAAAAAGTAATAATCAGCGTGGATGGAGTACTTGACGGATGGTCGCTATGCTATCCCGCAAGTATGCACTTGTTGTTGGGTTGACACCTTCTTCAAGTTGTATTTGGTAACTTGCAAACCTTCCTTGTTGTTGGAGGTTTGAATTACTTCAAGCACCTGTAAAGAAAGCTTCTTGATCTTAGAGATCACCCTTTTAGAGGTTCAGGATAAGACAATATCCCAAAGATTCTTGTCCCAAGATCAAGTATCCCTCCTGATAGAATTGGAGGGTTGTTCTAATAAGTATTTCTTGGGGATAATAATACCTCCTGACTTGTAAATGCGCTCAAGCCAGTCCTTAAAAGTGATACAATCCTCCAAGACATGACTAACCATGCGGTGGTAGAGGCAATATTTAGGACCATTATTCTTGCCCACATCTTTCGACCTCTTGGGCTCAAGTAATTGAAAGTCAAGTTTCTTTAATAAATTCTTAAAGATCTTCCTAACTGCCTCCCTCTTGAATGAATATGGCTTATTCAATCTATCGGCAAACGTAGGTGGGTAATAGCCATCTAGTGGTAGATATAAGTACTGCTGCTGAGTATATTGTGAAGGAGGTGGTGGCGGCCGTTGTGGCAGCTGTGGTGGTTGATATGCTAGCTGAGGTGGCACTAGAGGAGGTGGCAATGGAGGCTGTTGTGTACGAGGTCTCTCATATTGACCTCTGGTTGCCTGCTTCCTATTGTCTACTGACACTACTACCTCTAGCTTCTTCTCGAATGTTTTCTCTGGCTTGGTCTTGAACGATTGGTCTTGAAAATGTAACTATTTGGCTTCCTCTTGTAGGCTAGCCGCCTTGTTGATTAATTTCTCAAAAGTTTTGATTATAAATCCCTTGAGCATGAAAGAAATCAGACCATGAATATTCTTGAGAAGAATTTCTATAGCATGTTATTCGAGCAGCTGTGGTTCGCATTTCATACTTAGATTTCACCACCAGATAATATAATCAACAAGGGACTCATTGGGATTTTGTTGTGCCAGAACGAGGGACTACATCGAATTCCTCTAGGTAGGGTTTACCCTTTGGAACAGATGAGCCACCTTAGGCTTGTGCCAATGCTTCCTTCACTTGATGTTCCACCATATGCTTTATATCTCTTTCAAGCATGGAGGTACTATCTGTGGCCTTCCTATGTAGACTGCCACTATCCTGGTCCACGAGAAATGTACTCTTGGGCTAATATAGAATATGCAATAACCTGTGGTGGCCGCCTAAGGAGTAGCAGATTGGCCTTGAAGTGCTGGACGCTACTAACAAGTCTCCAACTCTTTTCTCCATCTTACTGATATGTTCATCTCTACCTCACACAAAAGTGTTGGGTTGAATGAGTGGAGCCTCAACTACAACACCTCTGGCTATCGATCCCCAGGAGGGAACTCTAGTCGACCATATGGACCTCTGTTGAGTCCTCCAAGAGATCATCCTTATATGGATCAAAACTGACCCTAGCATCCTCTTCATCAGAGCAATCACCCCCGAAGAATTCACTCTTCTCAGCGAAATACTAAGCGACGATCTCTTCTAAAGAGCAGTCTAATCATGCAAGGACAAAAACTCACCGCTGACCGGTGGAGGGGTTATGCTCACTGATAGAAATACATCAGGCATTGCTTACCACTTTACTACTGTCTCTAGGAGGTATGTGCTCACTGATGGAGATGCACTTAACACTGCCTATCAATAGAATGCTGGCTCTAGGAGGGTCATGACTGCAGGAAGAGACATGCTCGTGGTTGCTCATGGGTGGAGTGGTGTCCCTGGGGAGATCTATTACCATAAGGACTGCAAAAATATCCCCTTCCCCTATAAGCATCCACTACCTGTGGTGGTGGTGGTGTGACCATAATGTTGCGTTGCCACCGCTCTTCACCAAGATGGAGAGATGAGGGAACCGCCTCTCGATGGAGTAGAAGAAGTGGGACCCTTTGGCCGTAGTCGGATCACCAATGGGGTTTTCTTCTCCCTGGATGTTGTCTTCTATGCCTTTGTAAGCACAGTGGATAAGGGGACCTAAACAGGTGATGGTGGGCGAGGAGTGGATCGGTGTGGTGGAGTCAACACCAGCTTTCTCTGGGCAGGAGCTTCTCTCCTTTGGTGGGTAGTACCCGTCAGTGGAATGCTATCAGTATGATCGGCGTGGGTAGTGCATCGATCGGGAAAGTCCATGAGGGTTGAGGCTGCCGACTGTCTAGCGTACCTACATCTCTCTCTACTAGAAATATGTATTGATTCCCAGGCCTCCCTATCCCTCTCCTGCACGATGTGTCTGCCCACACTGCGAAGGATGATAGAACGTAAATCAAATTGAGCCCTAGACTCTGATCGTCTATAAGCTCCGCCAACTCAATGTAGAACTGATCTAATGCTAGCATACGACCTTCTCCTATTAGTGATAGGAGCCTCAAAAATGAACTACGAGTGGAGGTGAACTGAGATCTTCCTAACATCTTCCTCTCCATCGAAAGCAGAGAGGGTGTGAAACTTATTCTCTGTGATAAGAGGAGACACTATCATAGGTAACTCCTCTGTGCCGGAAGCGCCTAGCTCCTTCTTCATCATGGTGTCCTTGATCTTGTGGCACGCGCGAGTCCTACTGGGAGGCAAGATGAGAACTGGACCCAACCTGGTGGGGGAGACTATCCGAAGATAGGGTAGCCTTCCCTTGAAGGAGCCAAGCAGTGGGTGCTAGTCTAAAGGGGAACCAATGTGTGCACTAGTACTAAAATTACAACTGCTGCGGGATTTTGTATGACTAAATGCATGAGAATTTGATTATGGGCCAAATCAAGAGAGAAAGGGGTGTTCTTCCACCAAAGAATTCAGGTTAAGCCTTCATTCTCTAGCAATGGAAGTCCCCTCTTAACAATAATATGACATGTACATGATATCATACATTCATCCATCCAAGGGTTGCTTTATCTTGATTTAATTCTTAAAATTTTATGTGAGGTTATGAGTTATTTTAAAATTTTAGTTATGAGTTGTTAGTGGGATAGAAAATTTAATTTTATCCTAAGAGCCTACCACATCCAGGCCACACATTCAACATCAATCATAAAGAAACTATGAAAAGCATTATATTCTAATGCGCAATCTAAACACAATATCAAATAATTTTATAGACTACCGTAAAAGAATAAAAGGCTAGGGTTCTGCCCGTCGAAAAGAGAAAAAAAAGATGGGTAGCTGAGCTCTACCCTTATACAACCCAGATTATAAAAAAAAAAAAAAATACATGCTATGAGAGACTTCTTATCTTCATTTCTTTATTCTCTTTCTTTTGATTTGATTTTCTCCAAATGCATCACAAGGAACCCTTGGGACTAAGCATTCTGGTCACTGCTCATCCTAATCTCTCACAACACTAATCCTAATTCCTAATACAAAATTACATCAAAAATAGGAAGAATAAATCTAGCTACAGCTGCAAAATAAATGTTAGCTAAACACACCATATAACCCAAGCAATAATTAATAATTTGGACCCCAATATGGATAACCAAGCCCACCTGTCCTAACATGGGTTATGCTTAGAGGCTAAGCAACCTGCACAACAAAAGCATTTATATTTTTATTACAGCAGCCCCTTAAGCACAACCTCCTATAGAAAATATGATTAGGCTAATAAAGACTTAACATCCAGTCTACGAAACATACACCCTAACATCCAGTCTAAAATATTACGCCACAACACAAAACATAACATCATACATACAATGCCCTAACTTAGCACTAAAAGTGGTGACTTAGTATTCTAATGTGTGTGTTTAAGGCTTTTGTGGCAAGACTTTACTAGGCTTCTTTAGTCTAAGTTTAAATTTGGAGTTTGAATTTTTTTTAAATTTTTCCTTTGGATTTAAATGATTTAATGATTTATTTTTCATTTTTATTTCACTTTTATTTGGTTAAAATGATGTTTAGGTTTTCAAGAATGAAGAGTAGAATGAATTCCATTTGTAGATGGAACTCACCCAATTCTACATCCTAATTCCTAAAGAATCTTACAAAGGTCCTCAAGTATCTTAATTAGCCCATTTGAATTTGTGTAATTTATTTGATTTGATTTAGAGCTTAGAATTTGAGTTTGTTTAAGTATTTGAATGATTGATTTATATTTAGATGTTTTGGTTTAATTATATCTTGATAATTCAAGATCCTTGATATCTAATGAAGTTTAAGTTTGTTTAAATTAATATATTTTTGATTGGTTAATTTCAGATTAGATGTTTTGGTTTAATTAAATCTTGATAATTCAATATCCTTGATCTTTGATGAAGTTTAAGTTTGTTTAGGTTCATGTTCTTTTGATTGATTAATTTCAAATTAGATGTTTTTGGTTTAATTAAATCTTGATAATTCAATATCCTTAATATATAATAAAGTTTAAGTTTGTTTAAGTTCATGTTCTTTTGATTAATTAATTTTAAATTAGATGTCTTTGATTTAGTTAAATCTTGATAATTCAATATCCTTTGAATTAATATTTATGATTCTTGATTTTAATTTCATGCTTATTTGATTGTGGTTCATTTATTTGTAGTTTGATCGATTAGATTAATTGAGATTTTATTTTAATTTTAATTGAGTTTGATTCTTTGTAATTGTATTTTTTAATCACATCCATTTGTCATGTTCATCAAAGTTTGGTTTGTATTTTGATTTCATACATTGGATAGTTGATTAGTTTATCTTATTTAAGTAGGTTGAATGAGATTTGATTTGATTACATATTAAATTGATGAGAGACTTTCTTAATTTAATTTAATTTGATTTAATTTGATTTGATTAGCTTTATTGGTCTATGGGTTTGCTTAGGTTCAATGTGATTATGTGATTAGTTTAATTAAGAAGTATTTATGTTAATTATAAAGGTTTGTTTAATTTTTAATTTGATTTCATATTTGTTTAGACTAATGATGTAATTAATGACTTAATAATTTAAGTTTAATTTAGATTTTGATTAGTATTTAATTGCATTTATGTTTGATTAAGCTTAGGTTTGATGTGCTTACTTTAATTAACTTAATTATTTTATTTAAGAGGTGTGATTAATTATTAAATTAAATAAAGATTTGTTTAATTTTTAATTTGATTTCATATTTATTTAGGTTAATGATGTAATTAATGAGTTAATGATTTAAGTTTAAATTAGGATTTGATTAGCATTTAATTGCATTTTATGTTTGATTAAGCTTAAGTTTAATATGAATTTAATTGACAATTAGTTTATTTAATAAGTGTGATTAATTAGTAGATTAATTAAGTATTTGATTTGAATTAGTTTTAATGTGATTTATAAAATTAATTTGGTTTATTAAGATGATGGATTAATTTATTAAGTTTACATTAATTAGGTGTTTATTCAATTGGATTAGCTTAAGGTTAATTAGTTTAATTTAGAGTGTGTTAATTATTAAATTAAATAAAGATTTATTTAATTTTAATGTAATTAATGATTTAATGATTAGGTTTAATTTAGGTTTAGATTAGTTTAATTGCATTTTGATTATGGTTTATTTAATATGATTAATTTAATTAATTTATTTAAGGGTGTGATTAATTATTAATTTTGATTAGGGTTTGACTTAAGCTTAATTTTAGAGTTAGCTTTAATGAAACTTATTTAAATTAATTTGATTAATTAAGATGATGGGTTAATTCACTAAGTTTGATTAAGAGTAATTAAAATTTTAAATTATTAGATTAATTAAGGATTTATTTAATTAAAGATTAATGACTTAATTTCTCACATATGAGTAATTTGATTTAGTTAAGTGTTTTACTTAAGTTTGATTTGATTAAGGGGTTATTTTATTACCATCAATTAAGTGAATTAATTATTTATTTCATTTCAATTAAGTTTGATTATTTATGATTAGAGTTTTATTGATTGATTGCTTTATTATGTTTGTTTGATTTCATTAACATGTTTGATTTAGTTATTAGGTTGAAATATTTAATGGTTAATTAATTATCTTATTCCAAATGGATGTGATTTAATCATATGTTAATTAAATTTACTTTAATTTTATTTGGTTTAATTTAATATCAAATGATTATGTTGAATTGGTTTATTAATCAATTTGATTTTTTTTAGTTTATTTAATGACTAATTAGTTTCAGTTTATTTAAACTCATTAAGGGGTATCATATGATTAAGATTTCATGTTTAGTGTAGGTTTAATTATACTAGTTTGTCACATGTCAAAGTTTCTAGATTTGTTTAATTTTAAGTTTGATTTAAGATTTAATCATTTAATTGAGTTTTATTAACTTAAATAGGTTTGAAAATATTTAATTTAATTTCCTCTAAGGATGATATTTTTCTAATTTGAGGTTTGATTAATGATTGCTTAAGTGTTATTTTCATTTTTGATTTGATATTTAAATTATTTTTAGATTATGTTTTAATTAACTTCTTAATTGATTAAACTCTACTCTTAAGTGTTTGTTTGGGGTTCATTAGGATTCAGAAGGTCACATTATTTTCTCAAGAGTCCTAGATGTCAATTGAAGTGATTAAGCCATTTTGAAGATTTTTTGGAAATTTCTAAATTTTTATTTGATTTATTTTATTAAAATGGGCAATCTAAACTTCAAAATTTAATTTCTCTCAATCTAGAAGTCTTTTTCACTTGACATTTTTATAGTAGGTGTTTTTTAGCTTTAATTTTAATCCTGAAAATTTCAACTTAATTTGACTTAAAGTTTTGGTTTAATTAATAAAATTTAATTTTTACTAAAATTTAAATTAAGCTCAAAATACTTAATAAAATATGGGGATTTTGGATTTGTTGGATTCCTCTCGGAAAGACGAATCCAACGAGCCCTTATTTGCAATTTTTGGTTAAGTATTTTTTTTATAAAATTTTGAAATTTTTGGCGACTTAAATTATTTTTTTAAAAAAAATTAAAATACGGCATCACTCATGTCAACCGTTGGGCGGGAAGACTAGTCAACCGACAGAAAATGACCTGTGGCTCACTTTGGACTGTTCGATCGCATATCGGATGGTCTAGATCAGATTGCGCGATCCAGAGGCCAAGATCGCGATCTAAGCGCCCGGTGAATGACAATCAATGGTCCGTGATCGCGATCAAGGATCCGGATCGCGTGATCCACGATTGAGGCATCTGATCTCATGAACCGCGAGATCGGACAGCAGCTATAGCTCACATGATGATGAACAGTGTTTTCAAGCTTTCTTTTAGGGAAAAATGGGATTTCTAAGTGAAAACTTGTCCAAATGGACCCGTTTTCACGTCAATTCGCACCAAAAAAATTTTATTTTCTAATTGGGATAATTTAAAGTAAAAATACGTGATTATCTACGGAAAATTTTTAAAATCGCAAAAAACTTAACACAAAATGCAAACCCTCCTATGGTTTGGCAAATTTACCACGGGATGGTTTCGGTGAAGATCCGAGTGAACTCCTAAATATGTGAAGATTCTTTGGAATGATCTTTGACCCTTGCCTCCTTTCAGAACGTCGTCTTCTCCGATGTTTACCGTCGCCTCACCGAAAAAGTGACTATTTGTAGTTTTGAGCTCAAAAATGGCTCGAAGAGGTGGGGGATGGGTTCCTTTTTATTTTGGGGAGCTTTTGGGGGATGAATGGTGGTGGGAGCATAAAGTTTCATTCCCCCCTCCTTTTATAATGGCCAAAAATCCATTATTTTTTTGAATTTTTTAGCTCAAAATTGATTGTCATCTTGCTTGGGTGGTTGGGATGGATGATGGATTGATTGAGAACTTTAGATTTTTGCTCAAAAGTCCTCTCTTGCTGTCATATGATCAAATCTATTCAATGTAAATGTTGGGGAGGAGCTAAGTGCATGTGATGGGGGAATTAAATGAGGTTGGGTGGAATCCTATGTGAGGAAGGATCCATGAGGGATTTAAATGGGTTGGGTTGGGTTGGTTTTGGTCTGATCCCAAATGAGTTTGGGTCAGGTTTGATCAGCCCCCAAATTGGTCTTGCATTGTTTCAAGAGATTTGGCCCAATTTGGGTCATATTAGGTCAAATTGACTCATTTGACCAAAATTGGCCAAATTAGCTTGGGTTATGGGTTGATTCATATTCAATTGGCTAATTGAAGATGAATGTGGTCTTTGGTTTGAATTAATTTGGATTTAATTTGGATTTAGGCCAACTTGATCCTTTAGGCCAATTTGGGCTAGGTTGGGTCAAGTTGACCAATTAGGCTCGATTGATCAAATTGAGTTTAATTATAGCTTTGGTCAAGTTCAATAATTAATTTGGAATGAACTTCAGCCATTGGTTACAATCAATTTGGGTTAGATCATGATTTGACCCGATTTGGTCCGTTAGACTAATTTGGGTCCATTTGGATCAAATGGCCAATTTTTGGCCATTTGATTGCAATTGATCATCAGGTGATCAAAAAATCATGGTGGAAGGTTTTGGTGAGCTTGGTTCAATCCAATTTGGATTGGAAGTTGGCTCAAACGGGTCCTTTAGGTCACTTTGGGTCAAGTGGACCTAAGTGGGTCAATTAATTTGGTTTTGGTTTGATTCGAGTTTAGTTGAACATATATATGAGCCCTATATTGGAATATAAATTCAACAACAATCAATGGTATTTTGTCTCATTTGAAATTTTCAAGTCAAAAGGGCTTTTTGACTTGATTTGATTTGATGATTGTAGGTTTCATTTATATTTGGATAGATAATTGAATGAATGATTGATTCAAGAGAAAATTTTTGCTTTTGACTGATCCGATAGAATTTGGCTAAGTCCAAAGAATTAGCTTAAAGGGTGGGAAGTTTGATTTGATTAGTTTTTTGGTCATTTGAATTTGGATTTCATTTATATTTATGAATATAAATGAATAATAATTTATAAAGAGATCAATTGAGTTTGATTTGATCTAAGGGGAAGTTTTGGCTAAGCTTATGAATATGGTTCATATGGCTTAAGAAGGGTTTTAGGATTTGAATTTGATTTTGGGTTTCAATCATTTGGAGTCAAATTTGAAATTATATTTGGAATTTGAATTTGAATTTGAGATTTGATTTGAGAATTGAATTTGGATTTGATTTGAGAAAGAGTATCTAGATTGGGTTTAGGTTATTGGATGGGTAACTTCCTTAAGACTTGGCAAATCCTAATATTATGATTAACAAAGTCTCTAGACTTAGATTAAATGTTCACCTAATTACTAGATGTGTCTTATGACTAAGAAAATCTTAGTGTCTAGAAGATTCCTAAGTCTAAGAGGGTGGGGTTGAGAGCTCACTCCAAAAGTGAGGTCAATAAAAGGACCCCCAATAGGTGTGGTGTAATTGACAAGGCACGTATTGACGCTGACCAAAATGATCAATAACATCTAGATTGCAACAAACAATGGAAGTGATCTATACCTATAGATAGAATCACGATCTTAGTGATGTAGCTCTCTTAAGGGCATAAGAGAAGAAGAATCTGGGATGAGTACATGAACCTTCCACTTGGGAAGCAGGTTCAAGCTATCCGCTGAGGGATACAAATTTGAGTTTGATTGTGAATGTGATTAGTTTGGGTGTGTATCCACTGGGGATTGAGTACATGAACCTTCCACTTGGGAAATAGTTTCAAGCTATCCGTTGGGGATAAAAATTTGATTGGATTTCTTTTACTTGTTTGATTAGACTCCACTAGGGAGGTTGGTTTAATTTTTTATGGCTCCACTAGGGAGAAGGGTTATGGATCAGGCATATAGGGATGTACAAATTGATTTATTTAAATATAAGCTCCACTATGGATGTTAATTTAATTTGCGCCTCTCTTGGGAGAAATTTGGTTTGTTTGATATGTTTAATTTGACTTCACTGGGGAGATTGGTTTTGAATTTATTTTGTTATCCTGCTAAGGACCACAGAAGAAGGGGCCCTTGGCCTCTTAGATTTATAAGTCTAAAGGGGTAGTCTACCTGCCATAAGATAGGACTATCCAACCTAAAGGGTTGCATTTCGGTGTGCGGCAAATGTACAAGGAAGAAGACATAGCAGCCTTGCATTTTCCCAAGTAGGGGTCAGCTGTTGGGGTGATCTGTCGATGGTGTAACAAATCGAACCCTACCTAAGGCGACTGCTGAGTGAGTGTCGTTGGGGGTCTTACCTCAACTCAAGAGTAGTCATGATGATTAATTTGATTTATATTGATTTGATTGAAATTGATTTAATTTAATTTGGAGTTTTATGTTGTGGACTCTGGCATGCGATGGACCCACTGAGGAGGGGCTATGTCGGCCTTGACTTGTCTCAGATTTACAAATTCAAAGGGGTAATCTGTGCCAGGTAGGACTATTCGCCTAAGGGTTTCTGTCTGCAATGACTGGAAGAAAGAAGACTTACATCTTCCAAAAGGGATTACCGTTGGGGTGATATGTCGATGCAACAGATCAATCCCACCTACACTAAGTGTCACGGGGTCTTACCTCAACTCAAGAGTAGTCTTGATGATTAATTTGATTTGATTTATTTTAATTCGGTGTGTTATATTGTGGACCTGCGATGATGGACCCAGAGGAGCTATGGCCTACCTGCGCTCTCGATTTACAAGTCCAAAGGGGTAGTCTACCAGGACAAGGTAGAACTATCTAACCTAAGGGTTGCCTTTCGGTGTGCAACAAAGATACTAGAAAGAAAGCATAGCATACCTACATCTTCCAAAGTAGGGATCAGCCGTTGGGGTGATCTATTGATGGAACAACATCAATGATGACTATTTGAGCAATGCCACTGGACTCATATCGACTCAAGAATAGAATTAATTTAATTTTAGATGGACCCTATTGGTGTATGATGGATCTAGTAAGAAGGAGCTATCGCCCTAGATCTTAGATTTACAAATTCAAAGGGATAGTACCGTAGAACTAACCAATCTAAGGGGTGCCTAATGGTCAAGGGGGAAGAAAGTGTGGGAACTCACATCTTCCTAAATAAAGAACCATGATCGACGCTTGCATAATAAATCACAGTGCCCGTGTCTTTAACGATCGTCTTTGGAAAGAATGCGTAATAGACTTATATCTTTCAAAAAAAAGATGACCGTCGGGGTAACTCGTTAGTGGAACAACAAGTTGAACCCGACCTAAGGGCGACTACTGAGAGATCAGGGACTATCTCAACTCAAAGTTCACCTATAGTTTTTCTTGACACGCCTAAGATAGGATGCATACTTGGGAAAGGAGCCACTAGGGGCTTGAAGTCCTAATCCACAAGTAAATTAATTTTATTTGTTTGTTTAGTTTATTTTAACGTGGACCATGTTGGTTTGCAAGGGATCAAACTAAGAAGGAGTTTATATTAGCCTCGACATATCTTAGATTTACTGAACCAAGGGAGAATCTGTGCATTCAATGAACAAAATCAACCATAGGGGTGGTCACTAGAAAATGGGGATTGTTCAATCCAAAAATAAATAGGGTAGTGTCTAAATGGGGTCGCTAAGGACATGATCCAAATAGAGTACTCGCAAGGGATGGGGTAGCTAAAAGCTTAATCCAACACCCTGGAGAAGATGACATGGCTAGTCATATATCAAATAGGTATTCGGTGTCCAACTCAAGGAGAAAGCGGGACTCACATCTGCCAAGAGTGGTGTATCCACCAAGTGAGTCGCTATCAGCATAGCGAACATCAACCAACCTAAGGTACCCATCATAACGCCTAGAAAGAAGGTGTAAAGCTTACATCTCTAAAGCAACCGATCATTGGGATAGCCTCGACGGCCATCCACCTAGAGCAACTACTAAAGAGTCTGTGTGAGGACTAGACCCAAGCTTAAAGTAGTCGAGGAAAGGATCCTCCGGGGACTTACCAAACCTCAAATACTCAACCTAGTAGTATGATGGCTAGTTCAAGAAGAAAGTGGGAGACTCACATCTCCTTAAGCAAAGTCAACATGAGGTAGCTCACTGGGCAAGGAAATCATACTAACAAGGCCGTTGGTTTACAATGGTCAAGAAGAAAGCTGGGTACTCACATCCTCCAACAAGTGATCAGGGGTGACATTAGGTAGGTAAAAAGCAAGTGAGTGGCACAAGCTTGTTCCCACATCAAAACTGAGACAAAAAATATATATTTATTTGTGTTATGAGGGAATAAGATGTCTTGGGTTCTCTTACACCATCAAAGAATGGATGAAATGGTGCCGCAGGGGCAATTGTGACTCCACCAAGGAAGGATGTCACTCGGGTTCTCTTACACCTAACTTAGTTGTACTAGTCGAAATAGGATGCCTCTTGGGTTCTCTTACAGCTATCCTAATAGCACTGGAGGATCATTTTGTAGTTTGTGTTTGATTTGTGAAGGGATAGGATGCCTCTTGGGTTCTCTTATACCTACCCTAAATATGTCATGGTGAATTCACAAGAAAAAGATATTTCTAACATAGAAGAAATAAAATTTGAGATGAAAAGAAGTTTTATTGATAATTATTTTCAAACAAGATTTATAGATAGTATTTCTTTAGATTGGAAGCATTGACTCTCTTTATAATTTATGAGTTGGTAAGACCCTCCATAGTAGGCCTTCTCTATGGCATAGGGGCCTTCCCAAGTGGGTTCAAACTTGCCTCCTATCTTTCGACGGGCAACAATTGGCCTCCTTAGAACTAAAATAAGCTCTCATACTTGAAAAGTTCTAGGACTAACCAACTTGTTATGAGCTTGAATCATCTTGGCTTTATATAACTCAAGATTTTTGCATGCTCGTAGGCGTCTCTCCTCCAAACCTTCGAGCTCTTCCAACTGCAACTTGGCATTCTGCTCTGTTGTGATTTTACTACCCATGGCTATCCTTAGTAATGAGAGTTGGACTTCTAATAGAACAGCTTCAGACCATACACTAAGGAGAATGGGGTAGATTGAGTTGGAGTTCTGTGGTACAGGTAAGCCCATAAGGCTTCAACCAACTATGTCATCATTTGTCATCTAGTGTGTCTTCAAGATTTGAATGAGGGTTTTGTTGAAGGCTTCTGTTAACCCATTTGCCCTTTGGTAGTAGATGGAAAATCTCCAATCTATGTTGTGTCTCTGAGCAAACCTATTGATTTTAGTGCTCTTGAATGCAGTACCATTATCGGATATAATTCATCGAGGCACCCCAAACCTATAAATGATATGTTCCTGAAAAACTGGAGCACATGTTGAGTTGTGAACTCTCTAAGTGAGATTGCCTCTTGGAAAAAGTAAGTAGAAATGAATGAAAAACCTTTGAAGAAGGAATGATCACCACAATATTCTAACATTCAAATGGCCATGAGGCTAATATAAGATGTAGAATGTTGGGTGGTTGATGTAGGACCATATCGTGTACCTGACATTAGTAGCATCTCCTAGCTACGTCCATGGAGTCTGTGATCATCGAAGGCCGGTAGTATCCTAGTCTCTTGATCTTGGCTTTCATCTTCGGATTAGATTGGTGTACTCCGCATAAACTTGAGTGTACCTCGATCGTGATCATACGTGCTTCGTGTTTATCCAGACAACATAACCACATATGATCAAGGACCCGCAGTATGGTTCTATAAGAGTATAGAAAGCTCGCTTCACCTGTGTCTGATTTCTCTTGAGATAATTTGCCTACATTTAAATAATAACAATGGTTGCCTTCAATCTCGACTCATCCTTTTGGCAATGGCAACCTCCCCTTCAAGAGAGAATCTTCGATGAGTTCAAAGATCAATAAGGGATAAGACTTGTCTATTTTGGACCCTTATTGGAATGGACTCATCTTCTAGACATGTCAACTCTTTGGCAAGCTTGGCTAATGCGTCTACTATTGCATTCTCTCCTCGAGGAATCTTGTAGATGGTAACCTCTGGGATTTGGGCCAACAATTCCATGGTATACTTGTGGTAATGATGGAGTTTAGGTTTTAGAACTTTGTAAGACCAAGCAATTTGGTTGATGACTAACTGAGAATCCCCAAAAATGTTGATACTTTGGATGCATAATGTAATGACTAACTCCAGACCAGCAATCAGAGTCTCATATTCCGCTTCGTTGTTGGTGCATGGATTGGACAGATGATATGAGAATCTTTACATCGGTTGGTGAGAACTATCCTACCCGCCTTCCCGGATAGTAATTATGGTTCTTCTCCTCTTTGAGAGGAAGTCGCACCATCAAAGTACATCTCCCGGTGAGTACCAATACTTAAGTTCATGATTTGTTCATCGGGAGATCATCAAGTGAGAGTAGGGAGGATGCCGCTAAGAAATCTGCGTCCCTTTATGCATGGGGGTAATATTATGTCAAACCGAGATAAAATCATGGACCAACGTCAACCATCCAAAATAAGGTCGTGGTCATGAGATATTATAATGGATTGACTCTAGAGATCAAGTTCACCTTATAAGAAAGCATGTAGTGTCATAGCTTTTGGGATGCAAAGATTAAATCTAGGTTGTACTTTTCAATAGGTAGATAGTTTGCCTCGGAGGATGAATGACCAAATAATAGAGCATTCCTTCCCTTCATCATTGGTTTGAGCCAATAAAGCCAAGGAGTCATCTAATGGAAGATATAATATGAGCCCATGATTTGATAGAACTGGTGGTGTCATCAGATATTGCTTGATGTCTTCGAAAGCATGCTGGCACTTGTCATCCCACTTGAACATGGCATCCTTTTTGACAAGTGCTGAGAATGGTTGGCATCTTCTTGATAAATTAGAAATTAAGCATCTTAGATACACCAACTGTCCTTGGAATGACCTGAGTTGTGTTATGCTTTTAGAGGGTGGCATTTCTAATATCACTTTGATCTTTTTCGGATCGATGTCAATTCCCCGGTGTCGACAACAAGAAACCCAAGGAATTTTTTTGAAGCTACTCCGAATGCACACTTCAGGGAGTTCATTTTGAGGTTGTATTTCCTTAACTGTTCAAAAACTACTCTCAAGTTAAAGAGATGATCTTCCTTTTCTTTATTTTTGACAACGAGATCATCGACGTAGTATTCAACTTGATGATGAATGAGTTCATCGAAGCTCACTTGGTATGTGGCACCACATTTTAAAAGGTATGATGACCTTATAATAATATGAGAATTCAAAAGGCAGTGTTTCTTTCATCCTCTAGGGCCATCTTAATTTGGTTATAGCCAGATGCCCCGTGCATAAAAGAGAATACTGCATAAGATGAGGCGATGTCCACCATTAATTCTGGTATAGGAAGTGGAAATTTATTCTTAGGACATGCCTTATTTAGATCCCTAAAATCAATGCATATGCAAATTTGGCTATTCTTTTTCTTAACTGGGACAACACCGGCCAAGCAGGTAGGATATTTTTCTTCCCTAATAAAGCCAGCATTAATCAATTTCTTGATTTCAAAAGTGACCTACTGTTCAATGTCTAATCGCATGCATCTAGGACCCTGCTTAATAGGGTTTGCATTAAGTTCTATTGTTAGTTTATGGTCTGTTATGTTAGGAGATAGACTGGGCATCTCTTCATAACTTTATACAAAGCAATCCTTAAACTCAGTCAATAGCTTCACTAAATCATTGGTTTCTTTTTCATTCAATAGAGAACTGATATATGTTGAGCGTGGATCTTCTTTAGTTTCTAGGTTGATTTCTTTGAGCTCGTCGATAGTTGATCTAATCTCCTCTTCAAACTTTGGTTGGATCATATGAAGTTTCTAAGCACACCTCCTCATATGAGTTAGCATGATTTGAAAAGAACCTATCAGATTCCAAATGATTGGTGATGACTAAGTAGTAATCGTCATCATCAACTGGACCCACTATACCGAATCCTAGTCCCGATCTTGATTGTTAATGTTTGCATTTGTTGTCCCATAACCTTTCAAAGTAATCCGACCTGTGTTTAGACCAACCATGTGGAATTAATTCTTTCTTTGCTAAATTAAAAACACAAGGCGAGTACCAATCAAAAGGTAATTATATTAAATATTTATATGAATCATCCTCAAGTTCTACATCAACTTCTTGACTGTAGGATGATGCTCTAAGAAAGAACTTCTGCACCTTTACATTTGTGGAAGACTTAGGGGCTTTCTTAATTACCAAACTCTCAATTTTTTATGAGAAAAGTGGGTTAAAGGTAAAGTTCCCAACTGATGCCTCACCGTTTCACATATAGACTTGGATACACTTATGCTTTGCTTGAGCCCGCCTTCATCAGCGCTCAACTATCACTTGCATGGGGATCTATGAAGTATTAACTAGCATACTAATCATATATGACTCATCCTCAACTAGATTCTAAGTCTATAGATAGTAGTGTAGTCTTGGTAGTGGGGACATAACTCCATTAGGTAGCCAATAAGGAGGTCTTCCATCCCTCATGTCGATCCGCCTCTTCCTCGTGGAGGTCGAGTCATCTACCCATATGTTTGAATGGAGTAACGGTGGAATATAATGGCTCTACTTTCTCCTCCAAGTCTATTTCTCGCTCCTTTATTTTCTTTCATTTCTTTTTTTCTTTTTTCTTTTTCTTTTTCTTTTTTTTCTTTTTCTTTTCTTTTTTCCTTTTCTTTTTCTTTTATTTTTGAACTTTCGCCAAGTTCACGAGAATAGACTTGTTGATTTTGAGGGAGATAGTAGGTCGTATCCTTATATATTTTGACCTTGAGAACTGTGAATGGCTTAAAATCTCCTTTGACACAATATTCAATCCCACCCCTCATGAACTTCATGCACTGGAGTAGAGAGAATGGAACCACGTTGTTCTCATGTATCTACAGTCTCCCAAGCAAAGCATTGAAATATGTATCTGAGTCTATAATATGAAACTTGGTGATAGTCTTCTAATCATCTACTTATAATGGAAACACTATAGAGCCTAAAGTCCTCTCAGCCTTGTTCATTGAATCCTCTCAACATCATCCTCTCTTGAAAGTTTGGAGATGTCAATCTAAGTAAGCAGGGTTTTAGACTCATAATATTCACCGATGCACCCTAGTCAACAAGAACTCTAGATATCTGTATCTTCTATCCACTATAATGTAAAGTGGTTTGTGCTTGCCTCCTACAAAGCAAGTCTTCATCGAATGTAACTCTAGAGTGTCCTCTCAACTACGAGCTTCCTCAGTAGGTCTCAAGCATATCTCCGGATCAAGAAGAGCCTTGATTAGAGATTCCCTCATCTCTTTGGATAAGATAAGAGTGTCATATATGCTTAACTTAGCTCGCAGCTTTCTAAAATGTGCTAGGACATTGTAGTCAACCTTGCTTGATCCTCCACAAGCATATCCATAGGTGGAGCATCTTGTGGAAGGGTTATCGCTTTTAGAACCAATGATTTTCTTACCCTTATCCGAGGTGCTAGGAGGTAGAACTTTGCCACTCACGAAGATTGACTTGATGACTTGATGATTTAGGAAAGTTCTACCTGCTCGTCAAGCTCACCTACAACTTCTCCTATGGGATCATTGGAGCCAGATGACTCCAAATAAATCTCAAGAGCTGAACCCATGTGATTTAGAAACAAGAAATCCATTTCTAAATCAGAAGAGGAATGATCGGAACTAGAGTTATCATTATTATTTTGTAGACTTGGAGAGTTTTTGAGAGGAATAAAATCTAGAGTATCAGAAGTGGACAAGATGTAAGTGAAAGCTTTCTTCATTGATTTCTTCTTAGATGGAGGTACATGATAGAAATCTAATAAAGTAAGGTATAGTGCCCTTGTCCACCGATACAATGCTCTCGAAGAGGAAAAGGAAGAAGAAGTAACATGGATGGAGTGGAGACGGGTTGTTTTATGCTTCTGCTACAGTAGGCTACTGTTGGTCGACACCTTCTTCAAGTTATCTTTGGTAACTTGCAAACCTTCCTTATGTTGGAGGTTTGAGTTACTTGCACCAGAAGAAAGCTTCTTGATCTTAGAGACCACTTTTTGCGCAATATCCCAACCTTCTTTATCTTAAGAGGATCACAAGTATCCCCAAGAATTACTCGATAGAACCGAGGGTTGTATTCTAACAAGTATTCCTTGGGATAACACTAACTCGACTTGTCGCTAGTCCTTAAAGGTAACACAATCCTCCAAGACATGACCAACTACGCGTGTGGTGGTGGGGCAATAGAGACCATTACTCTTGCCTCAAGATTCTTTAAGAGCCGAGATCCTCTTGAATGACTATCCCATGAAGATTAATCTATATGGATATGAGTACCCATCGAGTATATTATGGAGGAGGCGTGGCGACCCCTGGTGTGGTGGTGATATATGCCGAGGTGGCAATGGAGGCAGCTGTACATGAGCCTCTTATATTGAGCTTCCGCTTTCTTTTATCTAACACTACCCCGCTTCTTCTCAATGCTTTCTATTTTGGGCTTGAACGATTGGTCTTGAAAAGGTAACTGCTTTTTCCCTTGTAGGCTAGCCATTATTGATTAATTTCAAAGTTTTGATTGTTAATCCTTGAGCATGAAAGCAACCGCCATGAATATTCTTGAGAAGAATTTCTATAGCATGCTTTCGGACAACGGTTCAGATTTCATACTCGATTTCACCACCGAGAATATAATCAAGGGACTCATTGGGATTTTATTACACAATGAGTCACCACCTACCCTTTGTTGGGCTCAAAGAAAACCTCTTGATGAAGAGGTGCTTCAACTCAAAAGTCTTCACTAAATCATTAGTTCAAAGATACCAATCAAATGCCCTACCGACTACTAACGAAGAGTCAGAAGAGAAGTGCATCATTACCTCTGATGTTACAGCAGCCAGCCCTAAAGTGTGATATATGTTATCGAGGGTTTCCATTATCATAGAAGATCTTGAAGAATGGTGGCACAAAACCCTTGGGATATTGGACTACATCGCATTTCTCTAGGTAGGGTCTACCCTTTGGAATGAAAAGCCACCAAATTCTTCTTCACTTGTTATTCCACCATATGTATATCTCTTTCGCATGGAGGTACTATCCACCTTCCTATGCGCCGCCTATCCTGGTCCATGAGAGATGTACTCTTGGGCTAATCTAAAACATGCAACAACCCATGGTGGTCAGCCTCTAAGGGAGTAGGATGTACTGATGGAGCTTGGCATTGAAGTGCTTGGACTGCTACTAATAAGTCTTCAACTCTTTTCTCCATCTTACTGATATGCTCATCTCTCTGCCTCAGTTGTTGACAAAGGTGTTGGGTTGAATGAGCTATGTCTTCTTCCTCAACTACAACACCCTCGCATGTTGATCCCCAGAGGGAACCCTAGTGTCAACCATATGGACTCTGAGTCCTCCAAGAGATCATCCCATCCGATCAAAATTGACCCTAGCATCCTCTTCATCAGAGTAATCGCTCTCGAAGAGTTTACTCTTCTCGGCAAAGTACTAAGGGACGATCTCTTCTAAAGAGCGGTCTAATCGCGTGGACTCACACCGATGGGCTAAGCTCATATAAATAGATCGACATTGCTTATCATCGTCAGGACTGCTCACCGAGATGCTAAGCCTATCACCGGAGTGGCCCATGGGTCATGACTGAAGAGACATGCTCATGGTCGCCATGGGTGGAGTGGTCCTTGGGAGATCTACTATCATATGTAACTATCCCCTTCCCCTTCTATATACCGCAGCCACCGATGGTGGTGGTGGTGAGTGAATGACTTGGGGGTCACCACTCCCTTCACCACTCAAGGCAGAGGTGAGAAGCTCACCTCCGGGGGAGATGTGGGACCTTGCGTAGATCACCAATGGGGTTTCTTCTCCCGGATGTTGTCTTTGTGTCTTTGTAGGCATGGTGGAGGGGACTGGTGATGGTGGGAGGTGTGGATTGATGTGGAGGCAACACGCTTTTCTGGAGCTTCTCCATGTGGGTAGTACCGCAGAGAATGATGTATGATTGGAACGTAGCATGCAAATCAAGAAAGTCCACTAGCACACCGCTGCATACCTCTCTCTCTCTCTCTACTAGTAATCAGATCGATACATGGGCCTCCGCCATCTCATGATGTGTCTCTACTCAAGGATGATAGAACATAAATCAAATTGAGCCCCAGACTTTGATCGTTCGTAAGCTCGCCAACTCAACATAGAACTGATCTAAGACCGACATACGACCTTCTCCTCTCACTGATAGGAGCCTCAAAATGAACTACGGGCGGAGGTGAAACAAAGATCCTCCTAATTTCTTCCTCTCCATCAGAACCAGAGAGGGGGTGAAACTTGTTCTGATCAAGAGACACTATCCTAGGTAACTCCTCATGAGGAAGGTCAGCTCCTCTCACATGATGTCATCTTCGGCACCTTGTGACGAGTCCTACTGGGAGGGGCATCAGAGAACTGGACCCAACCTCAGGTGGGGAGACTATCTCGAAGATAAGGTATCCTTCCCTGAGCCAACAGTGGGTGCTATCCCAGGGCAAAAAGGGGAACCACCGAGTGCAGATCGGAACTACAACCGCACTGAACTACCACCTTCCTCTTAGAGGGAAACTCAACAACATCTCAACTAGATGGTGGCCGTCACTACACCTCTAATGGTTGTGAGGGTGGTCCCCTCACAAGTGATCTTATCCCCCTCAAACCTCAACCAAAATGAATGAGGTGGAAAAGTCGATCTGGAGGTCAGCTGATCCAAGGCCAAATCCATCTAAAAGGAAAAGTAAACACGCTTTTGAGGCCATGTAAAATAAAAGACAATTGATATATATCCATTTGTGGAAATATAACTTCTATCATATTTCTTCCTTGATATTTGTTCCATGCAAGTAACATAAGTTTTGAGTTTTGAACCCATACTCAACGATTCAAATGTGTTGAGTGGGGTTCATTTGGAGAGATTTGTATATAGTGGAGAGTCTTTGCCATTTGATTTTGATTTAGAACCCATATTCAAACGATTTAGATAAGTTAGATGGGGTTCTAAAATTTGAGGAGAGATTTTCTTGGAGATATTTATATTTTGTGCATCTTGTTTAAAAATATTGATGGTTTGAAATACCTCTATGTAACAAATTTTGGTATGCTAAGAAGAGGTTGTGATTGTGTGTTTGAAATATTTTTGCTTATGAAGATTTGATCGTGTGATATTTTGATTTAAAAATAGGGCTTTTTACTTAACAAATTTGGTATGTTAAGTAAATGTCACATGTGTTTGATTTGTATTTGATGATGAGACTTTCACTTAACAAGTTTTGTGAAAGTTAAATGTGATTGTGAGATAAATTTACTTTTCTTTGAAAATGGGAGTTCCACTTAACAAATTTGGTATGTTAAATGAAATCCTCAAATGTGTTTGAGATATGTTTATTTTTCTTTGAGAACGAGACTCTCACTTAACAAATTTTGTATGTTAAGTGAAAGCTCAAGTGTGGTTTAACATGAAAATTGATCCTTATTTAACAAATTTGGTATGTTAAAATATGGATCAAATGTGTGTTGAAAAAGAGATCCTCACTTAACAAATTTGGTATGTTAAGTGAAAGTCAAATATGTTTATGATTTTGACAATGAAACTCTCGCTTAACAAATTTGGTATGATAAGTGAAAGTCAAATGTGCTTAAAATTTTTGAAAATGAAACCCTCACTTAACAAATTTAGTATGCTAAGTGAAAGTCAAATGTGTTTATGATTTTTGAAAATAAAACTCTCACTTAACAAATTTGATATGTTAAGTGAAAGTCAAATGTGTTTATGATTTTGAAAATGAAACTCTCACTTAACAAATTTGGTATGTAAGTCAAAGTTAAATGTGATTATGATTTGAAAATGAAACTCACTTAACAAATTTGATGTTAAGTGAAAGTCAAATGTGCTTATGATTTTAAAATGAAACTCACTTAACAAATTTGGTATGTTAAGTGAAAGTCAAGTGTGTTTATTTTTTTGAAAATGAAACTCTCACTTAACAAATTTGGTATGTTAAGTGAAAGTCAAGTGTTTATGATTTTGAAAATGAAACTCTCACTTAACAAATTTGGTATGTTAAATGAAAGTCAAATGTGTTTATGATTTTTGAAAGAAAATGAACTTATTTAACAAATTTAGGTATGTTAAATGGAGTTCAATTTGTTCTTATCATTTTGAAAAAGGGGGTTCTCATTTGATATACTTGGAAATGTCAAATGAGCTCCCAATGTTTTGAAGTCCAAGACTTTGGCAAGGAGCTTTATCAGATAAATGCAAATAGAATTCTGCTCTTTCTCCAAGGGAAGGGGAACTCCCATTTGACAAATTTGGGTATGTCAAGTGGGGGGGTTCAAATATGTCTTGACTTCTCTTTTGTGTGTGTATGGTTTATTATTTTTCAAAAAGAGGAGAAACTTCAACTCTAGTACATGTGAAGTATGCTAAGTGGAGTTTCAATTTTATATCATGATTTTATTCAAAAATAGAATCTCCATCCAACAAATTTGAGTGTGTGGGATGGGGATAGCCATTTCCAAAGAAAATGTGCTTTTAAAAAAATACATTAAAAATTGTTGATTTTGATTTTTAAAAAGGAACCTCCTTATAATAATCATAGGATTTGTTAAACGAGGTTTGGTTATATGTGTTTTGTGCCTTTTTGAAAATTTCTTACAAATTTTTATGTAAAGATCTCTTATTATGTGGATTTTGAAAAAGTGCTTTTGGAACGACATTTTATTTTGTAGAAGAGTTTTATTTTCTTATTGTTCATGGGATGAACCTTGCCTCACCATCAGAATGGAGAAGAGGTTCTTAATTTTGGTCATCTCCTTTGTTTGAATTAATTTAATTTTCACCTATTGGGGAACAATAGGATTTTAAGACCTACACGAGTGAGGTCCTAAAACCTAAAGGATGTTACATCTTTGCTTAAGGATGAAATAAAGCTGGCAATGAAAAGAATGATAGTCTCGGGCCTATATAAAATATAAGTCCACTATCGATGCTTGTAGACAATAATTGTCTACTAAAGATTGAGAGAGGAACCATCCCAGGAGTCGCTAAAAATTGTGGTGTTTATTTTGGGAGGACACCATGGATCTTAGGTACTTATTGAAGTGATCGTATGACATTAAGGAATGATGTACTATCTCAAAGATAGAAATCACCACCTATAATGGACCTAATCACCTAATAAGGACTCCTAAGGCATGATGAGTCTTGAATATACCAGATCTTTCCCCTACTTTACATGGAAAAGTAAAGTAGGGTTTATTTTAAGCCGGGTTCATTAAGTTCCCTATGGAGGTAAGCCCCCATAGTTAATTACATCATAAGAAATGTGAATTCCTTAAGAATACTCTTGATTAAAGTAGACAAATAGGGTCTCCAAAGATTTCAAGGTTAAGACTATCAAAGGATTGGCTATTTTAGAAAATCAAATGGGATAGATCAAGGAGAAGACTTATTTTTGGAATCCAAAGGGAGAAAGTAGGAAATACTCATGATGCTAGGAAGCCTAGTGAGCATTCCAATCTATCATATAATTGGGCTTTATATTTTTGAAATTGAAGAGAGTTAATTATTTGAGTTGTCATTTTATTAGATTGTCAGGGCTTACAATTTCACAATATAAGATTATAAAAATACCTAAGAGATGAGGGTTTATGCTTGTAGCCCGAAGGAAATAACTACCTCAAATTCCTAAACTAAGAAACCTTAGTACAAAAGACCAAAATCTAAGGCAAAAATGGGTATGTGGTTTACCTCCACAAGAGAGAATAAACCACTGACCGGACTTATTATCGCCTAAAGTGGTGCCTAACTCCTACACTTTAAATTCATGTAGGAAAGTCTTATGTTTGCAAGATGGTTATTGTTCATTTAGATTCATGGTCTTATAAAGATGGCTTTAGTTCATTTAGAAAGAAACTAAGTCAAACTCACTCCTAAGAGACTACCATGAGTGGTATGAATCCATGACTTAATCTAATGCAAATTTTATCAAATTTATTTGATTCTTTTGGACTTTTGTTTTGACACGCTATGGGATTTTGTATGCCTAAATGCATGAGAATTTGATTATGGGCTAAATCAAGAGAGAAAGGGGTGTTCTTCCACCAAAGGCTCTCATAGGTTAAGCCTTCATTCTCTGGTAAAGATGGAAGTCCCCTCTTAACAAGAGTGAAATAATATGACATGCATGATATTATACATTCATCCATCCAACTAAGGGGTTGCTAAAAATTTTATTATCTTGATTTAATTCTAGGCTTTTATGTGAGGTTATGAGTTGTTTTAAAATTTTAGTTATAAGTTGTTAGTGGGATAGAAACTTTAATTTTATCGTAAGAGCCTACTGCATGTAGGCCACACATTCAAGCATCAATCATAAATAAACTATGAAAAATATTATGTTCTAATGCGCAATCTAAACACAACATCAAACAATTTTATATACTACCGTAAAAGAATAAAAGGTTAGGTCGGGTTCCAGCACACAAAAGAAAAAAAAAGATGGGTAGCTTTACCCTTATACAACCCGGATTATAAAAAAAATACATGCTATGGGGTCTTCTCTATTTCTTCATTCTTTTTCTTTTGATTTGATTTCCAAAGGCATCACGGGCACCTGTGGACTAAGCCTTCGCCACCGCTCATCCTAATCCCCTATAACACTAATCCTAATTCTTAATGCAAAATTACATCAAAAATAGGAAGTAAATCTTCTACACTATAAAATAAAAAACACACCATACAACCCAAGCAGTTATATGAATAATTTGGACTTAGGACCCTACATATGGGTAACTAAGCCTACCTATCCTAACATGGGTTACACTTAGGGGCAAAGCAACCTGCACAGCAAAAGCATTTATATATTTATTACAATCCTTAAGCATAACCCCATAAAATATGATTAGTTAATAACTAACATCCGCCTACCAAATATCCCTAACATCCGCCTAAAATTACGTCATCAAAATAAACACAACATCATACATAGCCCTCCTAACTTAGCACTAGAAGTGGTGACTTAGTATTCTAATGTGTGCTTAAAGCTTGTATGGCAAGACTTTACTAGCTTCTTTAATTTAAGTTTCAATTTGAGTTTGAATTCATTTTGGGTGATTTCAATTGATTAATGATTTTTTTCATTTTTTTTCACTTTTATTTGGTTAAAATGATGTTTAGATTTTCAAAAGAGTAGAATGAATTCCATTTATATGAAACTCAAATTCTACATCCTAATTCTAAAGAATCTAACTAAGGTCCCCAAGTATCTTAATTAGCCAATTTGTGTAATTTATATTTGATTTGAATTAAATTTGAGTTTGTTTAAGTATTGATTGATTTTGATTTAGATGTTTTTTTATATCTTGATAATTCAATATCCTTGATATCTAATGAAGTTTAAGTTTGTTTAAATTCATGTGTTTTTGATTAATTTAGATGTTTTGGTTTAATTAAATCTTGATAATTCAATATCCTGATCTTTATGAAGTTTAAGTTTGTTTAAGTTCATGTTCTTTTGATTAATTATTAGATATTTTTGGTTTATTTAAATCTTGATAATTCAATATCCTTAATTAAAGTTTTAAGTCTTGTTCTTTGATTGATTAATAAATATGTCTTGTTTAGTTAAATCTTGATTATTTGAATTAATATTTAATTGATTATGGTTATGTGACTTAATTTCATGCTTATTTGATTGATCATTTATTTATTGATTAGATCAATTGAAATTTTATTTTGATTTTAATTGAGTTTGATTGTAATTAGATTGATTTTTAATCACATCCATTTGTCATGTTCATCAAAGTTTGGTTTGTATTTTGATTTCACATTGGATAGTTTTATTATTTTATTTAAGTAGGTTGAATGATATTTGATATATTAAATTGATGAGTCTTTCTTAATTTAATGATTTGATTTAATTTGATTTGTTTATTTTATTTCATGGGTTTGCTTATTGTGATTAAAGAAGTATTATATTTATGTTAATTATTGTTTAATTTTTTAATTTGATTCATATTTGTTTATAATGATGTAAATGACTTAATAATTTAGGTTTAATTTATTTTGATTAGTATTTAATTGTATTGATTAAGCTTGTGATTACTTTAATTAACTTAATTATTTTTTTAAGAGGTGATTAATTATTAAATTAAATAAAGATTTATTTAATTTTTAATTTGATTTCATTTTAATTAGATGTAATAATGTTAATGATTTAAGTTTAAATTAGGGATTAGCATTTAATTGCATTTTATGTTTGATTTTTAAGTTTAATATGATTAATTTAATGAATTTAATTAGTTTATTTAATAGTGTGATTAAATTAATTAGTAGATTAATTAAGTGTTTGATTTGAATTAATTTTAATGTGATTTATAAAATTAATTTGGTTTTATTAAGATGATGGATTAATTTGTTAAGTTTGCATTAATTAGGTGTTTATTCAATTGATTAAGGGTTAATAATTAAAAGGAGTGTGTTAAGTTAATTATTAAATTAAATAAAGATTTATTTAATTCTTAATGATGTAATTAATGACTTAATGATTTAGGTTTAGATTAGTATTTAATTGCATTTTGATTATGTTTGGTTAATTATGTTATATGATTAATTTTAATTAGTTATATTAGTGATTAATTATTAATTTTGATTAAGTTTGATTTAAGCTTAATTTTAGAGTTTTTAATGTAACTTATTTAAATTAATTTGATTAATGAGATGGGATTAATTCATTAAGTTTGCATTAACTAGATGTTTGATTAATTAAGTTTGATTAAGGGATTAAAATTTTAAATTATTAGATTAATAAGGTTTTAGAGATTAATGACTTAATTTCCACATATGAGTGATTTGAGTTAAGTTTTTGCTTAAGTGTTTGATTAAGGGGTTATTTTTATTACCATTATTGTTATGAATTAATTATTTATTTCATTTCAATTAAGTTTGATTATTTATGATTAGAGTTTCATTGAAATTTATTATGTTTGTTTGATTTCATTATGTTTGATTTAGTTATTAGATTGAAATATTTAAGTTAATTAATTATCTTATTCTAAATGGATGTGATTTAATCATATGTTAATTAAGTTTACTTTAATTTTATTTGGTTTAATTAATTTATCAAATGATTATGTTGAATTAGTTTATTAATCAATTTAATTTCTTTAGTTTATTTAATGATTAATTAGTTTCAGTTTATTTATACTCATTAAGGAGTATCATATGATTAAGATTCCATGCTTAGTGTAGGTTTAGTTATACTAGTTTGACCCATGTCAATGTTTCCTAGATTGATTTAGTTTTAAATTTGATTTAAGATTTAATCATTTAATTGAGTTTTATTAACTTAAATAAGTTTAATCATATTTAATTTAATTTCCTCTAAGGATGATATTTTTTTTTTATTTGAGGTTTGATTAATGATTGCTTAAGTGCTGTTTTATTTTCATTTTTGATTTGATATTTAAATTATTTTATATTATGTTTTAATTAACTTCTTAATTGATTAAACTCTTCTCTTAAGTGTTTCTTTAGGTTTCATTAGGATTAAGAAGATTACATTCTTTTCTCAAAAGTCCTAGATGTAAATTAAGTGATTTAAGTCATTTTGAAGATTTTTTGGAAATTTCTAAATTTTTATTTGATTTATTTTATTAAAATGGATAATCTAAACTTGAAAATTTAATTTCTCCCAATCTAGAAGTCCTAGTCACTTGAAATTTTTATGGTATGTATTCTTTAACTCATTTCAATCACTAAAAATTTCAATTTAATTTGGTTTATATTTTTGGTTTAATTAATGAAATTTAATTTTTATTAAAACTTAAATTAAGCTCAAAATACTTAATAAAATTTGAGATTTTGATTTGTTGGATTCCACTCAAAAATACGAATCAAAAGAGCCCTTGTTTGTGATTTTTGGTTAAGTATTTTATTTTTTATGAAATTTTGAAGTTTTAGGTGATTTAAATTAATTTATTTTTAAAAAAAGAAAATACGGGCGACACGCCGTCGCATGGAAGACTAATCAACCCGCGAAAAATGACCCGCGATGCTCGGTCGCGACGACGGATCGCCGATTGGTCATCTTCGAAGCCAAGATCTGATCGCGGCGATCTATCCCATCGCATCAACCGCGGGATGGACCGCGCATCGGCGATTGAATCATCGCGATCCACGCATCGATCAAGCCATCCGATTCTGAACGCAGATCGAACTAAACCCGAGATGAATAGTGTTTTCGTGCTTTTTAGGAAAAATGATTTTAAGTGAAAACTATCCAAATTCGCGGATTCATTGAAAAATTCTATTATTCTAATTGGATGATTTAAAGTAAAATGGGATTATCTAGGAAAATTATTAAATCACAAGAAAATTCACAAAATGTAAATCCAGGTCGGCCATTTACTTTTCGGATGGTCGGCATAAGAAGATCCGAAGAACTCCTCGGTGAAGAAGTTTGAATGATCTTTTTTGCCTCCTTGGAGCCTTTGATGTTTATGCTTCCAAAAGTAAATGGTTGAAAATCCATTTATTTTGAATTTTGGCTCCAAATTGATCATCTTGGTTGGTTGGGATGGATGATGGATTGATTCAAGACTTTGGATTTTTATTTTAAAGTCCTCTCTTGATGTCATATGATCAGATTTATTCAATGCAAATGTTGGGGAGGAGTTAAGTGCATCTAATGGAGGAATTAAATGAGGTTAAATCCTATGGGGAGGATCCATGAGAGATTTAAAATGGGTTGATTTTGGCTGATCCCAAATTTGGGTTTGATCTAATTTTGGCTTGGTTTCAAGGATTTGGCCCAATTTGAGTCATATGAGTCATATTGAGTCAAATTGACCTATTTGACCAAAATTGGCCAAATGGGTTATGGGTTGATTCATGTTCAATTAATGAAGATGAATGTGGTCTTGGTTTGAATTAATTTGGATTTAATTTGATTTAGGCCAAATTGACCCTTTAGGCTAATTTGGGTTAGGTCGCTGACCAATTGGGCTTGATTGATCAAATTGAGTTTAATTATGGCTTTAGTAAACTTCACAATCAATTTGAATGAACTTGCCATTGGTTGCAATCAATTTGGGTTAGATCATGATTTATTTTGTTGTCCTTAGGCCAATTTGGGTCAATTTGGATCAAATAGCCAATTAGGCTTGGTTTGGCCCAACTGATTGCAATTGATCATCCTATGGTGATCAACAATCATGGTGAAAGGTTTTGATTATCTTGGTTCAATCCAATTTGGGTTGGATTGTAAGTTGGCTCAAACGGGTCCTTTAGATCTCTTTGGGTCAAGTGGACCTAAGTGAATCAATGGGTTTGATTTTGGTTTGATTCGAGTTTAGTTGAACTTATATATGAGCCCTAGATTGTGATATAAATTCAACGGCAATTAATTTGGAGTCTAAGGGATTTTGGCTCATTTGAAATTTTCAAGTCAAAAGGGCTAGGTTGGGTTTGACTTGGGTTGGTTTCGATTTGATTTGATGATTGTAAGTTTTTTTTATATTTGGGTAGATAATTGAATGAATGATTGATTCAAGGGAAAATTCATTGGTTTTGACTTGATCTGGATAGAATTTGGCTAAGTCCAAAGAATTGGCAAAGAAGGGATTGAGTTTGGATTTAATTTTTGATAATTTTGGTCATTTGAATTTGGATTTCATTTATATTTGTGAATATAAATGAAGGAATAATTGATTTATAAAGAGATCTTTGAGTTTGATTTGATCTAAGGATTTTGGTTAAGTTTATGAATGTGGTTCATATGACTTAGGAAGGGTTTTAGGATTTGAATTTGATTTTGGGTTTCAATCATTTGGAGTCAAATTTGAAATTATATTTGAATTTGAATTTGAATTTGAGATTTGATTTGAGAATTGAATTTGGGTTTGATTTGGGAAAGTGTATCTAGATTAGGTTTAGACTATATGATAGGTAACTTCCTTAAGACCTAAGGCAAAGCTTAATCTAATGATTAATACTTCTAAGCTAGGTTAAGTTCACCTAATCACTATGTGAATGACTAAGAAAATCTTAGTGTCTAGAAGATTCCTAAGTCTAAGAGGGTGGGGTTGAGAGCTCACTCCAAAAGTGAGGTCAACTATAAGGACAAAAGGGGAATAAATTAAAAAAAACTGAAAAAAAAAACCTCCTCTCCTCATTATGGCTGGCGTTTGCTAACCATTTATTTTTAAAATAAAAACCCCTCTCCATATTATGGCTAATGTTTGCTAGCCATTTAATTAAAAAAATTTCTCTCATAATTATGGCATTTAATTAAAAAAATACTCTCCTCATTATGACATTTAATTAAAAAAACCCCCTCTTTCAAGACTAAATATTAATAATTAATTAATTAGGCTAACCCAGATCAAGCGCTTATTGAAAACTTTGTGATATCAGTCGACTTCTAAATATAGAGTGTTTATAGTCAAATCGAATCTTGATGAGGATCTAACAATAAGATCTCCTAATCGACTTCATTTGAGCTCAAATACTTAAAATATATCGATTATCATGGAATCAATTTGAACCGTCCAATGGAGTGGTTTGGATTTGTGTATGTAAATGTCACTCTAATCTATAAATAATCTTTCATTCTTCGAGGCTAAGTTAGAATATAGACAGGCTTGAAGAACCCCAGATAATCCACGCCAACCATCGCGGTTTGGCCATCGTTGACACCATCGTTTCAACCACTGTTGCCGACCATCTTGCTGCAAGACGCCTTGCCTCTTTGTTCATTCCGACCGCTGTTATCAGATCGCTCGTTACTGGTTGCTTATCGTTGCCGAATCGCCACCTCCATCGGCCACCATCACTACGCTGGTCTCGGCTCATTGCCGTTAATTGCTGTTATCACCGCTTGATATTCATGCCAATCACCACTGCTGGCACCCTCCGTTGGCGCTGCTGTTGACCGCTGCTGACCGCTGCACATTCCTACTATCGGACTACCACTTCTTGCCGCTGTTGACCGCCACTGCCAACCACTGCGGTGACTATCACCACCACTTTGCACCACTGCCCTTTCACCACTGTTTATTATCGTTGTTGCCGCTGCGCTAACCATCATGCCGCTTGGTTTGATACTTATTATTACCGCTCTGCTCTTTCACTGATTCCACAACGCCACCACCCGACAATCGATATCATCACCGAAATCTATTCACATACACCGCTACCAACGATTGTTACAATTAACTACCAGATAATTATGACCGATCGAGATTTCTTGACTTTCACATACAACTATGTAATCTTATCGGAAAACTTAAACAGTATTTCAAAACACATATAGTGGAACATTTTACCGTGCTCTTGATTTTTTCCTCTTTTGAATTTTTCCATATAAAATCCCTGAGTTTCTCGCTCTCTTCAAATATCATGTGTACCGAATTTTCAAATTTAAGGTGTGAAGTTTTATTCTATCGCAACTGAGTTTCAACACGTAACAATTTGCTTCAACCTTATGCTATAATTAAATATATAAGAATTATGTAATTTATAAATATTCATAGTCAAAGATAAAAATATAGTAATAAACAGTAACGCAGGCTTAATCAAACAGTTTTAGTCCCACATCGTGAAATCATTAAGAAATTAACATCGATTTACATCTAAGCATACGGCTTAGCATTCGCCGAGCTTAGTTGCGTGAGCTTGTAACCCGACCGGGGGCTTTAAAGTTGTTGGGATGATTGATTGATTTGGCGGACTTCGCAGTCTCGAGAAAGGTCGAACGCTCGATATGAACGTTCAGCTAACTGCTTTATAGATCTTTCAGATTTAATGGCGACCTTCATTAGGATTGCGATCTTGTTTAAATTGAATTTGAACAACAATCTTTTTTTTATAAAATTAACTGTTAATATATCATATATTATTTATGTGAACTTGTTTATATTTAAAAAATAAATTATACTATTTCCTGTCTCATAAGATGATTTAGGGTAATGATGTATCCATATTTTTACATGTCTTGTATAACTATTTAAAATTTCATAAATATTAATTAATTATATAATTAAATACAAATTTTTTGATGATTTATATTATATTTAATATTGTTTTTTTTTTCTTTTTATATGTTATATTCTAGAAATTATTGATAAATAGATTTTTTTAAAGTTATTATTATAGTTTTTTTACTTATTATTGTTTTACTATATTAATTTTTTAATATTTTTTGCTATCATGATTTATGAATTGTATGATACTTTTTTTCTTTATCTTTTGCATATTTATAATTTTAGAATTTTTTATCTATCTCATGTCTATTTAATTTATATAACATTATTTTAAAGGGATAATATATACACATATATATATATATATATATATATATATATATATATTTATTATTATTATTATTATATTAGATAGTACCCAGAGTATCACTAAAAGTCATATATAGTGTAAATTTGTTGAAAGTTTGTACTTAATTTATTAATTGAATTTGAGCTTAAACCTCTACCAAATTATTAAATTTAGAAAATAATTTTATTTTTAGTATTTAAAAAAATTAGATGAAAATAATAATAAATTCATTTAATTTAATATAAATAAGTGGATACCAACATCAACTAAATACCGTAAGCCATTCAACTCTATGCATTAATCCAAAAAAGTGTCTACACAAAGGAATGATAGAACAAATATTCTTCCATTCTTTCATTAAACTAAATTTAAAATTTAAAAAAAAAAATTAATGCACAACACTAAACAACTGTTATTACATAATCCGCGTTATAATAATCACTTGCACTGTCGCGGCCTGAAGTTCTCTTTCGATAAAAGCTTCTCCATAAGCTTCTGCAACCTGAGCGCGCCGGGGCCGGGACGAAGAATTGAGCCGTCTCCGACAACGAGACAGGGATCACTCCCATTATCTCTTCTCCCCACACACCATCCACCCGGAACAAGCCTTCCGGCCCCGCGGAACAAGAGGTCGGCGTCGATCTTGTCAAGGACCGGATCATCCTTCCGGAACTTCCTCGCGAACGGCGCATTGCTGTTGGCCATGAGCTCCATGTCGTCCAAGTTGAGGTAATCACGGGTGTGCTTAAGTTGTCCCATGATATGAAATGGAGGTCGTGGTTGACGGTAGTGTTGGTGAATTCTTTAGCGTTGCAGAGGACGGTGTGGAAGTAGCCTTCAGGCGATGAGAGGAAATTGGCGTAGTACATGAGGATGGTTCGAGGGAGATTGTCCCAGCCCCATATGCAGTAGTCGATGAAGGAGCGAGAGAGTGCCATCCAAGCAGATCCTGGAGTGAAATTCAAACATTGATGTCAGATAAGAACTCGATCCAATTTTTGAGGATGTTTGAGAGACCACTGTCTCATTTACAATTCACCCCACCATACGTCCAAGCATAATATGAAAAGGCAAGAAATCAATCACTTTTGAATTTATTTATTCTGAAGAAAGTTGGCATTTCACTTCCATTTTATGTTTGATTTGGATAAGCTTGTTTTGGCGTCGTTTAAATTGCTCGTCTTTCTAAAAGCTTATGTAGCAGACCGTCAAAAGGCAATCACAAGAAGTTCTATCAGTAGAGTCATTCTTTAGCACAAATATCTTTAAAATCAATAAATATAAGTTTCATATCATCAGGCAGAGCCATAACTTTGGATTATCATATTTTTTTTAATCCCACAGCTACTAAAGTATATATTATACCTTCCTAACCACGCTCTTTCTCAAATGCATGTTTATTTAGAACAATCAAAGGCTTCTTCATTTCCTTGAAAGCACTCCATTCATGCGTAGATGTAGATTTACTATTAAGTTTCATAAGTATTAGAAACTACCATTCTCACATTAGTTTTCAAAGCATAAGCATTAGAACTCCCAAAAAAAACACCTAAATCATACAGGCATGATTTGCACAAAATAGCATCAGCAACAACAAATGAGTACAATTTTAGCAGTTTTAGCAATCAAAGTTATCTTACATATTTGCAAATGTGTTTCAAGCCTAAACATAAACATATTATAAGCGTTTGAAGCTTCTCCCTATATTCGAAATAATTTGAAAATTTTAGTTTCATTTCCCATCATATTCAACCAAAGGAATAGCTATGATAAAACACTCAAGATTCAAAAAATTTACGTCAAAAATCTCTTTATCAAACACATGAACATCATCAAAATCATTCATTTCAATTTATTCTTCTTGACATTTACTTGTAAGTTTTTAATATAATATTTACTAGCATAATAACCAATTTGATGATATTTAAAACATGCTTTTACACAAATCTTAGACCAAAATATAAATGCAATAAAATTTCCCTTAATACCCTTATTAGTAGTAGGGTTACTACTCTTAGATGTAAAGGGAATTTTTTAAAATAAGTATGGTTTAAAATATAATTAGTAATTTAAATATCTAACAAATAAAATTTAAATATATAATGCCGTTTATTTGCTTATTATTAATGACTTATATCATTTATAGTTTAAATTATTTTTATAGTTTATGAAATTACATGAAATCTTAATCTTCTTAAAATAAACGACATTAAATTTATATTTAAATTTTATTTGTTAGATACTTAAATTACTAATTATATTTTAAATCATACTTATTTTAAAAAATTATCCTAGATGTAATAGGTGCAACAAATTAAACTTCATTATTTTGATGAAATGATATACTTTCTGAATATAGGATAACAATCTTGGATATAAAATTTTAAAATTTATTCAAAGTCTATGAAAGTAGAAAAGTATGCTCAAGTGATAGAATGTGAAGTGTCATCCCTCTCTTGATAATAAGTCTCAACAACAACAACAACACTTTCTATGTAAATTTTAGAATCATCTAGAATTTGTATCATTATGTGTAAATTTTCATCTAATTCAAGTATACAAGATCATTTTTTATACATCTTAACCAAGTCTTTTTTAGGACTTGCTTTCTTAACATAAGACAAATCTAATGCATCTACTCTCTTATTACTAATATTTTTATGTGGAATCTAAAGCGATTGAATCTTATCTATAGCGAACTGATTTTTTCATACTCTTTTGCATTAATCTCAAATTAAAGCCACTCATAAGCATCCTCATCAGCTTAACACTTACTTTTATCTTTTTTTTGTTTACTTAATAATTATCTTATCTTATAAAATTTTTTCATTTATACTTTTCTATCACATAATATCATTTTCCTCCACTTCAACCATCCAACTTGAATTCTTAATAACATTTCATCCCCATTTTTCTTTGAATGAATATAAATATCAATCTCATTCTTATAATTGATCTAGTCACAATCTATGACTTCTAATAAATTACACTATATATTGGTTTTTAATCTGTAACGAAAACCTTTAGACTCTAGACCTCCATAATTCAGTTCTTTGAATCTCTATTCTTATCAACAGAAGAATGTCATATTAAAAAAAGCATACACCAAGGTACATCTTCTTGTAAATGCCTCAACATTTTAAAGTAAAAGATAAAATGTTGATCCTTGATGTAATCCAAGAAATAGAAAATATTTTTGTCAATCCTATATGTTTGGACACAAGTAAATAGTATACATATATAATGACTTGAATATAACAATATTAACTCATTTGTTCTGAACTCTCCAAAGAACATCTCTTGACTTTATAGCTTTTCTAAATCAATAAATATCATATGTAGATCCTTCCACTTTCTATGCTTCTTTCTCTTAACAAATGTATAGCATCCATAGTAGATCTACGGCATGAAAAAATGATTGTAGAAACTGTATTTATTTTTATGCTCAATTACTTCCCATAATTTTAATGTATGGCAATTAACTTAATTCTACTTTGGTCTTAATCACTTTATTCTTAAATAGAACCAATGACTCTTTTCCTTCATCTTTTAGTCTTTAAAATAACATTAAAAGATTTGTAAGAAATTCCTCTCTATCATTTAACATCTATTGGAATATTACTCTCTTGCTTTTCACATTTTTTCTTTAAAGCTTCACTAAATTTTAATCTGTGATAATAATTCTCTATTTTGTTAGAATTATTAAGGTTATAAATCGAATCTTTCAGATGTTGAAAAGTTTATCAATATCATATTTATTTTCAAATATCTTTTTTTAATCATTATTTTCATCCTTATTAATGAATATGTCTTTCTTTATCTCTTTTTGGTTCTTTTATACATCTTTTTTTGGTGTCATCCCTCTCTTGATAATAAGTCTCAAATCAGACCTAAATCTACATTCAACCTCTTTTATTACAGTTGCACACCATGTACATCATAAGAATAAAAAAAAAACCTAAGTTCTGATATCATTTTCATGGAAGACAAACAAGGGCTGAGATTTCCTAATATAACTAATATGATGTGAAGTATGCTTTCAAATAAAGAAAAAGAAAACATTCGCATGCCATTAGTAAACTCACTCTCTTTAAATGAAAACAAAATGATATAAGGGCTTTAAACCCAAGAGACAATAAAATGATACTAAATATCTATAAATTCTAGTTAAAATTTAGAATCAACTAACAAACAAAGTAATTTTTCACAAAAATCCAATTTTTTACATATATTTTTTTAACCAAAGTCAAGAACCCTAAACTATATAACATCAAATTATGCAGAAAAAATAGAAAGAAACAAAATTACTAAGAAAAGGTAAACCTCTCTAGTATGAGGAGACGACTTCCCAGAAATTAGGTAGTCACATATGTATTGCACTTAAAAGAATCACACATTCAACTTAAACTCTCCCCATTCCCATAAGTTAGAGAATCCTATTTTCCAGCCATGTTTTTCACTTAAATCAATCCTTTCCCTCTACGTTGATATTGAGAATAAATAGCATGGCATTGGGCAATCCTATTTATAAATTCCTTCTATTTTTTTTGCCCATCTCTATCTCTGTAGAAAAGTGGATTCTCACCTTAGACCTCTCCAATAGCTTGTGCATGAGTGCATGAGTGACTTCTTGTCGTGATTAATGATTTCTATCAAAAAAGCTTACACTTTTAAAATCGCATTCTTCTCTAAACTCCGAAATTTTCACAGCAATACTAGAGCTAAAATCATATTGGAATTGGGTTTTCGAGCAAGTGATTTTTCATTATTTTTACATCAAAAGAAATTTGTAGTGGTGAGTGCACAATGCATAAGAATAGTCATTTCATCCTGAATGGTTACTACCAGTGGCATCTGCACCAAGACACATTCTCTAAGGGGCGAAAATCATCCTAAAAGACATTACTTGAGCACAACTTGGTAATAAGAATTCTAAACTTATTTTCCATGCATATGTTTCATTATGAACTTCCTTGAGCACAGATCAAGTGAAAAGACAGATTTACAGAACTAAGAATCACTCAAGAAAAACAGGAGGAAGTAAAAAAAAAAGATAAATTTTATAAGGCTGTGATTTCTTTACCTGTAAAAAGCTTGAAGGCAGTTGGCACACTTCTTCTTTGGGGTATCCAGAAAACATCTTGCTTCTCTGACATATATAGTCCTGGGTCGATAATTATTGGCTTTGCCCTTTGAAACCTGCAAAAAATAAATAAATAAGTAAATAATCTTTAGCACTAATTCAACACTGGCAAGAACTCAATAAAACCATAACAAAACTTAGTTTAAACATACTCCTTCCACCCAATATTGCTCGTATGATCAATAAAATTCAGATTTCGCGGCAGATAAGAGAAAGTATGCAACAAATCTACAACAAAAACAAGATCAAAATAATTAAAAACCAACTTTTCTTCAAAAAACAGAAACCAGCAAAGTCAAGCAGCAAACTTGTTACCATCCTGTGTTACCAGAGGATAATCCGATGCGCTCAGATTAATAAACCAATCCCACTCGCCACCTTCACGAAGCAACAAAGCTGCGGCGTGGATAACGACCATGGTTATGAGTTACAAGATTCTTTGTGATCATACATTTCCGACCTTTGAAGACCGTAATACGAAATCTCGAGATCCATTCTTTTTGATGCGGCGTCAGGTGAACAACAGTTTGAAGGATGTAAAGAAATGCATGAAAGCATGGAACTCACAGCAAGCAGATGAGTAAACAAGGCGTGGAGGATGTGGGAGAGAGGGAGAAGAAGATGAAGAGGAGGAGAAAGATTGAAATTTTGATTCGACAAAATGACTAAGGAAGAAGAAACATAAAAGAGGAAAAAAAAGAAATGAGGTTTTAGGGAATTATAGAAAAGAGGAGAAAGGATGAGATGCGATAGGAAGAATCCATTGCAGTCTAAGCTAGAGGAAGGAGCTTAAAATTTCATTTAGCTTATTCTTGTTCTCTCATCTCTGATGTTTTCTCTTTCTGGAATGAATGAAAGAGAGTTACTTGGATGTAGGGATTAAGCGAAGGACATTAATGGAGACGAATTTCGAGAGGAGAATCCGTTTGCGATCTGAAACAAGAGAGAGAGAGAGGAGCGGCAGGAGGTTAAGATTTCATCTGCAGCGAGGCATCTCTTTGATGTTTTTCGCTATGAAATTAATAGTGGAAAAGATTTTTTTGAGTTAAATTTTTTTTAAAAATTGTTTTTTTTTATGCGTATAAGTGAAAGAGAGATAAGAAGAAAAAGGAGCAGTTTATAATTTAACGGATTTGTTGAGCTTCCAATATTTTACGAGGAAAAGTAAGTTCGCTGAGGAAGGTTTGCAACGTTGCATTCGTGTATTGAGGAAAATTTTAGGGGATGTTTGGTTTCAACATAGACAGATCTAAACTTAGTTATTTAAAAAAAATTTAATAAATTAATCATTTATATATTTATAATTTAATTGTTTTTAAATTTTTTAAAATATAAATTTCATATATTTACACATCATGATAATGATAGATTTCAAAAAATAAAAAATATGAGTTAGGTTATTGTTAGACATTTAATATTTAAATTTTAATTTAAAATTTTGATGTTAAAAATGATTGATTTATAAATATATAAAAATTGAGTAATTTTATATCTAAAAGCCCCTTTAATTAAAATAGATGTAATTGAATTATTTATATTTTATTTATAGTAATCTTATGAGAAATAATTTGATATAATATAAATATGCATGCTGCATATCAAACTATTTTATGCCTCTTTTGTTTAGTATGGATAATAAATTAATTTATATTAACTTTATTTTAAAATTATATAGGTAATAAGATATGAGTTGATAATTAGTTGATAATAATGATTTGGGCTTTTGGAGTAATAAGCATAAGATCTTTTACTATATAATTAATTAATTATCAAAATATAATGCTTTAAATAAAAAATGACATTAATTTTAATATATTATTATAAAATATGTGCAATATCTTAAAGTAATATATATGTTAGAATATTCTAGAATTAGATTCAAGATTGGTTGAATTTTAATTTAATAAAATAAGAAATTAAATTATTATAAATGAGACTATTAACAAAAGTGATTAGATGTAAATCAAATACTTAAAATATAATAGAAAGATTTAAGACATTAATTGATGAATCAAATAATCTCCAATCATTTATAGATGAAACTTTTTTTTAATTTTGATTTTTTCTCTGAGATTTTTTGTAAAATTAAAGTTTTATTGTTAGCACTTTTAAATACATTAGTCTTTGGATTTATGGAAAATTGAAAACTTTCTTAATGGTTTCTAATATTAAATTATAATACTTAATCAAGAATAATGTATGATTAAGGATTTCAAATAAATTATCTAATGGAATATTTTAAGATTTTGAATAAATTCATGAAAATTCCCTTTCCTAAACTAAATAAATTGGACTCATTCTCAATTAAACTTAGAATTTGGTGATCATTGCAATCGATTAAATATAATTGTATCTATCATCTTTGTAAATCTTTGTGTAAAATTAAGATATACAATTTTCTCTCTATCATAATGAATTTTTTAGCATATACAAAAAATTATCTGCATAACTGAGGCAATAAGATTTAACTATTTTTAGGACTCGTAATATAACCACTAATTTATTTGAATCTAATGAATGGTTGTAAGCAAATTGGCTCAATTCTGTTCTACATTATGTTCATAATCAATCGAATCAAATATGAGTTGTATCTCAATAATTTGATGATTAAGATTGATTGTCTCCTCGGAAAATTAATCGATCAGACGAATCTCAAGGCATTTTGAAATGCTTGATCTAATCACCGATTTGAAACTACGGTCAAACGGCGTCGATGAGCGAACATAACATCAGCAGATCGATCCAGGCTCGGTCGACTCGGATCAAGTCGGGCATGAAAATGGATCGATCCGCCAAATGGTCACCAAAACGACATATTTATAGTTAGATCGGCGGCTCGTCAAGGCGAATCCAAGAATCAAGATCACCCAATTCGACATCATTAAGGCACCGGATCATCAAAATACACCGTCCGATCGGGATCGCCGGGCCGTCAGATGGGAGTGGTTGGAGTTTTCCACAATTTACAAGGCACGCCACTCCCAAAATCTATAAATAGAGCTTCATTCTCACCTTAGAGGGGCGAATCTGTTGAAGACCGAGCTCGAGAACCACCGGTCGACCTTGGCCAGGCGATCTATCACCGGTGCCAGTGGTGCGAAGATCGGGAGCTAGGAGATCGCCAGGGGTAGAAAAGACCAGTTCGCTCCTTTCTCCCGAAGATCAAGAGGTTGCTCCCAAGATCGGTTTCCGCTTTTGGGAAACTTCTCCTTGGGTTGGAGTTGGCCGATATTGTATTTTTCTACACTCGGAATATTGTTTGCCACTCAAACCTTCTTCTCACGAGAAGCAGGACACGTATCTTTTGAACACATAGTGAAAGTTCTGGTGGGCAAGGCCGTGGTTTTCCCGGGTTTTCCACGTATAACCCCTGTGTTCATATCCCTTGCTTGTGTGTTGGATAATTTTTGGACGAAGATCTCGCATCTGGATAAAATTCTCTAAACGCCTTTTGCGCCATGTGGGAACGGTTCCCCATTGCTATATCTCCAATATGGTTGGTAAGCGGGGTTTGCGCTCCAGCTCCTCATTCTCGGATCAAGGGCCCAAGTCTCCAACACTTCTACATATGACTTGTCCCCGGGTGAGGTCCGTGGCCCCTCTTTGGAAGATCGCGTTCAAAGGATGGAGGATTCCCGAGCGAAATTCTTGACTCTGCGAGGAGCAAAGCGTTCCAACCGCGGAAGAGCCACAGTTCGCCCTCGGCATAATCCATTTTCTTCACGAGAATGATTGCAGGAATGGGATCAACAAGTAGAGAACCCCTTGGCACCACATCGGATCTTGAACTTACGGATAGCGGTTCTACTTACCCCACCGAATGGCCTGCGTCGGTGAAACTCCACGTCACCTTATCGCGATGAACTACACGGAGTGCGGGAAGAGTTCGGCAAACAATCTGAATGATCCATTCTCCCGCCGCCTCTTCCAAAACTCATCCGCTTCGAGATCATCTCGATACCCGATTCGCGAGATTCAAGCTTCCGGCATGGACCCCTTACGATGGCACAACCGTCCGTCGAGCATATCGATCACTTTGAGCGATCATGCACATTCGGCGTAAATGACTCTGTCTTGTGTCGTATTCCGGCGACTCTCAAAGACGAGCTGCGTACTGGTTCTATTCACTGCTAAGGGGTCCGTCGATCATTTGGAGAGCTTCAGATTTTTTTGTAGAAACGGTTCTGGCGAACAAGAGAATCATCGGATTCATCACATCTCTCGAATCCGCCGAGCGATGGAGAGTCCCTCAAAGAATACTTCAGAGGTTCTCCTCACGGCAGAGATACCGAGTAGATCCGAACTTTTGAGGCGTGCTTCTCGGAGGACTCGGCGGATACTTATTCATCATTAATGCGGAGCAGTCCATTCTATGCTAACTGGTCCACGAATAGAGGCACAAATCTCTCCGAGCTATCGTGCTCATCGACAGCAGTTTGAACCAAGCGATGGAAGAAGGTTCCCAAAGATGATGTTCAAACATCTCGAAAAGAAGAAGGCAGAACCTCCCCAAAACCTCCTCGGCGACCTCGAGATGACTCGACCGAGAGGAAATATACGCTCTCAACCGTCATGCTTGAACATCCTCGGCTATTCAGGAAGAGGATGGCGTCAAGTGGCGACCTTTAAAGCACGGAATTGGAAATCAAGAGAAATTACGCCACTTTCGCAGGAGGGCACACCAGCGAGTGCCACCTGGCGAGGAGATTGAAAGACTAATCGTCGAGGTATCTAGGCCGTTTATACAAAACCAACCCTCGTCAGAAATCTTTGGGGCAACCAACTCGGAAGGAACATGGCGGTGGAGAATAGAAACAATTGCAGGAGGGCCAGTGTTATCTAGCCAAATATTCATTGCCGCCCTTCAAGAGCCAGAGCCGAAGAAGTCTCGGGTTGACCATTCTATCACCTTTGATGATTTAGATCTAGAGGGGCTTCGCATCCCACATCAAGATCCCCTTGTCATCAGTACAGGGGTCGGTGATCCATGCTTCAATATTAAAAGGATATTGATCGACAATGGGAGTTCGGTTGATGTTCTTTTTTACTCCACTTTCCTTAGCATGGGTATAGAAAGAGAGAAGCTTCAACCCGCGGCCGGTCCACTGTATGGATTTGATAATCGACCGGTATTAGTGGAAGGGACAATCGTCTTCCGTAACTCTTGGGAATTTCCCGAACGCAACCCTTGATACAATTTATTGTAGTCAAGTGCGAGTCGCGTCACAATGCAATATTTGGGAGACCTCTCCGGTCTATTGTGCGGTCACATCATTGCCTCACCTCAAGATGAAATTCCCGACACCAGCTGGCATTGGCGTGGTAAGTGGGAATCAACGAATAACCAAGCGTCTATATCAAGCAACGACCATTTACGTCGGTAACCCTCATCGAGAACTTGACTACGATGAGGATGCCTGAAAGGGCTTCTCCGGTTGAAGATGTAATTTGTCTTCTATCTCGAAGTTGATCCATCGCGAAGGTGAAGGTGGGATCGTTCGTCTTGATGAAATCGAATCGTAGATTTTACGTAAAATCAAGATATATTTGCACAGGCGCTCGATATTACGGGCATTGACCCGGAAGTCATTACGCACTCCCTCAAAGTTGACTCAACCTACAAGCGGTGTCTGAAGAAAAGAACCGCCGAGCGATTGCGGTCATAGAACAAGAAATCACCAAACTTCGGAAGTCAAATTCATTCGAAGTCTACTACCCCACGGTTGGCTAACGCGTGTTAGTCAAGAAGGCCAAGCAGTTCTGGAGAATGTGCATCGACTACACCTTAATGTCGTGCATGCCCAAAAGATAGCTTCCCCTTCCTCATATCGACCAACTAGTTGATGCGACATCGACATCGATCTTGAGCTTCATGGATGCCTATTCTACAATCAAATCGGGATGAACAAAAGCAGATGAGGAAGCAACATCCTTCCAAGCAGATAAGGGACTATCTTTGCTATCGGTCATGCCATTGGGACTAAAATCTTTGGAGCAACATATCAGCGCCTTATGAATAAGATCTTCAAGGATCTTATAGGGACAATATGGAGGTGTATGTTGATGATATCTTTGGTGAAGAGCAATATCACATATTTACGATGCAACAATGCTTTGACATTCTTCGACACTACAAGATGCGGCTCAACCCAAGCAAGTGCGTTTTGGAGTTTCCTGAAATTCCTAGGCTTCATGGTCACTTCGGGATAGAGGCCAACCAGAAGATAAAAGCACTCAAGGACATGTCACCTCAAGAACGATCAAGGAAGTCCAACGTTTGGGGAAGGATTGCGGCTTTATCACGATTCTTGGCCCCTTCGGAGATAAGTATCTACCATTCTTCAAAATCTTAAGGGGTGCAGAGGAAATGGATTCCTGGGACGGATGAATGACTTTTGAGCAACTTGAATCTATTTAGCTTCCCCCTCATTATCAAAGAGCTATCAAGGAGAAGGCGTACATCTATCTTCTATTTCTTCTCATGCCGTAAGCTCGTCGCGTCGTGAGGAGAATTCATTGCGACCCATTTATATGTCGGCAAAATCCTTTCGAAGGACGCTATCCACTAGCGGATAAGGCGGCGTTGGCCTAGTGCATTACGCACGAAATTGCGGCTCGCCCACACCATCAACGCGTCACACTCATCTTCCATTAAGAACTACGCAAAAGCGATGTATCCGGAAGGTTGATGAAGTGGTCGGTCGAGCTTGGAGAGTTTGACATCCATTTTCTTCCACGTCATATATCACAAGTGCTCGTGACCGTTGTAGAATGTACCATCACCACACGCGGATCATTCATCACTCCATGACAAATCAATGGACATTATATGTTGATGGAGCTTTTCCGATGCGGAGCGAGGAATTTTGCTTATCTCCCAGTAAAATAACTTTAGAGTGCGGGCTTGACTAAAGTTCCCACCTAATGTAATGTGAGGCCCTCGTAGCGGGACTAAGGCTCGCCATTATTTGTGAGGTCGAGAACTTAGCCATCTACCACTCACGACTTGTGGCCTCTGTTGAAGGAGACTTCGATACAGTCATCCGGCTTGCTTCAATCTTTTGGCAAAGTCACTTCTTGCCGAATCGAGACCCATCGGATAACTCATATTCTAAGGGAGCGAACCGCGGCGGATGCCCTCTCCAAGTTAGCCACAACAGCGACGGAGATCTTTTGAAAATACATAGAGGACATCCACTTTCCCGGTATTGAGGCCCTTGGGTGATACAATCTCTGGAGGACCCAAAAGAATCTTCATGGATTGACCATCATGTCCTTTCTTCAAAGCGGGGCCTTGCCAACAGACCCCGATGCTATTGTCTCGTCAGCAGCGAACTTCACCATAATGTCGGTGGCGAACTCTGGCGGTCCTTCTTAGGGCCCCTAAAGTGTCTACCACCTTGGCTAACTATGCAATGCGAGGTTCATTCAGAATTTGTGGTGAACATTTGGGAGGAAAAGCCCTCGCCCTCAAAATCATGAGGCAAGGTTTTCTTGGCCTACAATGAAGGGCGCATTGGAGTTTGTAAAGAAGTGTAACAAGTGTCGATTACATTCAATCTCACTCATACACCATCGTAGAACTCACCACAATCGAGCCCGTGGCCCTTTGCTCGATGGGGATCGATATAATGGGACCCTTTCCCATTGCCAGGCAACGAAAATTCATAATCTTGGCCGTTGATTACTTCCGAAGTGGGTGGAAGGCGAACCGTGGCCAAAATCAGAACAAATGCCAAGCAATTTGTGCGGAAAAATATTATTTGTCGTTTGGCATTCCAAAATCATCACCGATAATGGGGCCGGTTCACGGAAAGACATTCACATCTTTACGCGGGGCGCATATCGTTAATCCACACAGCTGTATCCCATCCACAGGAAAATGGGCAGACCGAAGTCACCAATAGGATAATACTAAAAGGGCTAAAGACACGGCCCGAACCAGGGGCAATGGGCGAAGAACTATCCAATGTTCTTTGGGCTTTACATCAAGGACCCTACGAGAAAGCGCCGTACAATCGTGTTTGGGCGAAATTATTCAATTCGACATCGAGGTCCGAGCCTAGAACCCATAACTTTGATCTGCGGCAACGATAAGCGATTCCATCGGATCTCGCAGAGACCGCGACATGTATCAGAATGGCTTCTTTGTCGGCAAAGGATTGCTCGAGGTTTCAACAGAAGGGTAAAGCCCGCGACCAATATCTGTTGGGGACCTCGTCTCGAAGTCTCGACTTCGGCGGGAAAAGAACAAACTCTCACCGGTTTGGGAAGGCCGTATGTGGTGGTGTCTAAAATCAAGCGCGCGTTCAAGCTTAAGGATAGTATGGGAAGACTCTCCACGCACGGAATGCTACAAACCTCAGTACTACCGGTGATATTCGACTTTTTATTAGTTATGCGGAAAACATTATCATCGTGTATGTTTGTATTGCAATTATTGTTATCGAATTAAACATTTATCGATACTCTGTTTGTCATACTTATTGTCCAACCTTGGCATCAAGTTGTTTGGATTTATGTTTCTATCTATGTTAAAGTTCTCATACTTATTGTGACTTTTCTTGCTTATGCTTGCATTTTAAAACACCACTCAAGAGATCGATTGTTGTATCTCATTCATAGATCGATCCCAATTGATCGATCTTCTATCTGAGTTAACATCGTCAGTAGCCTCGATAAACAACCTTGGATAAGTTGGCAATCCTCATAGGCTACAACTTTCTCCATAACAGGTTAACATCACGCCAGATAAACAACCTCGGATAGGTCAAAAGGTCTAGTGGATAGACCTCTTCCATGAGTTGCGTCGAGACGACAAACAACCATATAATATATTCATTCAAGATCTTCCATAGTTAACATTGTCATTAAGTAGCGCTCGATAAACAACCTTGGATAAGTTGGCAATCTCTATAGGCGAACTTTCTCCATAGTTAACATCGTGATCGGCTCCGCACCTAGGATAGATCGAGATTCGAGAACCTCTTAAATATATTCGTGCAAGTTTGTCATCAGTAGTAATGATCTTAGAATAGATTATTATTATGATCTCTTCTATGCGAATCTTTATCATCGATGCACACAACTCGAAATATTCACAACAATTTTTGTATATTATTAATACTTCGCAGAACATAAGTACAATCAACCGAAATAATATACAACTGCAACATAAAGGAACTACAACTACGGATGGTCTCATGGTAGATGATGAAGAACTATCGAGTCATCCTCGTCGTCGCTAGAAGGGTCGGAAGCTAGGCTAGAGAAAGGACCTCAACACCGACTCACAGCTTGCGATCGTTGTCCCCTTCAGAAACCTCGGATGAAGCCTTCATCAACACCGCTCCAAAGCCTTCACCTCTACATCATACGTGGTCTCACGGCCTCGAGCGTGATCTGTATGATACTCTTGAAGGTCGAGTTCTTGAAGTCCTCCATGGCACGTGATCTCCGCTTCTACGATAAGGCGACCTCTTTCTCGAAAGGCGGCGTAACTCTCGGTTCTTTGCCTCTCGAAACCTTCTCGAGAAAGATCTTGGATCCTGCTTTGAACAACCAACCTGTTCTAGCCTCCACTAATTCATCCGAGTCCGCTCAACTTCGGCGAAAGAAGAGAAGTCGCGAGTGCCAACGGTCACTCATCAAGTTGATTCTCCAACGGACATCTCTTTTACTTTCTCCACATCGCTTCTTATATTCCATGGAGAAACTTGACCTTCACGAACTCTCGGTCATTCCTGATGTTCATTTTGAAGTCAAGTTCTTGCTTCTTCGATATCGAAATAAGAAAAATTACGTTAAGCAGGAAATGGGAAATAAAGATGATGCATAAGAAGGATTGTTACGTTCTTGACATCGCGGCGACCTCAGAATGATTCAACACGTCTCGAGAATGAAGATCCTTGGGGGCGACTACTCGAAGGGCGACTCTTTTTGGTGTCGATATCACCATCACCTCTTTCCTTTTCCTCTTCTATTGAGCGGGTCCCTTTTGGGAAGAAGCGGAGGGCTGGGAGATCGGTGGAAACCTCTTTGTTGGGCTTTCTCAACGCATAAGACCGGGATGAATAAAGCCCATCTCGAACAAAGATTCCTCCACAAATCGTGATATCGAATCTCAAATCGAAGATCTTCAATATTCTAAATTTCGCGTCAGATATCTTCATCACCAACACAGCAGGGGAATGGGTAAATCTCGGCTTTCCCCATTTCTCGAAGACCCAGTCATTCTTCACAAAAGAATCGCTTGCCCAACTCTTGGGAGAATCTTCGTCCGGAGATCAAGTACTCACGCGGTGATACGACCATGTGCATGTAGTAAACTTACATCATGCGAGGTAATCGATAGTCAAAGTCGCGCGCTCCACGAAAAGACTATAAGTCCCATCACGATCGTCATTGCCACGCTTGAAAGCGAAATGCAAACCTGCATCGACAAAATGGCGATCATCTGGGGATGGGAAACCGCAATCCGCCCAAACTCATCGTAAATGGTGAAATACCGGCGAGATTGGGCTCTATCGACTTCTTGGACACTTAAGAACCAAATCATTGAAAATAATATTTTTTCGAAGCGATCAATGTGTCTCCGTGATCGGCGACTCCAACCTTGGTCCTCCCATTTTTAGAAGGTTCCTCTCATTGCCTCGTTACAAGGGTGGACGTGTCTCTTTCAAAAGATTCTCACCCATCTACAAACTCCCACAGGCTATGCACTGCTTGGTGGAGATGAGGTAAAGGTTGATCCAAAAAGTGCCCAAACTCCCACCGGGGGAGGCTATGCACTCCCAGAGGAGGAGAGGTGGATCCAAGAGTGCCCAAACTCCCACCGGGGAGGCTATGCACTCAGAGAGGAGAGGTGGATCCAAGAGTGCCCAAACTCCCACCGGGGAGGGCTATGCACTCTAAGAGGAGAAGGGAGATGAGAAAAGTGTGCCTTCTCCCCCACCAGGGGTTTTATAGACCCCTGGGGCAAAATAAAAGCACTTAAAACCGCTCAAAAGCAGATCATTCGGACCCGTGGTATCCCAGCCATGCGCTGCCCTTGCGTATGAAGCTTTGCCGATCCGCAGATTCGCAGCCACCGGCCTCGGTAAACCAGCCAAAGCAGCTGCCATATGTGAAGCGCGCGATCAGGCAAGCCGTAGACCAGCCATGGCCGCCGCCAGCGGGCATATGCCGACCGGTCATACGCTCGACAGCAGCTTGAGCCCGTGACCGTAGCGACCCGTATGGACTTCAGCCCAGACCATGACCAGCTCAGCCATTCCGCGACCAGCGGCAGAATCATGCATGCGTGTGCCATGACGCTATGTCTTGTAGCCGGTAGCGTCGCAGCGCCCTCGGCCGCAGCATCATGAGCTCTGCACCGGGATGGATCCGTAACCGAAATCGCGCACGCGCACTGCGCATTTGCGACCTGCAACGACTTCGGTTATAATCTATTACTCTATGAAGATTTGTTCTCTCCGCGGTTGATGGACTCTCAAATTTCATTGAAGAATTTGTTATTTTCAAGTATTTGACATATATTTTTGGATGGCGAGATAATGTCACCCAAAATAGAGCAACGATACATCCTCGGAAAATTAATCGATCAAGCGAATCTCAAGGCATTTTGAAATGCTTGATCTAATCACCGATTTGTAAAACTTACGGTCAAGTCTCGATGAGAGGAACATAGCAACATCAAGCATAGTGCGTCCAGCTCGAATCGACTCGGTCAATCGAACATGAAAATGGATCGATCCGCCAAATGGTCACCAAAGCGACATATTTATAGTTAGATCGGCGGCGTCAAGGCGAATCCAACGAATCCAAGATCACCCAATTAGACATCATTAAGGCACCGGATCATCAAAATACACCGTCGATCGGGGATCGCCTTGGGCGTCCGATGGGGTTGGAGTTTTCCACAATTTACAAGGCACGCCACTCCCAAAATCTATAAATAGAGCTTCATTCTCACCTTAGGGGCCGGAATCGATTGGAAGACCGAGCTCGAGAATCACCGGTCGATTGGCACGATCTATCACCATGCGCCATGGTGCACGAAGATCGAGCGTCCTTAGGAGATGCCCCAGGGACTAGAAAGACCGGTTCAGCTCCTTTCTCCCGAAGATCGAGGTTGCTCCCAGGAAGATCAGTTTGCTTTTGGGAAACTTCTCCTTGGGTTGGAGTTGGCCGATATTATTCTACACTCGGAATATTGTTTCCTTACAGAACACCTTCTTCTCGAACTAAGCGAAAGGACGTATCTTTTGAACACATAGTGAAAGTTCTGAGGCTGAAGCAGGCCGGTGATTTTCCATGGGTTTTCCGCAAACCCGTGTTCATATCCCTTATGTGTTGGATAATTTTTGGGGCTGACGAAGATCTAGCATCTGGATTAAAATTCTCTAGCACAACAACAATTATGTGATAATTTTTTGAAATTTATGAGATTTATCATATCTTCAAACAATCCAATTAAGCTTTAAAATAAACTTTAAAAATTATTTGATTCAATTTAGATTCAATCTAAAATTAGCTCCAAATCAAAAGTTAGTGCTATGCCAATCATGAATGAATGGTTGCTTTTGATCATGGCTTAATCCTTTAAAAAATTAATATAATTTCAATGATCTTAAAACAAGTCAAATTCTTACTTGTGCACACTTGAATTCAAACATAAAATTACTTCAATTTTCATTTAATTTGTGATCATTTTGATTTGATTCAAACTCTCTATTTATTGAGTGGTTCCTTGATTTATTGAAAGAAAAGAAAAGAAATTCAATTTTTGACCGTTGAACTAAATTTTCAGATCTAAATGCATTGATCTCTCTTTAAAATAGAATAAAGCCAGATTAGTATTTTTAGGGAAAGTCAACAATAGATTTAATATTTATTAAAGATTAAAGTTTAAACTATATAATTAAAGAATATAATAGTTATAATTGATGTGGTAAAGTGTGACAAAATTACTTATTTAATATATATTAATAATTATTTATTTATTTTATAATTAAAAAATTTTAAAATTTTAGTTTGAGCAATTACCTGAAGATCATTATAATTCTTCCCCTATTAATATTGTTAGCGTCTTTAGAGAATTTTATTAGGTAGATCGAGATCTTCGTGTAGCAAAATTATCAACACACAAGCAGGGGATATGAACACGGGGTTATCGTGGAAAACCGTTAAGGGAAAAATCGCGAGGAAACCATTAGAACTTTTCATGTATGTTCAAAGATCTGGTCCTTGCTTCTCTGTTGGAGAAGGTGTTCTGACGAAATATTCCAAGTGTAGAAAAAATACGTCGGTCAACTCCAACCCAGGAGAAGTTTCCCAGCGGCGCGATCTTACGAAGGCAACCTCTTGATCTTCGGGGAGAAAGTGGCCAGTCTTTTCTAGTCCACGAGGCGATCTCTGGCGAGCTCGATCTTGAGGATACGGTGGCAGCGGTGATAGATGGTGGCGTAGTCGGTGGTGGTTCTCGAGCTCTCGGTCTTCTCATTGGTCCTCTAGGTGAGAATGAAGCTCTATTTATAGATTTTTGAGTGGCACTTGTAAGTGTGGAAAACTCCAACCACTCCCATGGGCGACGATCCCATTCGATCGAGCGGTTATTTTGAAGATGCGGGCCATGATATTAGAGGAATTGGGTGATCTTGGAACGTTGATTAAATGTGACGACATCGTCGACTTATATAATATATTGGGTTTTGGTGACCATTTGGCGGATGAATCCCATTTCATAACCGATAACGATGCGATGCTCGACTTATGCTTGATATTGCTATGTTAAATCGACCAGGTTTGGTATAGTTCTTTGAAAATGGAATTGACTAGATGAAGCATTTAAAATATACTTGAATTAATTGCTTGATCGAATTAATTTTACGAGGATATATCGATTGCCCCTATTTTTGGTGACGTTATCTCACCATCAAAATATATGTCAAATATGAAAATAGCAAATTCTTCTGAGAGAACAGATCTTCATAACAAAGACAATATTATAACCGCTGGAAGCATGGTCGCAAATGCGATGTATGCGTGGGGATATTTTGAGGTTACTGATCGATCCCGCGCGCTTGTCATTGGCGGCTGGCGCCACGGCCGCCGCTGGCGGCGCACAGACGACTGGCGCGCGCTGGGTCCCGCTGCCGGCCGCGGATGGATCGGTCGGGTTACGGCCGGGCCATGGATGGCCGATCGGTCTGCGACAGCGGCCGACGGGTCCGGCGGTCAGCAGCCGCGGGAGCTGCCGGCGGCAGGAACCGTTAAGCAGTCGTGGTCACGCCGGGCCGGTACCGACGGTATAGGCGGCTGTCACCACGTAGGTTGCACCGCGACCGACGGCCGCCGGCTGCTTTGACCCGCGGACCCGGAGGGGCTGCCGGACCGCGTTTCACCGTGGACTGGCGGCGACTGGCACGTCACCGGGTCGCGCTCACCCGGCATGGCACACCGGCACTGCCGGGGTCGATCAGCGGCTGGCGCTGGGGCGCTGCGCGGCTACTGCCAATGGGAGTCTGGGCCCACTCCCAAATGGTTTTGTGCTTTGAGCTTGAGCGCTTTTGCCCTGGGGGTCTATAAAACCCCCAAGTGTAAGAAGGCACACTTTTCTCATCTCCTTCTCCTCTTAGAGGCATAGCCTCCCCTAGTGGGAGACTCTGATCCACCTCTACCCCTCAGCCAGTGCATAGCCTCCGTGGGAGTTTGGGCACTCTTCTGATCAACCTCTCCTCATCTCCACCAAGGTGCATGCCCTCCCCTGGGAGTTTGGGCACTCTGATCAACCCTACCTCCTCATCTCCACCAAGCCGAGTGCATAGCCTCCCCTGGGAGTTTGGGCACCTCCTTGAATAATTTTCCCTCGACCGACGAGTGCGGCTGAGATGGGTGAGAATCTTTGAAAGAGACACGTCCACCCTTGTAATCTGAGGCACAGGGAACCTTCTAAAAATGGGAGGATCAAGATTCGTGAGTCCATCACGGAGACACATTGATCGCTTCGAAAAAATATTATTTTCCAATGATTTGGTTCTTGTCCCAAGAAGTCGATAGAGCCCAAACTCCGCCGGGTATTTCACCACTTAGATGAGGGGCGCTGGATGGCTTTCCATCCCCGAGATCGCCATTTTGTCACAGGTTTGCATTTTTTCGGCGGTGGCAATGACGACGGATGGGACTTATAGTCTTTTCGCAGATGCGCGACCTGACTATTGATTACCTGATGATGTGCAAGTTTACGGCGATGCACATGGTCACACCGCAGGAGTCGGCTATTTGAGACGGCGATCCTCCCAAGAGTTGGGCAAGCGATTCTTTTGTGAAGAATGATCGGGTCTTCGAGAAATGGGGAAACGAGAGATTTACCCATTCTCCAAAGTTGTGATGAAGATATTCTCATGACAAATTCCAATATCAAGATCGATTTGAGATTCGATATATCAATGACGTGGAGGAATCTTTGTTCTGGGGCTTTCTATTCATCCCGCGGTCTTATGCTATGCTGAGAAAGCCCAACAAAGAGGTTTCCGCCGATTCTGCTGCCCTCGCTTCTTCCCAGAAGGACCTCTAAGAGAAGAGGAAAAGGAGCTAAGAGGTGGTGATATCGAGCACCAAAAGAGTCGTTCTTCGTAGTCGCCCCAAGGATCTTCATTCCCGAGGACGGTTGAATCATTCCTCGCAGAAGATGTCGAAGAACTGAATAACAATCCTTATGCTCATCATCTTTTATTTCCCATTTGCTTAACGTAATTTTTTTTTCGATATCGAAGAAGCAAGAACTTGACTTCAAAATGAACATCAGGTCAATGACCGAATTCGTGAGTTCGTGAAGGTCAAGTTTCTCCATGGTGAATATAAGAAGGTATGGAGAAAGTAAAAGAGATGTCCGTGTTGGAGAATCAACTTGATGAGTGCAGACCGAAGTGGCACTCGTTAATTCTCTCTTTCGCCGAAGTTGAGGACTGATGAATTATGGAGGCTGAACAGGTTGGTTATCAGGATCTCAAGATCTTTTCTCAGAAGGTTTCCTGAGGCAAAGAAGCCGCTTTCGAGAAAGAGGTCGCCTTTATCTGTAGAAGCTGAGCATCCGTCGAGGACTTCAAGAACTCGTTCTTCAAGAGTATCATACAGATCACGCCTGAGGCCGAGACCACGATGAGGTGAAGGCAGGCGCGGTGTTGATGATCTGAGGTTTCAAGGGGACACGCCATGACGCAAGCTGGGAGTGTTGAGGTCCTTTCTCTAGCCTAGCTTCCGACCCTCTCATGACGATGACTGATAGTTCTTCATCATCTAAGACCATCACCTGTGTAGTAGTTCCTTTATGCAAAATGTTGTATATTATTTTGGTTGATTGATTTGTATCTCATGAGAAATATTAACAATCCACAAAAATTTGTGAATATTTCCGAGTTGTGTGTCAAAGTGTACTGATGATAAAGATTCATAGAGATCATCGAATCCCTTGTGATACCATCTAAGATCATTCGTGAAATGCATACCACAAACTAATATAGAGGTTCTCGTAACCTCTCGATCTATCCTAGTTGTATCTGAGCCACTGATGATTAACCACAGAGGGAAATCATGAGGATTGCCAACTTATCCAAGGTTGTTTATCGAGCTACTACGATGTTAACTCAGATAGAAGATCGATCAATTCCCTGGGATCGATCTAATGAGATACAACAATGATCTTGAGCCTGTTTTAAAATGCAAGCATAAGCAAGAAAAAGTCACAATAAGTATGAGAACTTTAACATAGATAAACATAAATCCAAACACCTCGATGCCAAGGTTGGACAAGTACGACAAACAGTATCGAGCAATATTTAATTCGATAACAACAATTGCAATACAAACATACACGATGATAATGTTTTCATTCACTAGAATAAAAAAGCGATACATCACCGTAGTACTCGAGGTTTGTAGCATTCCGTGCACGTGGAGAGTCTTCCCATACTATCCTTAAGCTTGAACGCGTTTGATTTTAGACACCACCACATACGCCTTCCCAAACCGGTGAGAGTTTGTTCTTGTGGGCCTTTTGAATGACTTCGAGGACGAGGTCCCCAACAGATATTGGTCGTATTTTACCCTTTGAAACCTCGAGCAATCCTTTCCGATAGAAGCCATTCTGAGGCCATGTCGGTCTTGGAGATCCAGATGGAATCGCTTATCGTCATTGCCGGCATCAAAGTTATGGGTTCTCGGGACCCCGATGTCGACCGAATAACAGCGCCCAAACACGACAGCTTTCTCCAAGAGGGTCCTCGATAAAAGCCCAAAGAACATTGATAGCCGCCCATCTGGTTCTGTGTCTTTAGCCCTTTAGTATTGTCCTATTGGTGACTTCGCCCATTTGCCCGTGGGATGGGATACCGTGTGGATTAACCGGATATGCGCCCGCGAAAAGATGTGAATGTCTTTCCGGAATCAAGGCCCCATTATCTGGTGATGATTTTGCCGAATGCCAAACGACAAAATATTTTTCCGCATAAATTGTTTGGCATTTTGATTTTGGCCACGCTCAGCCTTCCACCCACTTCGGAAGTAATCAACGGCCAAGATTATGAATTTTCGCTGCGGCAATGGAAAGGGTCCCATTATATCGATCCCCCATCGAAAAGGGCCACTGGATTAGAGTTCTGGAGACAATGAGTGAGATTGGAATGTAACCGACACTTGTTACACTCTTTACAAACCCAATGCGCCCTTCTTCATTGTAGGCCAAGAAAACCTTGCCTCATGATTTTGAGGGGGCTTTTCCTCCCAAATGTTCACCACAAATTCGAATGAACCTCTCGTGATTGCATCAAAGGTGGTGTGACACTTTAAGTAGGGCCCTAAGAAGGACCACAGGAGTTCGTCACCGACATTAGGTGAAGTTCGCTCACGCCGAGACGGATATCATCTATAATCTGGCAAGGCCCGCTTTGAAGAAAGGACATGATCGGGTCAATCCATGAAGATTCTTTTGGGTCCTCCAGATTGTATCACCCAAGGGCCTCAATACCGGGAAAGTGGATGTCCTCATATGTATTTTCTCTGAAAAGATCTCCGTTGTTGTGGCTAACTTGAGAGGGCATCCGCCGTGTTCTCCCCTTAGAATATGAGTTATCTGATCTCCGCAAGAAGTGACTTTGCCAAAAGATCTGCAAGTCATGACTGCATCAAGTCTCCTTCAACCCGCGAGGCCAAGTCCGTGAGTCTGTAGATGGCTAAGTTCGACCTCACAATAGCCTTAGTCCCGCTAATGAGACTGACATTATTGGTGGTGAACTTTAGTCGAAGCTCTCTAAAGTTATTTTACTGGGAGATAAGCAAAATTCTGCCCCGCACCGGTACCCAAGCTCCATCAACATATAATGTCCATTGATTTGTCATGGAGTGATGAATGATCGTGTGGTGATGGATGGTACATTCTACAACTAAGTCGCCGAGCACTTGTGACTTTATATCGTGAAGAAAATGGATGTCAAACTCTCCAAGCTCGACCGACCACTTCATCAACCTTCCGTGATCGCTTTTGCGTAATAGTTCTTAATGGAAGATGAGTGTAGACGCTGATGGTGCCTGAAAGTACGGTCAAATTTTCGCGTGTACAGGCCAACGCCTTATCTGCAGTGGATAGCGCCCTTCAGATCGAAAGGATTTTGACATAGTAAATGGTCAATGAATTCTCCTCGACGACGAGCTTACGGCATGAGAAGAAACAAAGAAGATAGATGTACGCCTTCTCTCCTTGATAGCTTTGAGAGGGGAAGCTAAGACTAAGTTGCTCAAAAGCCGACATTCATCTCACCGAATCCATTTCTGCACCCCTTAAGATTTTGAAGAATGGTAGATACTTATCTCCTGGGCCAAGAATCGTGATAAAGCCGCAATCCTTCCACAAACGCTGACTTCCTTGATCGTCTTGAGGTGACATGTCCTTGAGTGCTTTTATCTTCTGGTTGGCCTCTATCCCGCCGAGTGACCATGAAGCCTAGGAATTTCCTGAGGAAACTAAAAAATGCACGCTGAGCCGATTCAGTGTCAAGAATGTCAAAGCATTGCAGACGTAAATATGTGTGATATTTCCAAGCTCTTCACCAAAGATATCATCAACATACACCTCCATATTGTGCCCTATAAGATCCTTGAAGATCTTATTCATAAGGCTGATATGTTGCTCCAAAGATTTTTAGTCCAATGGCATGACCTGAAGATAGTCCCTTATCTGCTTGGAAGGATGTTGCTTCCTCATCTTTGTTCATCCCGATTTGATTGTAGCCGTAATAGCATCCATGAAGCTCAAGATCTCGATGTCCCGATGTCGCATCAACTAGTTGGTGAGGAAGGGGAAGCTATCTTTGGGCATGCACGACAAGGTCAGTATGCACATTCTCCAGAACTGGCCTTCTTGAACACTACGCTAGCCAACCAGGGGTAGTAGACTTCAATGAACTTGACTTCCGTAAGTTTGGTGATTGTTCTATGACCGCAATCGCTCGTAAGCCGAAGGTTCTTTTCTTCAGACACCGCTTGTAGGTTGAGTCAACTTTGAGGGAGTGAATGACTTCCGTCAATGCCCGTAATATCGAGCGCCCGTGCAAAGATATCTTGATTTTACGCTAAAATCTACTTATTTTCGATTGAGACAAAGAACGATCCCACCTTCACCTTCGTGATGGATCAACTTCGAGATAGAAGACAAATTACATCTTCAACTGGAGAAGCCCTTTCGTGAGGCATCCTCATCTCGTAGGTCAAGTTCTCGATGTTGAGGGTTACGTAAATGGTCGTTTGCTTGATAAAGACGCCAGGTTATCTGTTGATTCCCACTTACCACGCTGCGCCACCGGTGTCGGAATTTCATCTGAGGTGAGGCAATGATGCTACCGAATATAGACTGGAGAGGTCTCCCAAATATTGCATTGTACGCTGACTCAGACGTGACTACAATAAATTGTATCAAGTGGGTTGGTCGGGAAATTCTCCAAGAGTTACGGAAGACCGATTGTCCCTTCCACTAATACCCGACATTATCAAATCCATACAAGGACCGCCGTTGAAGCTTCTCTCTATACCCATGCTAAGGAAAGTGGAGTAAAAAAGAACATCAACCGAACTCCCATTGTCATCAATATCCTTTAATATTGAAGCATGGATCACCACCGTGACCATGATGGGATTTGGGATGCTAAGCCTCTAGATCTAAATCATCAAAGGTGATAGAATGGTCAACCCGAGACTTCTTCGCTCGCTCTTAATGAATATTTGCTGATAACACTCCTCCAATTGTTTCTCTCCCACCGCCATGGTTCCTTCCGAGTGGTTGCCCCCAAAGATTTGCTGACGTGGTTTTGTATAAAACGGCCTAGATACCCCTCGACGATTAGTCTTTCAATCTCCTCCTTCTTGGCACTCTTCGCAGGTGCCCCTCGCGTGAAAGTGGCGTAATTTCTCGATTTCCACCTGTGCTTTAAAGGTCGCCACTTGACGCTATCCTCTTCCTCAATAAGAGATGTTCGCATGACGGTTGAGAGTCAGATATTTCCTCTCCGATTGAGTCATCCGAGGTCGCCGAGGAGGTTTTGGGGAGGTTGTCGCCTTCTTCTTTTCTCGAGATGTTTGAACATCACCTTTGGGAACCTTCTTCCCGCCAGCTTGGTGGTTCAAACTGTCGATGAGCACCGATAGCTTCACGGGAGATTTGTGCTCTATTCGTGGACCAGTCAAGATAGAATGGACTGCCTCCGCATTAATGATGAATAAGTATCCCCGGCCGGAGTCCTCCGCGCCCTCAAAGTTCCGGATTATTCTGGTCGGGAGCTTGGAGAACCTCTGGAAGTTCTTTGAGGGACTCTCCATCGGGCGGAGAGATGTGATGAATCACGATGATTCTCTTGCCGAGGCTTCTACAAAAAATGCGAGCTCTCCAAATGATGGACGGACCCTTAGCGAATACGAGCACATCCTTTGAGTCATTTGGGAATACGACACGGAGTCATTTGCGGGAATGTGCATGATCGTTCGAAAGTGATCGATATGCGATCTGGAGTTGTGCCATCGTAAGGGTCCATCTTTGGGAAGCTTGAATCTCGTCGAATCGATTGGGGATGATCTCGGCGGCGGGGAGTTTTGGAAAGGCGGAGAATGGATCATTCGGTGTTTGCGGGAACTCTTCACCGTCGTCGTAGTTCATCGCATAAGGTGGCGTGGAGTTTCACCGATGTGCCATTCATGTGGGGTGAGAGCTGGCGGTATCGAAGTTCTGGATATATGGTGCCAAGTTCTCTACTTGTTGATCCGCATTCCGGTAATCATTCTCGGAAGAAAATGCATTATCTTGTCGCGGAACTCTTCGGCGTGTTGGAACGTTTTTGGGTCCTCTCGAAGTCGAAGAATTCGTTGGAATCCTCCATCCTTTGAACCCGATCTTCCAAAGGGGCCGACGGACCCTCAGGGACAAAGTCTATGTAGAAGTGTTGGAGACTTGGCGTCCTTGATCCCAGAATGAGGCGTTGGGCGCAAACCGTTTACCAACCATATTGGAGATATAGCAATTATTTTTCCCACAGCTGCGTCTAGAATTTTTATTCCAGTAGATGCGAGATCTTCGTAGCCAAAATTATCCAACACACGGGGATATGAACAGGGTTATCGTGGAAAACCCGTTAAGGGAAAAAACCAGGGGCCTTGCCCGATCAGAACTTTCATGTGTTCAAAGATACAGTCCTTGCTTCGTTAGTTGGAAGAAGGTGTTTTACAGGCAATATTCGGTGTAGAAAAATAAATCTGATATCGGTCAACTCCAACCCAAGGAGAAGTTTCCTAAAAGCGGCGGGGAACTAATCTTCGGGAGCAACCTCTTGATCTTCGGGAGAAAGGAGGCGGCTTCTAGTCCTCTCAGAGGCGATCTCAGGCGAGCTCGATCTTGACTGCGGTGGTGGTGATAGATAGATGGTCGTGGTCGGGTGGTTCTCGAGCTCTGGTCTTCAAATCGATTGGTCCCCTAAGGTGAAAATGAAGCTCTATTTATAGATTTTGGGAGTGGCGGGCCTTGTAAATTTGTGGAAAACTCCAACCACTCCCATCGGACGGCGTCGATCCCCTCGATCAGGTGTATTTTGATGATCGGGCCTTAATGATGTTTGGGTGATCTTGGATTCGTTGGATTGATTGACAAGCTCGATCGACTATAAATATGTCGTTTGGTGACCATTTGGCGGATCGGGATCCATTTTCATGCTCGATAAACGATTCGATTCGAGCTTCGGATCGGATCGATATTCTTATGTTAGATCGAGGTCGGTTGTAAAATTTCTGAAATCGGTGACTAGATCGAGCATTTAAAATCTGATTCGTCGAGATTAATTTTAGAGGATGTATCTATATCTAATTTAAAGATAAATTACTATAATATTTAAATAAGCTTTCAAAAATTAAGTTCGGTATAGGTAAAAGAAAAAGTTGAATGCAATTTTTATTTTATTTTCTTACATCACCGTCACATGAAATTTTAAAATTATGGCATGCGGAACCTAAAGGGTGAAAGTCAAAATTTTATATGTTAATTGATAATTTGTTAAATATCCAATACTGGGAGGAAGAGCAATAATATTTATTCCTAGACGTCAATGCAAAATTTATTTTGGATTTGGTACTTTGTTCATCGAATTTGTATCATATGGAAAAAAAAAGGGAGGTAGGTAATTTGCATACATACTTAGAACTTTTCATTTTACATATCTAACAGCTAAAACATTATATTTACATATCTAACACCTAAAACTATTAAATGCAAAAGATATATCACTTTGTTAAACCTCACCAACCCTCTGCATCTTTCTTGCATGCACGAAGAAATCCCTCTACAGGTGAACTCCCAGTCATCAGCGAGGATCACTAGCAGTGTTCTTCTTTCTCAGCACACTCCACCTTGCTGGCATCGTAATGATCAGTGGTGTAGGAGCCGTTCTTAGAAGAATTGAAAATGTATATGATTCAGTCCCAAAAACAAGAGGCAGCTGTAAGTTCGAAGCGGGGAATTCAATGCAACAAAGCTATGATTGCAATCTCTTAGCTCAGTTGGTGGGCGAGCGTGGCCGGGAACTCCCTGGACCGAGTTCGAATCCTCTAAGGCGGGCCTATACTTTGGGGAAATCAGTGGGGACTGCGTGTGGGTGATGAATATGGCTCCCAGTGAGATTAGTCGATATCACACAGATGGGTGGGGTGTTAGATACCCATTCCAAAAAAATAATAATTTTACGTGATTGTCAGCCTTCTTGGCATAGTATGATAATTTCTAAACCTTCACAGCCATTAGTTACAAAGCGTGATATAGTGTATCGATAAGTGTTATTATAACTACAGACACGAGTTTAAAACTCCAACTATCAAAATTAATATAAAAGTTACTCTGCTTGATTGGACTGCACTGGGAAAGGGGAACCTCGCCGGCAACCCTTGCGGAGCTCTCGTTCACCAGGGCGATAATATAGATATGGCATTAGCCTTGAAGATGGATACAACTCGGCGATGATGGTAGAAGGGAGAAAAAATGAGGTGTGTGGTGGAATTGAAACCGGAGGTGTCTAACAGAGCTTAGGGTTGGGTCAAGGGAGGTGATAGTTTGCCAGAGCACTTGCGATTCGTTCCGGCGGCCAAAAGATTGTTGTAGCGGGGAGTTTGCGTGCTCGTCGACGTTTGGGCTTATCGAAAATCATATGGTTATGCTTTCAATGATTCCAGTTCGACATTTGTTTGCATTGACACTACTGAGTTTATTCATGGCTAAATTTTCAGATTATGCTTAATTAAAATATTAATTAACTAATTAGGTATGACAAAAATTTAAAAATAGGTCTAGTTGCATTCATTCAAATCGGATCCACATCGGCGTCGTCCTGTTGAGCGGACAACTAGTTTCAAATTTTTTTAAAAAAATATTTGGGGCGGTATTTTGCCCGGACAACGAGTCGAATCACTAGTATCATTGGAATCGTAACAAAATTACGACTTTCATGTTGATAAAACTGCGATTGTGGCACCGTGCATTTGCAAAATTCTTGAGTTGAAATATTGGACCAGCCACAATATTTTGCCCGTATCATACTCATCGGATGTCGGAATCGAGCAAACTTAATATCTTAGGAATCATAACGAAATTCTCCACGACTTAATGTTAACAAAAAAATGCGATTGTGGCTCGGTATACAATAGTTTTGCAAATGTTCATAAAAACTGCAGTGACGAGTTGAAATATTGGACCAGCCACAGTATTTTTCCCGTATCAGACTCATCCGGTGTCGGAATCAAGCTAGCTTAGTATCGTTAGAATCGTAACAAAATTTCTCGTGACTTTTTTGTTGACAAAAAACTACGATTGTGGCCCGATAAACAATTTTTGCAAATGTTCACAAAAATTATGGTGCGAGTTGAAATATTGGACCAACCACAATATTTTGCCCATATTGGAATCATCTGGGGTCGGAATCGAGCGAGCTTAATATCATTAGAATTGCAACAAAATTTTTCACGACTTTTATGTTGACAAAAAATTACGATTGTGGCCCAGTACGTAACAGTTTTTACAAATATTTGTGCCTATAGGAGGTGAGCATTTATTTTACTCTTAAGCATCTTTTATCAACAAACCCAATATGAGGTAGTTTTTTGCCAAGGAATAAAGATTAAACATTCCTCCTCACAGCATGCCATCATTTTCTTAAATTTACATCCACCCAAATAGTGAAATCAAGCAAATTTATTACTCTCAAAATCAACCAAACGGACAATTGGAAGAATTTGTAATAACTCCGTCCAATAAAATGCTCTTGGTGAAGTGCAAACAAACTCTTAAGAGACATGTCATCTCAACGGGCACTTATCTCTCATTAATCTTATTGTTTGGAAAGGATCGTTCAAATTAATTCCATTCACATAAGAAAAATCAATGTGTCGGTAATAAGAATGCAACCAATTTCCTGTTAAAATGTTTCAGGCATGCATAACAAGCCAACTCAAACCAAGCTCACAACACCAATGAAAAATAGTTGCACTAAACAAATAACAATAAGAGAAAGAGAAGCTATATGTTATCAGCTCTTCGCTGTGAAGCAATGATCTCTTATCATTAAAATGATGAAATTATGTGGCAACTTAGTTTATCCATCCAACTAATATGAAAGGCTTTACAACCTTAGAGTTTCCCTCAATAATTCAATTTTTTTTTTTGAACTCCCTCTCTAATATTATTAACAAACCAAATATCATCAATAAAAATCATACATCAAGGTACAACCTCTTGTAAATGTGTAATAAGAACATCCAGAACTAAAGCAAAAAGATATGAACTTAAAGCTAATCCTTGATGTAATCTAATTCAAACAAGAAAAATACTTGATCAATCCTTCTTGTGTGAAAATAGTAACCAACATCATAGAATACACAAGTGATAAGCATACAACAATGAAATAGAATAAGTAACCATAATAAATGAGATACAACTACAACTAAATGGTATCCACTATCTACAAAAGATAATAGTATATACAACTACCTTGACGATGCATGGCAGTACCAGGGTGTAATGGGCAAGTGTGGTGTGGTCTCATAGATGATGCTCTTGATGCTGCTCCTCCTCTTCAACATGCTCGGTAGGTTATTGCGAGTAACCTAGGTGTGTAACACTAGGTTCATTAGCTAAAACCTACGTAAGGAGTGAGAAACTGTGGTATACTCCATACGGGGCTGTCATATGGAATGACGGGGGACCATATGTAGGAGGGACTAGTGGCTATCACAGGTGCATCTATGTCCACATAGCTTCTTGGTATGAATTCTATGGCGGCTGTGTTAATGTATATGTAAAAAGTCTGACCACTGGTGTTGAGGATGAACCAACATCCATCGTCGACCCATTTGGCTGCACTGACGATAAAGTACCTTGAATGTCAGTGTACATGTACCTACTATCAGAGTTATGCATATTGCATCGTAGCTCCCAACACAACTCATAGTACTGGTTGATGGACTACTGAACTTTATATCCTAATCTTTCCCAAAATAATATTAGAATTCATCCTCAGTATTCAGGATGTTCTCACGCTGCGTTGAAAGAAATTTAGCTTGGGTCGGATCACTATACAAAATAATAATTTTTATATCAAATATGGTCTTACCATTATTGCTCTCCAGCTGCTCGAGGGTAATAAGTGTCCAAAGAAATTGTTTATGCCTGTAGCATGTAGAGTGAAGCTCAAGATTGATACCATCTCTTATACGGGTTGATTGACGGCTCCCCGTCCTACTGGGATGAATCTACCACCACAACTAAATCACGTCTGCTCGTACACTGTGCAATGTAAGTCTGGTGGTAATCAATCCAATCAACATATGCTTTTCCTCAACCATCCACTCTAATGAAGGAAGAATCTATCGACGTTATATCAATCATAGGTGGAAGGCCGAACTGTCTGAGCACACGATTAGACAGGCTCCACTCAACTCATTTCCATCTAATCAATGGTACTCTAGCCAGCCATATCTCATCACCCTATAAGCATATATCCGCGACACATACACAGATCTGATGTCCATATTACTCCCATATCATATGTGTAATTTAAAAGAAATATTAGGTATGTTGTGCACATTCAATAATGGATTCAACAAACAAATTTATAATGCAACGTGTCTGACTCTGCAACAGTCCATCTAATTGGTCTATATAGACTCTAATGTGGGCTGGAGTCATCCTCGGACATACCCTTCATTCCATCGACATCCCACGCTCAGACCATCTATATTTGTAGGGTATGGTATATGTTAGATAAATTTGCTCATATGAATGTGCTCTCATTCCCATACCATATTAAATATAGGCATCCTGTTGACCTCCATGTATGTGTCATAAGTCGGGTCAAGCCCACAAGTCAAATTCGACGGACTTCAAAAATAACAGTGTGTAAATCAAAGCTCAAAATGCACTAGACATCTCTGAAAATGATCAAAATGACCTCTAATCGATGAACGGACTTCTCCATTGCGTTCAGAACGTCGAAATGGGTCAAGATATAAATATTTCATAATCTAATAATCAACCCATCAAGCAATCAAGCTATCGATGTGTCGATGCGCATATCAGAGTCGGGAAGCTGAATGATGTCCGAACGATCTTGTTCATGAAATTTATCATGTCGTTAGCTTTAAAACATCAAAAATTATCAAATGAGACTATTCGCACTCGATTCGGATGAGTCTGTGCAAATGTCAAATGATTGGAAGTGACAATGCGCAAACTGAGGCTGAAATACACAGAATGTCACCAAAATTAATCCAAATAAGCTCGATCGATGAAATAACTTCTTCATCATGTTCAAAACATCAAAATTAGTCAGAATATAAATATTGCACAACTTGACGACCAGCCGATCAAGCAATCGAGTCGTCAACACGTCTGCACACATATCGAGGTCATGAGGCTCCGACGTAAACCAAACGACCTCCATTCATAAAATTGATTGCGTCATTGGCTTTGAAATATCGAAATTTATTAAGTAAGATTTTTATCACTCAATTCGAATAAGTCTGCATAAAAATCGAGTGATCGAAAGCGACGATGCATATTTTGAGCTAAAATTGACTCAATTTTTGGCCGCCTCGAACGAAGTCAGAAAGAAGCGGTTACGTCATTCGTATTATAATAATCTTAAATTAATATATATATTAATCATGTTATTTTATCAATGTAAAATTCACATTAAAGTTATTTAATAAATTTAAAATCCCTAAATTACCCTAAATCCCACTTAACCCAAATCAAGCCCTAATCTTATTCGACCAAACCGTTCAGCCTAATCCCCTTCCTCACACGACTCCTCTTCCCTCATGCATGCAAGACTCCTCCATGGTTCACTCTTACTTCCTCTCATACGAGCATGGAACCACTCAAGCGGTTGCCATCTCTCTTCCTTCCGTGAAGCTCTCCCAATCGTTCCCCCTCTCATCCCAACTGAACAAGGGTTCTTTTCTTCTTCCTCATCCGAAAAATCAAAGGGCAATCCATTTTTTTTCTCTCATCTTCCCCTCGTCGATTTCTCCCTCATTCAAAAAATGAAAAGAGCATGTAGGGTTTCTTTCCTCTTCTTTCTTCTTCTTCTTCATCTCCCTTCTCTTTCTTTTCCTTTTTCCATTTCTCCCTCCAAACCGAAAATGATTCCTTCCTCCTTCTTCTTCTCTTCTTCATCTTCTTTCTTTCCCCCTCAAAAGTCAAAATCGAAAATATCTTCCCTCTTTCCCTCACAAAGCTAATGCAAAATTTCATTTTCCCCGCATTTCTCAATCTGAAATTTCCCCATTTTTTCCAAATTCGTATTTTCTACTTAGTTTCGCCGCAATCTCCTTCATCGCAACTGTAGAAGAACACCGTCATTAGGCGTATTCTTCTTTCGATTTTCGGCGTCTCCCTCCTTGCATTACCCTTCCAATTTTTGCTTCACCGCAATTGGAGAAGAACATCATCATTAGGCAGGTTCTTCTCCTGTTTTTTAGCGTCCCTCATTTCTATCCCCTTTACGACCCTTCTCTTCCCGTAACCGGAGAGAAACACCGTCATTAGGCGAGTTCCCCTCTTGGATTTCAGCATTGCCAATTCCGCCTCTTTGCCAAACATTATAACACGCAAAAAAATGAGTCAGAACATGTGAGATGTGTGATGTGGATGTATATGCTTGTGTTTCTTTGCAAGCTTGAAGGCCTCATCGTGCTCATTAGGATGATGAGATGAAAATTAAGCGTGCGCGAAAGACTTCGCTATTAGATGCAGTAAAAAACATCCGTTAGATGTCACTCCCTTTAGCCAAAATGTTGCCAAAATTTTGCCAAAATCTTGTGACTTAAAAAAATAAAAATTAAAAGAATCAACTTAAGAAAATTAAGCAAGGAAACCTAAAGCTCAAATTCAAATTAAAAACTCCAAACAATAAAAAGGGGGAGGGAAAAATAACATACAACAAACACAAAGAGTAAAATAAAAAAGAGAGATGAAAAGCACTTACAAAATTTATCTAAGCAGAGTTGAAAGCCCACTAAAATTTTTAACCCCTCTCTTTCAAATACTCTAACTCTAGTTTTTTAAACAAATGGAGTGGAATATAAGACCCCCTCTTGGCCTTATTTATAGAAATTAGAAGGGGTAGTCAAGGACCCACTTTCAAAAAAAAGAGGGGGGGCGGTGGGAAGAATGTAGGAAAATTTGAATAAGTCTTCTATGTGCGTCGTAGCATAACAAACTCCAATGCAAGCACTTAAAATTTTGATATTTGAAGTTTTAGCTTTAATACCTAATTAAAAGCAAGCATTTGTATGGAAGGATCCTATGGATTTGAGGTTGAATTGAAAAGAGAAAATATATTTATATTCATAATATGGGTCAATCTACTAATAAGCTTGAAATATCTATAGATGTTTCATAAAAAAAAGATGCAGAAACCCATAATATTATCTATGAAAATAAGAAATAAGTCAAATGAGGGACCTTCAAAAGGAGGAGGAATCAACTTAAATATTATACTCTATTGATTCACAGAAGTAACTCTGAGGGATAAACCTTCTTTTAAAATAATAAATTAAATTGTCTTTTGAATCTATAGCTCCAAAACATGTAACGTCACCGGATCTATAATTCTTTGTACAAGCAGACACAAAGTACAACTAAATTAAATGCTGCACGAATGAAGGAACTTTCCTTTATTCCAAAAATAAAAGAAATTTCATTCTGTTTATGATTTTAATGTCAGCGATTTCATTAATTAGATGAAATTATCTAAGCTATAAATATTTGCATGTGCTCGGACATAGAGATTTAAAGTGTAAAATTTAATGTCTAAAAAGGCTATGCAAGCTAAATTGGAATCAATTAAATGTTAATCTGAAAAATCTAATAATATATTAAATCAATTTACAATGTCTTCGACGCCACCGGATTCGCAACACTTTGTACAAGCGAACAGAAGGCGTTAATTAAGGCATTCTCAAATACACCCGCATGGGCCCCGATGCTACATTGAATGCTTAAATTCAAGTATCTAAGGATGCTGCGCAGGATGCTTCCCAATTTAGTCTTAGGACTGGGTATGGGTTAACAAAATCTAAAAATCTATTATAAAAATTTTAACTTATTAAAATATCTGAGAAGCTAATTCTGTCATGTGACAGTAGATCTAATCCTCTGTTAGGAGCTAAACAGAGTTGACAGGATCTAAAGTTCTCAAATACATTCGATTCAATCAATCAATTAACTACCCCGATGATGGCTGTGTTGAATGGTGATTTCAATCAGAGGGATATTTTCATCAAAATGTGATTCTATTTTCAAATCAAATTAACTCAAATTGAGTGTCATTATAAAAAAAATGTTTAATTAAATTCAATTGTTAAAAGCTTAAAGTGAAACTCAATCTATTCACCTTCTGTAACTGTTTGTCGGATGTGATAAATTAAGAAAATTGTAGCTCACAAAGGAGCCAATATCAAATCAAGTATTCTACTATGTTCACTCTCAATCAATCTCTTGTCAGTAAGGATGTGGCTCGTGTCCTCATTTGCATGGCTGGCCGGTAGGCTCCAGATGATGTTACGGCCGAGTTCTCTGTCGGTGGTTTGACTAGTGAGGCTTCATTATATTACGATCACGACTGTAGCCCGTATGCTCCCCAATGGCTCTACCCTTTGAGTTGTGAATCATAGAGTATACTTGATAGGGCAAACAGTCCTCTGTTAACTAAGGAAGAGTTAAGATTATCTCCTTAGACAAACACCACCCCAGGTCTACAAGAATTTCTTGGACGACGTAACCCATGTGTTGTTGATAAGGATCCTTCGCTCGGGTTGGGTTGACTACCTCCTCTGACTAAGTAAAATAGGGACCATGACGGCGGGATGACAGAACTATGGGATCTAGATCAAGCACATCATCATTCTCTCAACCATTCAATTTAAGTTGAAATAATGAATTTCATAATCTAAATTCTAAAACTTCATATGTTACTACTATACGCTACGGATTTAGCGATATAACGACTAGCCTTAATCAAAGTTTTCTCTCACTTATTGTGAGGAATAATTAACTATAGGGGCTTGCACCTATAAGAAACCTGGAACCAGATCTAAAGTCCTCGCCAAATGAGGATAAAATCTCTGGGTAATGTCTTATCTACTATCTCAGCTATCTTCTGAAAATTACACCGACACTTTCAATCATACTCTCTTCAATTCAAATTGTTGAGAGGTCGGTGATGAATTTTTGGAGCCCACACATCCAACCATATTCGTGTACTTCGATTTCATCGCCTCATGTAGCTCCATGTATAAATGAACAAGCACAACATATCCCAACGAGAACTCTCTAAATGTATCAATATTCTCTAGTAATGATAGATACTACAAGCGAACCTCAGATCTTGATGTGTCTAGCATAAGAAAATAATCAATCGTAAAGAGTATGTATGCTTTGATATGCATAGTAAATTGAATCTTGGGGAGATTTAAGTAGAAATCCATGTAATATATCCAACACAGTCATCATAGAGGCAAACAAGTCTGTGTATGAGCCTGTCCCATATGAAATTTTAATGTGATATGTGGCTAATTTGGTAACAGCTCATTCTTATAAGTTCTGTTGGACATATCAAAAACTTGATACTCATAAATGTTTATCTTTATTGGCTCCGAAAATATCCTTGCTTTGCATTCATTACTCTGAGAGTAGCCTTCACACATGGAGAAAACATGGAGTCGTGTTGGTTGGCTAGAGTTGTTGCTAACTCAAGACATTTCATGAAAAAGTGAGACAATATTGTAGTATACTGCACTAATTAGTGCTTGAATAGATAAGCCACGTGACCGCTTTAGCACAATGTTAAAGTATTTAGTTGCATTTGCGGTCATCGTGGCATATTTGTAGCCACCACCATGAGTTAATGACTACTGTTGTACACCCCTTGTAATCAACCAAGCATAAGCTTCATGTTTGATGTTCTTTATATCAGTCATATACCTTTTGAATATGCAGATGTCATCAGTATTTCCTGCAACATACATTTTCTAGCATATGAACTTAACATCTCCTATACAAAGTTGTCGAACAACATTTTTGAAATTCTTCCTCAAATGTCGGAGCCAAAAGTGATGTGCAGTCCAAGAAAATAATTCTCTATAACCATGTACAATACATGGGTGCCTATCAGATAAGAAGCACAACTCACCTCTTATAGAGACTAGTGGGATTAGGTCTTTCAGTGTCCGTAGAAATCACCCCAATGACTCAACACATTCTGATTCAACAACTACAAAGGCCAATAAAAATAAATCATTATTGGCATCAATCTCAACTGCACTAAGAAGAGACCTCCTATACTTACCTAGTAGAAATGTCTCATCAAGACATAAAACTGGATGAAAATACCGCCAACCTAAAATTGAAGTCTCGAATGACCAAAAAAATTGTTGGAATTGATTTGATTCCGTTGACTGTACTCGGTATACAGATGTTGGAGTGAACATATAATACCCATAAATTTCTTTAAGGATCAGTATGATTCCTCCCAATTGCCAAAAATAACCCTTACTACCTTATGTTGTGCATCTCAAGCCTTCACATAAGACACTCTTAGATTAAATTTGGACTTCATACGGCCAATAATTTTTCTGGACTTTAAATCTAGTTGATGCCTAACTACAGGTTGAATGAAATAATTGATAAATTATGATGTATATTATTTGTGTCCAACATTGAGCATTGAATGGCTACAGGTATGAGATAAAGCAATACTATCAATCCTCTATGCACCACTCAATCTCTTACTTGAGCTTGCATGTAATCCCCACAAACAAGGTGTAGTTGGGTCAACGTGATACATGCACAATATAGCAAACTTTATTTTATTTGAAGCATATATCACAAACTCAACATTATTAAAGATAAATCATTCTTGAAGAATGAACTAAAGTCACTTTTAATCATGAGAGCACATACCTTCTAGCAGTTCATCTGGAATGCAATTTTCTTATTCAAAAGTTGATTCATCTAATGGCCCATCAAATGTCAGCTCCGCATCTCATTCTCTAACCGATTGAGCAGTACGCATGTACTCATTGTTAGATAACAAATGCTTTTCAATATGACTTGTTCAGACTGAATAATTCATAATTAGGTCTCCGACTCTGAAAGATGATTATGTGGCCCTTAAAGCAGGCTGCTCTGCATCATTATCATCATCGGCATCATTATCACTACTTATTGTAGTTGGCATTGTTTCATATCCCTCATCTTCAGAAGATAGTAAATTTATATAATCACCTTGAGGGTCACCCATAAAATCAGAACTAGTCCCAGCAAAATAAGCATGTTTTGTTAGTGCAGACATGTATACTTTGATTTGAGTAGTTAATTGTGAAGCTGGTGTGATGTACTCAGTACTAACTGGAGCTCTCTGACACTCTTCAATATTGTCTACCTCTCTTTCTTCATACGGTAGTTCCTCAACTTCAACATAAATTACTAGAAGTTGCACACATGTTGCATTGATTATAGACTCATAAACTTCATCATCAGTAATGTGAGTTGCAATAAATCCAGCAGCAATAGAAAAACGACATGTAAAACTGACACAGAACTTTGTTGGATCTAACTTCAATGACCTCATAATTCGCTTTTGTAAGTCTATGAAGTTAACCCGCCATGAGATCTGTATTGAACGATTTTTCCACCGGTATAAGTTGGAATAAAATCGTCACTTACAGTGAGTTCACCGTCATAATATAAAACTATGCAGACAATATTTGAAGTCATTTTTAACTCACAAATAACACAACACAGAGAATCCTTTATCTTATCTGATTAAAGAAAAAATTTAATTCAAGAGAACATACACTTATGTTTACAGTTACTGTATTTTTAAATCAACAGTTATAACATGCAAATCCTTAAACAAAACATACCCTAAACGACGCATCAAAATTGAATATAAAAATTCCTACACATAACATATTCTAAACTCAATAAATTGAACTTGCAAACCCCATATCAATATTTTTATTAAACTAAAGTTACAAGTCTAATAAGAATAATTATAACCTCCAAACCTCCAAATAATAATAATTTAACCTAAATTTCAAATCAAATCTAACATGCATATTCAAAATACACAGATATGATAAAAAATAACTAAAATCTCAATCATCTTAAAACTAAAAGTAGACGAGTTTATCATACATAATGAAATAATATATAAGAAGATCTAACAAAAAATACATTTTACATTTAAAAATATCCAAATCGGAGGCAAAAAAATAAAGGAAGGCGGGTGTCTCCGGTGGTGGCGGCACAACCAAACATTTTATCTTGCATAAAAACATTTCTACTCCACTTAACTTTACATTCCTAAACCCTGAATAATCATAAACTCCAAACAATACTTTTCAACATAAACTCTAAATCAAATATACATTACCAAAATACACAAATCGCATGAACTAAATGCACCAAAATCTCAATCTACCCTAAAACTAAAAATAAATAAGCTAATTACACAAAATAAAACCATATATAACAAGATTCACCAAAAAAAAAATGTATTTTCATTTCAAAATACCTAAATCAATGGCGAAACAACAACAGGCAGCGGCTGTCTCCGACGACGGCGATCTCCGATGACGGCAGAGGCGAAAAGGGGTCTCCTTGCTGCTAGGTCAGGCGGTGTAGATCGGGATGTGGGAAGGGGCTTGGATCCGAAACGAGAAAATGGGAGCCGTCGGTTTCGTCCCTAAAGAGAACAAAGTGGGGTGCTTGGTGCTGACGTGGACGTGTGATTAGCCCTATTATTAAAAAAAAATTTGTGCCTAATTAGTAAATTAATATTTTAATTAAGCTTAATCTGAAAATTTAGCCGTTAATCATAGAGTTATTTTATTTCTAACATAAGCATGAAAAAGGGTAAAGAAGATGAGAGGGATAGTGAGGCTAACATAGTGGTATATGTAAAGCGTTTTATAGTTTTAGGTGTTTGATATGTAAAATAAGAATTTTTGAATGGTATATATATAAAGTCCTAAAAATATATATATTATTATAAAATTAAAATTTATTAGACTTAAGCTTCGCTTGAGATGATCTATACATTTTTTTTCCTACTTTTGCATAAGAATTTTTTAAAAGCTAAGTTTTCAATCTCAATTTTCACTATGCTTTTCAATAACAACTTATAAATAACTTTTTCTTTTAAAAGGAAAAACTTAAATTATTGTCAACCAAACAGATTTTTTTGTATTTTTATTTTCCTAACATAAAAATAATTAAAAGATGACCATACTTCTCGTGTCATTAAAGAAATTATTAACAGTGGTGGTCTGATAAACTTTGATTTTTAATATGAATAACTAATATTCCTCATAATATAATGACGCTTACTGCCCCCCACTTGGGTTATAAAGCTCACGCAACTGAGCTGGGCAAGAATGGTCAGTATGGTAATATATAAATAGATCTTAATTTCTAGTCGATTTCACGATATGGGACTAAAAGTGTGATTTGATTAAAACCTAAAGGTAATATGTATCAGCTTAACTCTGCGTTCAATGAACAGAGAATACGGGTTATGTTTATCTTCGGTTATAAATATTTATAAATTATGTATTTAAGTGCTCGTACATTTTTAATTCTCATTAATATATTCCTGAAAATTAATAATATTATGCAACAAAATTCACTTCTGTAACATGTTGGCTCAATAGACGGCTAATTTTAAAATATTAATAGAATATACATATAAAATAGATTAAAATTCATGAATTTTAAGTACAAAATCTAAAAAAATGTTTTAAGAAATGTATCATTTTATTATATTAATTGATTCCTTATTATTTCTTCAATGATTTTTCTTTTTTTATTAATCTTATAATAATTACGTGAATTAGAATTATTCTATTTTTTTTCATAATAAATGAGTTGGCACGTGAGTCAACTTAAATTCGTATAATTGAGCTCAAAGTTGAGTTTGAACTCGACTAATTAATTAAGTTTATGCTCAAGTAGGATGTGGCTCAAATTTGGATCAACTCGTTTAAAACACATAGTGTTATACATGGTTTTATCTTAGCAATTAGCATATCTTTGATTCTTGAAAGATGATCATCTTGTATTTTAAGTGTTTCTTAGTGGTTTTATTTTCAACAATCATGGATGTATTTGAGACTAAAGAAATAACTAGTAAGTGTCCATTCATTATATCGATCATGCTATGTGGTCTCTAAGGGTCTCTTTTGCACAATTGTAGTTGTATGAAATTGTTGTAGGGAAAAGTGCTATCAAAAAGAAGGTTCTGATGAAACAGTTTAGTTGTTTAGATAATTGAGCTGTGTAGGTGTTATGTTGTTGCTGTTTCCAAGAAAAAATATAGTTTACCCATATATATTTGTGCAAAAATCAATAAGAGAAAGTTCACTATCCTTATTATGAAATATATAATAAGATTAAAGAGTGAACAAGAAACTTAAATAAAAATCTAAAAAAGAGAGAAAACTTAAATCAAAAAAGAATCTTTTATATGTATTTATTTCATAGTACAAAATTTTCAATAGATTAAAAACATTAAAGAAATGAAATGAGAATCTGATCAAATAACGATCATATAATTTGGTTTTAACAATTCTATTGCAGATGATAACAAATGATCAAGTACGATGAATCGTCATGAAAACGACTTAACAAAAGGATCAGATGTGACGAGAATACAAGAGTGGTGATCTGTTTTAAGATTTTCAAGCTTTAGAGCTCTTCTCTCTCTTTTTTCATTAAGAATATTTATGAGGAGAAATGACGTCAGTATACGCAAAATAAATCCACTTCATATCTCTAATGATTCCTTTGATCATTTGATGTATTTTAAGTATTTGTGCTCAAACTAAGTGAATTCTTGAGTCATAGATTCTCATCAATAGATTGTATAAACACTCATGTTTTATAGTATTTATAAATCGATATCAAAGTTTTAATGATATTTTAAATGTTGACTAATTATATATATCAACTTTTTGCATCAAGATTTTTCATAGAATTTTGTCACATCAATACTATAAGATAACATCAACATAAAGAAAAAATTAAATTTTTTTAAAATTTATACATACTCATAATCAACATTAAAAATATTAATAGCACAATAAAATTGAAGATTCGATTAATTCCTATAGTCTTTTAAACTTCTTTACTAGCCCTACAACATTCTTAGTACGATTCAAACTTGAACTTTATTTTAAGATTATCTCACACCACTTGATCTTATTATTTTATACTTATCATGATTAATAGATTATCTAAGATGACTTTCTTATTGCTTTACACTAAAGTCACAAGTGCTTCTTTTAGCATATTTATTGTTTAAAAGATCATTTGTCTTCAAGGCACACCTTCCACAATTATGTCTAACAATTATAAAAAAAAATTTATGCACTTTATGAAATAGTATTTGACACTAACCATGATTTTTTTTTTTACATTCCGTCATCAAATTAATGGCAATATGAAAGTTAAACTGAAAACAGTTATAACGAGAGAAAGTAAAACTAAGCTGCAGTTTAAGTCAAACTGAAAATAGTTATAATAAAAAATTATCAGAATTCTCATAGATAGCCTCTTCCATCTCAAAGCTCATCTCTTAGCACAAGAACACATTTATATGCACCAACATCCCATAATATCGCAAATAACCAAAAAAAAAACAACTTAAATATGGCCAAGAACAAGCAAACATCCAAAACAAGATTGAGTTGGCGACTAATTGATTGAAACAGGAACAAAAAGAAAGAAAAACATAAAGCAAAAGAACTGCCTCTAATCCAAATCATCTCAAAACAAGGCTTCACGGTTCACGGGTTGAAGATGCCCTAGCTCATGCTCAGATCAGTGAAGCCTTGGCTCCAGCAACTTCACAGTTCACGGGTTGCAGAAAAGGGAAGGACCAAGGCCAAAATGCCGAACACGGGAGACGGAAGGGTATAATCGCGGTTTTCATTCGTTATACCGGGTTAATAACGGGGGGTAATTTTAGAAGAAAATTTAGATTTACATACATACCACTCATCTTACATTACATATTTCACACTCAAACTCAATATTTCTTAAATAACACTAAATCTTTATTATTACATCAAAATACCACCCGGTTACTTTTTATTAATTTTCGTATGGAAAGTAGTTGAATATTCAAATTTCATGAATTTATTTAATTAATGATGTAAATTTCCCAAAATTTATCAAGAAATTTGAGTTCAACCGCATCCGCTTCAAGTAAAAAAGCAAAAAATTTCTTACAAAAGGTTTTCTAAAAATAGCTCTCAAATAATCCATCCTATTTAACCCATCGTAAATTTCGAGAGGAACTTCTGATAGTCATCTACAATCTATACTTAGTAGAAAACAATACTAAGACATGAACGTAATGATATTGATTAAAATTATCACCCATTGAGTTATAATACACCAAAAAATAAAAATTCATACTTTTTTTTAAAGCACTAAAAGCACCAAAGTGCTAAGTTTATGATTTCATCTTTTTCTGTGTATTGATATGTTTAGTTAAAATTGAACCATATAAATGTTCATATATCTATTTATTATTGCTCATTGTCTTTGGTCTTTATTTGACGGCTCCCTCATGATGGTGTTTTTATATTGATTCTTAATTCTTATCATAGCAAATTGGTATCGAAGCTTTAACTATAGTAGCATTGTCATGATAGATTTGGAATTTCAAGAACAAAAAATTTGTTTTGATGATCTAATTATGTTTTTCAAAAAAAAAATCGAGTGAACAATCAAAGAGTGGTTGTGGTTCATGTGGAAGCAAAAAATGTTGAAAAAGGAGTTAGTTTCCATATTATATTAAAGAAGAGAAAGAAAAAGATATTGACTAAGTGCATTGTGTCCATGAGCGTAGTCATTCTCCCTTCTCTTATTAGTATCATTTACTTGCAAATATAGCTTTGTTTGCTTTATTTACTAATTATGAATGAGAGATTTTTAATATTAAAGTGCACATGCTTTCAAAAATACATTACATAGTATGCTGTGTTAGAAGTGCGCAATTTTACGTCGAAGTTGAGACAATATGACTCAGTCATGCTAGGAGTAGCATGCTTCTTGTTTTGAGTATATTCTTTAGGTAACTTTATTACACCTTAAGGAGCATTTGTTGTGAGGCTTCTATGTCTGTGACTATGATGATAATTTAGTGAAAAATTTTGAGAGAATTCAAGAAATAGATATAAACTTTGAGGTGGTCAAATGCCTGTAGATCATTTTTTATTATTATTTTATTTTTTTTGTTTTTTTATGTTTTATTTACTTACTATTATTTTTATTATTACTATTGGCTCTTTATAAATTTGATCAATTTTATGTTTTATTTTGTGGCTTATCACACTATCCCAAATGATATTTCAACATTAAACCTCAATATTTTAGCTTTCCAACAAAGGTGATAACTATCCAATGGAAATCAAAGGGCAAAGTCAAACAAGTAAAATACTAATCACTTACTATTAAACTAACCCCATATATAGATTGTAAAAGATAAGGAAAATAACTTAAGAAAATGAATGCATTAAGCCTATGCTTTTCTCTTATGTATCATTTACTTGCAAACAATTGAGAATTTACTAATTAAAGGAGAGAATTTTGAGTCAACAGTTTTGTCATGAATTTCAACATTAAGTAAACAATTGCAATCTACAAAGGTTAAGATTTTCATCTTACAAACATAAAAGCCGCACAAATTCTAAAAAGAACTGAACAAAATGATGAAGCTACTGATCAGGAAGAGCATAAGCTGCAACTGGACCACAACAAATTCAGTTGTTGAAGAAGAAGAGCCTGGAGGTGGGCTTGCAGTATCTGTATGGCTTTCTGAAGCACAAGTGTAGTTGCATCGGCTCGGTCGAACGATCCTGAAGACGCCTTTACTGGCTAAGATATAGATTTCGCCGGCGTTGTCTTCGGCAAACGAGTACAGGATGCCCAGAGATGGAAGGGTGCTTTCTTCGATTGGTTCGCAGGGAATTGGAGAGTCTATGGCACAGGAAAATGGCAGATTGGTGGTGTTGTAGATTCCACTGTCCTGTGGATTCTCAGTGCCTGCCCACATTTCTCCACCATAAAGGTCTGCATAAACAAACCTGATCAAGTAGAAAGTGGAATCAACGAAAAGAAGGCAAATGATGAATTATAGTTTTCAATCTAAGTCATTAATATGAAATGAATTGTACAAGAAGCATTTGTTATACCTAAGATACGGAAAAATAGATTAAGGTGGTTCAGATATATACAAATAATGGAGTATTTAAAGATAAAGCAGAGTTGAAAAGTAACATGAACAGAAGCTGCATAAAAAATTTTCGCAAAGTAGATTTAACATCTTAAAATGCACTCCATAAGAAATAATCATTATTTCATAGATACTTTTTTCTGTTATATGAAGAAAAGAAGCTACAGGTTTAGCTTTCAGTTTTCTGATTTTTAAAAGTATTTCCGAAAACTATTTGTCTTTTGCTTTAAAAAAATAAACGGAATTTTCAGCAATGGAGCTAAAACATAGTTTCAAAAAACACACTATTCAAACGATCAAAATTAAAATTCACGCCTCAAAAAACGCAAAAGCTTAAAAAGTTTGCTTTTCTGATTCAGTTCGATTTAAGATTTCGAAATATTTGTCTTTTGCTTTTGAAAAGGCTAAAACGGAGATTTAAAAGATGAAAACTCGTTCAAAAGACACTATTCAAACGGATATCAAAATTAAAAATTCACGCTCTCAAAAGCAAAACGCACTAAAAAAGCCCTCCCAAACGAAGCCTTAGTCTCAGATCCATTATCTTAACTTTTTCTTTATATCTTGATTTCCAACAATAATTAGGGGAGGTGAATTCATAAAGTTGATTGATCAAACCATTTATATACCTTCCATTCAAGCAAGGATCAGTGTTGGACCTATAAACATAGCCGCCAGTAATTGAGGCTGATCCCACCTTATTATTCACCGAAGAATGATTGTAGCCCATGACAGGCAATATTTGATTTATGGAGTTGGCAGAGGTGTTTCCTCCAGGAGTCCAGGATGGATGGAAAAGATTAGAACCTTCATAGACTCGCCATCCATAGTTTCCTCCTTTCGAAATCAAATTGATTTCTTCATATGTTTCCTGCAATATCAGCAGTCAAAAGAGATTACTTATAGCAGTAGCTATATCATGCTTTAGTTTATAAAGAAAAAGAAACTAACCCACAGTGGAAGCAGAACAACAACAATAATAAATCTTTATTCCACTACATTAGGTCGGCTACACGAATCATTTTTCTCTATTGTGTCCTATTAAGTGTCAAATTCTTATTTATTCAGTCTTTTTTTGCACTTTCTAACTCTTTTTTTTAGGTCTATCTCTACCTTTCTTAACATAAGCTGAATCAAATAAGATCTACTCTCCTAATTGGGTCATCGAACGGTTGTTATTTTATGTGACCAAACCATCTAAGATTACTCTCTCTTATTTTATATACCACTGGAGATGCTCCAACCATTTCAAGGATATATTATTTCCGCATTTTGACTCTTAAGTGTAACTCTGTAACATTTAATTTTATGTTTCTCTTTTACTAGCCAACATTTTGCGACATAAAACATTGTAGATATCACCGTCGTCTTATAAAATTTTTCCTTTTAAGTCCGAACACAACTTTTTCTATCACACAACAAATCCGATACATTCTTCTCCTTCAACAATCCAACTTGAATTCTACTAACAAAAGAATGCTCAAAACTTTAAAGAAGTGAATTTTGAGAAAGTTGATAAACAAAGGATAGAAGAGGTCATAAAAACTGTGGTTTTTTTTTTTCGTTTGAATGGAAATTTAAGTATTAAGTTACCAAGCTGAAATCATTAAGCAACAAAGCAAGAAATAAAATTTTTTGTTGTTAAAAAACCTCGCCAACATCTGCACAGAAGAAATAAGATGGCCGTTTGGAGTCAAAGCTGCAGCGCCATGGATTTCTCAGACCCAACGCCCAAATTTCAGGCAACAATTCGCTATCATCAGTGTTTGATGGATTGTCTTTTGGAATCGAGTAGTTCCCCCATAGATCAAGATCAGTTATCTCATCTGAACCTACGATGAAATTTATTAAATAAAAATTCATTCAGATGATGGAGAAGATAACAAAGTAACAGGCAATGTTTCTTACAGTATGGTAGAGAACTGTGAGATTGCTCTTTACCCGTAGTGCATGTGATATTTGTGTGAAATCCGAATCTAATTTTACATCTGAACTTCAATAATATAACGATATTATTATGTATTGATTTGATATTAATTGCAATGATAATATATAATATCTATACACAATAGTATATAGTACTTCGTATCTGAGGAGCTGTTTGGTAGCGTGCATTTGGAATGCACTGCATTCCAAATACACGCCATTTCAAACGCGTAAAGAAAATTTCCGCATTTCAAATACAGAAAGATTTATGAGATTTTACCAAATCCGAATTTCAAATACACAAACCAACGAAAGTGATGCTACGGGCCCGCGTGCGCGCGGCCGCCGTTGCTCGCCTACGGCCGCTCACGCCGCCTCTCCCACCACTCATCGCCGGCCGCCGCACCGACCCCCACCGCCGACGCCCAAACCTTCAATTTACTTTACATTACATTTTGTCACAACCAAACAAAATGCAAACTCCGAATTTGAAAGTCACAACCAAACAACTATAAAGTAATCCTTTACATCAATTTTTTTTTTACATCGATTCCTTTACATGATTCCAAATATAGACAACCAAACAGCCCATGAATGTAGAAGTTACATCGGAATTCGGCACGTAATAAATTTTTTTCTACTATATAAAAAGACAATTTTTGAAGTCATTTATGCGTTTGGAATAATACTGAGATCAACAGAAGCTCTGGGATTAATAATACTTCATAAAAAACTCACTAGGAATTTGATTCACATCGAGACGCATAATTTTTCCGAGAATAGATTTCTTATTCTGCGCAAAATTGAAGGGATCCCCTTTATTTCCACCATCTCCCATCATAAAATATAAATACCCATCTTCAGGCCCAAAAAGAATTTGACCTGCATGGTGACTGTTATATGGGAGTCCCATTGTGAATATCCTTCTCACTTCAGAGGGAACAGCAGATGTAGCCTGATAACAAAAGAAAAAATAAATAAATAATTGAAAAATTAAAAAAAAAATTCTAATAACATATAACAAAATATATAAAATAATATAATAAATCATAAGAATGTGCACCTCTGAAGGCGTTGATGAGGAGCCATTAACAGTGAACTCTGAAACAACACTCTGATATCTGCAATGTTCAGGGCCATCATCCAAACCAAGCTTAGAAGGATCACAGTTTATTTGAGAGTTACAAGCACACCTTCCAGAGCAGCTTGCTATTTGCACTTTATCACAGTTAAATGAAACAAAGAAACGTCCATTTTCAGTAAAATTTGGATGAAAAGCAAGACCCATCACTCCAAATTCAGTATCAGAATAAACCGTATCAGTCAAATCAAGAAAAATATTTGACTGGTTCAAGTCCAAAGTTCCTCCTGATTCTTGTGCTGGAACGCTTGCGAGCCAAATCAAGCCGGCTTGATTCGACAGGAAAGCTCGGTTGGATCCATCTGGATGAGGCTCCATGCTCAAGAACGATCCATTTCCTATCTTCTCAACACAGATACCTTGCGGAGGACTCAAATCAACTGCCTTTTTAAATGAAACAGATGCGCCGTTGAAGCAGACTGATTCGGTGTCCGCTGAACCTCCCATTGCCTTGCAGAATTCAGTTGAAGAGTTCCACTGATCTGTGAGCTTTGAAGGAGTTGGCACTGAAGAGTTTTTTTCTGAAGCTGCTGCTGAAAATGGAGAGTTCTGAATTTTTACATCTTTGCAAGTATTCCAAACCTTGTTGCAGAAGTCTAATGAACCAGTTGTTGCGTTGTTACACAAAACAGGAATCTTGCGAGCTTTTGTTTCAACTGTGAAGAGGACTGATGAATAGGGATCACATTTCTGAATGAGTGAAAGATATCAACAAAATTTAGAACTTTTCATATTTTTTTTCAAATAATAAGTTTGAGAAAAATTATTACATATTTCATCTAGACTAGACTTAGACTCGAATAATATAATGTGCGATACTCTAATACACAACTGTTAGCTTTGATATATATAATATGATGTAATACACAACATTAATTACACAACACACATCATGCCAATACATCAACATAAATACGACTATATTATCACAATGCATTACATTCAATTAAATACATCTCTAAGTTTGATTAGTCATATTGTGATAAATCTATAGTTGATTCTATACTAATGTTTTAACCATTTGATCATTAATTTTGAGCCACATATTAGGAATCCAATTTTTCAATCTCTCTCTCTCTCTCTCTCTCTCTCTCTCTCTCTCTCTCTATGTGTGTGTGTGTGTTCATTCATTCAAGTAAGTCAACCATCTAAGGGCACATTTGATTGATTGAAAACTGAAAACTTGTTCAATGAATTGGTGAATTAAATTCACTCAGTTACTTGGATGTACTTGGAGATCATATAAATTCTAAACTCTAAAATCATCTCACATTTGATGCTATTATTTTCATGCACAAAATGAGTGAAAATTAAATCATTTTTTTTCCTAAAAATATTCCCTTTTTATCTGAAAGCAATTGAATAAGCTCAAAATTTATTTCTCAGTACTTCCAATATATAATACTAATATCATCCCTCCAAAATATTTTTTTCTCCCAATTCCTCCTTTTGTATAATCATTATTTAATATATGTTTTCATTATTGTCACACATTCATCTAAATATTCTCGTTCAACCTTTTTATCATAACTTCATTAATGCCCAAAAAAAATCATAAACCTCTACGTAATATCTTCCAAATTAGGCTAAATTTCATTGCAGACAATTGAGAATCTAAAAACCAGTGAAATTTAAACATGCTACAACAATCAACATTGCACCAAAAGTATATATATTTCTTGTCAGTGCAGGATAAATGATTAAAAACACAAGCCAAAAGTTGTTCTTCACCGTGCAGAGGATCGACTTAACAACAGAACCACAAGCTGAATCCGAAATGTTCATAGAATTGAACTGCTTCTGCAACTCAGCATCATCAGTGGCATTGCAACAGCTGCTCCCATTATAAGAACAGAAGGTCAATGGCGCCTTTAGGCTTATGGGTGCCCCTATTCATATAAAACACAGCAGAAACCACAAGCCAGATTAGAAACCTGAACACAATAACAAAAAGTAACAATACTAAAAGACCAGATGAAACCTACCGGAATTTGTGCACAGAGGAAAGGAAGAAGAGCTATATAGAAGAAACACGATGAAGAAGAAGAACATGAAGAGACTTCTGTGCAGAAGAGAACCCATCAGCAGAGCTATCATCTCCATGAAAGGAATGAAGAGGCCTTAATGATGCTAGCAAGATGAGGAGGAAGAACGAAGCAATTGGTTTATCAAGTTTGACTTTGCCCATATTAAAAAAGAACGAAATTGAAGTCAAACAATTCTTTCTGTGCACGTAGATGTAGTTAGAGTAATAAAAAGGAGAATAAAAAGGAGAGAAAATGAGAACTTGAAACTAGATTAAGGCGTTGAAGATAAAATGGAAGAATGTGAGATGCCTTATTGTATATAAAATATGTCACAGTAGATCCAAATAAGTTCTTATGTAATTTTCTTGAACAGTGTAGCGTCGGTCTATCATTAAATAAAAAATTAAGATTTGGCAGGGGAGAAGGAGAGAGCATGAGTTTATAAGTATTAAGGAAGAGAATAAAGCAAACAACTTGATCTGAAAACAATTAAAAGTGGAAGAAAAAAATATGAAATTTTGAACAAGATAGCGACAGAAATTGGAATATAGATTTGAGGGAAAAAAGTATCTTTTTTTTTTCGTCTATTATGTAGTCTGAATGACTCTTTATTCCTTAGCATACAAAACCAATGAGCATTATATGTAAAAGTTAGACCCCAATAGGAATACAAAGACAAGATCAGTCTGAACTCAAAAGAGTTTTTTTTTTAAGAATGAAAGCTTTTAATTTAACTTTTTTTTTTGCAATGGGTATCCACCCAACACCCCACCCACTGCTGGACGTGGGTCGGACTAATCCCACGCCTACACATTCATCACCCACACAGTGTCGGGTCCCTACTTACTTTTCCCACCATAGGTATAGGCTCCGGTAAGATTCAACTCAGAGTTCAGACTCGCCCACCAACTGACAGTGGGTGCTTTTAATTTAACTAATAAAGATTTGACTTTTGAACATTTTCTCCATATTAAATAATATCTAAAGTCAAATCATTGGGGAATTCAATGTAGTGCACTTGCTCTTAAAGTATCAGGAATAAAAAAAAGCTATTGGTTTGAAGTAGAAGATTTTTAGATGGAGACAAATAGAGTTGTGAATGACTTGTAAATCTAGCTGTATTTTGTTTGATGTAATCTCAATCTGAGTTAGGTAAGATTTTTTATTTTTGACTTTGATCAAAAAAACTATTTTTGTCATAATTTTTTTATTTTTTTCAAAAAAATTTCCATTTATGATAATGTGCATCAAAAATCGTAAAATAATATACATAGATACATAGAAATGATATGCACATATCAAAATATAAATGCTTAAAAGTATATGTGCATATAATTATATAAAACATTCATATTTTGACCTAATTTATAACTAACTAAATTTAATTTAAGCCTTCTTTTCCTAAAATATTTGAATCAATAGGACTCAAAATTGAATATCTTTCAAGAAATCAACTTAATAAAACTATAGAAGTTATATTTATGATTATGACCATAGTTAGATAATTCAAATATTTTGTGCTTTGATTATAAATTATATCCTTCACAAAAACATATTATTTTATAATTATCCCCTAAAAATAAGCCATAAATTGATGTTAAAGACATGCACACATGTTCTTGTCAAAGCCTACTATTCCATATAGAGAGATAAGTTCCAGATATTAAAAGCACTTATTCTACTAATCCCATGTGAATGAAAGATCATGGAGTAAATTAAGAATGAAGTTTTGTATTGCCTTTGATTAATATATTATAATTAACAATAATATGTTTAAAAATATTATACAATTTTCTTAGTTAAAATTCTTCAAACAAAAGGTTGAAGATTTTGACTTCAATGTTCTCATTATTTTTTATTCCGAATTCAGTGATAAATTATGAAATTCATTTATTTATTCATTATATATGTTTGTTTAAGTATACCAAAAGTTTATTAGGAGCTTTAATGTGATGCCCATCAAATCCTATTTGCAATATAATATATTTTAAATAAAAATATTTATAAGTTCACTAAATTGATAAGGTTTTAGGACCAATGTGCTAAATGTTGACAACAAATATGGCTTCTTTGAAGCACACAAACTTAAAAGGAAATCAATAGCATGTAAAAAAGAACATAAGTGTTAAACATTGTTGACAATTTGCCTATAATTATAGGAGGCATCAAACCTAATATAAACTCAATGAAACAATACTTTAAATTATTTTAAGATTTGTTGACCTCCACATATGTGTCATGAGTCAAGTCAAGTCAAGTCAATGACTTCTGACAAGACTAAACCGAGCTTAAAATGCCTGATGTCACTAAAAAATGGTCGAAATGACCCGATCGACGAACGACCCATTCTGCGTTGAACTCAAAATTGATCGAAATATAAATATTGCAAAATCTAATGATAATCGATTACGCGAGCTATCAATGTGTTGACGACGCATGGAGCTTCGGACGATGTCGAAGCACTCCTCGCGAAATTAATTGCAGTTAGATTCAAAATATCAAAACTATCAAATGAGACTATTCATGCTCAAATCGGAAGAGTCTGTGCAAATGTCAAATAATTAGAAGTGAAATCAAGACCAAAATACACTGAATCATCACCAATCAAATGATCGGCAACGACTTTCGCCATCATGTTGAACGTTGAAAGCAGAATATAAATATTGCATGACTTGATGATCAACCGATCATGCGTTCGAGTTGTCAACGCGTCTGCACGCATATCGAAGTCAGGAGGCACCGACGCAAGCTAAACGACCTCCGTTCGCAAAATTGATTGCGTCGTTAGCTTCGAAATGATGAAATTTATCAAGTAAGACTATTCACACTTAATTCGAGCATCAATGTCGGTCCAAAAGCGGAGCATTCTCGAGCTAAATTAACCCAATTTAACGCTGACTTGAACCAAATGGCCTCCATTAAACGGACGCGCGTGGTCGGAACATCAAAAAAGATTGATATATATATATATATATATATATATATATATATATATATATATATATATATATATATATATATATATAAATATATCAACTATATGAGTCTGTCGGCATAAAATTCACAATTAAGATTAATTAAATATTTGAAAAAAAATCAATTAAGCCTATTAATGCTTAAAAGCCCTAACCGTTCCCTCCCTCTTTTGTTTGTGTTTCCCCTAACCGAAAGAAAAAACTCCTCCCACTCTTTCTCTCGGCTCCAACTTCTCCAACCGCAAGGGACGAGGGGGCTTCCTTTTTTGGGTTGTTCTTTTTCTCCAACCGGACGACTCCCTCTTTTCTCTATTCCCACGCTCAACCTCCCTCTGCACAGGTAAATCCGTCACCCTTCCCAGCTGATCTCCCTATCCCCTCTCAATCTCATTCCTTCCTGTGCCGCTGCTCCGTTGCACGATCCCAACCCACAACCCGTCCGATTCTTTCTTTTGCCGCAGAGAAAGAATACCGTCAAGAGGTGGGTTCTTCTTTCAGCGCATTCCTCGCATTACCTCTTCAAATTCGCCTCGCCGCGGCCAGAGAAGCAACACCATCAATAAGCGTGTTCTTCTCTTGGTTTTCGGCATACCCAACCTTGTTCCCATGCCGAGAATTGTAGCTCGCCGAAAAATGAGTCAAAACATGTGACGTGAATGTGGATATATATATATATATATATATATATATATATATATATATATATATATATATATATATACCGTGCTTTCAAGGTCGAAGAGATGAGATGAAAAGCGGTATAGTGTCATGAAGACACCGCTGCCACGCCAAGAGAGCACCGAGTGAACATCCAGATGTCGCCCCCATAACAAATCGCCAAAATTTTGTCTAATTTTAGACTTGGAAAAAAAAGGGGAATGAATATATATTACATTTATCTTCTTTGATTTGGTCTGCCAAGAGGAACAAGATGAACTGGTCATGTGTCAAGACACCACTGCACTCATGAGGCAGTGAAAGTCAAAACACACGCAGCCCTACACTGACGACGCTTGAGAGAAATTTAGATTAAAATTCAATACTTAAATAAATTTAAATGGAAATTACCTAAACTTAAGTCAAACAAAAGAATATATGATAAATATGAAGATAAATATTAAATCAAAGGGAAATAGAGGGGGAACACTTAAAGAAAATTTTATAAAGAATGGAACATTCATTTAAAATACAAGTAAAATTTGGGAAGGCTAATATTAACTCACAAACTCTAATTGAGATTCTCTATGGCTTAAATTGAAGTAATGAGTGAGTTAACTTTTCTTATAAATTTCTCAAAATTAAACAAGCTTTAATTAAAATTTGGGGAGACTAATACTAAACTCATAACAAACTTGCAATAAATTTAAAGTCTATAAAATTTGATGTGGAGTTAAAGATGAATCCAAATTGGGTTTAATAACTCTTATACTAATATGGAGGTGATAACTATGCTAACTAATAAGCATGAGGGCTAAAGCAATAATCACTGAAATTGTTATAACTTATCAAAAGTGATGTAAATTGAATATAAGTTGGGAGAATTAAAAACTTCGAGTAAAAAGTGCAAAGTAATATTTTAAACTACAATCTAAATCAAAATGTCTTCTTCTTCACCTGGATGCAACTCCTCAGACAAGCTAATGCGACATTAAACTAAATCCTGCACGAATGAATGAGCTTTCCTTCAATATAAAAATTAAAGAATTTTATTCTAATTATGATTTTCAAAATTAATGAAATCACTAATTAGGTGAAATTTTCTATGCTATAAATATCTGTATGTGCTTGGACATGGAGATTTCAAGTGCAAATTTTAATGTATAAAAAAGTTGCGCAAGCTAAGTCGGAATTAAATAAAAATCTAAAATTAACCTCACAATTCGAACATAAAATTATCTAAATTATTAAATTCACCTGCATGGGCCCCTAACTATAATGCTTAAATTCAATTATCTGAGAATGTCATGCGTTGCTTCCGGTTTAGTCTTGGGAGGGTGGTTAACAAAACCTAAAACCTATAATAAGAGTTTTAAATCAATGAAATATCAAAAAACTATTTTATCGTGACAAGATATTTAATCTCTCGTTAGCAAAATGAAGCGAGTTGTGATCTAAACCTCTAAACATATTCCAATTAATCAATTATTCAAATCAAATTAAGTAGCAATCTAAAATTGCTTAAAAGAAATTTTATTATTAAAAAACTTAAATCAAACTCAATCTATCCACCTTCCGTAACTATTTGTCGGGGGTGACAAATTAAGAAAACTCTCCAAAGGAGTCAATGTCAAATCAAGTGTTCTACTATATTCACTCAATCAATCTCTTCCGGTAAAGACCGTGTTCTCTAACGTGGCAAGAGGCTCCACAAATGCAATTACGCCCAAAGTCCTCCTGACGGGTGGTTTGGCCGAAGGCTCCATTATATTATGATCATGCGTACTCAGATGCTCCCCAATGGCTCGCCTTTGAGTGAATCATATACTTAATGGCAAACAACCTCTCACAAGGTATACATAAGCTCTTTAAACAAACACCGGTCTACAAGGATTTCTTAATATAACCATGGTTATGAGGATCCTTCTATCAGGTTGGGTCGACTACCTCCTCTGACTAAGTAGACTAGGACTACGACGGCCCGGGATGACGGAACCATGGGATCTAGATCGGGCACGTCATCATTCCCCAACCATCCGGTTTAAGCTGAAATAATGAATTTCATAATCTAAATTTTGAAACTCCATATGTTGCTACTATACGCTACATATTTAGCGATCTAACGACTAGCCTTAATCGAAAGTTCTCTCTCACTTATTGAGGGGTAATTAACTATAGGGGCTTGCGCCTATAGAAAACCTGGAACCATATCTAAAGTCCTCACTGAATGAGGGTGAAATCTCTGGATAATGTCTTATCTACTATTCTATCTGCCTTCTAAAAATTACACCGACACTTCAAATCATACTCTTTCAATTATTAAATTTAATATTTGTCGAGAGGTCGGTGGTGAATTTTCGAGCCCATAAGATCATCACATATGTATAAAATTATTACAAGTTTGATGGGCTGCCTTGAGATGATATGTATCATAATTACATGAAATTATATAGAAAAATTTCATCCATGATTATATCTTCCTAACTAATAACATTAATCAACAACCACTATGTATTACTTTATTTAGTAACTTTTGTTATAAGCTTTTGCAAAAGCTTATTATAGAATTTTATTATAGCCTTTAATAATGGTTTTTATAGTGAGAAATGAATCACCATTTTCAACTATCTCCATCTTAGTGATCTTTCTCCATAATTGATGATACTTTCATTGTGCTTGTAAGCACCAAGAACTCAAAATTTGATGATCATGTCCAGAGAATATATAAACCTGACTCATGTAATCACCATTATCAACGTATATGTAGGATTATTTGTAGTCCTATTCTTATAGTACTATAGAATATATCTTTCTTCTACTATTTCTTGAATAAAGCGACATTGAATATCAACAGGCTTAACATAACCATGATGATTTTTTTTGTCAAACAAATGGCACTTTAATCGAAAAAACTATCCATATTTTTAAAATGGATGTAAAAATGTGATTAAATTTCAAAGCAAATCTCTTTTTTGAATGCTTTTATTATTGCAAAATTATCTACATTATTTTCTCAATCTTAATTGTGATTTCATTTTCAATACTCAATTCATCTTCAAGATGATTAATATTTTATTTTAAGTTTATATGAATCTTAAAATAAAAATGCAAAATTGTTTTTGGGTTCTAATTCTATTTCTTTTAATTTAATATTTTACCATCACAAATTTATTAAATGTGAATTTATAATTTAATTTTGATATATCACACATAAAATTTTAAAATAATATAAATATATTATTTTCATAATAAAATTAAATGTCTCAATAAGACAAGTTCAACATCACTAAAATCGGGTTAAGTAGAGTTCAAATGAACTCGAATTAAGCCTAAAGGCTATACCTGAAAATTTCGAGACACTAATTGAATTGTCATATGACTTACAAATTTGATGTGCTTATAATCAAGTTGAGAGATTCGATGAGACGAATCCAACAAGCCCAAGATCACGTAAATAAAAGGTCGTTTGAATGGTCAAATCATCAAAAAACTATATATTATCAAATGAATCGATATAAACCGTCTGATTGAGTGTTTTAAAATTTTAGATACAATGACCAAAATACTCTCAGAATCCTACATATAGGACTCCACTCTTGTCATGGGAGAGAAGGAACTAAAAGCGAACTTAAGAGAAGGCGAGAGAACCAAGAAGTCATTATCACCACCATATCGATCACCGCCAATTGTCGCCGACCGCCATTAAACAATTACCAACCACTTGTTGTATAGCTTGTTATAACTTGATTAAATTATCAAGATTTCTCACATACAATATTGTAATCTTGTTATTAGGAAAACTTAAATTTTGTACTATAAAGTAGATATATAGTGGAACATTTTTATTGGGCCAGACCACATGATTTTTCCTCTCTTTCTAGAATTTTTTCACGTAAAAATTCTACAATTTCTTATTCTATTTTCAACTATGTGCGTACTGGATTTACATATAAAGCTAAGACGTGAAATTTTATTATATCACAACTAATTTTTTAGCACGCAACAAGTTTGATTTTCTTTGCAATAAGATTCCATAAAAATTGTACTAACTACTTCATTAAAAAATACACGAAATAACTTTTTAAAATCTATGATCTAATTTGGATTTTTTACATAGAGATATGTATGCTCAGCATTCCAAGAAGATTCACATGCATCTAGATAAAAGAAGACTTAAGAGATACAAGATTTTATGTGAAAATCCCAAGATGTGAAAAGAATCGAAGGGAGTGACCCATTTGAAATAATCCAAGGCATAAACAAAGATTATTTAAATCTAACATTCCCTCTAATTAGAGAAATATTGTATATATGACGAGGGTTAATAAACAATATTATAGGCAGTCATCAATAAATGTGTTCAAAAGACAAAAATGGTCGATATTAGTTGATGGTCATAAATGATGGTCAGATGATTATAGAAGTTAGCATTGGATGGTGGAAGGGAATGATGGTCAAGCAAAATTAGTCTGACATTGGCAATATGATGATGGTAGTTAGCCAATGCTAGTCATCAATAATGGCCATTGACATTGTTACATGGTCAGAACATTAAGATTCTTCGATTCCACAAGCTCTCATTAATTCCAAAATAAGAGCTTCTTTATAATTTTAGTACTATTTAAATTCTAAAATAAGAGCTAATTTATAATTTGTTAGTATTATTTTAATTATATGTCAAAATCTTGAAACATTATGATAGATGACTCATATTAATCTCTTTATATTTTAATATTCTTCAAACAACTTAATATTTTAATGATATCAAAATCAAGTAAACTTGGCCTCATCTAGTTTGTCTCATTGAGACACTCTTTTAGAGTATATGCAAACAAAATTTGAAGATCATATTATTTCTCAAAGGGCATTATAAAGTTTCCAATTATATTTTAGTGTGCTTGATTTAGATCACTTTTGATGTCCTTAGATTCATTATATCGAAACGGCAAATTGATTATAAGTTTATTGAAATTAAAATTCATATGATACAAAAGTCAACTAAAAGTTTCTTATTCATATACTCTGCATTAAGATGCATACTTGTTTGGTGGATTTTTTTTTGTCATCTAATATAAATGGGTTTTTCTAAATCACACATTCGTTGGAGTTTTTCCATATTATTTTGATTCAAGGATTATATTGATAACATAGGTGGCATATGTTAAAGCTTCTACCTAAAATGTTTTACTTCATTTGGATTGTATAATATGCAAAATAAAATCTTATTGATCAATATATTATTGATTCATTATGTCATGCTATTTTCTTGTGGCATGTCTTATACATTAAAATGTTTGGTTATTTTTTTTATTTTAATAAATATTTTAAAATAAATTTGACTTACTTATAATTTTTCATTAGATTTTATCCTTTTATTTGCTTGCATGCCTTGATTTTTTATCATTTTCTTTCACTTAAGAAAGATATCCAAAACTTTATCCTTATGCTTTATGATTTATACCCAAAAATATATTCATAAGTCATAAATAAAGATATTAAACCAATATTTATCTCCCAATAAAACATTATAAGAGTGTGCCCAAATGTGAACCAATCTAATACTATTCCATTTATATAATAATTGCAATACCACAATTGACTACTATTTGCTTCCATAAGAAAATATAAAATTTCATTTGGTTTACTTATTGATATGGTACTGAAAATTCCACTAATCGAAGCACAAATTTTGATATAAAAAACAATCTGATTCTAAATCAAGATTAACCGAGATCAAGTGTTTAAAATATAATTAAAAATTTTGCTAAATCAGTCGGCTTCTAAATATAGAGTGTTTATAGTTAAATCGAGCTTCTTGACGAGCCGAATCTAATAAGCCTAAGATCTCCTAATTCTGACTTCATTTGAGCATTCAAATATTTAAAATACATCAGATGATTGAATGAATCATTTCGAGCCGTCCGATGGAGTGGTTTGGTTTTTGCATGTATTTACAAAAACGTCACTCCTCTAATCTATAAATAATTCCTCATTCTTCACGTGAGGGGAGGCCGAAGCAAAAGAGAAGAGAGAGCTCTAAGACTTGAAGATTCTCCAAGCATGATCGTGCAACCACTCAAAAGTCGCCGACCATTGCCGTCGGCCACCAACCACCGCCGGTCCTCGCCACCATCAACGACCGTCGTTGATCATCATCGCCGGTCACCGCCGTCGCTGATCGCTGCTGCCAACTACTGTCGACCGCCGCTGTCGGCCACCACCATCGACATCGTGCTATTATCATCGTCGGTCATCACCGCTGACCACTGCCGCCACCGCTGGTTGTTGTCGCTGAATTATCATCGGCCCGCCAACCATCGCCGTGCCGCATCAACTACCACCATCGACATCATCGCATTAATCACCACCGACTACCGCAATCATTGTTGACATTCGCCATATCACCATCGACCGCTAACCATTGCTGTTCACCATCACCAACTGCCACCAATAACAGCTTAACCACCGATTGTTACTCGATTGAGATTCTCATTGTCGCTCTTCATATAATTTCAGTAATCCGATCGGAAACTTTTGTACTCAAAGATATACATAGTGGAAGATTTTATCTCAGAGATTTTTCCACGTAAAAATTCTGGAGTTTTCTTATTAATTCCTCAAACATCTATGTGTATACTGGATTCCACAACAAAGCTAAGTCGCAAATATTTATTCTACCGCAACTGATTTTCTAGCACGCAATAGTTTGACGCCATCTGTGGGAAGAAAATCCATCAATCACAATTTCTGTGAACACCCGCATCATGACCAATAGGCATAATACTAACGAGCTCCCCGCTCTAACTCGCCACTCAAACCAATCATTGAACCAAGGACGCCAAGCTTCGCCACTTCCTCGATAGCGTGACCGTCGGTGAAGGCGCACGGAATCTCTTTAGAAGATCGTATGCGCCGAATGGAAGAGTCTCAAAATGAGATAATCCGACTTTTACAAGGAACACAACAACCACTACTGCGACAAACACATCTCCCCCAAGATCGATCGTTAGCCGTGGGAGGTCAAAATGCTAATCTTCTTAACACTGAAGTTCCTCCGCTTCTAGACCGTGATGCTGATCTCCTTGACACTGCTAGTTCTAGTCATCCATCACATGCAGCTCAACTAACTGCTAATCCACCAATTATTGATGGTAGCTTGACACGTTCTTGTCCTGTTGACCCCACTCGTCATGTTATATGTGCAGAATTATGATGCTTAATTCAAGACGAATTTCACCTTAAAGACATAAATCATCCTCCCCCTCACCGCGGCTATGAGGAGTATTCACCTTTAGCTGAAGCTATTCTTCAACATCCTATTCCCGTAGGTTTCAAGCTTCCGAGCATCGATTCCTATGATAGGGCAACTGACCCATATGAACACATCGATCATTACAGAACCATCATGCATATCCGACGAGCTCCTGAAACATTGCTTTGTCAAGTTTTTCCAGTCACCCTCAAGGGTCAGGCCCGCACTTGGTTTTACTCCCTTCCAAGTGGATTTATCCATACCTTTGGTGAACTCGCCAAGATTTTTGTAGAACAGTTCATAGTAAACCGGAGGATCATTAAAGATTCCTCTCATCTCTCAAGCATCCGTCAAAATGAAGGTGAATCACTTAAAGAATACTTCCAGAGGTTCTCCTCAGAAGCTCGCCAAATACCTGGGGTATACCCTGAATTACTAAGAGGAGTTTTTCTTGAAGGGCTCCATCCGGGCCTTTCTACTGCCACTAATGCGATACAAATCATATGCCGACTTGGTTCACCGTGTGGAAGCACAAATTTCTGCTGATGAGGCTATTAATGCCCATCGAAAATAATTTGAACAATCCACAAGAAAACCTAAGAGTATCCTAGGAAACACAGATAAACAATCTCATCAAAAGAAGCAACAAGACAGTTATGATCTCCCTCTGCGGCCCCCACATCAACGACGCGAATCACGACTGGAAAAGGAATACACGCCACTAAACACATCTCGTGTTAACGTCTTGATGACCATTCGAGATGAAGAGACTATTAAGTGGCCACATCCACCGAAACCAAATTCAGGAAATCAGGAGCAATATTGTCACTTCCACCAAAGTCGTTGACATACTACGGAGGTGTGTAAACAACTTAAAGAAGAGATCGAGAGGCTTATTCAACAGAGATATCTGCGTTAATTTGTGCAGAACCAATCAGCCCAAGCAAAAGAGATGAGAGAGCTTTAAAGCTTGAAAATCCTCCAAGCATAATCGTGCCACCACTCGATCGTCCCCGACCACCCCGTTGGTTGCCAACCACCGCCGCCGGCCGCCATCACTGCCGATCCTCATCGTCGTCAATCTCCATCGCCGGTCGTCAACGCCGACCACTGTCGTCAGCCATCGTCACTGTCAACCATCGCCGACCACCGCCGCCGACTACCATCGTCGATCATCGCCGCTGAATATCGCCGATCATCTTCGCCGGTCATCACCACGAATATTCATCGTGGCCGCCACATTGTCACCATCATCTACTACCACTAGCAACTGTTACAACATGAACGTGACTATATAGCTGTTGTTGTTTGATTCTGAGATTTCCATTGTCAGCCATTCTCATATACAATTCTGTAATCCCGTTATCGGGAAACTTTTGTACTCTGAAACATATATATAGTGGAAGATTTTTATTGGGTTAGGCCCCGTGATTTTTTTCCTCTTTTCAAGATTTTTCACATAATATTCCTGGAGTTTTCTTGTTCACTCTTCAAATATCTGTGTATGTGTGCTGGATTTCACAACAATACTAAGACGTAAACTTTTATTCTACCGCAACTGGTTTTCTAGCACGCATCAGTTTTTATGTAGGGGGAAAGAGAGAATAAATTTAAAAAAAATTCTCTCCTCATTATGACATTTAATTAAAAAAACCCTCTCCTCATTATGATATTTAATTAGAAAAAAACCTCTCCTCATTATAACATTTAATTTTAAAAAAACTCTCTCCTCATTATGACATTTAATTAAAAAAAAACCCTCTCCTCATTATGATATTTAATTAAAAAAAACTCCATCTCTTTCAAGACTAAATGCCCTGATAATTAATTAGTCAATAAATAAATTAATACATATAACATATGTAATTACAAATCGTAATAATAAATAAAGTTGTTTTATTTTAAAAAAATTAATATATTTTTGGTTGAAATAAGTAATGTCATTAAAAAATAGGGGGACAACTGATATGACACTGAAAATTTCACTAATCGAAGCACGAATTTTGATATCTAAAGCAATCTGATTCTGAGTCAAGATTAACCGAGATCAAGCGCTTAAAATATAATTGAAAATTTTGCAATATCAGTCGGCTCTTAAATATAGAGTGTTTATAGTCAAATCGAGCATCTTGACGAGCCGGATCTAACAAGCCTAAAATCTCCTAATTCTTACTTCATTTGGGCATTCAAATACTTAAAATACATCAGATGATTGAATGAATCATTTTGAGCCATCCGATGCAGTGGTTTGGTTTTTGCATGTATTTACAGAAAAGTCATTCCTCTAATCTATAAATAACTCCTCATTCTTCACATGAGGGGAGGCCGAAACAAAAGAGAAGAGAGAGCTATAAGGCTTGAAGATTCTTCAAGCATGATCGTGCAACCACTCGACGGTCGCCGATCATCGCCGGCTGTCGTCGTCGGCCACCACCGCCGGTCCTCGCCGCCATCAACCACGCCGACCATCAATACGGCCACCGCGGCCACCATACCATTTGGTCACCGCTGCTGACCACCATGGTCACCATCGCTTAGGTTGACGCTAGGCCACCACCATCGATCTTCGTCGTCATCAACCATCGTCGTCGGTCATCATTGTCGACCATCGTCGCCGGTCACCACCACCGGCTGCCGCTGCTGACCATCATCGCCGCAAAGAAACTATCGCTGAATGCCGCATCAACTACTACCACATCATCATCGTATCGACCACCGTCGTCGGCCACTAGCTGACTACCGGCCATCGTTGCCGGCCATCTCTGCTGGTTATCACCATCAGCCGCTAACCGTCACTGTTCACCATCACCAATCGCCACCATAATAGATAGCTAATCATCGCTTATATAGTTGGCACGATTTTGAGATTCCCATTATCGCTTTCTATATACAATTTAATCACTCAAACATATACATAGTGGAAGATTTTACGCTAGGCGTGATTTTTTCCTCTTTTCGAGGTTTTTTCACATAAAAATTCTGGAGTTTTCTTATTAATTCCTCAAACATCTGTGTGTGCTAGATTTCACAATAAAACTAAGGCGTAAATTTTTATTCTACCGCAACTTGTTTTCTAGCAGTCAACACTTATAATGGCCAAAAATGCTCTTTGAATCACCTTCAATACTCCTTCCATCATCACCTTTATAATCACTAGAGTCTTAGAACCTTAGTGAGTTTGGTTTCTTCTTAAAATAAGAAGCAAATTAACTTGTATAAGGCATATTATGCTACCGTCAAGATTCTTTAGGAGGTTGTTTGGTTACACACAAGATTTAACTCAAGTAGGATTCAGGAAATCTAGTAAATTTGGATTTGGTAAATCCTTTAAAAGTTAAATCCAGAAAACTATTTGATACGTTCATAGTTAAATCCAGCTAAATCTTGTGCTACTGTTTGGTTACTTATATAGGATTTAAGTTAGTTATTTTATTTAATATTTAAATAATGAAAATTTAGAGATTATTTTTTATTGTATTTTTTTATCACAAAATAGAATTGAAAAATGACTTATTAAATAAATAAGCCAAGAAGACGCAAGCCAAGTAATTAAAAATACAATAGGAATGCATATGACAATATTAAAATTAGATACAAATTGAAACTACAATAAATAATATTTGATGAATACTCAAATGAAATTTATAAAAACATAATAGAAAAAAAATAGTAAATAGTAACTATTAGCATAACCTCCTTTAATATTATTTAAATAATCAACAAAATATATAATTCACATGTGCCTTGAGACTATAATTGAAGATATATAATAAGTGAATTAAATAGTAATTTTTATTTAATTTATTTGCATAAAAATAATATAATCATATTTAAAATAATTAAAATATAATTATCATAATATAATAATTAATTAATTATAAATCTATTAATCAACCACAAAGAACTAAGTCTATATTAATTACATCTAATTTCATTAAATTATAATTAATCTAAAATAATGTATTAATTAATCATTACTTAAATGATTTAAAATAAATTAAAAATAACCCAAAATAAAAATAAGGGGTTTTTACATACATAGCACTTGAAATATGTCTATTTACATATTTCACATCCCAAACTTAAATATTACTTACATAATACTCAAAAGTGATATAGCTGTACAAAAATAGACTTCTGTTAGACTTCCGTCAACCTTCCATGAACCTATTTTAGTGTGGAAATTTAAATGAAGATTAATAGAGTGCTATATAAGTCATATTTAAATTTGATGTGTGAAATATGTAAATAGACATATTTGGGATGTATAAACTCCTAAAAATAATAGAATGGTAACGAGAAGGAGCTGAAGAGTTTTCGGCGTTCGAAACCCTCGTCTTCCTAACCCCTTCTGCTCCGCTTCGCTGCTGCCCGGAAAAGAGAAGGGAGACGTCGGGAAGGTGATCCTCGTCTTCCCTCCCACCCTCCTTCGCGCGCTTCTGCTTCTCTAAATCCCGTAAATCCTCCTACCAACAGGATTTAGTAAATCCGGATTTAACTTGCGAAAGCGGCTTGGATTACCGTTTGTCTGGATTTAAGTTAAAGCCGGCTTAAATCCTGCTCAAATCCTGCAATCAAACAGTCCCCCAGGTGCATTTTCCCTACATCTTCTAATTAGCATACATTTTCATTATCCTTCAACACAATTCCTCTATCAAACTCTTCAAAACTTGAGAACTATACCAATTGGACTCATGTAATAGGAATATCAACATTCCAAAATCTAACTATTTGAAGATGAAGTTGAAAATATTGATGTCTCCATATTGATTTTCCTTTTGACATCGAGGGAGATCTATCTATCTTGCTAATTTTTTATAGATTTTATATTATTTGTAATTCTTCTGAACATCATCTGTGCTTTAGATTTTGTATCTTTGTAATCAGATTGATATTACCTTTGATACTCATTATTCACCAAAGTATTATAGAAACCACTAAATTTATCCAATTTTTTCTAAGTAGCAATATTGGTTAAACGATCATAGGTTTAATGCATATATTTTAATAACAATAATTTTATATCTTCATCACTGATTTCAACTCATCGAATCAATAAAATCATTAAGAATTTTGATAAAATTGTTTAGGTGCTTAATCATATGCGTGCCTTATTTACATTGAAAATAAAAGAGTTTCTTCTTCAGGTAGAGTTAGTTCTTCATATCTGTTTGTCATTTACTTATCTTCTAATTTCTTACTTTAACATATTATAAAAGTCTCTTCATAACAATGTAGTTAAGATTCTTTACTAATCATAATTAGATTGTGCCACAAACTTGATGATTCATAATATTTCAATCTTCATTTAAGATGTTTTTTTTTTGTTTGGGACATTTAAGCGAATTTAATCGCAAATTCACTCTCACAATGCATGTGTAAGGATTTGAATCCAAGACCTCTTGGTTGAAAGTTAAAGTTCTCAGTTTGAACTCTATCATTATAATACGACAAAGTTATTAATGCTATTAAATTTTCTTTACATCAAACATTATATTGGATAAATGATTGTATGCATATAATTTATTAATAATTTTAGATTGTTTAATATCCTCACTTTGTTCATTAGGCACTTTATTGATTATTGAAATAGTGAAATAAATAATAAATTTGAGAATCTAAAATATAATATATAGAAAAAAAAAATCTAAACTTGATCGAATATATTTATTATGGTTAATTCTAGTGTGAGGATATATATATTGATTGCTTGAAATTAAAAATCATTTTTTTAAAATATTAAATTCATTAAGTAAAAAAATATTCATGGCCCAAATAATTTTAAGGAAGATTAATTTTTTAATATTAATATATCATTAGAAAATTCATCTAATAAAATATAAAAAAATTATGATGCTTCTTCAATCCAAAACTTACATAAATATGTTTAGAATCATTAGCAAACAAATTTGAACAAACTAAATATTTAAATAAGACAAATATAACACACAAAAAAAAAAAAACAATTCAAGTGAGCCTAAATTGAGCACTTTAAATATGTTTGCAACTTTGCGATATTAATCACATAATCAAATGATTTTTTGAATACTGCATGTTTATAATCAAAACAAACATCTTGATGAAAGAAATTCAATGAGCATAAATCACTGAATTTTAGGATAATTAAGACATTTAAAATGCCGAATGAACATTTTGTGATCAAATGGATCAATATGAGCCATACTATTGAGCGTTTTAGGGTTTTAACTAGATTTATTAAAATGTCACTCTTATAAATTATAAATATACCACTATTCTTCATATAAAAATCTTAAACTTAAGTTTGAATGATGATTGAAGATTTGAAGAACTTCAGAGTTTTGGCCTCACAATAAATGTTGACTATCAATAATAATCGTCATTGCTCGACTACTATGGTCAAACATCACTCGACCATCATTATCCTGTCTCCATCATTATCGTCGAAGTGATATCATCCATACGCTATATTTAGGGGTGCAAACGAGCCAAGCTTGAGCAAACATAACTCTTGTCGGTGTCATTTTGAAATTTATTTTGTTAGGTTTCGTGTTGAAATGGCTTGAAATTTCAGTGTTAGTCGTTTGAAAATCGCTTTGTTCGGTGTTTCAAATTGCCAAATACAATAATCAAAAATCAGTATGAAAGATTCAACACGCCAAATTCATAATAAAATTAACCACCAAGCTATGCTTTACGATAAGTAAATGAGTTTGTATGTATATAATAATAATAATAATAATAATAATAATAATCGTAATAAATAATAGTAATAAAATAATAATAATAATAGTAATAAATAATAGTAATAGAATAATAATAATAATAATAGTAATAAATAATAGTTATAAAATAATAATAATAATAATAATATAATAATAATAATAATAATAATAATAATAAATAATAATAAATAATAATAATAATAATAATATAATATAATTTTTTATTTCGAAGTAAATCGAGGAACACCATCGAACAAACGATTGCTCACGTCGACTCGCTTATATATCGAAATAACGTGTGTCGACTCGTCGTTAACTAAACGCTAACACGAAATGCATAACTAACACTGTCACAACGAGCTTTTTTTGACAGTCCTAGCTATCTTCACCTTTACTATTTCTATCACAGTCAAAAAAGAAGTTAAGTGTATTATTATATAATCCTATTTTATTCAAGTAAAGATAAGAACAGATCATTATAATCTCAATCAAATTGTGGATTATTTTCTCTTTAGTCGGGCTTCATAATTATTTTCATATATTCTTTGATCTTAAAATTAAGGCATAAAATATTTATTCTAATGTTTTTTTCTAGAATGCAATAAGTATCATAAATTTAAATAATTTTTTAATAATTTATTGCTCAATATTTAAAAATAATTATTAATCAGATATAATTAGATATTAATATTACTTAAAGCTACACACTACATATGCCGGTTTACTTCGCCCGATGACGGTCCACACACTTCGCCCTATACCCATCGCCGTCGACCTCTCCCCTATACCTTTCGGCAAGCGCTCTCTATCCTCCCATACTCCCAATCGAGTCCGCCGCTTACATCACCGTTGTGATCACTGCTGCTCGGCCTGAAGCTGCCAACGTTCTCGGATAGACACTTTTGGCCCGGTAACTCGTCTTTGTCTTCTTCTCTTATTTTGGACGCTAATACCTGCATTCATCCATGCCGCAGTCGGCTTGCTTGCGTCCTTTGCTTCCATCTTAATCTTGTCCTTCGTTTCATTCGTTCCTTGAAGTATTTTCGCCATCAAACCTATCTATCGCGCCTCTTTGCTGTACGAGGCCTTTTTCCTCTTCCCACTGTTGTAACAAGTAAGTGCATACATAGTTTGATTTCAATTTTGTTGAATGAGATTATGGAGCAAATTATTTAACTGTTAGTTTTCAGCATGAATTTGATTTCAGGCGATGGTCATGATAACTAATCTACTTTGAGTTAAACCTAACCTAAAATAAATTAGTCCAAACTGAGTTCCTTTAATTTAAATCAAATGATTAGTGCTGAAAGCATGGGTTTATCTATGATATTGAATTTGTTCGTTATTTCTTTTTATTTTGGTGGATGCTTGTAGTTCTATATATGTGTATATTAAAAACTTCTAATGGGGACAAAAGTTCTATTCATTTAAACTATTGGCATGAATATTCAACTATTGTATCTCTAGCTGCGTTCTTTCATTTTTCTTTTGGAGCGTGAGAAGCACAAAAGAAAAACTGTCCAATGCAAATTTGCAAAAGCGTCTTGCCATGATGTGCAAAGAGACTAATTTCTATCTCTTCTAGAACTCTATTTTGAATGACAATGTGGACGCCTTTCCCTCCCCTCTTCTCAGTAAGCTTACAATGCACTATTATTTTTATTTTTTATAATGTAAATTTAATTATTAAAATCATACTTAATAAAACCCAAATTTTGACGGTGAACAGTTATGTTTGGAAAATGGAGGCAAGAGAAGTATAGAAAATGTTTGATCCATATAGGACACACTAATTCTATGTTTGATCGAGTATAAAAGCAACAAGGGCATAGAATGATGACATTTTGCCAGATAATAAATTTTATATTTGCTTCACTTGTATTATGACTTCATTTAGTATAGTTTTTTACTGCTTTTGTAGAAAAAGCAACCGAAAAAAATATGTTTATTTCAATGAAAAAATTGTACAGCTTTTTCTTTGCATTTCCCAAAATTTTATTTTAAAAAATGAATTTTGGGAAAACAAATTGGAACTCTATTTCAAATGTAGCTTTTAAACATCTCTTACCAAAAAAGAATATATTCATATGTCTCACCTCAACTGGCTTAGTTATTATGTTTTGGAAATGCTTATATTAATTAAATGTCAGATTGAGATATTGATTTAAGGGTTTCATCGTTTTTTTTTTGTTGAAAAGAAGTTAATCCCCTTTTTTTGGCAAAATAAGAAATGATAAATAACGATGTTCTATTTAGATACTTAATAATTATATATTTAATAAGTTTATTCCTATAAATAATGGAAATGCAATTAATATTATTTAAATTATTAAAGTATCTAGGAATTAAAGAAAAAGATACTTGAAGGACTTTGATTTTTTTCTTTTGGGTTAAAAACTTTGAATCCCATGTGATTGGTTCAGTCCATATTCTCTGTGTGGTGAATTTAGGGTTCCTATGTTGTTATCATAGTCTAGGACAGCTGTCAAATACAAGAATATTTTTGTGATTTTGTGCTTCCTTGATCAGGATTGAATTTAAATATGGAGAATGACAGTGCTGAGAATGCTATGGTTCTCACTGAAGTGGGTTGGTATGTTCTTGGGCCAAATCAAGAGCAGCTAGGACCCTATGCTTTTTCAGAGTTGCAAGGTGAGTAAGCTAGAAAATTTTTTCTTGTCTTGGCTTTCAATTGGTTTAATGGATTATTATAGTTCTATTATAATCGTATCTCATGCAAGTATAGTGAACTTGGGGTAATTTATTGAATTTTTTTATTCTTCTACGCCACTATTGACATCTTTTTGCTGTTAAAACTATAGCTTCTGTATCTTCTATGCCAATTTCCTTTTGATAAATTGCCATTTCTTTCATACGTTGACATGCCGCCATATGGCTTGTAGCTACCCGCACACACTTCCAGCTACATGAATTGAGTTGCTCACACAGTTTACATACTGTTGTGCAGCCCACTTAGCTTTCTTTGTTGAACTGGGCAGAGCATTTTGCAAATGGGTACATTGTAGAGAGCACCTTGCTATGGTCAGAAGGAAGGAGTGATTGGCTGCCACTCTCTTCAATTCCTGAGCTTTTTGGAAGCATGCCTGTCCTTAGTTATGATAATCTTACTGCAGGTGAAAGTCTTATTTCCTTTTCATTTGGTTAGTTATTGTTTAGCAGATTCTCTCTTATGCTTGTTCTGCAGGAATGTCAGATGGAGCAGATGATTTTGCAAAATGGCAGAAAGAGATCAGTGAGGCAGAAGCAGCAGCAAAGGATTTGAATCATGGATGGGAAACCGCCTGAGAAAGAAACCAGCCTTGAAGACCAAAAGAGGGACTGATGATGATGGACTGTGTACAAATGGGTTTGGTCTAAGAGCATGGGTAGCATCATTTGGATTAAGCAATTAGTATTTTTAAATCCCAAGAGAGTTACTTTTCATCTATTTCCTATAAAACTTATTTTACTAGAAACATTGCAACTTGCAACTTTTTCTTGCGATTTTCTGCCTACTGAGTCATTTTTTTTTTCAGTTTCCATCATAATGTTGCTTTTAGCAGCTGGCTACTTTATAGACTGTGGAGCCTTTTAGTTATGTGTTGCATATGATGCTTTCTTTCATGAATACTTACGTAATCTTTGAATACTGCATGTTTTCGCAGCCTGCATTGTGTTTTATTCTCTTTCTTTAGTTCCTGGTTTGCACTTTTGTTTTGTTTTTTATAAGAGAGAAGCAACATGATACGATCTTTTACTTCTTAAGGATAATTTAACTGCAACGGAAGAATATGGAGCTGAAGAGATGACTTTCTCATTTGATGAGGAATTAATCCCAACGTTTGGTGCGACAGATGCCCCTGTAGTTGAAGGAAGTGTTGGAGATGCCCCTGTAGTTGAAGGGATTGCTGCTGATGAGAAAGCAGAAAAGAAATCCAAAGCTGAAAAAATGTCTGAAGGAGATAACAAGTCAGATGCTGACAAGAAAACTGAAGCAGAGAATAAATCTGAACCTGAAAAGAAGTCTGATGGAAAGAGGAAGTTGCCTGATAATTCCACTCAAAAGGTCCTTTAGTCTTTTACTGGATTATCTTATGTTTGACCCATTTCTGCTTTAGCTTGTTGCATTTACCCTTTATTTTACTTGTTGAATAACTTGGAGTCTTGGATGATAGAGGAGAGTAATATTGTTCTTTTCACCTAACTAACATATATTGATAGTGTTGATTGAAATTAGACAACTGTTCATAACCGTTCTTCATGCCTTATCAACAGGAATCAAATAAAACTCCAGATTGTTGGTTCGACTTAAAGGTTAACACACATGTTTATGTTACTGGTTTACCAGATGATGTTACGGCGGAGGAAGTAAGTTAGAGTGACCATCCTTATAAATATACAAAGTAACACATGATTTTAATTTGGTATGTTGAATCATTTGAGGCAACCTTGTCTATGCATGAATTTTTTTTTCTAATGTATTGCAACCAATAACTACATGACTAAAAATTATGTTACATTTCTTGGTAAATTCTTTCATGTATAGGATTGATCTGACTTTCGGCATATGCTTCCCAGGTTGCTGAAGTGTTTTCCAAGTGTGGATACATTAAAGTGGTAAGTGAAATTCTTTGACCTTTTTTTTTATTCCCTTTTTTCCTTTCTGTAAGGTTGTTCTGAAAGCATCTAATACAAGTATGGTTCATCTTAATACATTACATTAACTTGTGTCAGCTTGTTTCTAACCTCACTCAAATGCTATGTATCAGTTTTTGTCTATAATGCCTGGTTGAATTTATTTAATCATTAGGACAGTTGGAACGAAACATTTCCATCACTGAAACTTTGTATTTCATCAAAATATTCTCTTTTTCAATTTTATATTTAAGTTGGCTAAGATTTAGTTTCTAACCAGTAGGTTAAGTTTACTGGGCAGTTAGATGACACTGAGGATGTTTGATTAATAATCTTGGTAATTTCTTCTAACCTAATTTTTTTTTCTTGTACAAATATGTGTCTTAAATTATATATTGTGAGTTTACTAGTAATTAAAGTATTTTAGTGCATGAATAGGCTGTTGTCCTGCCATTGTCCTACATTCATTTTCAACCATGAGGTTGAACATTTAATGATATTGAGGCTTTGAAATTTGAGCTAAGAAACAGGTTCATGAACATAATGCAGCATCCAGGGCCCTTTCAATGATTATTGCGAAATTTTGTAATTTTCATGGATACACAATTACAAAGTGTCAGTTCTGAAATGTTTGCCTTGTTTTGATCACCTAATTTTGCAATACAAGTCATTGGAACTCCTTTCTTTCATCATGTTTCAACTGAAGTTGGTTATTACCTGATGAAAAAGAGTGGTGGGAGGAGTTGAAATTCATCATCATCAGTAGCCTTAACTCAAGTATTTGGGATTAGGGCTATGAATCATTGTTTTTCATTCATTTGTATTAAGTGAAATATTTAACGTGTTAAATTTTTTCTTTGCAAATCATTTTGAACAACTTCTATCTATGTAACCTCAAATACATCTCTTTTTTTTCTTTTTGATAATCTAATCCTATGCATAACAGCCATATTTTCTACCCTTCATTTTATAGGGTCAAATCACTCAAGTATATTTTCTATCACCTAATTTTCATTACATGTTTTTCAAAATTTTCTTCTAATATAATATTTTCTTAATTTATCTTTTTAAATTTTGATATCCATCCTAACATTATCATTTATGCCACACTTAGGCATTAATGATTTTTTTAATATCCTAACATTTAGATTCATTCATCATTCTCATTCTAATTGCAATTTTATAAAATTTGTATTTAATCCTCCATGATATCTTCTCATCTCATAGTTTTTTATACATTTCTTCATTTTAGTCATCTAGTTTTAACTTTAGAATTTATTTATATATGTATATTTCTATGTGATAGATTTAAGATACTTTAATCTATCATACTTGCATATCATCTTACATTTTCATAATATGACATTATAATTTTTAATAACATATTCACTAAATTATATATTATTTACTTAATTTTTGTTTTTACTAATTCTAAGACATTTATCTTTTAAAATTACTTTTATTATTCTAAATCTTCATTAATTTTAATGGATGTCTTACCGATTAGGATTATATCTTCTGCAAAAAATATAGGCGAATGCACCTCGCTTTGAATATGTTTTGTAAGCTTCTCCATAATAAATTTAGAATCTATGATCTCAATGTCAATCATTGGCATAAATCTACAATAATTGTAAACTTCTGATTCACTTTTTAACTACTAATACTAGCTAGTGCTCTATCATACATATCTTTTATAATATCAGTATATCTTTAATACACACCTTTATGCCTCAAAGCGCACCAAATTAATTTTCATTATTATTGATTATGTGCATTCTTAGGATTAATAAAACTGATATGAAGATCCCTTCCTAATTCATTATAATTCTCCATTAATTGTCTTAACACAAAAATAACTTTCATAATATGTTTATTTGCATAAAATCAAATTCATTCTTCAATATTGATTTTTTTTAAACATATGCACAATTACTCACCCTATACTTTCATTGTATGACTCATAAATTTGATTAATCTAGCATAACCTTGAATATCAATTTTGTTTTAAAATAATGGTATTAAAATGCTTCTTCTCTAATCATTTGACATCCTATTCATATTCCAAATTCTATTCATCTATGAAAAAGATTTCTCTATAACTCCAAATTTCAATCGATATTCTATATGTACCTAAATCATTATATTTACACATCTTCATAACTATATTTCTTTTTTTTAATCAATTTGCAATTTGTTATTCTCTTTCAATATATATATATATATATATATATACCTTAGTAATTTTAAAATAAAATTTTTTAATTTTTCTATGATATGTTCATCTTTCAATATCTTATTATCCTCATCTTTAATGCATTATCTCATCATCTCTTATTTCATATCTTAGATATTCTTTGTCTAGTTTTCTCGTTTCTTGCTGTTAAGCCTTTAATTTAAGTCATCTGAAGTTGTAGCTTTTGCCGTACTCACTATCCACTTGGAAAGGCTTCTAACTTATACTTATTTAAGCCTTAGAAGTATTCAATTTTTATCACTTTACAAGCGTATGCTTTTCTTTAGTAACCTTTTATACTTCTTTACTTCATTACTAAGTATTCATCAGCTTATGATTTATTTCTACACTCTCCCACAACTTTTACAATAATCCTGAAGGCTAGCTAGCCTATCTACATCAGGTTTGACATAAAATTTCAATTTATCTCTCTTAGCAACTTATTTTGAAAGATCAATGATTTCTTACCTTTTTGAATAACACCACTTTATCCACCACCTTATCTAAGGATTTGAAAGTCTTTTATTTATTATATTTTAAATTTCTTTATTTTTATCAGTTATATCCAAGGCTAGCCTGGGCAATCTTTTGATGCATACGTGAGTCTGAGCTTGAGAGTCTGAATGGATTGTTTTCCTCATAGTTGGTGTTAGGGTTTGATTTGATTGCATCTTTGTGAGCATACCCTCTGAAATAAGTAATCTTTGAATTTCAACCTCTTATGAAATTCATAGGATTAGTATCATTAAAACTTATGTGAGCTATAAGATCTATAATTGGTACTTTTTCATTTTAGATTAGTATTAAACCTACTGGAAAAAATAATTTTGTTTAATATTTAGACGATTGCAAGCATTATATTTCCAATGATAGAAATTGGTTTTTCCTTAATTATTGTTAGGTCTCCGAAACAGAAATTGCTGAGATTCAAGTACTTACCTTGATCAATATGCTTAGTTGTCCATTATTTAGCTTATAACTAATCCTACAAAGGAATTTTTAACCATAAAATATTTATTGTGAGGAAATTTTGGTATCTGAATTTACATGGTATCGTAAAGTTAACTTTTTTTTTTTTGGTAATTTGAACTTATTTTAATGAAAGTTATGGTTTTCTATCTTCAAACTTCTTATTCGGACAACTTAGTACCTTTTATTTTCTCATTCTGTGGACATGGCTGAATCTAGGAGTTGCAAGTTTGATGTCCATTTATCATGAAATCTTAATAATTTTAAAATAAATGCAAGCATACTTAGAACTTTAAAGAGTCAAATAACTGCACTGTTGGAAAATTTATTAATCTTATGTGTAAGCAATGGGCTTTAAACCTTTGTTAAGGGCAAATGATTTAGTTTCATTTTAAGAGAAATAGTAGATACTGCATTATTATGCCTTCTATTCAATGCCATGAATTAATTAACGTTGTTAAAAGCGTGCTTCAAAATTCAAGCTTTGCAGTGTGATCAATTTTTTGTTTCTATCTCAAGTGCTATATAGTTGCAGAGAGTGTGAAAGTATGTGCAAGTAATGTGTGATGATTGCATATTTCACATCAACTTTTGGTTTAGTTCGGATCCCCATTTAATTTATTAAGATAGAATAAAAGAAAGGATAAACAAAGATTTTTTTTTTTGTGGCATGTTACTTGATATCCTCTAATCGTTTGTTTCCATCAGTAGAGGCATGTAAGAACACCCATCTTTGTTATAAAAAAAAACACCCATCTTTGTTATATAACACTCATCTCTATCCCATAAGGAGTGTTTTTTCTGTTAGCATGCATCAGAAGCACTTGTCGTTGTCGTAACACACTCGCTTGACCATCTCCTCCAATCTCTTGATTTGGTATTAAAATGATATTTTTATTTATTTATGAGTAGGGGCTATATGATGGACTTCTATTAGGAATTATGCATAGGGGCTTTATGATGGACATCTATTAGGAATTTAGTTCATATAATTAATTAAAAAATAGCAAAAGGGCTATTAGCTATTTTATAAAAGGTGACTTTGTACAGTTGTATCTTATATTTTTCTCAAGGGAAATTATTTACATACCACTCAAAATTTATCTATTTACAAATCTAACATCATGTTATTATTATTATTTTTTGAACTATCAAACCTGAATATTTGAATTCCATGATCAAATCATTGAGAATTTGTCAAAAGTGAAAAATATGTGGTTTAAGTTTATTGTGAATTTTAATCTTTGAGTGAGAATTTGATTGTTGGAGGTAGTTTTATAAAGCCTTGTTTCTAATGTTATGTATGCAATCTCCCCTTCTTATAAATATGATTTAAATTTTACAATGTTATTTTATATTTTTTTAATAAATATATTACAGTTCTTATATGAAATTTTTTGAGTAAATATTCTTTTCATCCTTTATTAACAAAAATAAATTTATGCCGAGTATATTATTTTGATTGCTTCTTGATTTTAGATTATTTTATATTAATTTTTAGATTATTTACTAAACAATCCATATTTTACAATTTTTGTTGAATATGATTTCATATGTTGAAAGTCATTATGTGATATAGTTTATGTTTGATTAAATAAATATCCATCATGTGCACATAATATATATACATGATATAAAGCTTATTAACACGTCAGTTAATAAAATACTGCTTCGTATTTCGCTTTGCACATTAAAGCTAAAAAGTATCCTTATTTTATTGAAAGAGTAATATCCAAATTTGATTGCATGTATATATTTGATAGTTCATGCCAATTACTGGAGAAGTAGTTTCTATGGTTCTTTTGAATCAGCAGGAATAAAGTTGGCATAGTCATAAAACTTTCATGTTCTGGAGTTCTTCATAATAATCTTGGTTTTTATTGATGAAATGTATGCTACAATCTAATCTCAACCAACCTCCAGTCCAACCTGAACCAAGCTAAAAATATATTTGGTTGGGTTTGGGCTTAAATTCGGTTGAGTGAAGGTTAGGCTCTTTCTAAGAAGGGTGGGGATCTAGGAAAATTTTGGTTGAGCTGCTCAACTTCTATTCTGTTAATCTGATTGTTTTCTACTTTGTTAAAATTCTTGTCTATAGGATCCAGACACCAAAAAACCTCGGGTGAAGATATATGTGGACAGGGAAACTGGAAAAGCAAAAGGGGATGCACTTGTTACATATATGAAGGTACAGGTCATAAATTCACTAATCTTATCATTTACGATTTTTATATCAAGTCAATTGTGAGATAGACTTTATAGAAATCAAATTGTTTTTTATGCTAGAATTTTTACAATTTTTTTTTTATCTACAAGGAACCCTCTGTTGCATTAGCAATCCAAATTTTGGATGGTGTACCTTTCCGTACTGATGGGAAGATCCCAATGTCTGTAACACAAGCCAAGTTTGAGCAAAAAGGTGATTTCTACAAGAAGCTATATATTTTATATACGTTTATATTGGAATTTTATATTCAGGGTCCTTCAACAATTTTTTTTACAGGAGAGAAATTTATTACGAAACAAGTGGATAAGAGCAAGAAAAGGAAACTCAAGAAAGTTGAAGAGAAGATGCTTGGGTGGGGTAAGTAATGACTTTGCATGCCATAGCAAAATCCCATAAAGACTGCCCCCACGGTTATGGTCCTGTGAGAGCACTACATTTACCTGTGACACGAAATTCTCTTTTTAGTGTTTGATATGGCATGTCTTTGAGATATTTGAACACCTGATAATTTGATAGCTGGCTTGATACTATTTTATGTTAAACTTTGTTTTGGAATCTGCAACAGCTACATTGCCATATTAAAAATGAAAATAAAGTTTTGACCAGGTTATGTTAGCTTTTTGCTCGGAGAGTTCCATTTGTAGTATTAAGCAGTCATTCTGTTTTCATCCTTCTTTTTTGCAATGTTAGATTAGCAACATATATGCAAATTTTTATTTTGATTCATACTTTTTTTCTAGTGTTGTATTGCAAAATGTAGTTTTCCAGTCTAATACTAATGTAAATTTACTAAGGTGGCCGTGATGATGCAAAACTCTTGATCCCTGCAACTGTCATTCTATGGAATATGTTCTCTCCTGCTGAATTAAGGGTAAGCCATAGGATCCTTCTGTGTTAATGTGGCATGTTGGCATTGCTAAGCCATTTTTGCCAATCTGAGTGTCTTTTTTAATCTGTACAGGCTGACGAGGTTCTCCTTCAAGAGATTGAAACAGATGTTCGGGAAGAATGTGGTAATCTAGGTCCAGTTGATTATGTTAAGGTTAGACGAGATCCTGTATTTTCATTGATCTTATTAATTCTCTTTTTGTCAAATGCAATATTGCATGCAATGTAGCTGGATTTTCCGCTGTAAAGGTGGCCCATAATTTACTTGATGCTCCAAATTGCACCACTTCATGACTAAAGAGGATATATAGTTATCGTCTTTGAATGCAGATTTTTTTCTCATCATAACTCATGATGATGTTGATATAAAATTTTCTGCTGTCTGCTCGGTTATTAAAATGGCTGTAAAGTTGTATTCTATCTCTGTGTGATGAATTTCATTTATGGTTACGTTTGGACTGTAGACATCCTGCTTAATGTGCCAGTAAGCTTTGTACCGCTGTAATTGAAAATTAGAGTGTAAGGCCATTTACTGTAGTAAATTGTTGATCACAGAATGTAAACCACCCAAGTAGTATACTGGAATTCTCAATAAATTTTTTACCCAAATTAGGATTAGATTATGACACATCATTATGAATATAATGCTTGAAACAGATCCCCAAAATTTTGGTTGCATAATGTCGAGAAAGGGAACTTTAATTGACCTATAATTTACATGTGCCTGTGTTATACTGCTATATCCAATAATTCGGAAGTCAGGCTATTGATATCTTCAAAAATATCCATGCAGAGTATCCATGACAAGAATGAAATCTTCTGTTGGTTGCATTCATTGCTGGAGTTTTAAAATTGTTATTATAACATATTATTATAACACAACAATAACCAATGCTTAGCATGAAGGTTAAACTACTAGTAATCACCAGTCATCCATACCACCTTCGTAGAATACAAAAGGCGTGATACACGCATTTTGCTATTGGAGACTCAAAAACAAGGAGCAAGCATAACTTCATTATGTAAGCTTATTATCAAGCATCTACTCAATATGAAATGTAACTTTGAAGCTCATTTGTCATGCAGGCATTGCTGAGTAATTCTAATTGTATGTTAATTGTTATTAACTTAACGAGTTTAAATGTAGTAATTGTTGGAATACAATGAGTACCGCAAGTATAAATTCAACAACCCTTTCTATCTTGAAGAAACAAATAGAATACACATTTAGGGTGACAATGCAATGACCATGAATGAAAAACTATGCTATTTTTATTATCGATATTATTGATATTGAGAACTTGTAAGCCATGTTTTGGAAAATAAAACGAATAAGATAGTAGCAATCATCCTATGGGTTGTGTACAAAAGAATGCATGAATGAGTACAAGCAATGACTAATGACCAATAAAAGTGAGTCAAAATAACTCATAATTAGTTTCATTTGAATTAAGGCATCAAGTATCAGCAAGGGATACTATTTTAATTAAACGAGTAAATATTTGATCATTTCCCATAGAAGTCTATGTTAAGTTCTAGTTCAAAATTCATTTCATTACACCAAAGCAAAGGCATTTGTATGGGTTTTACATATCAAGTAGTCAAACTCAATTTTCATAAAGTTAATTAAGCCCATTTTCATACCTTTTTTTAGCTCATTTCTATTTATGATTGAATTTATTTTTTTATTTTCTTAATTATTTTATTTTGTTTTATCTTTAATTTTAATTTTTTATGTTTGTTGGCATTTGATAGGATTCAATTTACATTTAAATATTTGGCCTTAATTTATATAATCCCATTTTATTTATAGGACTCTGTAATGTGTAGTTGAACATTATTATTTATTGATGGTTACATGAATGCAAAGTACTTGTGGCTAATTGAGTGCTTTTTAGATCCAAACTGTATGCACAAAATTAATTTTCTTTTTTCTTTCATTACTTCATGATTATTTTTAATGCTAGTTAATACTCAACATTGCATATTTTTCATAACTTAATGTGTTTTTAACATGTCATTTTTTTAGTACACATTAAATCACTTCTTATGTACTCAATCCCATTCCTTCTTAGAGTCAATGCACACCATTTAAAATTTTATATTTTGTCTGGGTGAATCACCCATAACTACTTTCATAGAAATGAAATATCAACCATAATAAGGGCACCTATTATAAGAGATTGGTAATTAAGCAACTTGTGAACCTCAAATAAGGTAACTAGACAATGACTGAATATATGAACAAGTAGTTAGTTACTTCTTATTTTCTTTCTAATGAGCTTTGGGTAGTCATCTCTTATGTATGTATGTATGTAGTAAGTAAGTAACATTCAAAATAGAATTTGAAAAGTTTGATACCATTTTGGACAAAAGATAATTGCAATGTAGATATATGCAAAAGAAGACTATTGACTTTAAGGTGATGGTTCATTGTAGTCTTAAAGGGGAAAAACACCTATCCACCAGGTGGAAGTGGCATCCTGTGGCTTGACGATACCAACATTCCTTTTATCTTTTATAATGGTGGGTAATGCAGTGGTCTTTACCCAAATTTTGGCGATGACTTTTGGTATTGCTGTGGCATTTCTCTAGGTTGTCTAGGAAACTACACTAGGTCAAATTGAGAAGGACCTCACACTATTTAAGAAGGCTACCCTAGGTGTATTCAAGACTAAACATTAGAAAGTGGTTAACCTTTATATGCTATATTCCTTATAGTAAGCACATTATCTAACCTTAAATCATTATCAAAGTCTCCCTACTTCTAGGAATACTAATAACTAACCCAATTCATATAAACGTAGTCCTTTTAGAGTCAAAATAATCAAGCCCTAATACATTGCTCCTTTTAAGGTGCCATCAATCTTTTCTAAGGAGCTCTTAATGTCCATACTTTTGATAATGGGGAGGCTTTGATTGAATTAAAAGAAATTGACGGACATAAAGTGCAATTTACACAATTTGTAGGTTAATTAAGAATTGTTGTCTAAAAAGATTTTTAAACTTTAAATTCATTTCCTACAACTCTAGTTCCCATCATCCAAACATAGCCTAAGTAAAGAAGTTGCAAAAGAAAAGTTCTGCAACACTAGTGAATTTAGAAGGCATTAATGATTGGGCAAAATCTTGGTAATTTTACAGGTTTAAAATTTGAAAAATTGGAAATATAGAAAAAAATGAGCTCCTCTTTAAAGAGAGATATTAGGATCTTGTTGTGAGAATATAATAGGTGTTGTGATGCATCTTGTCGTCACTTATTGTAGAAGCCCAGAAAAATTTCATATCTTTTATATGTTTGTTATTTGTTTATGTGAAAAATGTAAAGTTATCATTGACGGAGGTTAACATAGTCAATGCTATTTATGAATCCACACTATCAAGGGATAAGCACACCGCTGTGTGCACCATCTACATTTTCGCATAACTTGGGTTAGCAAGACATCTTACTCATCATTGCAAGGAGTTTTAAGCCCATTTAATTATGTATCTATGTTTATAAGATGTGGTGTGATGTGTAATCAATAGAAGTGGCCCATAATATTTTTTCTAGATTTTATTTGTGTTACTGTAATATTATTAATCATGATTTGGATAATACTGCTACCTTTAAATATGAATGTGCTAGCTTTCATCTGCTTTCTTTTAGGCTACTTAAATTACCTGGAAGGTTATTGAAATCTGAACTAGAATCCAAAATTATGTAAAAAATTCTTTTACAAATTCTATTTCCATAAGAGATTGTAAAAGAAATCCATGGTCCAAGAATTATTATGATAGTTTAAGATAAAGGAAAGTTAAGCAGTATCTCATACTTGTTGATGTTAACAAACTTATGGGTAAATTTTGAGGGTTGACTCCTAAAAAATTTTGTGATTTACTTTCGATGTGAGGGATTAAAGATGTAATTGATGATATTTTGTGTTCACAATTGCCAAACCATCTTTTATTACAGGAGGAATGTGATATAACATTTTTAGTTATAGAGTAGTAGATGTACTCTTTCCAAATACTTTATCCGTGGAAGATTGAGTTTTTGTATTGTTACTGTCTTTTGACTCCTACGAAGGTTTAGAGAATGTGTTACTTCCAAAGCTATTTACAAAATCACTCTAGTAGGGAGTTGTATAATTTAATGTTTGAATGATATGATAGATCGATTTCTAATTCCATTATAATTCTTATTAATCTTGATACTAGTTGAAAAAGTCTCCTTGTTCATGTGGAAGCGCAGGCCATGTGTAATGTGAATAACAAATAAAATAATAACAATTTAAATCTAAGATGCCAATATTCAGATAGTTTGCCGAATTAACTGTCTACGTTGATTAGAGAGGAAGAGGAATATGGCCACTATCGAGAAGTCGGCACAGTGTACAAACAAACAGAGTCCTATACTCTTCCTTAAACCATGTACACCCTATGTCATCACAGAAGCTTCAAATCTCCCAATGAGCAAATCTCTTCATATTTTTTAAAAATACTAAAATCACACGAAGAGCTAACAAATTCAGAGATCTAATTTTTAACATAATATCTTCTCTGATGCCTACGTTTTTTATTGTTTCTCGGTGGCAGCTGATTGCAACCCACTCTCAAGCATATGGCAACTCTTATTATTATTATTATTTCTTATTATAAGAGTTTAGGAAGCAAGAAATTTATTCGAAATCAGGTTCAAAAGTTGGAGTTGGAGTAAATTTTTAATAGCAAAATTTTCAATTAAGTTTTGAACCTATTTTTATCCATGAATTAAGTATAATTTGTATTTATCCTAAAATTATCTATTTTGAATTTTATGTTTATACTGTCGATATTTTGAGGCAGTATCCTAATAATATATAGATTTTATAACCTCTTCTGAAGGGCTTAAAGCGGTGAAAAATAAGTGAAAGATGTTATTGAATAATTTCAGCCAAAATCAATTTTGGCTACTGAAAAAGCATTTGATCTTGTTAATGATGATGGCTACCATCATTACTTTCTTGACTAGGATAAATTTAGAATCTTTGTTATTGCTGATGACGAATCATCCATACTTGGAAATCGACTAGGGTGATAATATTATTAGTCGATGACTTGATACCTTTATTAGGACTTGTTACCGAAAGTATTTGACCTTGTTAATGACGTTGACAGCCTTAGGCCTTAGTACTTGGGTGTTTTGAACTTACAAAAAAATTGAAGTAGTTTGTGATCTTTCATGATTTGATGTTGGACTGCAAAATCAGGAAAACCATCCTATTGCTCAGTTTAGCAAAAAAGTTAAATGAGACTAACCAGTGATACTGTACTTATGATAAGGAGCTTTATATTATCATACAAGTCCTTCCTTGTCAAGTCCTTCATTGTTGACTATTATCTTCTTCCCTCAAACATCGTATTATATTTTGATTAACAAGCATTTAAATATTCATTAAAAAAGTTTAGTACTCATCCTTGCAAACTTGCTGCATTTATGTATGAATGTAATTTTATTCTTAAACACCATTTTGGAGTTTAGGAGAGAAAAACAATCGATGTTCCCAGTAAAATTAATGCTTTGCTCAACTTTAGGATAATTAGTGTCTCTGTAGTTAAAAAAGAGAGAAATGTCTAGTCCATTTTGGATTTTCATTTGATCTATTACGATGAAGAGGATTGAGGCCATTTTGTGATCAATATCTTAATCATTACATATTTCTCTTGAAGAGAACAAGTTATGCATTCCTCATGATTATTTAGTTTGGGAGTTATAAATTGGAGTAATTGTTGGTCAGTTATGTATGACAAAACATTCTTCTTGCTAGATGATCAATTTCATTAGTTTCTACTTAGAATGTAGCCAGAATGGTTAGTGTCTAACGTTAGCTAGTTAAGATTGTTAAGTAAAACACTAAATTGTATACTCATTGTGCTGAATGCCCCATGACAGAATATCAAATGGATTTTGATTTAGGATGATTGTTCGTGATCATAATTTAATGCTTTTGGTTGTCAACATTGCTAAATGCCTTTTATGTGGAAGAACTTTTCTTCAAGGAGATCGTTGATCAGCATTCCCTTCCCCTTTGTTGTGTCAGATAGAGATACGGTTTCTGAAAACCTTTATGGTAATCATCTAAGAGATTCTCCAGGGACTCCATTGAAGCTTTAGCATCAATTCATTCTCAAAAAGATCGATGTATTGTGATCCTCAAAAAAGTTTGAAAATGTTGACTTAATCCTACCAACTAATGAATTTGCACACAACTATTTTTTAATTTGATTCGTTTGAGACTTTGAAACTTTTGCATGATTTAGATTCTAGAAAACTTATAAATCTCGTACTTTTTTTCCCATACAACATGCTCTTATTTTGTTTGCATCGTTTACTTACCATATGCATGTACATAATGATAATAAGAAACAAAAATGGTTTGCCATAACCATTGAGAACCTGTAATTTTGAAATTTAATTTTTTCTTCAGTCAGTTCTTAGAAGCTGGATTATTACATCTGGGGCATTAGTTTCTGTTGATTCTTAATCAATGAGTGGCCATTCCTTGTTGATATAATAGCTCCTTGCTACAATTAAGCAAAGAATAATGCTCTATTACATGTGCAGGTCTGCGAGAATCATCCACAAGGCGTCATTTTGGTTAGATTTAAGGATCGAAAGGATGCCCTAAAGTGCATTGAGCTGATGAATGGAAGATGGTGCGTTTCTGAGCTCTTAAATTTGTTTTATTTCTCAACTTCTCTACACAAAAAATTATTTTTTTTTTCTTTTCCTTTTGCTCTCAGTGCTGTTATTTCTTTTGCTTTAAGTTAAATTCTTGCTTCTTTTTTTATATTCTGATTTTATTCAGCGGACTTTTAAGTTAAGATACCTTTGTTTTTTTTTTTTTGTTTTTTTTTTTTAGTTTAGTTTAAAAAAATGCTAATTGTATGATTTTCTAAATTTGTAGGTTTGGAGGACGGCAAGTACTTGCAAGTGAAGATGATGGTGCAATTAATCATTCTCGTATTCGTGATTATGATGCTGATGCCCAGAGATTGGAGCAATTTGCCTCAGAACTTGATGCTACTGATGAATAATCTTGACAAACTGATACATTGAAAGGATTAATGTTTTATATATATATATATATGTGTGTGTTTGATGTGATATTAAAGATTTAAATGTTATGCATGTAAAAATTATGTAGTTTTTATGTAATTTTTTTTATATTTAGTTGTTGATTTATCATCATTAATTTAATTAATCATGTATGAATTTTGAGGTTATATGTGGAATTTTTTAAAAATTAATTTTAGGATTGTTTGAACTCTAATTTTAATATATTTATATTTAAATATAATTTTGAATGAGATGGATTCGTTGATATAAAAAATGATACAATTTGAATTTAAATGAGCTCAAATTCAGCTCTTGAAATATAATTAGAATCTTCAAAGTATTAATTGAAGTGTCAAATGATTTTTGAATATGACTTTCTTATATTAAAATAGAGCTATTTGATAAGAGTTCATTGAATTGAAGATTATTCAAATTTGAGCTTATTAAGGTGCTTAGATGATAAAATAATGGTTTATAAGTGAAGAAATTAATATGAATTGTTTGATATATTGTTTTGAAATTTTAATTAAATTTATTAAAATATTTCTCATAAAATCATATAAAATGAACTATATTGTTTAGGCCAATCATTGTTATATTGCTATTATAGTCTTGTTATTTTTAGGCTATTGTTATTTAATTTATGCATAACTCAATTTTGCAATCTCATGTTCTCTAATTAAAGAGAATGATATAATTTTATAATATCAACAATATAGTGGATTATTGAATTGGCTTAGTTGTTTCTTTTTTATTATTTATGTGTTAGTTTTTCATGCAAAGTAAAACATAAAATTTTTACTCTATCATAAAATCTAATTAATCATATATGAATTTTGAGGTAATATGTGTTGAAAATTTTCAAAATTAAATTCAAGGTCATTCAAAATAAACTTATAATTTAATTAAATATTTTGATGAGATGGATCCACTAATACTAATAATGATTCAATTCAAATTTAAATTAGCTCAAATTAATCCCTTAAAGTGTAATTAGAAATTTCAAAGCATTAATTGAATGACCAAATAATTTTTTAATCTAACATGTTTATATTTAATGAGAAGAGTCTAATGAGGTGAAGGTCACACAAATTTGAAGTTATTAAGATACATTTGATATAGTATTTTAAGATTTTGTTAAATTTACCATAAATAGAACTCTGTTCTCCAATGAGAAGAGTGATCTTAGACTTTAGAGTAATATCATTATTAACATCAACCCATAAATAGTTATCATCATCACAATAATTACTATACTCTATTATATATGACTTTTTTATTATTTCTAAGTACATTTAATTTTTACACCATTCATAATTTTGTAATACCATCTTAATTAAAGAGAAACGATGAAATTCTATAATGTTTCATCTAAATCTACATAGTGGATTATCTATACAATGTTATAATATTTCACAGTTATATATATCTCTATGTAACACTTTTTTATGAATTTTAATGAATATAATCATAAATACACATATATAATGAAGGCTAAAATTTTAATTTAGATTGTCTTAAAAGTTTAATTAGCAAAATGTGTACTAAAAAAAAAATAAACTAGGCACAGTCGTCCGTTCAACGGGCGACTGGCCTTAACTCTTTTTTTTAACCCAGCCCCCACCGAGTCCCGATCTCCCCTTTCCTGTGCGCAGGAACGTCGCCGCAGCCCCGCCCTCTTCGACGCCGCCGTCCACATCGACGCCGCCATCCACGTCGACGTCGCCGACCCCTTCGCCACTGTCGTCGCCGGCGAAGCCCACCGTCCATTCCAGCGGACGGACATTATTGACATTTTTGGGTGGATTTAGGATTTTTCAACGACTTTTGAAGGTATTTTTTTCAAACCTATTTTTTTAAAGAAAAAATTGTTCTTTTTTGTGTTTGGTAAATGTTTAATTGTAGATGGTTTGTTTTAATATGTGATTAGTTAGTTTATATGGTAGATCTATATTATTGGATTTGAGATTTTAGGGGAAAAGTAAATATTTCAAATAAATCATGATTATGTTTGTGTAAATTCACGTGTATGTTTTAAATAAATTATGTATATTTATGTGTGTTATGTGTATTTTAAATTAATTTATGTGTGTTTTAAATATTATATTTGTTGTATATTTATGTACTCATTTTGAGGTTATTTGAAATGATTCCTCTTCTAATTACAATAATGTATATATTTTATTATTTGATAGGCTTTTCTAGATCAGGGTTATGATATTCTAAAAGATTCATTTACATGTGAGTTGATTGCTTTTTCTGATATTGACTTTGTAGATTGCAAAGTATATATGAAGATAACTTCGAGAATTTGTTAGTTTATAGGGGCATCTCTTATATCTTGATCTTTTAGGGAACAAAACTCATTATTTCACTATTGAAGCTGAGTATATAGGTGTTGGAAATTGTATTGCTCAGGTTGTTTGGTTGAAGCAACAACTAGAAAATTTCAGAATTAGACAAGATTATATTTCAAATAAGTGTGACAATGCATTTTTTTTGAATAAATTTCTATTCAACACATCAATCATTATGGATCATGTTGATATTGATCTTGCTAGTGCTGAATTGCAAATTATTGATATTTTGATAAAACCTCATAATGTAGATTGTTTATGTATTTTGAGGCTTATGTTAGGTATGTTATATACATCCATATAAATTACTACTCATAATAAAACTTTTAGATGTACCAAAGTGGGAGAAAAATTTTATGTCATTTTTTATTTAGATTGTTTGTTTCATTTTGTTAGGGTTAGGTGATATTATACATATAGGCAACGCAATCCATATAGTTCTTATGAATTTGATTGATTTAACCAAGTGTGATATTCAGCTGCGTGTCTCCAATTCACAGTTTTAGATTCAAAAATAAGTTCGGACATAGTTTGTTTAGTATTATATCATGACGGAGAACTCAGTGTTCATGAGGACTTCTTTCCTACGTACACTGGTGGAAAAAACCATCTTATACAAGTTTCACGACGGACTGATATTGGAAGCTTACAAAATTGAATTATGAATCACTAAAAATTGATCTAACACAGTTTAGTGTTAATCTCACATGTAGATTTTCTGGTACCGTTTCATTGCTTTCTCCAAAATAAATGACGATGAAGTATGTGAGTTTATTAATCGCCGCAACCATACAACCTCTCTTGTATATGTTGAAGTTGAGTTGTCTGATAGAGGATAGAGAAGTTCATAATTTCATTGGAGTTGAAGTTCATCCAACTGAAACTTTACACACGACTATACTTTTATAGAAACCATATCAGACCGACCTCAATCAAAGTTTTCATAGGTACTTACATCAAAGTCATAATTCAATTAATCTTTTTATGTTAATCTTATACACTACGTCATAATTTATGAGAGATGTTGCATCTCACTACGTGTTCATATTATCTTAATTTCTACTAATAGGTGAATACCATGGTGATCATGTACATTCTGGGCGAAGATGAAACTAATAATTATAGTGCATGAGTTGACATAGATGGTAAAAGTGACATTGGAAGAACAATGTCTGAGACTAGTAATCATTTACTAAGAGATTACTCTTACAAAATAAATATAGGAGGAACACATGTTCGTGATGATTATTCAGCTAGGCCGACAAGAATGTGATGAACAAATAAATTTTGATGACCTCTCAGAAGATTTTATCTTTCGGGAAAAGAATTTTATTCCAGCTGACTTAATTCAGGAGATGTATTTCCATGATAAATGATAGCTTAAATTCTACTGATTGATCATCAAATAACGTTGAGTATGTTATATGCGACTCAATAAGGTGAGGTTCTTGTACTTTGCATACATAGCGGTCATCCAATAGATATGCATGTGACATCTACATGCTCGCTCAAGCAAGAGGCTAGTCGTGGAGGATATCTATAACATACACATGTACTCATTCGATATTGATGGATACAAGTAGTGCACCTCAGTTTACTACTTTCGAACTGATTATATATCGGTTGGATTTGAAAGAAAATTGTATGGAATTAAAATTTAATGTTATGGTTTCTTATATGAAAGCTTAGGATATGAAAATACATGCTATTTTTGGTAGTTGGGAAGAGTCATATCGTTCATTTAGATCATTTCATGGCTATTATATGCGGTTATGCCTCGCATAGCGTACCATTGATCAAGTGAATGGTCATTTTGATGCATATTCGCCATTTGGGCCATATTGTTGGTTTGCAATATTGCATACTAGTGTCTTGATGACACATTTCATTTGGGTAAGCATAAAGGAACTCTTCTGACTGCAGTTAAGATTGATGCAAATAATGGCCTATATCTGCTTACATTTGCAATAGTTGAAGCAGAATGCAATGAGTCCTGGGATTGGTTTATTAGAACATTGCATGACTTGATTCCGCTTATATGTAGGGCTGATTTTGCATTATTTATGACATTCGGGCTTATGCATGGTGCACCGAATTTTTTGCACCTACGCCGCTACGTCATCTCTAAGAGAATGTCAAGAAGACATGCAGAACTATGGATATTTTTGATGTTGAGTTCATGTGCCAAAAGATGTATATGACAGGTAACACAGATGACATTCACACCTATATGCGTATCGAGAATATCAAAGAGGCTGCGATTGGTTGCTTTAGAGATGTAGCTAAGTGGTGCGTTGACTCATGATGGTGGATATCATTATAGTACCACGACCACTGCGCATCAAGTGTTTTATCGAAGAGGCGTGTGGATTACAAGCTCTAATAATATATATTTATTACAATCTTGTACCACTTTTCACAAAATGACTTGAGACAACTTTGGATTTGATTAGACAGAGTGATTCGATATTTATATCGCATCTCAAAGTGATGTTGCAACAAAATGAGCATGAAGCTAGGAGATGTCTAGAACTCACAAGGATTAATTTAAATAAATTTCAGGTGTTCAGCATGTTGTCTAGGTCATTTAAGGTGGAATTACAAGAACAAAATAGTTGCAGTTGTACATGCAGACATCCACAATTATTTCACATACCATGTTCATATGTTATAGCTATGTTAGGGCAATGACATTTGGCATGCATAGTATGTACTACATATTACAAATGTACCACAATACGTACAAAGGTGAATTCCATGTCATTCTAGATTGAACCGATTGGCCATCTTATCTGTCTGATTGTCATCTGAATGAACTAGCACCCCAAAATATCAGAAGACGATCAGGAAGAACATGAACAAGGAGATACAAGAATATAATGGATGAGAATGTGCAGCGAGATAACATAATCTGTGGACTGTGCAAAATGTTGGCTACAATAGAACTACTTGTCCTTAAAATCGATTACGTAGGATTTAGTGTGTTAGCGAATTTGTACCTTTGCTTTGTTTACATCTTCTTTGTTTGCTTACATTTGTAGTTGTGTATGTCCTCATGTTGTTCACTTATGAGCTGTGTGTTCTTCTGAGCTGTATTTATTTATGTAATGTTGTTGTTTACTTTTGAGCTATAGTTATTTCTATACTGCTGTTGTTCTTTTGAGCAGTGTGTTCTTATTAGTGTGTTTATTATTGGTTGTATGTCTCTGTGGACCTGTGTATATACGACGTATCTATCGTGTACTGCTGTTATTTGCTTCTGAGCTGTAGTAATTTATGTATTGTTGTTGTTCACTTCTGAGTTATGTGTTCTTTTAAGTGTGTACTTCCGAGCTGTATTTTTTTTGTACTGCTGCTGTTTACTTCTGAGTTGTATATTCTTATGATGTTGACATGTATTTGTAGAAGTTGTGCACCGATAGGTCAAATGGCAACTGAGGGAGTAGGAGCAGGTAGATGTCGGCGTGAACAACGAGCCAAGGAAGGTAGATATGCACCGGTACTACCCCAGATTGCCTCATTACGTGGTAAACACAAGGCCGCATCTAAATCTGGTATGATTTATTAGTTGTTAAAGCTAGCTCAATACAAATAAACTTTTTATTAATTCCTCAATTCATATATTGTAGGCGACAACTCTTGAGACAACATCCCATCTTCTGATGTTTAGAGAGTGGCTGGTGAACTGCCCTAGATTTATGGATGCGGGATCTTTGGGTTAGATTGTGTTTCCACATATCGACTTGATCACTTGCTTATAGCTCTAGTTGGCTATCTAACAAACACATTTTATTTTACAGTTGGTGAGATGGCATTCTTTGCGGGGATGTGGCTGATTAGGCGTCTGTGAGCCGCTATTATCTATCTGATAATAAGGAAGGGCGATGGGTCTCATGGCCGATTGTTTTGATGAGCTCATCGATAGGCATCCAAAGCCTGATGTTATATACCATGATCCAGTATAGCCGCATGTTACATCCACGTTTCACATGGATAGACGCATGCACGAACTTGCTTACCTTTACGTTGGCTATGTTGGACATTTTATAGGGACTCATACTTAGATCTATCAGGTGCTAACTTTCTTATGCACCTTAGAGCTTACATTTTTTTTACTATTATGCTTGATGCATACAATTCTCATTTTTGTAGTACTACCACGTGTAGGCCATGTGTATTGTGAATAACAAATAAAATAATAACAATTTAAATGTAAGATGCCAATATTCAGATAGTTTGCCGAATTAACTGTCTACGTTGATTAGAGAGGAAGAGGAATATGGCCACTATCGAGAAGTCGGCACAGTGTGTCTATACTCTTTTTTGTAACATTTTTTTCTCCCAATGAGCAAATCTCTTTTTTTTTACTAAAATGAAGAGCTAACAAATTCAGAGATCTAATTTTTCAAATCTTCTCTGATGGAATTTATATTAGTTTTAGCAAATTTTATAGTTTTATTCTATTATTTGTATTTTCCATTATCTATTTGAATTTTTTTTCTATTTTCTATTTTATTTATGTTTATACTGTTCTGAAGGGCTTAAAGCCGATGAAAAAAAAAGTGAAGGATGTATTGAATAATTTCAGCCAAAATCAATTTTGGCTACTGAAAAAGCATTTGATCTTGTTAATGATGATGGCTACCATCATTACTTTCTTGACTAGGATAAATTTATTAGGACGTCTCGCTCGATTGGTGGGTGGCTGACGAACCCCGACCGAAGTTCAATCTCTCCGCGGGCCTATACTTAAGTGGGAAATCAGTGGGGGCCCGACGTGTGGGTGATGAATGTGGCCAGGCGCGTAGATTAGTCACGATATCCCACAAGATGGGTGGGGTGTTGGGTGGATACCCGTTCCAAAAAAAAAAAAATTTATTAGGACTTGTTACCGAAAGTATTTGACCTTGTTAATGACGTTGACAGCCTTAGGCCTTAGTACTTGGGCGTTTTGAACTTACAAAAAAAATTGAAGTAGTTTGTGATCTTTCATGATTTGATGTTGGACTGCAAAATCAGGAAAACCATCCTATTGCTCAGTTTAGCAAAAAGTTAAATGAGACTAACCAGTGATACTGTACTTATGATAAGGAGCTTTATATTATCATACAAGTCCTTCCTTGTCAAGTCCTTCATTGTTGACTATTATCTTCTTCCCTCAAACATCGTATTATATTTTGATTAACAAGCATTTAAATATTCATTAAAAAAATTTAGTACTCATCCTTGCAAACTTGCTGCATTTATGTATGAATGTAAAGTTTAGGAGAGAGAAACAATCGATGTTCCCAGTAAAATTAATGCTTTGCTCAACTTTAGGATAATTAGTGTCTCTGTAGTTAAAAAAGAGAGAAATGTCTAGTCCATTTTGGATTTTCATTTGATCTATTACGATGAAGAGGATTGAGGCCATTTTGTGATCAATATCTTAATCATTACATATTTCTCTTGAAGAGAACAAGTTATGCATTCCTCATGATTATTTAGTTTGGGAGTTATAAATTGGAGTAATTGTTGGTCAGTTATGTATGACAAAACATTCTTCTTGCTAGATGATCAATTTCATTAGTTTCTACTTAGAATGTAGCCAGAATGGTTAGTGTCTAACGTTAGCTAGTTAAGATTGTTAAGTAAAACCCTAAATTGTATACTCATTGTGCTGAATGCCCCATGACAGAATATCAAATGGATTTTGATTTAGGATGATTGTTCGTGATCATAATTTAATGCTTTTGGTTGTCAACATTGCTAAATGCCTTTTATGTGGAAGAACTTTTCTTCAAGGAGATCGTTGATCAGCATTCCCTTCCCCCTTTTGTTGTGTCAGATAGAGATACGGTTTCTGAAAACCTTTATGGTAATCATCTAAGAGATTAGGTCTCCAGGGACTCCATTGAAGCTTTAGCATCAATTCATTCTCAAAAAGATCGATGTATTGTGATCCTCAAAAAAGTTTGAAAATGTTGACTTAATCCTACCAACTAATGAATTTGCACACAACTATTTTTTAATTTGATTCGTTTGAGACTTTGAAACTTTTGCATGATTTAGATTCTAGAAAACTTATAAATCTCGTACTTTTTTTCCCATACAACATGCTCTTATTTTGTTTGCATCGTTTACTTACCATATGCATGTACATAATGATAATAAGAAACAAAAATGGTTTGCCATAACCATTGAGAATCTGTAATTTTGAAATTTAATTTTTTCTTCAGTCAATTCTTAGAAGCTGGATTATTACATCTGGGGCATTAGTTTCTGTTGATTCTTAATCAATGAGTGGCCATTCCTTGTTGATATAATAGCTCCTTGCTACAATTAAGCAAAGAATAATGCTCTATTACAAGTGCAGGTCTGTGAGGATCATCCACAAGGCGTCATTTTGGTTAGATTTAAGGATCGAAAGGATGCCCTAAAGTGCATTGAGCTGATGAATGGAAGATGGTGCGTTTCTGAGCTCTTAAATTTGTTTTTATTTCTCAACTTCTCTACACAAAAAATTATTATTTTTTTCTTTTCCTTTTGCTCTCAGTGCTGTTATTTCTTTTGCTTTAAGTTAAATTCTTGCTTCATTTTTTTATATTCTGATTTTATTCAGCGGACTTTTAAGTTAAGATACCTTTGTTTTTTTTTTTTTGGTTTAGTTTTAAAAAATGCTAATTGTATGATTTTCTAAATTTGTAGGTTTGGAGGAAGGCAAGTACTTGCAAGTGAAGATGATGGTGCAATTAATCATTCTCGTATTCGTGATTATGATGCTGATGCCCAGAGATTGGAGCAATTTGCCTCAGAACTTGATGCTACTGATGAATAATCTTGACAAACTGATACATTGAAAGGATTAATGTTTTATATATATATATGTGTGTTTGATGTGATATTAAAGATTTAAATGTTATGCATGTAAAAATTATGTAGTTTTTATGTAATTTTTTTTATATTTAGTTGTTGATTTATCATATTTAATTTAATTAATCATGTATGAATTTTGAGGTTATATGTGGAATTTTTTAAAATTAAATTTAGGATTGTTTGAACTCTAATTTTAATATATTTATATTTAAATATAATTTTGAATGAGATGGATTCGTTGATATAAAAAATGATACAATTTGAATTTAAATGAGCTCAAATTCAGCTCTTGAAATATAATTAGAATCTTCAAAGTATTAATCAGTGTCAAATGATTTTTTTAATATGACTTTCTTATATTAAAATAGAGCTATTTGATAAGAGTTCATTGAATTGAAGATTATTCAAATTTGAGCTTATTAAGGTGCTTAGATGATAAAATAATGGTTTATAAGTGAAGAAATTAATATGAATTGTTTGATATATTGTTTTGAAATTTTAATTAAATTTATTAAAATATTTCTCATAAAATCATATAAAATGAACTATATTGTTTAGGCCAATCATTGTTATATTGCTATTATAGTCTTGTTATTTTTTGCTATTGTTATTTAATTTATGCATAACTCAATTTTGCAATCTCATGTTCTCTAATTAAAGAGAATGATATAATTTTATAATATCAACAATATAGTGGATTATTGAATTGGCTTAGTTGTTTCTTTTTTATTATTTATGTGTTAGTTTTTCATGCAAAGTAAAACATAAAATTTTTACTCTATCATAAAATCTAATTAATCATATATGAATTTTGAGGTAATATATGTGTTGAAAATTTTCAAAATTAAATTCAAGGTCATTCAAAATAAACTTATAATTTAATTAAATATTTTGATGAGATGGATCCACTAATACTAATAATGATTCAATTCAAATTTAAATTAGCTCAAATTAATCCCTTAAAGTGTAATTAGAAATTTCAAAGCATTAATTGAATGACCAAATAATTTTTTAATCTAACATGTTTATATTTAATGAGAAGAGTCTAATGAGGTGAAGGTCACACAAATTTGAAGTTATTAAGATACATTTGATATAGTATTTTAAGATTTTTGTTAAATTTACCATAAATAGAACTCTGTTCTCCCAATGGTGAGAAGAGTGATCTTAGACTTTAGAGTGAATATCATTACTTGTCAACATCAACCGTCATAAATAGTTATCATCGATCACCGCCAATAATTACTGTACAACGTCCACTATTATATGACTATTGCAGCCTTATTATTTCTAAGTTGTTATTGCTTAATTTTTACACCATTCATAATTTTGTAATACCATCTTCTCCAATTAAAGAGAAACGATGAAATTCTATAATGTTTCATCTATGATGTCATCTACATAGTGGATTATCTTGATTGGGTTATAATATTTCACAGTTATATATACTCTCTATGTAACACTTTTTATGAATTTTTAACGAATATAATCATAAATTCACATATATAATGAAGGCTAAATTTTTAATTTAGGATTGTTTTAAAAGTTTAATTAGCAAAATGCGCACTAAAAAAAAAATAAACTAGGTGCGTTCAGCGGGCTTAACTCTTTTTTTAACCCCCACCAGTCCCAATCTCCCCTTTCTGCGTAGCGTTAAGACCCCACCCTCTTCGACGCCGCCGTCCACATCGGCGTCGCCATCGTCGCCGTAACCCCTTCACCACGTCGTGGTGCACTATCCCTTCCGGCCGACAGACATTGTTGACATTTTTGGGTGGATTTAGGGTTTTTCAACGGCTTTTGAAGGTATTTTTTCAAACCTATTTTTTTAAGAAAAAGTCGTTCTTTTTTGTGTTTGGTAAATATTTAATTGTAGATGGTTTGTTTTAATATGTGATTAGTTAGTTTATATGATAGATCTATATTATTGGATTTGAGATTTTAGGAGAAAAGTAAATATTTCAAATAAATCATGATTCTGTTTGTTTAAATTCACGTGTATATTTTAAATAAATTATGTATATTTATGTGTGTTATGTGTATTTTAAATATTATATTTGTTGTATATTTATGTACTTATTTTGAGGTTATTTGAAATGTTCCTCTTCTAATTACAGTAATGTATATATTTTATTATTTAATAGGCTTTTCTAGATCAGGGTTACATGTGAGTTGATTGCTTTTTCTGATACTAACTTTGTAGATTGCAAAGTATATATGAAGATAACTTCGAGAATTTGTTAGTTTATAGGGGCATCTCTTATATCTTGATCTTTTAGGGAACAAAACTCATTATTTCACTGTTGAAGCTGAGGATATAGGTGTTGGAAATTGTATTGCTCAGGTTATTTGGTTGAAGCAATAGCTAGAAAATTTCAGAATTAGACAAGATTATATTTCAAATAAGTGTGACAATGCCAGTGCATTTTTTTTTTTTTTGAATAAATTTCTATTCAATACATCAATCATTATGAATCATGTTGATATTGATCTTGGTAGTGTTGAATTGCAAATTATTGATATTTTGATAAAACCTCATAATGTAGATTGTTTATGTACTTTGAGGCTTATGTTAGGTATGTTATATACATCCATATAAATTACTACTCATAATTAAAATCTTTTAGATGTACCTAAAGTGGGAGAAAAATTTTATGTTGGTCATTTTTATTTAGATTGTTTGTTTCATTTTTGTTAGGGTTAGGTGATATTATACATATAGGCAACACAATCTATACAGTTCTTATGAATTTGATTGATTTAAACATGTGTGATATTCAGCTTGCGTGTCTCTAATACACAGCTTTAGATTCAAAAATAAGTTTGGACACAATTTGTTTAGTATTATATCATGACGGCGAACTCAGTGTTCATGAGGACTTCTTTCCTACGTACACTGGTGGAAAAAACCATCTTATACAAGTTTCACGACGGACTGATATTGGAAGTTTGCAAAATCGAATTATGAGATCACTAAAAATTGATCTAACACATTTTAGTGTTAATCTCACATGTAGATTTTCTGTTGGTGTCGATTTCATTGCTTCTCCAATAAATGACGATGAAGTATGTGAGTACGTTATTAATACTGCAACCATACAATCTCTGATTGTATATGTTGAAGTTGAGTTGATACGAGAGGATAGAAGTTCATAATTTCTTGGAGTTGAAGTTCATCCAATCTGAAACTTTACACACGACTATACTTTTATAGAAACCATATCAGACCGACCTCAATCAAAGTTTTCATAGGTACTTACATCAAAGTCATAATTCAATTAATCTTTTTATGTTAATCTTATACACTACGTCGTAATTTACATCACTGTTGAGAGAGATGTTACTGCATCTCCTACTAGTGTTCATCATATTGTCTCAATTTCTGCTAATAGGGGTGAATACCATGGTGATCATGTAGCACTGTTACCGACTGAAGATGAGGGCTACAAAATAATGCCTAGTGCAACGAGTTATGATATAGCTGATAGTGAAAGTGACATTGGAGAAGAACAATGTGCAGACTCTAGGAGTAATCATTTACTAAGAGATTACTCTTACATAATAAACATAGCTGAGGAACACATGTTCAGTAGCAATGATTACATTCAGGCCTACTAGACAGCACAAGAATGGGATGAACAAATAAATTTTGATGACCTCTCAGAAGATTTTATCTTTCGGGAAGAGAATTTTATTCCAGCTGACTTAATTCAGGAGATGTATTTCCATGACAAATGATAGCTTAAATTTACTACTCAGGGTTGGTCTCACAAATAATGTTGAGTATGTTATATGCGACTCCAATAAAGTGAGGTTTACTGTACTTTGCATACATAACAGTCATCCAAGTAGGCTGTGCATGTGACATCTACATGCTCGTTCCAGCAAGATACTTGGTAGTGCCTAGAGGATATCTAGTATAGCTGCCCCACACACATGTACTCATTTGATATTGAGTACTGGATACAAGCAGTGCACCTCACAGTTTATCAGCTACTTCATCGAGCCTGTGATTATATATTAGTTGGATTTGAAGCCCAGAGAAACTATTGGCTGTATGGAATTTAAATTTAATGTTATGATTTCTTATATGAAAGCTTAGGATGCACAGAAAGGCCATACATGCTATTTTTGGTAGTTGGGAAGAGTCATATCGTTCACTAGATCATTTCATGGCTATTGTATGTGCAGTTATGCCTCGCATAGTGTACCACATTCAGTCAAGTGAATCTGGTCATTTTCAATGCATATTCTGGCCATTTGGGCCATCTATTGTTGGTTTGCAATATTGCAGACTAGTTTTAAGTCTTGATGACACATTTCTGTTGGGTAAGCATAAAGGAACTCTTCTCACTGCAGTTGAGATTGATGCAAATAATGGCCTATATCCGCTTACATTTGCAATAGTTGAAGCAGAATGCAATGAGTCCAGGGGTTGGTTTATTAGAACATTGCACGACTTGATTCCGCTTATATGTAGGGTTGATTTATGCATTATTTATGACCGACATTCAGGATTAGTACGTGGGTGCACGAATTTTTTACCTGGGCTACGCATCGACATTGCTTACATCATCTCTAAGAGAATGTCAAGAAGACATGCAGAACTATGAATATTTTTATGCTGAGTTCATGTGCTAAAAGATGTATATGACAGGTAACACAGATGACATTCACACCTTCACACGTTACATGACAGACATCAGGAATATCAAACCAGAGACTGCTGATTGGTTGCTTGCTAGAGATGTAGCTAAGTGGTCGTTGACTCATGATGGTGGATATCATTATAGTACCACGACCACTAACACGTCAAAGTGTTTCAACGGTGTATTGGAGATGGCGTGGATTTCCGATACAAGCTCTAATAATATATATTTATTACAATCTTGTACCACTTTTCACAAAATGACTTGAGACAACTTTGGATTTGATTAGACAGAGTGATTCGATATTTATACCGCATCTCAAGGTGATGCTGCAACAAAATGAGTGTGAAGCTAGGAGATGTCTAGAACTCACAAGGATTAATTTAAATAAATTTTAGGTGTTCAGCATGTTGTCTAGGTCATTTAAGGTGGAACTGCAAGAACAAAATAGTTGCAGTTGTACATGCAGACATCCACAATTATTTCACATACCATGTTCACATGTTATAGCTATGTTAGGGCAATGACATTTGAGCTATGCATAGTACGTATCCCGCTACTACATATTACAAATGTACCACAATACGTACAAAGGTGAATTCCATGTCATTCTAGATCGATTGGCCTCTTATCGTCCGATCACATCGAATGAATAAAAAATATCAAGACGATCGGGAAGAACATGAACAAGGAGATACAATATATAATGGATGAGAATGTGCACAGATAACATAATCTGAAAAATGTTGGCCAAGAACTAACTACTTGTCCTTAAAATCGACACGAGGATTTAGTGTGTTAGCGAGAATTTGTGTACCGCTTTGTTTTTATCTGTTTGCTTTGTTGTTTGTATGTCCTAATGTTGTTCACTTAATTTTGTTCTTTGTATTTATTTATGTAATGTTGTTATTTTACTGAGCTATAGTTATTTCTATCGCTATTGTTCTTTTGAGCGGTGTGTTCTTATTAGTGTATTTATTATTGGTTGTATGTCTCTGGACTGTATATACGTGTATTGTATGTGTGTATATTTGTTTCAGTAGTTATTTATGTATCATTGTTCACTTCTGAATTATGTGTTCTTTTTAGTGTGTACTTCTGAGTTGTATTTTTTTGTACTGCTGCTGTTTACTTCAGAGTTGTATATTCTTATGATGTTGACATGTATTTGTAGAAGTTGTGCACGACAAAATGACAACCGAGGGAGTAGAGTGTGTAATGACAGACGAGCTAAGGAGAGACAGTAGACTAAACTACCCGAGAGGTATACCCTTGATTACACATGGAAAACACAAGGCCACATCTAAATCTATGATTTATTAGTTGTTAAAGCTAGCTCAATACAAATAAACTTTTTATTAATTCCTCAATTCATATATTGTAGGCGACAACTCTTGAGACAACATCCCATCTTCTGATATTTAGAGAGTGGCTGGTGAATTGCCCTAGATTTATGGATGGACTGCGGGATGCTGGGCTAGATTGTGTTTCACAGCTCCAGTATATCAGACTTGATCACCACTTGCTTATAGCTCTAGTTGAGCGCTGGTCACCACAAACGAACACATTTTATTTTGCGGTTGAGATGACTTTTTGGATGTGGTCATGATTATAGGCCATTGACTGGACCGCTATTATGGACTGATAAGGAAGGTGGGTGATGGGTCATGATTGTTCGATGAGCTCATCGATAAGCATCGAGCGATGTTATATACCATGACATCCAACATGTACATCCACGTTTAGCATGTGCATGCACAGACTTGCTTACCTTTACGTTGGCTACGTTGAAAATTTTATAGGGACTCATACTTAGATCTATCAGGTGCTAACTTTCTTATGCACCTTAGAGCTCACATTTTTTTACTATTGGCTGCTTCCTTCTGTTAGATACATCTGGGTCTCAGGTTCATTTGTAGTACTTATCACTACTGGAGGATTTGAGCTTGTTCAGTAGATACTCCTTGGGAGCAGCTATTTTAGCACATTTGTATAGGGAGTTGAATGAGGCCATAAGACCGAAGTAGACCAACATGATAGGATGTCTACACTTACTACATGTTTGATCTTAGGAGCATGTACATGTTGGATGACCTACATTACAGGTACCCTTTTCGGCAGAGTTGGATGGGTTGAGTGTTGGTTGTAGGTGTAATGAAGGTTACTTAAGAGAGATGACACCAGCACATGTTAGAGTATATAAAGGTGAGCTTGATGAGCTATTATAGAGTCAGGTATGACTAAGAGCACAATTTGTTCATACTGTTACCTCTACAGTTAATATATATCATTTAATTTTTTTTAATATTGTAGGTGATATGAGAGTCATACAGATAACAAATACGCACAAGAGTTGAGGGTGTCAGCTTGGCTAGACAGAAGATTTAGCTCTCCAGGGTACCTCTGATCAGTTGGAAAAGAGTTGAGTGGTACCTCCCAGATCGTGTCGAGAGCCGTCATCACTGCATGTCACCCATACAGCATTTGTCACACGACTCTCATATCGAGGCCATGTTTCCATTTCGCCATGGGCAGGCCCTCCCATGTATCCTCCTCACCCACCGGCCTATATGCGCATAGCGTATCCACCCCCTTCTACTAGAGCATCACCGAGATGAGGTTACACCCCTGATCGAGCGACCATTGATTAGCTAAAATGAAGCGTATTGGCAAACACCATCTACAAGATCATCCTCGACGACCACCTGCTCAGTATACTCCAGGGAGTGATGTACTTTCACCATGCAGGCATCGTCGTCGTTAGATGTCTTTACTTGTCATCTTCATTTGTAGATCAAATGATAGTTTTATGTACATATTACTATTATGTCATTGTTGGAATGATTTTGTATGTTAGATATATGTGATTTGCATTTCTTTCTGAATGTAATTTTGGAGTTAAATCTAAGACTCAAAAGGCTTTCGTTTGAGTACATCTAAATCTGAATATAGGGCGAGCTTGTGGTAATGGATGATCAAATCATTTAAAAGAGCAAGCTTTTTTTATCAATGTCTCATTTATTAGAAATCAAAAATTGCTGCGTACCGGGCCACAGTCGCATTTTTTTGTCAACATGAAAGTCGTGGGGAATTGCGTTTTGATTCTAACGATACCAAGGTCACTCAATTCCAACAGTGGATAACTCCGATACAGCCAAAATATCGCGGTTAGTCAAACATTTCAAGCCGGCGCCGCAGTTTTTGTGAGCATTCACAAAAACTACTGCGTACCAGATCACAATCGTATTTTTTGGTCAACATGAAAGTCGTGAATAAATTTGTTCCAATTCCAATGATACTAAGCTCACATTCCAAAAGATGACTCGATCACCAAAATATCGCTTGGTCAAACTTTTGCCCACTTTTTTTGAGCATTCGCTAAAATTACTGCGTACCGGGCCACAATCGCATTTTTTGGTCAACAAAAAAAATCATGGGTAATTTTGTTTTAATTCCAAAGATACCATGCTCGATGACGACAAGATGACTGACACGCCAAGATACCGCCTAATCAAACATTTATCCGGTGCGGCAGCGTCGGCCACAATTTTGGTCAACATAAAAGTCATGTGATATTTTGTTCCAATTCCAATGATATTAAGCTTGCTCAATTACGATAGGGGATGACTACGATCCAAAATATACCGGTCAAGCTTTTCAACCCGAAAGTTTTTATGCGCATTCGAAAAACCGCCGATACCGCCATCGTAGTTTTAATCAACATGAAAGTCATGAAAAATTTTATTCAGGTTCCAACGATACCAAGCTCACTCAATTCCGGATGATGATTGATATAGGCAAAATACCGGATCAAATTTTACATGTCACCGCCAGATGTTTTGCTAGCATTCAAAAAGCTACTTTTTGCCACGATCTAGCGGTCAACATAAAAGTTGTGAGGATTTTCACTATGATTTCAACGATACCAAGCATGCTTGATTCCAACACCCGATGAATCCGATATGATCAAAATAATAAAACTAGTCTATACTTTAAAAAAAAAATTAACTGAAGGTAGTCGCCCGTTTAACTGGCGCTGACATTGAATCTAAGTGGGCATCAGTCGCCTGTTTAATAAGCGACTATGCCTAATTTTAAATTTTTTTTAGTGCTCATTTCGCTAATTAAATTATAAAACAACCATAAATTAAAAATTTATCTTATAATAAATATATAAAGTTTTGAGCTATTGAAGAGAAGATTGATGCTGATGTGGCAGAGGCTGTAGGGCTGTTCATTTAAATAATAAGGATGTGACTGCGGAACAATCCACCTAACAATTAAATCATTTACATATAAATAAAGTGGAGTAATGCTAGACTCCACTTCATCATAGAATTTTAATACAATTTAAGTCTGTATTATATCAAAGTATCATTTTAGATATCACATTTTAACTCTATTTTAATTACATTTTAAAAATTTTATGATGAAAAAGTTATATTTTTTTAACTTAGTTAGTTACTTGAGGTTGCTACGAGAAAGTTATAATTTGACTTTTATAAGATAAAAAAAAAAATTATATACTCATCATAACTTTTTTGAACATTCACCATTGATTTTTCATATATGTGTAACTATTTCAAATAGATCTTTAATCTTGTGCGTAGAAAATCACCGGTAGAGTAAAAGTTTCTCCTTACGTTGAAATCCAAAGACACACAGGTATAAAAGTGTGAACAATAAAACTCAATTTTTACGTGGAAAACCTCAAAAGAGGAAAAATCACTGAGCAGCAAGAAAAACTTCCACTATGTATTTGTTTGAGTACAAGATCTTCCGAGCATCGAATTACGAATTGTATACGAGAAAGGAACAATAGCTATGTGACAACGATCGTTATAGCGTAGTAGCTGTGATGATGGTGAACTGAGCAATCACGGTGAAAATGCGGAATAATTACTAAAATGCAAGGAACAATCACCTGTGAACACGGAACAATCACCGTAAGTCATCATGATGGAGATCGGCAGATCAATGGCAGGATCACGGTCGAGGGCGGTGGTTGACGACCGCCGAAAGGACGATTGTGGAGGATCTTTTCTCTTTTCTCTCTTGCTTGGGCTCCCCTCATATGAGGAATGAGGGGCTATTTATAGATTGGAGGAGTGGCGTCTCTGTAAATACATGCAAAACCCGTATCACTCCATTTCATCGGACGGCTCCAAATGATCCCTTTGATCATTTGATGTATTTTAAATATTTGAATGCTCAAATGAAGTCAGAATTTTGAGATCTTGGGATTGTTAGATCCGGCTCGTTGAGACGCTCGATTTAACTATAAACACTCCATGTTTGAGAGATTTTTGGGGGTTTAACTGATATCTCAAAGTTTCCAATGATATTTTAAGTTCTTGATTTCGACCGCCAACTCGGATCGCTTTGCTTTTAACGCCAAGATTCTGCTTCGACTAGTAGAATTTTCAGTGTCATATCAGTTGCCCCCTACTTTTGGATGACATTATCTCAATCATTAAAAAATATATACGCCATATACTTGAAAATAATAAATTCTTCAATGAAATTTGAGAGTCCTTTAACCACATAATTTGAGAGAACAGATCTTCATGACACAAAATTATGACTATATGATTGGATGTGTGTAGGTATGCACAGGCATGAGATTTCGAGGTTACGGAGTGTCCTGGCCTGGAGGAGCTCACGGCGCTCACGGCCAGAAGAAAGGCATGCTGCGGTATCCACATGCACTGTGGAAAGGGTCGCGGTTGGTCAGCAGGTCAGTGTCTTGACGAGTCAGAACTAACGCGGTCGTTCTGGCCAGCGCTGGTGCCGCCCACGGCTGGCGAAGGTCACACGCGGTGAGTGGCGGGAAGGCTGCGGCGGCTTGTGGCATGGCGCAGCTGCCTACGCCCAAACACAATTTTGACATGAGGTTTTGACGATTTTGGGCGATTTTGGGGGATGTTTTACCCTTTTGCCTCTATAAGGGGTCTATAAAAATCCCCAGGCTGGGGGAGGAGGCACACTTCTTCAACACTCTAGGTTTCTTCTTCTTGAGGGGTCGTTAGAGGCATCAACCGTAGTTCATACAACAAGGCTCCAATTTTCCCTCGAAAGAGGTGACAACTGACCTCGTCGGACCGACCAGGTTTGGAGGTGATCAAGACCCGTAGTTCATACGGCAAGGCTCCAGTTTTCCCTCAAAGAGGTGTCAACGATTCGCCAAACCGACCGGGTTTGGCGATCAACAAGACCATAATGACAAGGCTCCAGCTTTTCCCTCAAAGAGGTGTCAACCGACTGCCTGACCGATGGTTTGAGGCGATCAAGACCCGTAGTGAGAAATTAGATTTCTTCAAACTTCGATGGATGGTTCAATGGCTGATAATTGCCAAGATGGCGGGTAATTAGGAGTTGTCATTTGAACGACTCGTAAAAATTTGTGTAATTTCAGAGCATCATTGGGAGGAATAGTTTCTCTATCTCTCTCCCCCTTTTCTTTTGATCTCATATGTATGCATGTCCTTTTCGTCAGATCGTAGGCAAAAAATCCTAGCCCAAGCTGTCCATGAGCGGCAGAGTCAGAAAAGGGTATGCCCAAGTATTGGGGTGAGTGAGTAGCTTCACAAAATTTTCAGATTTTTCAGATTTTGTCATTTCTCCCCCTCTTTACTTATTCATTATGTATTTTTCAGGTGATGGTGAGGATAACCCATGATTTAGATATACCATCCTTATCACATCGATAGTTTAATGGTGTTCTAGAAATTTCATTTCCTAATGAGTTGGTATTTTGTTGCCAAGTGGTCGATTGAGCTCGTTCACTCGTGGGATACTTCCTTTGTTTACGAGATGATTCTTAGTGTTTGGGCTTCCCTTTAGCTCGGTGATTGAGATCTTCAAAACATGTGGTGTAGCTTTGTCAAAATTTTCATTTGCTTTAGTGGTCATCATCGGTTTTGGTGTCTTCTTAGGCGTGGTGTTACTTTGAACATCACATACTGCGAATGTGTAGATTCACATGTGATGCTCAAGGGGCGTGTTTCTTATCGGATAAAGAATTGGATAGAATTTTTAGCATGGGATCCGTCGAAAAATTGGTCTAATGGATTCTTCTTTGTGAAAAATGAGTGGAGCCTGCCTGAGAGATGGGGAAGATTGAATGACCTTCCAAATCCATTACTAATTGAAGAGAACGAGATCTTGGCAACTCTTAATATTCCTGATGTAGAAACTTACAGCATGAGTTGCGTCATATTGACAAATATATAGTTGAAGATAGAATGTTCAAGGTTGGCCTTTCCATCCAGGCAGGGAGATCTAATTCTTTTCCACTAAAGAGGTCAAGTAAAGGTGATGAAGGGTCTTCTCATATTCATAGGGTTCTTTCAAGAAGCGTCTGAAATCGAGGTGGTGGCAATGTTTCTTCTAAATAAAGAAGACATGTCTGAAGTGACTTCGTCGAGATATCTAGAAGATGTTCACCCTCATTGACATTTGAGTTTAGCTATTTCAACTCATGATGGGGAGTTCATTTCTCGAAGCCGCACATTCCTGAAGAGGTGTTAATCACATATGCATTGGGCGTCAAAGAGCAGATGAATTGGTACATTGTCTTCCCTTCTTTCTTTTTTTCTTCTTTTCCTCCTTCTTTTCATTTGTGTAATATTTGTGATGATTTTTTTATAGGTAACTCAAACATTAGGGCTAATGGCTCATTTGGGTGTCTTTTTAGATGAGTAGAATACTGAATTTGTGAAGGTAAAATATCTACAAGGTGAGTATGATTGAAAGATGAGTGCTAAGGCCAAAGAAGTGGCAACTTTGGAGGATCAGCTAACCGGGTGCAGAATTGAGCTAGCGAATATGTCGACTTCTCTTTCTCTCTAGCGTCAGGAGGTGGAGCGCACTCGTGATGAGTGATTGGTGAGGGAGACTTCAAGAAAGAGAAAAGACTCAAGGCACTTCTTGTGGAGAAGTGAGCTCTTGGCGGAGAAAACATTACAGGATCGTCTTTCTGAGAAGGAACACATGATGTCAGAAGAGGAAGCAAATGAAATCTCCTTGAAGGTAGTGGAAGACTTTAAGAGCTATCTGGCTTATCACGATATAATTGAAGACCATGTTCAGAAAGCTCGTAATCATATTCTTGATGTTGCAGTGAAGGACTTGGAGCACCAATGTTTAGAGGAGGGCTTCATCCAGGGTTCCTAAAGGAATTTGCTTAGTGCATAAGGCAAGCTAGTGTTGAGGATCTATCTCCTAGTAAGTATCAAGACTCTTCATCGATTGGAGATGAAGGAGTTGAGAGTGAGTCAAGGAGCTTCTCCAATGGTGAGGAGGATGTTGATATCACCAACTGATATGATGTAGCATCACTTGAGGATGTATTTTTTTATATGTATTGTTATTAATGTGTATCAGAATCTTGATTCTTTCTTATATCATCATGTTAATGTTGTCATCATTTTTTTAAAGATGATATGCTTTTATTTTGTTTTAACATATGGGATAATTGGGTGAATATTATTCGGCGATGCTAACACTATGGATGAGGTTGAATTGAATCCACGAGATTATTGACCTATCCAGGTTGTTTGTCAAAGCGTTGATAATGTTGCGTATGGATGAGGTCGAATTGAATCGGTTATTGACATATCAGGTTGTTTGTCAAAGCATTACTTGATGGCGTTAACGTATGGAAGAGATGGATGTCCACCAAGGACCTTTTGACCTATCCAGGTATTAGCCAAAGTGTTACTTGACTTCTTACGTATGGAAGAGGTGTCAAGTCCCCTTGGGATTGATTATGCCCGATTGAGATACAACGTGAGTTGCATATTTCTCAAGTGGGAGGATTAAATGAAGAAGAAACAAGCCTGTAAGAAAAAAGTTATAAATTCATTACTCTGATAAGTACGATGATACAATCATAAGATGATTTTAACACGGATATGAGTTTCAAGAGAAAATGATGATAATAACAACAAGTATTTATCCTATTAAGTGGGGTCAGCTACATGAAGAAGAAATGACAAGCGAGACAAAATAAAAGTTACTGATTATGCGGTAGGAATTCGATAATATTTTGGAGATTCTCGGTGTTCCAAATTGAGGTAAAGTTTTTCCCTCGATCCTTGAGCTTGAATGTTCATGGCTTTACACCCTATAACCACATATGGGCCATCCCAAGAGGTGAGAGTTTATTGCGTTGAGGGCCTTTGCAACTAGAATTCGTAGGAGCCACCAGATATGGATGAGGTTTTACTCTTACATTTGAAGTGGCAGCTACCCTTTGGTGATAGAGCGATCAGTAGGGTCATGTCACAGTTTGAGAGTAGGTCCGTGGTGTGAGTTTTTTCATTACCATTATGATTGAATAATTGAACTCTTGGACTTGGAACCCGATATCTCGGTATAATAGCTTACGTGTCAAAACACAAGTTATATGGTGTCTCACCGGTGTGCGTGTAGTGCGGTAGCCCAAAGAATATTAGAAAGCTCATCAACCCATTGCCCCGGTCTTGATGTGTTTTAGTACTTTGAGTATAGTCTTGTTGGTAGCTTGGTCACATTAGTTTGAGAATGTGCTTTCTGATGTAGATGAATATGAAGATATTTGCAAAAGGACGTAAAGATTTTTCCAGTAAATTGGTTCATTTCAATGATAATCTTTCGAAGACAATCGACATACTATATTTTTCCAAATAAATGTTTAGCATTTACCTCAATTTTAGCGAGTGGTTCGGCTTCAACCCATTTAAGGTAGTCGAAGTAAATGATAAACTTTCATTACGATCTATCGAAAAGATCCCATGATATATCCATTGAGCAAAAGGCCGGGCTTTGAAGAGATGAGCTCAGTATGCGCATGTGAGAGAGGTTAGAGTGCAAGACAACTTGCACATTTTTTGTGAACTCAAGGTGTCTTGTTTCATTGTAGGCCAATAGAACCCTTGCATAATTTTAAGTAGTGCCCTTCCTCCTAGTGTTCTCCACATATCCCAGTGAACCTCTCTTAATGCGTGTCGCCTCTAAAGGTGAGAGACATTTGAGGTAGTGAAAGCTCATTTTATAGTTCACCTCCGATAATAGTAAAGTTTGAAGCTTATCTTGAAGATGAGTTAAGTTGGGTCTTTGGAAGGGTTCCTTCTTGTAGAAAGATAGGATGGGGTCCATCCACGAATGTTCCTTTATCTCATTAATTGCTTGAATTACCCATGACCCTTGGATACTAGAAAATATATTTCTTCAACATGCCTTCTCTTAAATAGATAGTAGTAGCAAGCAAGTAATCTTGGCGAGCATATCAGTATTCTTCTCTTAGTATGTGAATGATTTGATGTGTCTTGAAATGGGCAAGAAGAGACTTCACCAAGTGGAGATATTGTGCCAGTTGAGGATTATGAGTAATAAAGTTTTCCTCAACTTAAGAGGCGACAAATTGAGAGTCAGTGTGGATCACTAAGTCTTGAGCTTAGTCATGGAGTCTCAAACTTGCATAAAGCCATATTATTATTATTTGCGAGAAATTTTTATACTCTAAGTATTCTGGGGAAATAAGTAAGATTCCGCACCGGCCCATTCTCTGAAGCTCCATCAACATAGAGGGTCTATTGAGGAGACGAAAAGCATGTAGGAGATAGCTCCTCTAGAGTTGGGGCATTACTATATATAATGACTTTATAGCGGTAATAGAAAATTTATATCAAACTCTCCCAATTCTGACCACTTGATTAACTTCCCGGATGCTTGGTGTAGATGGCCTATAATGGTAAATGAGTGTAAAGATAGTGTGAGCTTGAAAGTATGGGCCTTAATTTTGCGAGAAAACTAAAGCGACCACCTTATCTAGTGGATAAACTTTCTATATTGAGAATTTCTTGACATAATAAATTGGTCATTGTATCCCACTTTTTCTTGCACTAAAGCGAGCTTATCGCGTGGGAAGAGGCTGAGATATAAGTATAACATCTCTCCTTGAATAGGCTTGATAGTAGGGGTGGAGATGCTAAATACTCCTTAGTTGCTTAAGCATTCATCGGTCCATTGAAAATTATTATTTTTAGCTCCCTTTAATATTTTAAAGAATGATAGGTATTTATCCCCAGAACATGCTAGAAAGCGGGATAACGCAGCAATTCGTCCATTCAAATGTTGAACTTCTTTGATATTTTTTGGAGGAGTCATATCTTTGAGGGCTTTGATTTTCAGAGTTGGCCTATCACGGTGGGTTACCATGAATCAGAAATTTTTTTTACGTAACCCCAAAGCACACTTGGTTGGGTTAAGTCGCATGTTGTAACATCGAAGAAGCTTAAAGCATATTTCTAGGTCAAAAATATGTTGTGATTCTTCCAAGCTTTTCACTAAATGTCATCCACATATATCTCTATTGTGCGACCTAATAGATCTTTAAAAACCATATTCATAAGTCGTTGATAGGTAGCACCGATTTTAACGACATAACTTGGTAACAATATAAACCTTTATATGTTTGAAATGTAGCTTCTTCATCCATTGGGTCCATTTTATTTGGTTGTACAATAAGCATCCAAAATTGAGCATTTGATGTCGATCAACTAATTAATCAATTGAAGAAAAACTATCTTTCGGGCAAGCCTTATTAAGGTCAGTGTAATCAATTCACATTCTCCATGTTCCATTTATTTTCTTAATCATGATAATATGATGCAGGGCATCATCGTCACCGTCATCGACGTCATCATCATAAAGCCTAAATCCATGATTGGGCCTTTGTTATAATTTAAGTTATGATTTATTGGGCTTTTATATTTTGTATGTCTTGAGCTTATATGTATTGGGCTATTCTTATGTCATGGCCCATGAGTCATTGTAGTAGGTATGACACTTTGGGTAGGTATGGAATGAGTGGTAGGTTTGATAATGGTGGTAGGTTTGGTAGTAGGTGGTGGTAGGTATAGTTATGTTGGTGTTAAGTTTGAGTTTGGAGTTAGGTTTGAGTATTCTTAACTCTCTCTTTCAATCCTATAAATAGGGAGACTCTTGTAATGCTTGGTACTTGAATTTGGAATGAAAGTTATCTTCTTAAATTTCTTTTACTATTCTCTTTCTCTTGAGTGATGGACTACTTGAGTGTGTGAGTTCACAACCCTTAGAGGAGGAATTCTAAGGAAGGAAGCGATCTCCACAATGACTATTTGTAGGTCGACTTCAACTTATCCCCATTTGTTGGTTATTTTAAATCATAGTTAGATCGCTCATAACTTTTTATTTCTTTGCACTTATAAGATTGGGTCTCTAGTGTGGTTGACATAACTTTAACTAAGATCTTTTCAACTTCACTAAATTCATAATATTATGAATGTGCTCAATAGTAGTGTGCATTTATCATTACTCTTTGTGAGGATTTAAGAATTATCGGTGTAATAAACATCATATCATAAAAATCACCCTTGTTCTACATCATATTTGGTATCAGAGCAAGTATGTTTCTTTGGGAACATCTTGTTTAGTATTGAGTTTTATTTTTGCATTAGAGTAATCTTGCAATTCATTATTAAAAAAAATCATACAAAATTTTTATCTAATTAGTGCATTTACATACTTTTAATTGTGTCTTTGATTTCATTACATTGAATTTTTTTTTTAAAAGAAATTATTAATTAAGTATTTGCTTATATTAATATTTTTAAAAGAATATCATCATGTCAACTCGTAGTGGTCTTAGATATCAAGATCAATCCTTAGATGAAAAACATGATTCCTATGAATTTTTACTAGAAAAAATAGAAAAGCTTACCTTTATGCACCAACAAACCTTTAATGAATTCCAAAAAAGATTTTAAGCCTTAGAACAAAAAGTTGGTAGGCTTACAACACATTCACTAACCCAATCCTAGAACACCAACTTGAAGAGAGAGAAGATCATCATGTTGATCCTGCTCCTCTTCCTCTCCCTCCATCCACATTCTCCTATTAGACCCATTATAAGAATAACTTTAATGAATATCCCGAGTTTGATGAGGTACTTCCTCACCCACCTCGAATAGGAAGACAATTAAGATGAGATGAAGGTTATGCTCATCGAACTCCTTATGAGCATTATCCTCGACATTCGAGCCATTACCTAATTTTGTTGCCCCCGTACACTTAGAGAACCTGATGATGATGTTATTCGTAGGGTTAAAATTGATCCACCTACTTTTGATGGTCAACTTGATCCTAAAATTTTCTTAGATTGGTTAGTAGACATGGACCAATATTTTGATTGGATGCCCATGTCAGAAGAAAGACAAGTTCATTTTGCCTGCATGAAACTAACTAGTCATGCTAAGACTTATTGGGTTAATCTCACACGAAAATATCAACGATTAGGACAACCACCTATTGCTTCTTGGGATGAGATGAAAGAAATTTTAAAGCAAAAATATGTACCATTAAATTTTCATGATCAACTTATGGATGAAATGATGCGCTTAAATAAGGATCTTTAACTGCTGTTGAGTATATGACACGGTTTGATGAATTGATGACCCGTTGTGATGTTAGAGAGGATCATCACACAACAATCTCTAGATTTAGATCTGGGTTACGAACTGATATTCATAATGAAATGATAACTAGAGAAATTTATTCTCTTGAGGATGCATTTAGTGGCGACTCAAATTGAACAATATCTTAGATCACAACCTTATAAGCAATTCACTACAAAACTCAAACTCAATCACGTGTTAACCCTCCTACTTTAATAGTTCCTAAAGGACCTGGTGAAATAAAAGGAAAAGCTTTAGTGGGAACATCTGGCTCTAAGACTTCTAGCATTACTTATTTTAGATGTGGTAAAATTGGTCACTATGCAAGTACTTGTCCTCGTCGAAACTTACACTTAGATTATGAAAATGAGGATCAACAAAATGAAAATAATGATAATCAAATTGCAGTTGACCCTTGTGAAGAAGCTAGTGATGCAGAAGAAGCATTAGATGAGTCTCATATAGCTATTATGCGTTGTGTGTTAGTAACCCCACGAGCTAATAATGATTGGAAGCACACATCAATTTTCCACACTTATTTTAAGAGTGGTGAAAAGACGTGTAAGTTAATCATTGATAGTGGCGTTGCATGAATGTTATTGCTACCTCGCTTTAGGATGAAGCTCACCCAGACCCACCCACCTTATAAGGTTGCTTGGGTAGATAAGACCTCTATCTCTATATCTCAATGTTGTCTTGTACCCATTCAATTAGGAGAATATAGTGATAAAATTTGGTGTGATGTTCTTCCGATGGATGTTGCTCATATACTTTTAGGTAGACCTTGGCTTTTTGATATGGATGTCACAAATTATGGGCGATCTAATACATATGCTTTAATTTTCAAGGTAAGAGAATTGTCTTAAACCATAAGCCTAAAGAGGTCACTCCACTTCAACCCCAAAATTCTTCTCCACCCATAGAAAGAAATCCCTACATATTATTAATAAACATCAATTTCAACAAGAGATTAATGGGAATATCATTTTGCATTAGTTGTCCTAACCTCGAAAATCAACCTTGTGTTAAATCATTCTCATCTCAAGTATGAACTTTTGTTGGAATATCAAGATATTTGTCACGAAGAACTTCCTAGTGAGCTTCCCCATTAAGAAGTATCCAACATGCCATAGAGCTAATTCACGGATCACTCCCAAATTTGCCACTATCGTATGAGAATGAACATGCGAGCTAAAACAACGATGATTTATTATCAAAATTTATCGGAAAGTTTATCTCCATGCGCGTTCTGCTCTTCTTACCCCAAAGAAAGATGGTAGTTGGCATGTGTGTAGAATAGTTGTGCTATAAATAAAATCCTTTGGTATAGGTTTCCCATACCTAGACTTGATGACATGTTAGATATGATGGTTTGGATCAATAGTTTTCTCTAAAATTGATCTTAGAAGTGGATATCATCAAATTGTATGAGAGAAGGTGATGAATGGAAAACCGCATTCAAGACAAAAGATGGTTTGTATGAATGGCTAGTAATGCCTTTTGGATTGACTAATGCTCCAAGTACATTTATGAGTGATGACTCATATCTTACGACCATTCATTGGAAAATTTTAGTTGTGTACTTTGATGATATTTTAATTTTTAGTCAAACTAGGCGATCATATGAAATTTAGTCTTTTTAAAGTGCTTGAAGAAAGACTATATGTTCACTTAAAAAATGCTCATTTATGACATCTTCGAATCTTCTTAGATTTGTTGTTTCTGTGATGGCATCTCTCCATCCTAAAAAAATTAGTTATTCAAGAGTGGCCTACAACCACAATTCATGATGTACATAGTTTTCATGGGTTAGCCATTTTATCAAGGTTTATTCGCGGATTTAGCACTATTATGTGATAACTCAATGTCTTAAAAAAGAGACTTTGTTTGGACAAAGGCATCCGATGCATTCTCTAAAATTAAAGAACTTTTAACAAGTCCAATTGATATTATAAATTTTTTGACAAAGTATTCAGATATCATGATGCTTCGAGTTGGTATTGAGGTGTTCTTAAACAAGAAGGTCATCCTATTGCTTTCTTTAGTGAAAAATTAAATTAAGTCCAACGATTTTCCACATATGATCAGAGTATGCTATCATCCAAACTTTACGTTATATTATTATCTTCTTTCATGAGAATTTATACTTTATTCGATCAGTTTTTAAATATCTAAACACCCAAAAGAAACTTAGTTCTCCATGCAAAATGGGTTCAATTTCTTCAAGAATATACATTTGTTCTTAAACATAAATCTGTATAACAAAGTTGGATGCCTTGTAATATGTACATTATTAAATACCATGAGTGTGAAGGTTACCGGATTCAAAAGGTTAAAGATGATTATCCTAATTGTAAAGATTTTCAATAAATCTTGAATATTTGAAATTTGATGTTTCAATTAATAGTCCATTATCAAATACGAGATGGCTATCTTCGTGCACACAACTATGTATTCATTCATCACTTCAAATTTTCTTTGAGAAATTCATTCGTGAGGTGTATCCGGTCATTTTGGTGATAAGATAATATGATGGAGGATAGGTTCTTGGCCTAGTCTTAAGAAAGATGTTGCTCAGATTCATTGCCCAATGTCGCATTCTGCCAAGTAGAAAAAAGTTGAAAACAAATTATTTATACACACCTCCCAATTCTCACAAACCTTGGGAAGATCTTAGGACTTCATCTTAGACACCGACCGCATAACATTTTGACTCTATCCTAGTAGTTGTTGACCGATTCTAAAATGGCACACTTCATTCCATGTTATAAGGCATCGATCCTCACATATAGCGATAATTTTCTTTCGGAGATAGTTCCACATACACTACCTAAGATAATTGTCTGATCGTGATGTAAGATTTATGAGCTATTTTGGAAAACTTTATGGAAAAAGCTTGGCACAAACTCTTATTTACTACCACCCTCAAAATGAGATGGACAAACCGAAGTTGTTAATTTAGGAAATTTACTAGCCTAAGGACCGATCATACTACTGGGACCTAGTTCTTCCTAGAAAGTTTGCTTATAAGCTCAATTAATAGTCAAACCAGATGAGTCCTTTTCATATTGTAATGGTTATGATCCAAGAAAACTAATTGATCTTGTTGAATTTCCTTTAACATATAGGTCTGGTGCATTTGCATCTTCATTTGCACAAAGCATGCATGATTTACACGTGAAATTCAACAAAAACTTACTCGAAGTTATGATAAATATAAAGCTAATGTTGATGCACATGGACGATATGTAAAATTTAATGAGGATATTTGGTTCTTGTTAAAGTTAGACCGAGATTTTCAACGAACTCTTAAGAAATTAACTCAAGAGATCCGTCCATAAAAGTTGTAAGAAAGATAAATGATAATGCTTATGAAATATCTTCCAATGAATGTTGAATTTCTCCAATATTTAATGTATCGATTTAACGTTCATGGGCAAGCCATGATGATCTATTCTCTACAAATAGCTAACATGCAAGTTCATACTTCATCACCAATTCTATACCATCTCGCCGCTTAAGATCACATCGCCCGATCAAATTTTAGAATATTATCATCACCGATGGAGGCACTCAAAGGTTTCTCGCTGGAAAGGTCTTTCCACTTGAAGATTCATTTACATTTGATGAGTTACAACAACAAGACTCACAATTAAAGAGTACTTGATTTTCATTCTCCGTAGAGAATCTTTGTCGAGTGGCATCATCGCCACCGTCATCGACGCCATCATCATATAAGCTTAAATCCATGATTGGGCCTTGTTATAATTTAAGTTATGATTTATTGGGCTTTTATATTTTGTATGTCTTGAGCTTATATGTATTGGGCTATTCTTATGTCATGGCCCATGAGTCATCAGAAGTTTTGACACTGGGTATGGAATGAGTGGTGATAATGGTGTTTATAAGTAGTGGTGATGTGTATAATTATGTTGGTTAAGTTTGAGTTTGGAGTTAGTTTGAGTATTCTTAACTCTCTTCAATCCTATAAATAGGGAGACTCTTGTAATGCTTGGTACTTGAATTTGGAATGAAAGTTATCTTCTTAAATTTCTTTTACTATTCTTTGTATGCTTTTCTCTCGAGTGTCTGACTACTTGAGTGTGTGAGTTCACAACCTTAGAGAGGAATTCTAAGGAAGGAACTAATTCCACAATGACTGACTATTTGTGAGGTCGACTAACTTATCCCTCGTCACGCTGGTTATTTTAAATCTTGTTAGATCGCTCATAACTTTTATTTCTTTGCACTTATAAGATTCATCTCTAGTTGACATTTTAACTAAGATCTTTCAACTTCACTAAATTCATAATATGAATGTGCTCAATAATAGTGTATTTATCATTACTCTTGTGAGAATGGTCTGTAATAAACATCATATCATAAAATCACCTTATTCTACATCATAATATTTGCTAGTCATGTAGGATAATGTACCTCTCGTATGAATCCTGCTTCTATGAGCTTGTTAACTTCTTGTTCAATAGCTTGGAGACAATCAGGTGCAAAACTCTATTTCTTTTGGATGATTGATTTGAATGTTGGATCAATCTTGAGGGAGTGCATGATTACATCGGGTCAAGATATCTCGAACTCCAAAGAAAGATGTGATTAAAGAAGTCTGTATTTTTCTTTTATTTGTCTAAGAGCAAAGATCCCACTTGCACTGTTCATAGTGGTTGGTCATCTGATAATGCATTGAGAAAAGTCTTCTTGTAGAAGTTTCTGTACTTCTTCATCTCAAAATTAAAATCTTCGGCGTCAAGGTGCGTATATGGTTGAGCTTGTTTCAGATAACATGATTGTGCTATCGTTGATTTCACTGCACACCAACTCCAATGGGTTAGAAATTTCATCTTAAGATGAGATCAAGTGATTGCACCAAAATTGAGGGGCCTTCCAAAGATAGCGATATAATCGACTTGACCACCATGAATTGATTAATGAGCCACTTCGAGGAAAATTCACCAAGGACAACAGAAGGGTGATTGTCCCTTCACTCACATGACAATTATCAAACCCGCATAATGGTCCTACAATGGTTGGAGCTTTTCCTCCTGTGCCCATGTTAAGAAATGGAGTAAAATAAGACATCAACGTAACTCCATTGTCAATCAAAATTTTCTTAACATTAAGATAATGGGTCATCCTGATGACAAGTGGATCTTGATGAGGAACATGTACTCTTCTAAGTCAGTCATTAAAAGTGATGTAATAAGAGACTTTAACTCCCTTTTCGAGATGGTAATGAGAACTTGATTATAGTATTGGTCCCATGATTGTTTCAATTTCTCCAACCGCTTGATGATTATTTTGTTATTTGTGATGATTGTTCTGTTGCTCAGTTGGAGGTATGTTTGTCTGAGTTGATTGATTCTTCACAAATCGACGTAGATATCCTCGAATGAGCCTCAATTTTTTTCTTTGAGTTATTTGCATGCCTCAAGAGTATGTCCATGACTGATGGAAGTGACCATATTGCTCGATTTCCTGAATTTGGTTTCAGTGGATGCGACCACTTGATATTTTCTTCATCTCGAATAGCCATTAGGTTAACATGAGATGTTCGGCGTGTATTCTTCGCCGTGGTTGTATGTTATGGGGGGTGAGGGAGATCACACGCCTTTGTTTCTTCTTTGATAGACTGCCCCATTCCCCGGGTGCTTTTACATTTTCCCAGATTGCTCAAATTTTGCGATGTAGAATAGCCTCATCAAGAAGATTTGTGCTTCCACACGATGAACCAAGTCGATACGAGTGACCGTCTCGCATTAAGGAGTAAAAAGGCCTGACGAGTCCTCAAGGAAAACTCCTCTTAATAGTTCGTGGTCTACCTGTATTTGAAGCTTCTAAGAAGAACCTCTAAGTATTCCTTAAGTGATTCACCTCATTTTGATAATGAGAGATGGGAGGAATCTTTAATGATCCTCCAAATGAATGCTCTACAAAAAATCTTGAAGTTCATTAAAGGTATGGATGGATTCCCTTGAAGGAGAGAAACCAAGTGCAGCTTGTCCCTTGAGGGTAACTAAAAGACGACAAAGCAAAGGTGTGGAGCTCGCTGGATATGCATGATACCCTGTAATGGTCAATGTGTTCATGTGGGTCACGCCCCATCATGAATCAATGTTCAAGCTTGAAACCCAGGAATAGATGTTGAAGAATAGCCTAAAGGTGAGGATTCCTGTAGCAGCAAGAAGATGATTGTCTTGAAGGTGAAATTGCCTTGCATTAAGTGTCATAATTCTACACGATAACATGACGAGTGGGTCAGCGAGAATGTGTCAAGCTACCGTAATAATTGGTGATTAGCGGTGATGCACGTGATGGATGAGTAACCGCGGTCAAGGAGATCAACATGACGGTCTACGCGAGGAACTTCGGCCAAAGAGATTAGCATTTTGACCTCCCTGCCAACGATCGATCTTGGGAGAGATATTTTTCCTGATGGTGTTGTGTTCCTCAAAAATCGAATCATCTCATTTGAGACTCTTCCATTCACACGATCTTCTAAAGAGATTTCTGCTTCACCAATGGTCACTTATCGGGAAGAGGCAAGTGGCATCCTTGGTTTAAGGATTGGTTTCAAGAGTGATGGAGTTGAGCGGAGGCCAGCCGAGTTGCACCTATGGCCATAACAGGGTGTTCACAGAAATTGTGATTGAAGGATCACTTCCCACAGACGGCGCCAAACTGTTGCATGCTAGAAAACTAATTGCGATAAAAGTTAGCTTTATTGTGAAATCCAAAGACAATAGTATATAAAAGTGTGAACAATAAACTCAATTTTACGTGAAAACCTAGAAAAGAGGAAAATCAATGACCTAGCAAGAAAAAAGCTTCCACTATGTATTTGTTTCAGTACATCTTCCCGACACCGGGATTACATAATTGTATATGAGAAAGGAACAATAACTATGTGACAATGATCGCTTTGTGCTACTAGTAGTAGATGAGAATGAGAGTAATCACCGGAAATGCAACAATTAATCCTGTAAATGCTAACAATCACCAATGAAATGAAAATAATCAGGTAGAAGTCATCATGATGAGACCGAGATCGATGGACGGAAGGATCAATGCTGGCCGACGTGCGGCCGCTGGCGGTTGACAACGTATGGCGCTACCTTTGTAAGATCTTGAGCTCTCTCCCCCCTCATACGAGGGAAGGTATTTTAGATGGATGAGAGTGGCGCCTCGTAAATACATGCAAAATCATTACTCCACTTCATCGGACGACTCCAAATGATTCCTTTGATCAGTTGATGTATTTCAAATATTTGAATGCTCAAATGAAGTCAGAATTTTGAGATCTTGGGCTTGTTAGATCCGGCTCGTCGAGACACTCGATTTGATTATAAACACTCTATGTTTGAGATCTTTTTGGGGGTTTAACTGATATCCCAAAGTTTCTAATGATATTTTAAGTTCTTGATTTCCACCTGTTTCAACTTGATCTTTGCTTTAACGCCAAGATCGGTTTCAAGAATTTTCATTATCAAATCTGATATCATCTTCATGATCACTCTTAATTTTAATTTAAACATAATTTGTATTTAATAAAAATCATATAAGAAATTATATATATACATATATACATATATATACATATATATATGTATATATATACATATATATGTATATATATACATATATATATGTATATATATATATATATACATATATATATATATATATACATATATATATATATATATATATATATATAATTTTTAATCCAAATTGAGATCCTTATCCTTCCCGCGTGGAATGTTCGATAAATTGGCCTTCGATGGATTCGGCAAAGTACGAGTAGCTTCCGCAACTCTCTTAATGGTAAGTCCCCGCGATTCCCGCATCTCGGCGCTGCCGCCGCTGAATACTGTGGAACTGGACGCGCCGCTCCACACCATCGGCTTCCAGCTCGACGTCCTGTCGGCGGCGGAGGTCAACGGCTACCTGCGCGTCACAGACTCTTGCTGTCAGGTCAAAATAGCCTTCTCTCTCTCTCCCTCTCCCTTGCAATGTCCCTTATCTTTCTAGAACTTGACTGTCTTGTCTCCGACGACACCTGGCGAAACTGCAGCCATTCAATACGTTGCATGGAGGCGTATTGGCTTTGATCTCGGAGGCCCTGCCGAGGGTGGGGATACAGGTGATCTACGGATCCCGGCAGGTGACCGGCGTCCATCTAAGCATCAACCATCACAGGAGCGCGGCCGCCGGTGATCTTGTCTTTGCGAGCGGGACCCCCATCGAGGCTGATGAAAAGGAGAAACATCCGAGTCCACAAGTACGCGCGACTCCAACTGCCGACATTCAGATTTTTTTCCCATTTTTAACGAGCAGAATCGGATACGACGCTATAAAGGATCATATTCACACGCTTACATTTCCCCACCAACCTCCCGGCCTCATTCAAACAGCGAAAGAAGATCGAGATATCGTTGACATTTCACATTTTTCTTCTTTTGTGATTTTTCTCGCTTATTCTAGCTCGACGGACGTCCCTTTCGCCGATGAAAATCAAAATTGAGATATCAGTGACTACATGATATATATATACATTCCAATCAATGAATTTAGTACTCGTTTCTTCTCACCGTCAGTGAAAGACGTTATTTTTTATAGTTATTTTATATTCAGATTCATTCCGAGGGTACATAGTATTTATGGTTTTTTCCGCTTTTAGCCTGTTTTCAGATTATGTTAATTACATTTCAATCAATCATGGGTTGTTTGGATGATTGCAGGCTTTTACATTCTCTATATCTCGAGCAGTGATCATTTATGATATTTTTCACGCTTTCTGTTCGATATTATATTTGTGGCATTAAATGGAAGAAATTTGGAGGTCGCATATTTCTGTATTTTCAGATTCATCTCTCAGATCTCTCTTGAATACATAACATTTGCATTTTTTTCATTTCTTTATTTTTATTTCTTGAGATTATATTGAGACATTTCATAAGAATTTGATGACTTGGATGATTTCTGGGTATTTTTTTGCAGTTATACTCTCTGTACCTCTCCTGAGGGTACAGCATTTAGGGACTTTTTCCGCTTTATTTTGCGCTTCTTTAGATTATGTTCATTACATTCTAAGCAATGGAGCGTTAGGATGGTTTCTGTGGGGTTGTTTTGGCATCAGACTCTCCGCCTCTTAAGGGTACGTAATATTTAGCCTACTTTTTCGTTTATCTGCATTCTTCTTGAGATTATATTTGTGATTCCAAATGAAGCAATCTTGTTTGATTTTGGTATTTTGCTAGACTCTCTGCCTCCTCTTGAGGGTACGAATCATTTGACTTTTTCAATTTATTTTGCCTAGTTCTTGAATTATGTTCATTACATTCCAATGGAAGCATTTGGAGTTGTTTGGATAGTTTATGAGATTTTAGACCAGACTCTCACCTCTTGAGAGTGCGTGATCATTTATGATCTTTTCACGCTTTGGCTGGTTCAGTTTATGGTTAGGCATTTAATGAAAGAAAGTTTGTTTGGATGGTTTCTGGAGGATATTTTATACTTGTACTCTCTGCACCTCTCTTGAGGGTACAGATCATTTATGACATACTTTTTCAGTTTATCTTACATTCTTCTTGAGATTATATTTAGAATTAATGAAAGCAATTTGGAGGTCGTTTGATAGGTGATCTCCTCTGACTCCTCATCAGATAGAACATTTGTTCTTTTTCGCTTTATTCCATTTATTGAGATTATGTTTAGCATTCCAATGGAAGCAATTTGAAAGTTATTTTAGGGTATTTTGTATTCTGCACTCTCCTGAGGTACATTTGTGAACTTCTTTTTCCAGCTTTATTTTGCGCTTCTTTAGATTATGTTTAGGTATTCCAATGGAAGTAATTGATCTTTTTGGATAATTTTGGGTGATTTTTTTGATCAGACTCTCCTCGTAATCTCCTCCTGAGGGTACAGATAGCATTTATACTTCTTTTTTAGTTTATTTTGCATGCTTCAGATTATGTCATTACATTCTAATAAGGAATTTGGAGGTCGTTGGGATGGTCTTGGGAGTTTTTTTGCCATATGTACTCTCTACCCTCTTGAGGGTACATTTTAGGGACCTACTTTTTCGCTTTATTTTGCCTGCTTATTGAGATTATGTTTAGGCATTCCAATGAAAGCAATTTGAAAGTCGCGATTATTTCCTGGAGGTATTTTGCACCGCATTACCTAATTGACTTTTCAAGTTTACCATGTCCGGGAAAAGGATAACTTCAGATGCGCTTACCACCGAAGAACTAACTATGTTTGATAATATTGCAAAAGACACTTACCGATGAAGCCAATCACATTTTAAAGAGGCTTCACCGATCAATTCATTGGGACTCACGAATTAAGCAAGACTCGCCGTTATTACATCGATATTGTCTCATTGGGACATAGAAAGCAAGCTTTCAAGTTGGGTAAGGCATTCCTTTCACCCCGTTCTGATTATAGGGATGCCAAGCAGAGGAGAATGTCTATATAGAAATTCCGCAGTTGATTCATGACTACAAGAATCAACGAGCATTTGGATGGCTCGTTACACATGTACGGTTTGTCATTGTATATACATTTGTAATCCCATTTTTTTGTACTATAGGCATCTGATTACTACGATGACATAGATAGATTCTTTGAATACAACTGAGAGGCCATTTGAGACTTTCTAGTTTCCATTTGATGTTATTACATCAAAGATTTAGACCCAGAGGGAAGCCGGTTACATGAGTGGCTTTGTCTCTCTTCTGATGATATATTCTATATCTCCAAGAATGTGTAATTTAATGCGTTGAAGTTAACTATTTTAAATATTCATTGTAGATATGGTGAGCACATAAGCATCATAAATCATTTCCATCTACAAAACATTATCTTTCGATGGGCAAAAATAGAGTTTTCAAATAATGCTTTCACTTTGGTTTGGAGTGACATATAATAATATCACTTAGTTCATATAAGAATGTCTTTATTTATGTCTTGTATTTTTCTTATCGGTTTAACATAGTCTACCTTTCATTCGAGGACATATTAGAAGAGGAGACTGGCTCCTTTAGTGTCCCCGCCCAATCACACATATGAGTCGATATCCATTTTAAGTCCATTTACTTTTCATATATCTCTCCTCGATATTCTCCCCGTCAGTGTATCTACGCCCTCACTACTACAAAAGCTGGGTGGAGGATAGTTGCAGTTTTAGACAGAAGATCTAATATCATCTTTTCATGCAATGGATGGAGGATGGATGGGCTTGAGTTCTTGCTATCGAGTTCTTGCCAAGGCGGGGTCCTACCACCGGTGTGGGGAGGTTCTGTGGGGTCTGGGGGGAAACTCTTGAGGGAGGCTAAGCTTCCCTGGAGGGGTACCCAGGAGGCTACCACTTGGAAAGCCCCACAGGAGGCTAGAGGAAGCTCTTGTGGAGGCTATGGAGCTTCCACTGGAGTTGGATACTTCCAAGGAAGCCCATGTGGAGTTCAAGTAGGTGAAGTTCTTGTGGAGGCCACCACATGGCGATCTTTGAAGCTGTAATGTCGCAACATTGAGCGTGGTGTGAAGGCTCGGGATGAGGAAGAGGAAAGCGGTTTGTTCCCCTTCACACAAGACGAGCTGAATAAGTGATGTGGTGGCCTCATTCAAGATGAGAAGCTGAGAGGTATTAAGTTACTTTCTTTTAAATTTGAGATAAAGAAATAGATTTCACTAAATTTTTTTTTAGGTTCAAAGATGAGCGATAAAGTTGATTACCTGCTTATTTGTGGTGGAGGAGCATCAATGAGGTATGAATCATCTCAGTAGATCGATCCTTAATTCATAATGAATCTAGCTCTTCCTCACTAACTTTCGTCATCAGTAATTTCCTCACTAGCTCTTCCTCTAGAGCTATTTTGCCTATGCCGATGCTCCATCTTATTGACGCATGCTCCATGCTCGGACAAGTAAGTCAATCTTCAATCGACTCCTTCATACATAAAATAACCTATTCATTAATTAAGATCACTTTAAAATATTTATCACTTGCGGGTGATAATTATTCATGGGAATATCATTATTGCGAGGCATATCGATGAGTTTGATGATCAATATCTCAGATGCATTGATGCGCTTTCTTCTTGGCAGAAGTATTCATTGTTTGTATGTCCCCTATTTGTACATTTCATGCTTGCATTGGGTATGTTACCCCACAGAATGTTGGGTATTACAATTCAATTCTTATTTGTTTAGATAAAAGCTAGAATCTATAATCGTTCTCTTCTTTTCTTGCAGAGTTATGCTAGGTACGGCCTAAAGATGGAAAGCAAAATGTTCATCCAGCATGTCACACTTGAGGTGTATGGAGTTAATCTTCTTGTTATAGATAATTACTGGACACTCTGGTTGGGCATATTAAGTTAGGGGCATGGTATTTTTTACGACTCATTACCAAACCAATCCATAAGAGCATTCTTCACGAGATTGTAAGACAGTTTTCAAATTTGGTTCCTCTTAACTATTTTTTTTTGCTAACTTATTATGATGTTATTGATCAAATTACTTATTGAAGATCTTGGCCAATTTTTTGCGGCGATCCCAAAATGGCCAATCGAAATGGTGAGTGGTGCCGGTCAAAAAAGTGTTATTCGGGATGTTTATCCGTACATGGAGGTAGTAATCCACAAACTCCAGGTGGTGACCACCATGATTAGAAGAGATGAATATATTTAGAGTTCTTACGCTATATTTTGTTTGATAAAAAATCAATCTATAGGATTTAGTTTGATATAGATTTAGTTCAAATGATTCATTAATAACTCATTGATCTCAAAAGATTAATTTTCCTAAAATGAAGAATACATTAATATAATGTAATGATATGAATCTACTTTTGAATGTTGATAATGTTACAATTTGATGATCATAACTTTAGTTTTGTATAATGCATTGGTTTGGTCAGATTTATTTGTTTTATTATTATTATTATTATTTGTTTATTTTATATGCTTTAATATATAATCATTATTGTGATTTGATAATTTTCTCATTTCATATAGTTTGATTTATATTTGTTTATTTTATGGTATCATCTTTTATCTTATGGATTTGGTTTTGGGGCTATATTCTTGAAAGAAATGCATTTAAAATCATTTTTATTTTATTTTTCATAGAATGTGTATCATCAATAATATTTGTTTTTTTCATCAATACAATCAAGATAATCTCATTTTAATTATTATTAGGGAGATTTATAAACATTATAGTCTTATATATTTAGGTATATAAAATGCCTAAATATTATTAATTCTTGGAGTGCATGACTCTTTATTTATTGCTTCATTAATGTTGTTATAGAATACATAAAATTAAATTAGGGATTAATGGCCATTTGTATAATAGAATGATTAATGGTATGTCAACTTTAATTCATTCATTGTGTGTCTTTGTGTTGGTTAAATGATTGTTATGAGATTTTCATGTAATTTCTCTCGATTTAGGGTTTGTTTGGGGTGATTATCTTTTTTTTAAATATTGATTGTAAAATTATTGTGGTTGGTGTAAATAATTTTTTTAAAAAATTTTAAACTTAAATTTTTTTTTTTATAATCATGATATTTTAACTTTTAATTTTAAAAATAAATTTTTATGATTTTTTTAAATATTTAAAATATTAATAGTTAAATATTATGATTGTTCTTAGCTATTTTTTATATTGAAAATAAAGTAAAAAAATTAACTCAAATGTATTCTTAGTATGCTCATGCTCGAATGAAATGAAGTTCATATTAACTTGAACCTTATCAGTTGACTTGTCTATTTATTTAGAGATACCCAAACAAAATAAATCTATTATTATAAAAATAGTATTTTTGTCTCATTGCAATATGAAAAATTTAATTCTTTTATAACTATAATGGCAAAAGAGATAACTTATAACATTTAATTATATATAATAGTATAAATGATGTACCCTCAAATACAAATCTGAATCTAAAACAATAAACCATCCAAATTGCTTCCATTGGAATGTAACATAATCAAGAAGCGGGCAAAATAAAGCTGGAAAAAAGGTCATAAATGATCTACTCGAGAAGTGCTATGCAGTCTAAAAAACCCCAATCATCCAAGCGACCTCAAATTCTTTCATTGGAATGTAATAAACATAATTCAAGGCAGAAAATAAAGCTGGAAAAGTTATAAATGATCTACCCTCAAGAGGTAAGTGTCTGATACAAAATACCTCCGAAACCATCCAAGCACCTCAATTGCTTCCATTGGAATGCTAAATATAATGAAAGAAGAATGCAATAAAGCGAAAAAAGTAGGCCTTAAATGATCATGCCCTCAAAGGAGAGAATCTGATGCCAAAAAACTCCCAAAACCATCCAAAATCCTCAAATTGCTTCCATTGGAATGTAATGAAAGTAATCTAGAAGCGGACAAAATAAATTGGAAAAAGAAGTCCTAAATGATTTGCCCTCAGAAGTCTGAGTATACAAAAAAAACAGAAATCATCAACAACCTCCAAATTATTTTCATTGGAATGTAATGAACATAATCTAAAGAAAGGGCAAAATAAACTGGAAAAGAAGTCCTAAATGCTCTGTACTCTACAGGAGAATCTGATATGCAAAAAATACCGAAATTTATCCAAGCGACCATCAAATTGCCATTGGAATGCCAAAACATAATCATCTCAAAAAGCAAAATAAAGCTGAAAAAGGCCTAAATGATTCGTACCCTCGAGAATCAGAGTCTGATACAAAAAATACCAGAAACCATCCAAGAAAGCTTTCAAATTGCTTCCATTGAATGCCTTAAACATAATCTCAAGCAGAAATTAAACTTGAAAAAAGTCCTAAATATTACGTACCCTCAAGAGGTACGAGTAGAATGCAAAAAAATCTATAAAAAACAACCAATCAAGCTTCCATTGGTATATTATTTATTTATCAATGATTACAAGGTCCTTAGGATTAACTCAATAACTCTTTGGTTAAAACACAAACATCTAGTGAGAAAATCCCTAGCTTAAAGCTACAAATCTTGTTAAGTTAAAGAGAGTCATCTTAGGGACTCTAAAGCACGAAAGATTATGCAGTCGAAGAACACAAAACTAGATGATGTCATGCATTAAAATCTGAAATAATATCCATCATCAAACAGTGTACCCTTATGATTGTAGAGCTCGAGTTAAATTCACATGAACATCGTAGTTGATGATTTCTTACGGCATCGATGTAATATTCGTAAATTACCTCGAAATACAGGCAAGGTGATGCAACTTATAATGAAACACATTCGACTTATCGGTACTTTGGTTTACGCAACAAAAGTAGAATGGTTTGAAGATTAATCAATATTTAAAATACTAAAACTAATAATAGAAAATTACTCTTGGCTTTCTTGGATCTCTCCCAATATTTATGCCTTGAGTTGGAAATACCACTGGGCGTTGCTTAACTGGATCCTTTAAGATGTCTTTTTCCTTGACTATTGTGGTTGACTTCTTCTTCTTAGCTGCTCTATCAGCTAGAGGAGAATTCTCACTTATTATAGTGTCGACATCATCATATAGTTCTTTTATGGATCCAAGCATATAGTCTCGACTCTCTTGCCTGTGCCACGCTTATTTGATATGCATATATCGACTTATGTGGTTCCAAAAAAATAATGCAGTAGCATTTCCACATCTCTTAATTTTGTATGCCTATCAATGTAAATATCCCTCTTTGCTCAGACCATCATGAGAAGATACTTGTCAGAATACATCTTCACGACTAAGAACTCGATCTGGCACAAGTAATCCCATCATTTAAATTTTTTCAAGTACAAGTTATCTAGGGTAGTCCTCAATGCAGTCCATGTTTTGGATGCATTTTATTCTCTAAGTTTCTCACCAAATACTCCATGGTCGTCATCGACTTAGTTCGATAGGCCTCAACTCCATGCAAAATTCTCTCTCAAACATAGTATAAATCTTTCTTGTATAAAATATAGCGACTTATTTTAGAATTGGACTGGTCATAACAGAACAATCGATGGTACACTTTAAGTCTTGTCATGTTCATTCCGATGCCATGCCTCCATAACCTTTTTCCCCCAAATAATCGGCGAACTTGTTGGTTTAGATATTGTGACATCGTTGTTCTGGACTCACATTCGTTGACAAGATATGCGAGAATAAGTCCTTGAATCAGGACCACTTGGATCTAATCTTATAAAAAAAGCATGATCATGATGCAAATTGCCTTCTTCTAGCATGGCGGCCAAGCTTCTTCAAACTCTTCCTCACGAGTCACACTTACTCATGCATGTATAAAATAGCCTTGTACTTTCTCTTATTACTTGCAATGAACCTTGGAAGGAGTTTTCTTTGAAATATGCCATTGGCACAACCTATGAAGAGATAATACAATTTGATAGCTCTAGCCGATCTTGATGTGAATATTATATAGGATATCATCATCAATCAAAAAATGTTTGGAATAATATGAGAATGACTCAATTGTCTCCTTAAAGGCTACTCCAAATAATACATTTTTCAGGTGATTCACTCAAGAGACAAACAAGATTATATTTATTGAGTCGATAGCTTGTATCAAAATTATCACATCCCAAAATAATCATATTCTATCCTAGACATGCCATTGCTCCAAAAAAACTTACTAAGCAATCAGACTCATCAATCAAACATCCCATTTTGCTTTCCTTAAACAATGTATTAATCATTATTGTCACCATTATTTGATCTTTTCTCTTTTGAATAAAATTGAAAGCATCTCTTTTTGTGAATCAATATTCTCTACTCTAACTTCCTCGTTAGATAGTGCATCGGTTGCTCTAATTCCATTCATCTGTAATTGTCTTCAACACGCCTTCTCGCTAATGCATCTGTGATCGAGAAGATGTGGGCTCGCAAAGAATGATTATGACTTTCCGTATATTTTTTAATCGTCCAATTCCCCTCAAATCAACAGAGAATCTAATCATGGTGACAACCAGTTCTTGTATCAACTTTCTGGAATTTTGTTAAGCCATTTAGGCGAGACTTCTTTAGACTTTTGCACATAGAAAATCTTTTGATTTCAATTTCTTTAGTTTGAACTAATATGGTCCTTCAGAACTAAAGCCAATTTGATGTGCTTAGTCACGATATAGTGCCTCGTTTCATTCACGAATGGTGCAAGTTTTCCCAAATTTGGGTCATTAGACATCCGACTTAATCTTTTCATTGACGCATTCATCTGGCCCAAAATATGTGATAGAATCTGGATGCAAAATACCCGAAATCATCAGCGGCTATTTGCATTGAATGTAATGAACATAATCTCAAGCAGACAAAATAAATGAAAAAAAGGTCATAAAGATCGTACCCTCAGAGATACATGAGAGCCAAAACCCTCGAAATCATCGCGACTTTCAAATTGCTTCCATTGAATACATAACAATCTCGATTAATAAAGCTGAAAAAAAGGCCTAAATGTTCATCCTCAAGAGTCTGGAGAATCTGAATCTGAAACTATAAAAATAACCGTCACCCTCCAAACTACAATGATGTAATGAACATATTTACTCCAAGAAGGCTAAAATAAATTGGAAAAAAGGTCATAAATGATCATACTCTCAAGGTGCAGTCTGGATGCAAAATACCCTCCAAAAATCACCTTCAAATTGCTTCCAATGCCATAAAATCGAGAACGGACAAAGCTGAAAAAAGGTCATAAATGATCTGTACTCTCAGAGGTACAGAGAGTACAAAAACCCCAGAAACCATCCAAGCGACCTCAAATTGCTTCCATTGGAATGATAACATAAACTGAACCTAAGAAATGAAAAAGGTCATAAATGATCTGTACTCTCAAGAGAGGTAGAGAATGCAGATGCAAAATCATCCAAACATCCTCCAAATACTTCCATTGGAATGTAATGAACATAATCTCAAGAACGAGAAAATAAATAGAAAAAGTCGACATAAATGATATACCTCAAGAGGTATGAGAGAGTACATATACAAAATACCCCACCATCCAAACGACCTCCATTGCTTCCATTGGAATGTAAAATATAATCTCAAGAAGAGGCAAGATAAAGCGAAAAAGGTCATGTAATGATGCCCTCAGAATGCAGAGAGTGATGCAAAAAACTCCCAAAACCATCCAGACCTCCAAATTGCTTTTTGGAATGTAATGAACATAATCTCAAGAAAGACAAAATAAGAAAAAGAAGTCCTCTTGCTGTACCCTCAGAGGTCTGAGTGAGAAAAAACCCCAAAGACCATCCAAGCGACCTCCAAATTCCTTCCATTGGAATGTAATGAACATAATCTAAAGCGACAAAATAAACTAGAAAAAGTCACTTATAATGCCCTCAGAGATGAGTCTGATGTAAAAATCACCCAAAATCATCAAGCGATCAAATTGCTTCCATTGGAATGCAAACATAATCTAAAAGAAGCAAAATAAAGCTGGAAAAAAAAGTTCTAAATGCTACTCTCAGAGAGTACATATACAAAATAACACTAAAAAGTAAAAATTTAACCAAACATCATCCAAATTGCTTCTAATGAAATGTAATGAACATATTCTCTTCAGACAGATCAGGAATATCACTAACAAACCGTAGAAAAATTGTATAAGAAACATTACTGATAAATTTTTATTTAATGCATCCTCACTAAATTGGTATTTCCTGCGTTCTCCATCTTCATGGTTCTTTTGTAAAAGAAAATGAGATTTTCTATTTCTCTTAGGTTTCTTTTGAAAAAAATATACCCTAAACCCTAAATCGTCTATATATTTCTTTTAAATTTCTCCAGTGCATTCCAACGCTTCTTCTCTGTTTGAGCAGAGTGGGGGAAGCTGTAAGCGGCGTCGTGAATCCGCATCCCTTTCGCCGTCTCAGTCAATTCCTCGTTAAGCACTAAAACGGGAAAAAAAATATTGGACATGCGTCAGCCATGGATTGGAGTCCGCACGTAAAGCTACGTGCGGACTCCGGACGTAATATTTTCTCGATGAGAAGGCCATCCAGGTCTATTTATTCCCTTTGTTATTTCATGCCCTTGAAAACAGTTTTTTTTTTCTTTTCAAATTTATTTTAAGTTGTTGCAAGATATTCAATTTGATCCTCATTTAGACAGTAATAAATTCTAGGGGTTTTTACACACATACTATGACAAATTACCTATTTTACTCATTTAACATATAAAATTTTATTATTATCTGTATACCACGTAAACTTTATTACATACATCCTCAAATTTATTTTAATCGTGGTATGTTTTTTCCTATTCAGGTAATAATAAAGTTTTATGTATTAAATGAATAAAATAGGTAATTTGCTGTGATACGTATGTAAAAAATCCTAAATTCTATTTAGAATATATCTCAGTTATTGAGTTTACTTAGAGATGGTGAAATATAAAATTCTCTTAATTACTTAATTAGTGAAAGATTATATTTATTTACAATATGCAGTCTCTCTCTCTCTCTCTCTCTCTCTCTCTCTCTCTCTCTCTTATATATATATATATATATATATATATATATATATATATATATATATATATATATATATATATATATATATATATATATATATATATATATATATTAGATAATTGAAAACAACCTTTTACAATACAAGAAAATATTATTATATTATTTATTTTACCTTTTTGTTTGTAGGTATGGGAGGTTTGTCTGGAAAATGAATGAGTTGATCATGAAAAAGGAATGCCTCATAGCATCAGCAAGAGTTATAATTTCATCAAATTTGAGTGCTCATAAGAATGCCAAAGAATATGTATTAGCTTTTAGGAAGCATGCTAAGTTATAATTGGAACCTCATAATTTTCTTTCACCTTTTATTTATTCATTATTTTTATTGTTCTTTTTAGAGAGAACTTTTATTATTGTTGCGTGCTAGAAAACCAGTCACTGTAGAGTGAAAGTTTATGCTTTAGCCTTGTTGTGAAATCCACACAGGTAATTAAAGAGCGAACAAGAGACACTCAAATTTTTAACGTGGAAAACCTCGAAAAGACCACGCTAAGATAAAAGCTTCCACTATATCTGTTTGAGTACAAAGTCTTCGATACGGATTCTGAGTGCATATAAGGGAGGAAAAAGCTGTAACAATCGAGGTTGTAATAGTTGTTGGTAGTGGGGTGGAATCACGGGGTTAGCGATGAAGGTGGCGGTGGTGGTTGATGGCCGTCGGCGGTGCGATCTTGCTTGGAGGATCTTCAAGCTTGAGCTTCTTCTTCCTCCTTGCTTGGGCTTTTCCTCTTCTTCTTCCTGCTTGGGTTCCTCCCTTCTTCCTTGTTTGGACTCTTCCTCTTCTTCCTTTCGGACTCTTCCTCTTCTTCCTTGGACTCTTCCTCTTCTTCCTTGCTTGGCGGTGGCGAAGGCGGCGGCGGTGGCGGTGGTGGACGATCGTCGGCGGTGGCTCCCTCTTCTTCACTTGTTTGACTCCTCTTCACTTGGCTTTAGCCTCCCCTTTGGTGTGAGGAATGAAGGCTGTTATAGATGGGAGGAGGGCACTCTTGTAAATTCATGTAAAGCATTACCACTCCCCTCGATCGGACGGATAATTCCTTGATCATTTGATGTATTTTGAGCATTTGGATGCTCAAATGAAGTCGAATTATGAGATCTTAGGCTCGTTAGATCCGGCTCGTCGAGGCCTTCGATTTGACTATAAACACTCCATATTTGAGAGCTTTTGAGATTTAATTGATGTCCCAAAGATTCCGATGATATTTTTGCTTGATCTCGATCGGTATTGACTCAAAATCATATCGGTTTCGACATCAAGATTTGTGCTTTATAGTATTTTGAGAGCCATATCGGTTTATTTTGGATGACATTAGCTTAATCATCCAAAAATATATATCTTTCGAAAATAGAGTTCTTCTGAAACGTCGCCCATGAATCATACATTTTGAGAGAATAAATTGTCATAAAAATACAAAATTATGATTGTAGAAAGATGTGTAGTGTAGGCATGAGATTTTGAGTTATGGAGCTATTTGGATACTCACGAAGTTTTCGGCATTTAGGGACGCGAGGCGTGGCGCCCGTCTCTTGTTAAGCTGGCAGGCCTTATGGCCCGTCGGCATCGCGCGTATCATGCGGCAGCTATCATGAACGTTCCGGCGGTCAATTCGTGTCAGGTTAGTTAGTCCGAATTCCGGTTAGTCAGCGCGTCGGTTGTGCAGCCATTCCGCGTGGCAGAATAGCGTCGCAGGCATTCGGTCTTGACCGGGTGAGCGTCCGGTTTGGTGTGAGCATTCCGGCGTTAGCGGACGTCGGTCAACGACCGGGCGAATGTAGGAGAGCCAAGCGTCCTGCGCCCATGGCGCGTCTACTTAGCCCGCCGGCCAGCCTTCTACAGATGCCGCCCGTGGCAGCGTCTTGAGCGGAACAGGCGGTTTTGAGCCGTTTTGAACCATTTTTTGAGGGGGTTTTACCATTTTGCCCATGTGAGGGGTTATAAATACCCCAGGATGAAGGAGAGGCACACCTTTCCCTCCCCTTTCTCTTGAGTGAGGGTCCTTTGGAAGCGCGTCGAAGCGTTGAAGCGTCAAGCGATCAAGGCCCGGTGCATCGTCGTGGTTCGGTTTACACGTCGACCGTCGGGTTAGGCGATCAAAACGGTGCATCGTCGTGGTTCCGGTTCTGACCCGTCGGACCGTCCGGGTTGGAAGGCCGCGGTGCATCGTGGTTCGGTTTCCGTCGTCGGCGGCGATCGAGCCCACGGTGCATCGTCGTGGTTAAGTTTACGTCGATCGGTTAGGCGTCGAGGCCAGCGGTGCATCGTCGTGGTTCCGTTTCCCGTCGGAGTTAGGCGATCAAGACGGTTCGCGTGGTTCGGTTCGACCGCGTCGGGTTAGGTTAGGATCAAGGCGCGGTATGGTTCGTTCACCGACCCGTCGGACCGTCCGGGTTAGCGATCAAGGCCACGATTACGCATCGTGGTTCCGGTTCGACCGTCGGACCGTCGGGTTAGCGTCAAGCCCGTGCTGTTGGTTCGACCCACGTCGGGGTCAGGTTGCGGCGATCAAGGCCGGTGCATCGTCGTGGTTCCGGTTCCGTCGTCGAACCGCGAGTTAGGAGGTGATCAAGGCCCGCGGTGCATACGTCGTGGTTTCGGTTCTGACGTCGACCGTCCGGGTTAGGAAGCGATCAGATGGTACATCGTCGTGGTTCGGTTCCACGTCGGTCACGGGTTAGCGATCAAGCGGTACGTCGTGGTTCCGTTCCGACCTCGTCCGGTTCTTTCCGTCGTCAGTTAGGGCGGTCAAGGCCCACGATGCGTCGTGGTTCGGTTTCCGACCTCGTCATTTCGCAGCCCGTCGGATCGTCAGGTTAGAGGCGTCAAAGGCACAGCGTCGTGGTTCCGGTTTCCGACCTCGTCCGGTTCGGCCGTCGGATCGTCAGGTTAGGAAGCGATCAGGCCGATGCGGTGGTTTTGTTCCGACCTCGTCGGTTCGATCGTCGTCACGGTTAGGAAGCGGTCAAGGCCACGGTATGGTTTGGTTTCCGACCTCGTCCGTTCTCGTCGGTGGGCGTTGAGCGATGTCGTGTTCGGTTTTCCGGCCTCGTCCAGTTCAGCGTCGGATCGTCAGGTTGAAGCGATCAAAGACGGTATATCTCGATGGTTTAGTTCCCCTGACCGTCAAGGAAGCGATCCGGAGATAGAAGTGGCCGTCCAGCGATAACAGCGGCGATAATGGTAGCCGGCGATTACGGATAGTGAGCCGGCCGGCGGCGATAGCCAGCAGCAGTGGTAGCGGCGTGTATAGTTAGCGCGGAGTGTGAGCAGCGTAGCAAGCAATGTAGCGTCAGTAATGTCGAGATAACCAGCGAGATTAGTGGCCCAGGTAGCCGGCCGGTAGCCAGCAGCGGTAATGCTTCTCATGATGCGGCGTGGCAGTGCGGCAGCCAACAACGGTCGGTTGCGGCCAGTGTCGATAGTCGGCGGGGTGGCAAGCAGATGGTGGTAAGCGGAGATTCGAGTGTTTGATTGATAGTGATATTTAACTTACGTTATGGATATAATTAGATCGGGGATTTTTTATTATCGAGGTTGTTTGTGAGTTGCGATGACATTAACATGTAAGTGGGTACAAAGTTTTGACCTTTCTAGGTTATTGGTGAGAATATTATTCGTCGGCTAACTTGTATGGAAGAGGCGTGGAGTCCTGGGGCGTTTTGACTATCTGGGTTGTTTGTCGAGCTTTGCTCGATGACGTGCTGCGTATGGAAGAAGGTGGGGAGATCCTGGGGCGTTTTGACTATCTGAGTTGTTTGTCGAGTGTTTTCGATGGCGTTAACGTATGGAAGAGGTGTGGGAGTCCAAGGGCGTTTTGACCTTTCTGGGTTGTTTATGAGTTTTGCTCGATGGCGTTAACCCTATGGAAGAGGTGCGGGAAGTCCCTGGGGCGTTTTGACTATCTGGTTGTTTGTGATGTTTACTCGATGGCGTTATGGAAGTCGGGAAGATCCTGAGGGCGTTTTGGCCAGCGGCGCGTGTAGTAGTATGGATGGCAGCGACAATGGTGATAGCCGTGAAGATGCCGGCAATAGTTCGGCGATGGCCGATGGTATGGCAGCTGATGACAAAGGTTAGCGGCCGTAAGGGGAGTGGTAGCGGCAACAGTGGCGTCAACGATGGCGGCAACGTCGGTATGGCCGGCGACAATGGTGAGCCGGCAGCGGCGATGGTCAGCGGCGATGGCAAACGATAGTCGGTGGTAGCCGGCGGCAATGAGATTTTACCATCAGAGGTTGTTTATCGAGTGTTATCAGATGACATGGTGTTTGACCTTTCAGGTTGTTTTATGAGCTTTACTCGATGACTGCTGATATGTCGAGAGTCCGGCGTTTGATGGTCGGAGATGACGATGTGCGTCTGATCAGGAGAATCCAGGGCGTTTTGACCTTTCTGGGTTGTTTGTCGAGCTTTGCTCGATGACATTAACCGTCTGGAAGATGAAGTCCACAAGGGCGTTTTGACCTTTCACGGGTTGTTTGTCGAGCTTTTGCTCGATGACGTGCTGCGTCTGGAAGAAGAGATCGCGGGGAAGTCCACCAAGGGCGTTTGACCTATCACAGGTTGTTAGTCGAGTGTTTACTCGATGGCGTTAACCGTATGGAAAGATCGCAGGGGAGATCCACAAGGCGTTTGACCTATCTGGGTTGTTGAGTTTTACTCGATGGCGTTAACCCGTATGGTGTAGCCGAGTTGACTATTGATCTTTGCCTTTTCATTGGTGTCTGACTTGCTTATCTTTTGAGATTAAGAGTTGCCCCGCCCTGCAGAATCAAGGAACAAAGTTTGATGAATCTTCATTCTTCGCCATGCTCTTTTTAAAGCTTGAATGCTCCACCCTCGATGGTGGTTTTGATCTTGTTGGAAAACTTGATTGCCATACAAGATGAAATAATGGGAATCAACATCCCACGAAAACCGCATGTTAGAAAACCACAGTAGAGTGAAAGTTTACGCCTTTAGCCTTGTTGTGAAATCCAAAGACACACATGTAATTAAAGAGCGAACAAGAGACACCAATTTTAACGTGGAAAACCTCGAAAAGAGGGAAACCACTGGCCCAAACCCAAGAAAAAAAGCTTCCACTATATCCCTTTGAGTACAAAGTCTTCCCGATAACGGATTCTGACATGAGAGAGAAAAAGAGCTATGTAACAACCACCAGTTGTAATTGTAAGTAGTGGAGATGCAGGGACAATTAGCGATGAAGGTGGCCGGTGATGGTGGTTGATGACCGTCGCAGGGTGACCTTGTTTGAGGATCTTCAAGCTGAGCTTCTTCTTCCTCCTGCTTGGGCTTTTCCTCTTCTTCCTTGCGGTTCCTCCTCTTCTTCCTTGTTTGGACTCTTCCCTCTTCCCTTTCTGACTCTTCCTCTTCTTCCTTTTCGACTCTTCCTCTTCTGTTGCGATTGACGGCCAAGATCATGCGGTGGTTGGGGGACGATCGCCGGCGGTGGTTCTCATCTTCTTCCTCACTTGCATTGATCGACGGCGAGGATCGATGGTGCGGTTGACGATCGCCGAGCGCTCTCCTCTTCACTTGTTTCAGCCCTCTTCACTTGGCTAGCCTCCCTTTGGTGTGAGGAATGAAGGTCTATTTATAGATGAGGAGGTACTAGAAATTCATGAAATCATACCACTCCCCTCGACGGACGGCGTGATAATTCCTTCGATCATTTGATGTATTTTGAGCATTTGGATGCTCAAATGAAGTCGAATTATGAGATCTTAGGCTCGTTAGATCCGCTCCGAGACGCCGATTTGACTATAAACACTCCATATTTGAGTGTTTTGAGATTTAATTGATGTCCCAAAGATTTTAATGATATTTCAAGCTTGATCTCGACAGATGACTCAAAATCATATCTGCCGACATCAAGATTTGTGCTTTGACTAGTGGTATTTTGAGAGCCATATCAATTATCTTTTATGATATTAAAAGAATTTGGGATAGTGCTGCAGCACAATATATTTTCGCACCGTACTGCAATAATTGATTGAAAAATTATTATGTATGTGAGTTTTGTAGTGTGGAGCGATAAAAATTTGTATTTTTTTTAAATCGATCTGCCATAATACTGTGATTATCAGAGAGCTGTTATTTGATTTTTTTTAAAATATAAATATTTAGCTAATTTTACTCTGAACAAATTGTATTTTCATATCATAACTCATAAGGTATGATGATTGCAAAAAAAATATAATTTAGTTTTTTTAAATAAAAAAATTATAATATTCAATATAATTTTTTAGATAGAAACTTTTATACAACAATTTCACTACTACAATTGTTCCAAACAAACACTTAATTTATAGCTAAAAAATTCAACCCTATCTCATTGAATATATAGAAACGATGACACGTATTGTAAAATTGAATGTTTAAAAGAGTTTTACTATCCATTACAAGAACCTTGATTGCTCTAAGGTCAAGTTAATTATACCTTGTTAATGAAACACTCAAAAAGGAATAGAAGATAACGGCCTTTGCTATATATGCATATTGTGAACTACGGTCCTGAAGAAGAATTTGGTTGTTGAAATTAAAATAAAATGTTTAAGAGGCTTCATATAATTTCTTGAAATGAAGACAAGATGATCAAATAATAGCAATTATTATATCTCAAAGAAAGTATATTCTAGATATTATTAATAAAATATAAATGGGTGTTTGTAGACATGCTTACACAAATTGATCCAAACATAAATCTTAGAGAAGACACAAAGAACATGTTGATATCAAAGTAGCGCTGCAAACGAACCGAGAACTGAGCCGAGCTGAGCATATGTGCGTTCAAGCTTGAACTTGTTTAATATTATCGAGTTCAAGATCCATTCGAGCTTTCTAAAATTGTGTTCAAGCTAGTGCTTGTTAACTACTATCGAGCTTGAGCCGAATTTGTTCACGATCTCATTCAAATTAAATTATCGAGCATGTTAACGAGCAATTTAATAAAATAAACGAACTTTAATCAAACCTTAATCGAGCTTGTTCACGAGCAACTTGTTAAAAAATATACATGGGCTGTATCAGTTAAAGCTTATTAAGCCTTCAAAAAACAATAATTTAAAAAATATTGTTTACAAATAAGCATTAATCAAATCGTAATCGAGACATAATCGAGCTTCTTATCAAACTTGTTAATGAACTTTGAACGATAATGTTCATGAACATAAAAGAACCGAACGACAAGCTGTTCAAACTTGTTCATTTAACAATCCAATATTTACAAAATATTCAAACTCGTTTGATTAGTTAATCAAATGAACAAACTCTAATCGAGACCACGAGTAACTTGTTGAATGCTAGATTCATTTGTAATCATAAGCAAAGGTGAAAAAAAATAATTTATTTATCCCACATAAGTCCCAATATATTTTTTTGTTGCTAATAAGCTAATTTATAAACTATCCCTAAAATGAACTTATGCACAAAATCATGAGATATTTAAAATTTTATCTTGAAAAATGACTTCTCTTAAAATTAAAAAAACAAAAAACAAAAAACAGAACCTTTCAATATAATATTCAAACCTACTTTGACATAAATCATTTGTACTACTGATAAAATAACCACTACACCTATAAATGAGGCAACCTTAGCACAAAGAAAGAAATGAAATATGATAAGTCAAGTAACGCTAATGTTGCATATTGAGCCATGGTCTATTGGGTAAGTGAACTGCCATGATTACAATAAATTTTGATTAAGCAAAAAATACAAATTATATGATAATAATACAATAATAAATATAACCCACAACCTTACTCAACACATTATAATCAAATAACATGTTAAAATTGATTAACACTCCACCAAATTTTAATTTCCTCATTAGCAAGTTAAAAACGATTGATACTTATAATATTAACTTGAAGAAGAGTATTACAAATTAAAAGGAAAAGTGCCAACTACCTTAGAAGGAAAAAAATCTCTATAAAAACTATCACAAGATTGTTTGTTTAAATATTAAATTTAGCAAAAAATACAAAAATCAACAAAAAATCTCACCCCACAAATGGCCATTAGGGGGGGTTGGGGACTCACTCCTCACCAAATATGCAGCAATGGTTAACAAAAATTTTCTGCTTCATATTTCTCATAAATATTTTTTACCTTTCATTACGGAGAAAGTTATGAATAAGAACCTTGAGAAGCCTCAATAGAAATCCACCAAGCCATGCACTGAAAAAGGTGGATCAATTTCTATCCTTGTTGCTTTGCCTTCAGAATGCAATTGTGGTAATGTATTTGCATCCTTAGCTGTAGCTCCAGCTCCACTCCAAATTGTAGCATGTGGCCATTCATTTTTCGAGCTTATCTTTTCTCCATTGATGGATCCAATTCGCGCTTCGAGAGCGGCCAAATTATCGGAAAAAAGCAACGCGACGAACTCGACCGGAACTTTCTGTTGGCGGTGAACACCATAACTAGCGACAGCCGTCACCCCATGGCTCCTTTTGTGAGCCAAGGTCACATGAGCCTTGGTTAGATTGTTCTCTAAATTTTTGTCTTTAAGGAATGCTTGGACTTCAGATTCTTTATTGGCCAACTGAAAATAGTTGTGATGGAATTAACATTACTTTAACACCATATAATGCTAATTTGAAAAAATATATATGTAGGATTTAAAGAGTTAAAAATTGGGCCAAGAGATATGAAATAGATCTCCACCATTAGTGCGAATTTTTTTTTGCGCTAATAAGCATTGCTATACCTTCTCTAACAGAAGTCTAATCTCGAGCACAGGGAGTGTGACAGCAGCATAAACAAGGTTGCCAAATCTCCTCTTCTCAGATTCTGGTGTTCTAATTCCCCCTTTTATAATATCTTTGAGTTGTTCGATGACTTGCTTCACGGCTAAGTCAAAAGGAACCTGGAAGATCAAAATGAAAAATGAAGTTAAGCGACACAAGCTCATAATCATTAAAAAATAAAATTGAGATAACATGGAATTTGGATCTGTTCCACTGATTTCGGTGATTTTTCCGTATTATAATTATTTAAATTGTGAAAAACTTTGTAATAATCATTTCTCACATGACCTGAATGGAAAATTTGTTATTAAAATTTGCTAATTTTGCGTGCGTAAATGCATGCATGTGTGCGTAAATAAAATTATATTTGTGAAATTTGAAATCTTATTATTTGTGAAAACTAAGAAGATATTGTACCTGCTAATGTGGAAGATTCATTAAACTCAAATCTATTGTTTTCAGATTGTCTGTTCTCTCTAAAAGAAAGCCACAAAGTCAGGTTAGTATTTCAATCACATGTATTTAAAAACTGTGTTATTTGATGTATTTGGAACATATCCTAACCATCCTACTAGTTCGTGTCTTCTGTAGCGATGTAATCATTGCTTATGTCAATAAATAAAAAACTGTTATTATATTTCCGGAATAACATTAATTTGAAGCGTACAAACAACCCATATTAGGACAACTCTGATAAATGGAATATGAATTTGTTATTAGATTGCATCTTGATAAGTGTCATAGTCAACTTATGTAACATGCGGAGTAGGTATCAGTACAGGGATCTTTGAAGCATTTAGTATCTCCATTGTAAAGTTCTGATGAACAACAACAATATTATAAAATCTTACATATCTATCTCAGAACGAAGTGGAACAGGAATCTGACTTCAGCCTAAGCTTTTGGATTATCTCTTTCATGACAATCAAAATTGCCATCATTTTCTCAAATTTTGTTAGCACGTATTTCCTTTGTGCAGATGAGCGAATAAGGAATTACTTATTTTTTCATAGACTATAAATAGGATCCTAAAGTATGTAAAAAATATTGAATATTAAATAAGAAAATAGAATCTTAGTTTCCTCTCAATCCTTGTGTGTGTGATGTTAGATGTGAATTCATTGAGCACTTCACAGGTCTTGATTAGTATTTCCGAGAGATGAATCTCATTATACCAATATAAAGCCTAGATCTTCAATTCGGTGATTTCTATCATTGTTATCTCTGCTAACTTGTTTTAGTGAATGTTGAACATGCATCAATGAAATTTTATCAAGTTTGAAACATGCAAGTTTTCTTTTTATGGTGTAAATCTTGAACATTGCAAAATTTTATATTCACTTTCATGTCTTGTAGAACTTTAGAATATTGCTATTAGATTAAGATTTGGAATGAATTAAGTGTGATTTTGCTCAAACGTGATTAATCTTTACTGGAATTGAAAGTTGGTTATCCATGTATTGTGATCATTTTTGTTTTTCTTTGAGCAGCCCATCTTAAATTTGTATCAGTGAACAACATGCCCTAAAACACCCTACATCATTGATAGTAGGCATGATGATCTGATTTATGATCCAAACATAACATAATATGCATCTCTATTGTCTAGCCATGCTGCCATGCATAGCATGCATCTATGAATTGAATTAAAATTTGCATATAATATAACATCAATCAATATCATCTAAACCATTCATGCTTACTTCAGATTTTCAACCAGCGTTGAAGATACATTCTACAGAAGAATTTTGAATGATCTGAGTTTTAAATTCATATATAACATAATATCAATCTGCCATCTAACCATTTATGTTGTTTTCTTTCTCAGACTTCTGACCAATGAGTCAACAATGTATTGTTCAATAAAAGAATTTACAACAATAAAACGCACAAAACCAAAGCTAATATATTTTTTTAACCAAATACAATAAGAATGTTCCCTCCATTACGCAAAAAATTTAATGGACTCTTGGAAAACAATTAGTTGAAATGACATTATTGACTAAAGAAAATAAAACATGTAGCACATTAGATATTGCCAGATAACACAAATCTCACTACAATGTAAAAGATTAAGGTTCCTAATCATTCCCCTACCTGGATAGAGTTGAGATAATCAGCATTTCTGATTAAGACCTCTCGCATACGCTTTTCCCATTGCACCCACTCCTTTGCATATGAGCCTTTGTTTGGTTCCGCCCTACGTCAAGTGGTTCAGTTGAATAATATTAGGAACAATCTCGTGTCAAAAAAACAAAGATAAACTGCCTCGCCTTATGACTTGTTAAGAAAACAAAAACAGTAATTAGCGTGCAATACAAAAATTTAACTGTAGCAATTAGGCTGACTTCAAAGGGAGTGGAATCCTGTATTCATCTAATTGTTACGGTGTAATTACATTCATAAATATTAAACCCAACAGAAATAATTAAAATACCAATGAATGAGGGATGCAATATCTAATAAGAATGAGTAAATTATGGCTAAGTGTAACTTTATTTTCCAAACTGGGAAAGTGGAGTTTCGTCACCCTCATTTTCACCAACTAAACAAATTTTGTTGCGGTATTTTTTTCTTTAAGTACTTCAGCAGTCATATGACAAGCTAAACTCTTCTCGAGTCATTTATGAGAAGCCAAAAAGCAGATAGCAAGGAGATTCCAGGACAACGACAAGATAAGTTGATCGACACATAAAACAGTTAAAATGACTAGTGCTTGAAGTATAAAGCCAAGCAGTCCATCTAATTCAATCAATAATTCTTAAAGAAGTTATAAAAAAAATTATTTGATACTTGAAGCTAGAACCAATAACAATCATATCTTGAGTCAACCTTAGCTAAAAATTAGATCAAACCTTTCTTGATCGAAACTTAGCTGATGGAAGGGCTCGATCCAAGCTTGATTAGAGCTTAATTCATGGACATTGATACCAACCCGATTTGAACAAAGAAAACTTCAATATACATAAAAATTCATAAATGCAATATGTATACATTAAAACCAATCATATATGCATGAATGCATGCGTATCTACTACACATTCATGCATTGAATAGTTATGTGCATGTGTATGCAACTATACAATTTGATCCAATATCAAGCTAATTCAACTCTATCCACAACTAGTCATTTTGAGCTTGATCATACTTAGACAGGAGTCATCATCTACTAGCTCACTTCACAGCAAGTATATATCATGCCAACAATCAATCAAACTTTCTATCCGACTCTGAACTTCTAAGAAAAATTCACATCCATACTCAAAGCAGAGCTTGTTAGGAATCGCACAAAATAAGCAAGCAAATGTAGATAAACCAAAAATAGTAACTCTTAACTGGAATGAACAGAGAAGGATTTAATAAGGCAGCCCCAAATAATTGCCTAAAGGATTTATAAAGCAAAGCTTGTTAATAGCAGTTTCCCTAGTGGCTGAACTAGAGAGGATGTCCATCCTGCTTTATTGGTAATGATTAAAAACGATGTACATTCGTTTTAAAGAAATATACAAGTCTTCAAGTTATCATAATTTGGAGTTGTTTCAATAAAATATGAAGTCATATTCACAATCAATGAGTTAAGACTGACAGAAAACGCAGAATATCAACATGCAAAAAATTGGTAAAAACACAGAATATGACAAGCAAAAAATAGTAGAGTTCCTGTTAATAGTAAAAAAAATTGCAAAGATAAACAACAAAATTTCTTCAACCCAAGAGTTTAAATAACATGAAGGTTTCCAGAGTTAATATGTGCAGATAAAGGACAGCATTCAACACTACGCATAAAACATAAATCAATTATGCGCTTTTTTTTTTATTGTAAAGCATCTCTTGAAAAAGTAGACGGAAAAAACAAAGGATCTTCCTATGATATTGTAGCCCTTGAAAATGACCTAGTCTACCTAGAGATAAGATATGATGGAATTGTAAGCAGTTAGACATGAGAGTATCCTAGAGCCATGGAACACGTATGTGGATACCCAAACACACAAATCTTAAATCTTTATAGAATCGTGAAACTCAAAATTAAGTCTTTCCGATATAATTACTAATACTCATTATCCATGGTGCATGATATTTGCAAATAGCATTCTCCTGCTACAAAAGGTAAATCAAATGCTTATGTGGAGCAGTGAAAAATGAATATGGAACACACATTAAGTAGAATGGAGATTGAATACATTACATGCAGGTTCAAATGAGGTAAAAAAATAACATTCAAACAGGAGTGATAGCAAATCAAACGATTCCATGGTGTGACCGGTATAACAATTTGATACCTTCAACACAACAACAATAACAACAACAACAAGCCTTAATCCCACTAGGTGGGGTCGGCTACATGAATCCTTCGTCTCCATTATGCCCTATTATGTGTCAAATTCTCATTTAAATTAAGTATACTAAGATCATTTTTTTGACATACCTTCAGTCCATATATATTTAAAAATGTGGAAAGAAATAAGCCACCCAATAGATTAAAGCTAAATGATTAAAATCAAGTCATCTATCACTTCTATGATAAGAAACTAACACAGAAGTTGATGAAATAAATGTTATGGATTCAAGTCATGATGCGGGTACAAAAAAGTTTAGTAACATAAATGCACATCCATATGCATGGATAGCATAAGAATGATAATGTTAGCTATGTAGTAACCACATAGGGGAGAGATTAAAAATATCATTAATTAAAGATGGTAAAATACAAGTTGTGATGGTTTGGGGACATCAAATCGAGAGAAATAACAGATTTGCATGCTTCAAATAAAACTGACAATAAACCACCTATACACTCCAATATTTTATCTATATATCAAAGAAGTGTATCAAATGTATTGCTGCAATTACATGTGAGCTACAAAGCACTTGTGCCAAGTAAAATCTTGGCTAAAATTACAGACTTTTAAAATGAAACGTTTTGACCAAATGATCACATCGAATGCTTCCCAAGTTAATACCTTCCATGCCTGCTTGTGTGAAGCCTATAGAGATTTAACCCTTCCTCGAGTACACTCCCCAAAGATTCAGGTAGAGGTGGCCTGTGCACAGTAAGAAACCAAACTTTTTTTCATTACCATTAGCAGATGCCAGTAAAATACAGTAGCAACCAAGGAGATTATCTTCATGGAGGTGAAGTAATTTTCATTTCCAATAAAGATACCTTATAGGACGCTACTTTGAAGAAACAATTGCATCAAATACAAAAATTCCATTGTCTCTGTAAATTTTATTTGCAAAGGATGAGAAATTAACTGAAAAAAAAATCAACATTGCTCAAGAATTTCAAAAATGCATATAAGGATAAACTATAGCTCGATTACTGTTAGGTGAATGGTACTGTAAATCTTATGTGCAAAAAGGTATGGTAGAGAGAAGCATCCACTAGTATTTGAAGTAGTTTTAAGTAACCAAAGAGTTGTCAATTACAATATGATTACATCAATGATCAATGTTGAGTCTATATCTTTTTGTTATTCAAAAAGAAGTGTTTTAATATATATATATTTTTATTGATGATATAATTCTAATCAGTAACACATCCATTAAAATAAGTGAAAAATTAGAATAATGAAAATAAATTGTTCAAAAGATGGTTATCTTTGAAGTAGCAAACAAATATTAAATATATGATATATAATTTTAACGAGTGGTATTAATAATTATCAATCAATATTTTTTAAAATAAAAATTATTATTAACAAATAAAAAGACTAAACACCTAGCAATTGCCAAAAATTGCTAAGAGAAAAAAAGCTAAAACCAAGAAAACACTGGCCAATTTACCTACAGAGAGGAACCCCAAGAGTCCTCATTTAAATCATCTTAAATGAAGGCTGATAAATCTTAAAGGGTGAATAAATATTTTTTTTTATTCCACCTTTACTTAATATAGCGAAGTTGAAACCTTTTGCCCAAAAATTCGGATCTTTAGAACTAGAAATGTTAACATCAAGGGCAATTGACTGAGAATCAGAAATACAAACATTCCCAACACGTTGATCATCATGAGCAAATTTCATTGGAAGATATGGATCAAGAACTTGTGTGCAGATAATGTGTCAATCATTACATTGGACTAACATACATAGAAGGCCTTAAATCCAAGATGGGACCTAAAACTGATTCAAAATTTTGTTTACAAACCAAATCAAAAGTAGACAGAATTGCCACGAATACATTAAAAGGCTGGTTTTATTTGTTGAAGGACCCCTCTAATCTGAATACTATAGGATTTCCGTAGTTTTGGGTGTCTTGTAGCATACCAAAAGGTTGTGTTTGAAAATTTTAAAAGGGGAATGATAAATCGGAATGGCTTTAATTTCAACCTTATGCCAACAGCTACAAGCAGTGAAACCAGTCCAAATTTCCTCCAAAGGGATAGTAATTTCCAATTCAATCAGGACCTTAGCGACTATTGGTTTGGATAGTTTAGTAGTAGTAACATTCACTTAAAGCAAATTACCACGAATTGAGCCAGGATAAAGTAGATTGGTTGAAAAAGTAAATCAAGAGCCGCCGAAGGCAACCAAATCGTAGTAACAGGAGATTTCTCAAATTGAGGTGATCCTCGTTGAAAACTCATCCACTTTAAAATTGGAATAATAGGATATCCACATGAGCAGCCACATTGAAAACTAATCCACATAAGAGCTATTTAGTTGTCTGAAAAGGAAATCCAATGCAAACTAAAAATTAATATATTTAGAATACTTTTAGGTAATTTTATTTGAAAATACTTCAAATGTAAGAATTTACTTTTCCTGTCTAGTAAAGCAAAATAATGTAAAATAAAATAACGGTGGCAACGAGTGACGGGTAGTGCACGACGTTGGCTGGTGGCAGCAGGCACAGCAGGTGGTGGCAGGTAACAACGGTTGACGGCTAGCAGTGGACAACAACATTGCGTTTACAGTGCACCCATTTTAAATGAATTCCAAATACATAATAAAATGAACTATAAGGTGACTTTAGAATTCATTGATGAAATACATTGTATTTGAAATGCAATAGACTAAACACCCAAATTTCTAAAATGCATGTATTTACACTACATTATATATAACATCATACCAAACAATCCCATAATATGAACACCTTAAGGATAGTCTTGAGTAATCAATTTATTGGGTTAATTTGCAAGAACATTAAGATAGTCAATAAGCTCAATTGAAAATTCACCAACATATCTTAAATTGTCCATGAATTTAAAATTTCCAAATTGTGTAGCCCCAAGAAAAGTTTGAAAAGGGTGAAAAAAAGAAAGAAAATGCCAACTCAAAGATCTCATCAATGGAAAAAATGACTGCAAATTTACAAGATAAGGGCAACTTGGAAAGAGTTGCTGAAGAACATAATTGAAAAATACATGGGGAATCAAGAGGATAAAGCAGATTAAAGATCATGACTCTTCTCCCCAGTCACAACTTTTGTGAATGAACAGAGAGCAAAAGTCAAGGGAGATCACAATAATTGAAATCCGATGAGCTGGAGCATCCATGAGGGAATCATCACATTACAAAAAAAATGGAGCATTGAAGATAATAGTTGGAGTGGGTATTAAGAAAAATCCAAAGCTAGCAAACACACGATAAAAAAAAAAAACGTTGTTCACAAAATGTTAAGTAAAAATTAATAAGCGACGAACTAACCCGAAGAAGCAAAGGTGAGCCCAAATGCCGACTCCCAAAGGGACAGTAGAACCACAATCATGGGGAAAAAGATCCAACAAACTACTACCAGGGAGAGCTAAGGAGACGTTGACAAACTGTTGGACCAACGCAAGTATGATTTCAATGAGAAAGAAAGGTCAGATGAATGCTGATATAAGCATGTAAAACATGAGCTAGTCTTTGAGTGGGAGATCCACTTGGAGTATGAGCATGCTCGCAAGTAGAAGGGTGACTGATCACTAAGCTAATATATTCACACCTTGTGGATAGGAGCGAGGCAAGTTGAATGGAGCGAGGTAGGGATTGAATCAAGGAATTTCTTCTATGGTAAAGAAACTTTGAACAGAGCAATTATCAATAAATATTATTAAAAGATATAATAGAACATTGATTTGATAGTTTAAGCATCTCAAATCTATTATAAAAAAGAATGGAGACATAAATGAGGATATAACCATGATAATTAAAGAAGAAATTTATAAAACTACAAACAGACTGATGATGTTGTATAGATCCAAGTTTTAAATCATAAAAAGGCCATTAATGCCTACATTAATATGGAAGAAATAAGAATATTAAGGTAGTTGTATCACAAAAAAGGATAAAGTAAAGAATGATTATATTAGAGGAACAATTGAAGTGATGTTTATTAAAAGTAATTAAAAATATACTTTTGGACAAGTATAATGAAGGGTAAAAATGCACCTATTAAACAAACAGATAAAATTAGCATCAGAAGATTTGAGAGGAGAAGAGGCATGCCTAAGATAACATGAATAAAATTAGTGAAGCGTAGACTCAACACATTGAACAAAACTCAATAAAAATGAATAGAAAATAAAGATCCATTGAGACCACAAGTAGTTTGGATAAGGCTAATGATTTCAATGATGATGATGATGTAATATAGTAATAAAGAAAATATCTCTATAGATGCCCATAACAATAGAGAACCTTTACCTATCAGTTCTCAGTAACGGCATCTTGACAAGAGCACCGAATCGTTCGATTAGTTCACTCTCAAATTCTTTTCGCCTCTGGAAAAGTAACACAGAATATAATGAGAAGAAATTTACTGTTTTTAAATGTAAAAATTAGTAAAATGAGATATAAAAGATGCCACATACCTTGCCATTATAAAGGTGGTAAAACATAAGCAAGACATAACCAGCATGTGGAGATGACTTGTCCAAATTTCCCTTCAAAAGAATCCAAGAAAGTTGTGTAAGAATATAAAAGAAACAAAATTTAACAAGAATTTTTTTTAAAGCGACAAACAACTGGCTAAAAAAAGGGAGAGTTATACACATACCACACAATTCTTATGCATTTATATATCCAACATCTAAGCTTTAATATTTATTCATATAATACTTTAATGTTCAAATCATATCAAAATATATGCCTGAAAAATTGTATTTCTTTTAGGAAAAATAATATTAGTGAAATTTTTATTTTGATGTTAAGATTTTAGGTGTTATACTATTATGATATATAAATATTAAATTTTAGTTGTTTAATATATAAATACATAAGAATTTTGTAGTATGTATTTAAACCCACTTCAAAGAATTGAAAGTACCGGGTGATTAACTCGTTGGAGTACTCGAAATATGAAAACAGCAAGAGCATCCAGAGAAAAGGGATTTGAATCGGTTCCTGCATGATTCAATATAACTGCATGCTAAAACAACTAGGAGATAACCAGCAAATAAAATATCAATGTGATAGAGGATTATAATTTACACATCACAAGAATCTATTTTTAAACAAGAATAAGGAGGAGAATTAGTTCACAACCCGTAAGAAGTATAAAGATAGTGAAGATTATCAGTTGACAATAAAATCAAGAAATGGAGAAATAAACACAAGTATCAGCATAAGAGGCTAGCTAACAGGGATATCAATAAAAAAGAAATAAAAATAACTAACTCATTTTGAAATAATGAGGTGAGGTTAGACCATTAAGAACATGGTCGAGACATTCCACAATGAGGTAAGATAAATGCAACTATGGAAAAGACATGGTAATCACTAAGCCAAAAAATAGAACTCCAGTGATCATTTAAAAAGAAGAGGACTTACAAGAAATGAACAAACGGATTATTTGGTTGCTCAAGTTAGAATTCATGTTTTGAAGAACAATGATGTTTGTTAAACCTATCATTTAAATGGATGTAATTACAAACTAGACTAACGAGTAAGCAAATTAATAATCACAGATAATCATAATAGCACACAAATTGATACATAGGGAGTAAGGATCTTGTGGTTCAATAAGGTGATAACAAAAGAGTAAGAAAAGAGGTTAAAATTCTTAGTAATTGTGGGCTCCAATTGGCAAAAATATGTAGTCATTTCAAACTCCCTTGAACAAATGAATGGATATCAACCATTCCACAGCTTATCGGATAATTCTTGAAAATTGCCTAACAAGTTGTTTTGGTTACAAATAAAGTATAATTAGATCGAAACTAAGCTTCACCGTTTAATATTTATCAACTTTAATATACTTTGTACAATCATGTTGCATGATATTATAAATAACCTGTTATATCAGATTTATCTCTCATTATTCTTAAAAATCTCATGCCAGAAAAGACATAGCACGTGTCTTTTGATAGTGTGATTTTGATACTAAATGGCACCACAAAAAAAAATAATGAAGATTGGGGGCACTTTGACTTGGTTTTCACCGCAAAATAATACCTTAAATCATGACCATGACCACAGTTCAAAAGTTCTCTAATAGACCAAATTTTCAGCATGGTTAACCGTAGAGTATACTTTATAAATTAAAATCTCTCTATTAGCAAAGATCAGCTTTAAATTGTCCCTTTAAACAAATATTTATCTCAACACTACAAAGCTCTTTTAGATGACACAACTTATGGCAATCGATAAAAATCCTTCTGTCAAGTTAAGTCTTCTATCTAATGATCTATCTTCCTCATTGACAAGACCTTGCTTCCATCCCACGTCAATGCCAATCCCTCGCCTCTTTGCCTCTCGAACAAGAAATGCAAGCACACCTCCGTTTCCCTTTCTCGTTCTCTCTCGCATCAACCACAACACTCTCATCTCCTTCTGCCCACAAGCCATGCCATTGCCTTCGCACTAAGTCTCACATGCTACTCTCCTCCTTTTATTTCCTGAGACCTCAGCCCAGTGAACTCCAACCAGGTCTCCCTCTTACACTCTCATTTCCTTCCTGAGCCACCCCCAACCTCAGCTCCTCACCATGCAACAATCATAGTAGTCGTGTAACCTTCTCATTGTGATCTTGCTCGTCTCCCTCTCTCCACATGCACATTACCGACACTCTCTTCACTGACCAACACCTAGCTGCCACCCCCAACTTGGGCACCCTAGCCAATCCCCTCCTCTTCTCTCCTCTCGCACAATAGAACTGCCAACCAACAACCTCCCCTTCCTAATCCCACAAAACACAACACTCCACAGTCAACTGAACCTGATTCTCTATGGCACCACCATTACCGAGCTCAACACCACCACCCAAATGTTGCCGACAATAAACCCCAATTGGACAACCAACCACTACCTCATTTCCTTCTTCTCATTGTCAGCGAACCTTACCGACAACCATCTCTACCTCCCCAACAGCCTCTATCTCCTCCAATTTTTTCTCTCTAAATAGAGAGAAGTCCTCTCTCCTATGTCCTCTCTCTACTTTACCCTCTTCACCCATCCCTCTCCATCTCTTTCTCTCATTAAAATAAGGAGAAAAAAAAAACTTTGTTTCTCTACCAATCTCTCTCTAAATAAAAAGAAAAAACCCTAATCCTCTTCTCTTTGCCTCACAAACTCCTTTCTCTCTCTAAAACAACTATAAAAAATCATGTTTGATCTCACTAAAAAAAAAGAGAATCTCATCATTTTGCATTTTTCATGCTTCGCCATTCTGTGCAAAGATATCAAATGCACCAAATCATCAAAATTAAGCACCCGTATGTGTATTTCTTGGAGCAACGTGGATATTATATGTTTGTAAATTGTAGGTGAAGGCCTCATACACTTTTTAGCGCGGTGGGGAGTAAGACTTTGAATCACTAAAATTAAGTACTTATACAAATTGTTCTTTATGCAACAAGGAAACATGTAAAAAATGTCTTACATAAGTTCTAAGAATCCATACACGCCATTGCATCTATGTGAGGTCATTTGCATCTCTTATTGTTACACAACTCTTGTTATTTGCATCTCGCATTATTGTAGCTCATGTAAGGCTACAATAAATTAAGAAAGGCTCTCCATCTAGTATGGCATTTGCATTTGCGATGATAAGAAGTATCACAACACCGAACTACAATGAATCATAACAGTAAACCTAATCTCTTTTAATGCAAACACTAGAAGCTCTTGGATCAATATGAAAACAAATTGCTTGCAACCCACAACAAATATTTGTGAGTTACAAGCAGCAAACATATGCTCCACATTCATATACGCACGCATATCTATGCTTCACGACAAAACAAAGTGCAAAGGCCTTGCAGCAAATCATTTCAATTCAAAAGAGATATTTGAAGCACACTTTTAAGAATATTAATTACTAAAAGTTTTACATAAAAAATATTGATCAAATTGAACATTTACTAGACAAATTATTATCAATTATGAAAATTATGATTTGAAAGAAAATTACAATATGCCAAAAAAATTATCCACTTAACTTTACTCATAAGTAACGCTTGAATCCCTACCTACACGTGAAATAATGTATGATCTAAGTAAAATCCTTTCAACTTTAATAGAACTAAACATAATTGAATATACCACTTTGCCAAGGTCCAAGAACAATAAATAGAAATTAAAAAAAAATGATTTGTGCTCAAGGAACAATGGAGAATAGCAAGTGCATCGCTTTAACAAGTATGAATGCTAAAAAAGGATTCAAGCCATACAAATTAATAGGATAGGATTACTTATTTTATGTTAAATAAGATATTGTGTGCTAAGTTGCTGAGCACAAAGTATTGCTATTTTACCAAACAATGGAGCATTCACTCCATGTGCACATACATGTATACTAGATAAGGGATAGAAGAGAGTGCAAAAACAAAATAATTTCAAGAAAATCATGTTGGGTGGGTTAAGCATTGTCCAAGCCAATACTAAAGAATAATGCATCAAATAAAAAACTAACTTCCTAAAATGAAATGCATAGGACCTTCAGAGTCAGGAACAACTGGAATAGCTGATGCTTTTGTACTCCGACACATGTCCTCGATCTAAAATGTAGAGAATCACATTAGTAGCCAATTTAGAACGAAAGACATAAGGCACGTGATCATGTGAAAGAGAATACGCTAATAAGTTAGAAGAGTGACATTTACCTGTCTCCACACTTCTTCATTGGGTGCATTTTTGTCGGCAAGGGTTATAGTATATGGTTTCCGCTTGCGCTCCTCAGCTACCTTGGGCCAATATCGTCCTGAAAGTTTTTGCAAACTCAGCAAATATACCAAAGACCTTGTGTTAATTACAAGCTACTACCAACCAAATAATAATATTTTTCGAGTAGATATCCTAAAACAACATTTTTATGCAAACAGTTTAATCAATATTATTTAATAGATATTATCAAAAATTACATTTATTATAAACATAGCCGTTAAATATACTTTCTCATTAAAGTTATGCTTACACATCGGGCTATATTCTTTGCTCATAAAATTTTAAAAAAAAGATAAACTAAGAAATTTGATATGCAAACATGTCCATAGCAGTTGATAAAAATAAAAGAGATAAACTTCTCTATTGAAAGGAAGAGAAGTATGCAGCTGAGATGATGATGCACAACGTCTTAGATTTAAGATTCATCAATGCAAACCTTTGATAAAATGCTTAAACAAACATGCAAAGGATCACAATCACTAACTCTCATGGTTTAGAAGAAAATAGAGAAGAACCCACACTGAAGGAAGTTTAGTCATCATAATAATATCATGATGTTTCTCTTACCATTCTTCCAACTAGTTTACCTCTTATAAGAGATGTTCAACATATTTTTGATTTTGTTCTTAGATTTGGCTCTCTACATCAATTAATACATTTGATGTGACCTAAACGAGGATAAAGGATTACAACAATATAATATTGGTAGAGAAGACTTCATTTGAGTTGGAAAGAAAGTCCTTTTCAAGCACTTAGATGCGTACTTAGTCATCTTCATTTAGAACTAACAATTCAAAAATTACCTCTTCTACAAAAGCTTGCATATCGACAATATTGTCATGATATCTCATTTTCATATACTAGCAATAGTCAAGTTCAAATTATAGATTTCTTATTTTGTTATAATATTCAACAACCAAAAGTGTGACATACTTTTCTTATTTTAGTCTCATAAGGTAAGACGGCATCACACACCTTTAAATATGTCTACTTCACCGCATCCTAAATATTGTTAGTTGTGGTTATGACCATATAGGTTTCACTATCTTCTTGTTCATTGAATTCCAAAACTTGAACATAATTGAGGAAACTTCTATATCCATGTGGAAAAATGAATATAGTCTTAGCCTTGTATGGGGCTCAATAAGGTAACCCAACTTCCTTTTTTCTTCAAGAAATGTTAGCATATGAGATTAAGATAATTCATTCCATTCAATTTGAAAGAAAATTGAAGATTTTTGTGCTCAACTAATACAGTTTAATTGGAATCATTTAATTAGTCAACTAACTTTTGATGTAGAGGACACTTTGATGAGAAAAGAAGAAATTTACTCTATTGAAAGTTGAAATTAGACAATAGTCGTCATTGCTATGGAGCAACAAGTGGAGACAATGGATAAAAGTTACCTTTACAATGACGCAATGGATGTAGAAGATGAATAATAGGTGGAGGGAGTAGATAGAGAGGGCAAAAAGACGGGAAGGAGGAAAGGATTTTTGGGCTACTAAAAGGGAAAAATGTAAAAATAAAAAGATTCAATTTTATGTTAATATCATTGGGGGTCTTGCCCCCTCTATTTATCCTGCAAGATTCTAAGATCCTCATAGTAACTTCCATCTATAACAACTACTAATTATATTTGAAATAAGAAAGACTTCTAAGTTCCTCATGCTTACATGGACTTTAGGTACTTTCTTGCATCCCTTTGTTTGGTTGCAAGATTGAACTCAACATTCAGTTTTAATATTTGTGTTAAATGATAGGCTTACCTTAACACATTGTTCATCGAAAGAAACAATATTTGTCAATAACTATCGAAGAGGAATCAACAGAGTCGAAACTCTCTTGATGAGGAATGAAATTCAAAGCATAATAAAAAATTCCCATGTCAGCACGCCAAAGATGTGCCATATTTGACAAGCCAATTATCATTGTTCCATTCTTTAAACGCTTCTTAGATGGGGCATTATTATTCAGGTTTAGGTTAAGTTGATTCATTTCAAGTTAATTGGATTAAATGAGTTCTACTAAGATTAATTGAATTACGTTGATCCAAAAAATTACATGATCAATATAGAAAATGAGTTACGAGGGCAAGTTCAGGATAAAAAATTTCAGATCAAGCTGGGTTCAAACAAAATCTCCAACCTATATAATAATAGGTGATGTTCAGATCAACTCAATTTTGAGTTAGACTCGAACCCGACTCTTTAACCCAAATTGACACCCCTAGATGGAGACATGGGGATCATGGATTAGATTGGGTTATGGTTTCAAGCAAACTGATGTGGCGCATCATTAGTAGACGTAGCAACTGAGTTGCATATGTTGCAGTTCCATGATTTTGCTGCTGATGAGGCAGCTGAGTTGCAAGTAAAATGGGTGCATGATGTAGCGAGCAAATCTAAAAAGAGCACGAGCATCGAGATGGTGAGCGAAGCTAGTGAGGAGCAAGGAATACATGGAAATGGAGCATATGTAAATTATTTTCTTTTTTAATGGTAAACAAAATTAAAGTTGTTGGGGATGACCTATTTCAGATGTCCCATTAAAGCATAATTCACTCACATGATAGATACTTTGGATTAAAATCTAATTCATAATCCTAGATCTAAATTCAAAAATATTTCAATATTTAGAAAAAAAAAAGGTTAAACGAACTGAAGCACCTGAGGAGAAAGAAATGTTCGCCCTATTTCTGTATGTAAGAAACTAATACCGTAAATGAAAATTGAAGACAAATACGAATGCAGACTCCAGCACTTCAATATGTTGTCTAATGATGGATTTATGGCTATGCATCAAGCAAACTTCAGAAGTATGGCAGAGTGCTTCAAATCATGCTAGATTAAAGCATACATCAAATAAAAGACTATTGATTGAATATTTTTCTGATTGCACATTTTTTGTTAGTTTATAAATAAATTTGAGATTGCAGTAAGCCAGTAACACGAAGGAGAGAATTACTTCACACCATCCATAATCCATGCATATTATAAAATCTTGAACCATCAACAAACCTTTAATCATATCACCCATTAAACTATGCATAGGACGATTGTCTCCAAACACGTCAGGAGTTTTTAATATTTCTTTGCACAAAGCTGACTTGGCACAGCCAGGTATACCTGAAAATAAGGTAACAAAGTTAAATAATCTGAAAAGAAACATAACAAAGATGACTAGTTTGAAACGGTCGGAAAGCCAAAAACAGAAACCAAATATTATACTATACATAAAGATGAGGCAACAAAGTTACGTAATCAGAAAAGAAACATAACAAAGATGAGTAGTTTGAAACGGTGGGAAAGCCCAAAACCGAAACCGAATATTATACTATACATAAACAAAGAGAGATGAAATCACTTTCCAGGGTCTGATACATGAAGCAGACTACTTAAAACATCGGTAAAATTTCTTTTGAAAGAAAAAAACAAATTAAGAAAGAAATATTTTCTGTTACAAAGTAAGAGAACAATTGTCACCAATAAAAAAGTGGTGAACTTCACAAAATTATAGACTCTTTCTTGTAAAATAAGTATAATAAATACAGCAATAAATTCTTCAGCAAGCATATAAAGCTGAAGATAATTTAAAGCAGATAAGACACATATACAAGAGCGCTGCAAGCAACTCCAAAGTTCTGTTGAAGAAACACCCTACCTCCACCCATCCAATACTATTAAAAAAAAATGAAAATATTTTCGTTGTTCTAAAGTAATTTATTTCTAAACTTAACATTCCCTCCCACCCCCAGGTCTACAAACCACTCAAAAAAGGGCTGTTTTTAATGTTTAGCTAGTACATATGTCTACTTTTTAAGTGATTGATCCAAGAGACTCCGCAAGGCCTGCCTAATCAAGAGCAAGGATACCTGGGTTCTGAGCTAACCACACTAGGCCAACCCAAAATACAAATTTAAGCCTTAGGAAGACACATGAGCATACACATCAAACTATAAGGAAGCTAGTCCTAAGGCACATGAGAGAATGCAATATAAAAACCCTGGAAATATAGGGTGAACTTTCCACCCTCATCCAATCGATAAGATTGCATGTCACCACATCCTAAAAACAGACGTATCGAATCACTACATTGTGTGACCATTTTTGTTAAGAGTTTATCATTTTCTCCTATTATAAATAAGAGAATGTCGTAAGGCCAAAAAAGTTCCAAATACTAAGAACTTCACTTGCCTTAATGCTCTCTCTTTCTTTCTCTATCATGCTGCTGAATTGGTTGGTATAGACAAGAATGGCAAAAAAAAAAAAATCTTTTTATTACAATTTAAAATGGGTCAAGTACGCATAGCATTGCCAAGAATGGTATAGAAATCTATACAATCCTAAGAAGAGTCATCACTATTAATAATTACAAGTTGAAAACAATCCATAAGGTTTAGAAATATATACAATCCTAAGAGGAGTCATTACTATTAATAATTACAACAAGTTGAAAACAATCCATAATGTTTCCACCAACCTGTACTCAAAACTTCACTATAGTCCGCCACTTATACTAGCAAACCATTTCCCTTCAAATCTAATACTGTACGCCTACCTATCCTTCCTTCTATTGCTGTTGTGTACCAACCTTTCCTACCAACCATATTTTTCTTCCAAATCTGTTGCTGTCGGTAGCCTTTCATTTCTTTTGTTAAGGCTGCTTGATAGCCTGTTTTCCACCAGTCTTCATCCTATAAATCTCCTTGCTTGTATTGGTGGTGGCCTTTATTTTCTCAAATCTCCTTCCTTATGTTGTCATTCATGGTTTCCTTCGATTTCCTTCAATTGCATGCATTTGAAACTTCAACATTCCCCCTCAAATTGGATAGCAGACATATATCATTCCTAGTTTCCCAAATATAGTTTTGAATGTAAGATTGCAATGTACCTGGGTGAACATACCAACAAGTTAACTATCTGTTAGAAAATGAGTACAAGTCAATCTGTTATGCACTTTTCTTTTATAAAGTGTTCGTCCACCTCCACATATTTGATTTGATCATATAATACTAAATCATAGGCAAATGCTAACGGCAGATTTTTATCACAATAAATCTTTAAGGTTCTTAAATTCAATCTTCAAATCCTCTAAGATATTTTCTAACCATAAAGTTCACGATTCCTTGAGCAATTGCTCTAAACACATGTTTTATAGTTGATCTTAAAAAAAATTGTTATTTCTTACTTCTCTGCACTATAAGTTCCCCTCCTAAAAATGCATAATAACCTAAAGTTGACCCTATCAACAAATGATCCTACATAATCAACATCAATATAGCCTTTGCAATTTAGAGTTTCATGCCTCCTGCAAAGAATCCCTCTTCAGAATTTGATTTTAAACGCTTGAGAACTTAATAAGTGGCTTGGAGGTGGGATTCCTTTATTTATGCATAACTAAAAGGCTTCCACAAATGCTATATTTGGACATATGTGAAATCAAAAGATTAGTTTTCCAACCAATCTTTGATATCATCATTAATGAACGCTAGCTCCTTCTTCATTAGTGACAAATCTCTCACATAGTTCCATTGGAGTTTCACATGACTTATAGTTTAACAAATACTTCTCTCAAGACATCTATGATATGTTTCAATTGGGAGATAAATTTTTTTGATAGGATCACTGTTATACCAAAGTGTCAAGCTTACCAGTCATTTCATCTCAAATTATTTAATCGATTGTTTTCGAAGTGACTGTTTCCCCTTATCATTACTTGTCATAAGTATATCAACAACAACAACAATAATCCCACTAGGATTGTCACTATCCATTCATTTTATATGTTATTTTTTCATACTAGATCATTTTATCATCTTAAGTCTTTTGTCATACCTTTCTTTAAAATCATTCTCTTATGAATTTGACTTTATGAAACCATCTAAGGCGACTCTCCCTAATCTTATCTACCACTGGAGCTACTCCAACTTGTCATAAGTATATCAACAACAAAAATAATAAGGATTGTCACTATCCATTCAATAAAATATTTTATAAGATTGTGTGATTTCCTCATCTTCGTTGATATCACTAGCTTTTGCGAATTTGACAAGCCATGCCCTTAGTGATTATTTGAATCTATATGAAAATCATTAAACCCTAATAGAGGATTCATATAAACTTCTTTCATAACACCATATAAAAAGCTTTTTTTATATCATAGACTATCCAAAGTTAGTGGCCAAAGAAAGTAGGATTTGAATGCATTCATTTTTGTAATAAGAACAATACTTGTAATTAGGATTTGACATGTCCTTTTGCTACAAACCTATCTTCATAGCTTGTTAGGCTTCCATAACTTCATATTTTAATGTAAACACATTTAAAAACTACTGCCATTGTTCTTGTAGGTACCAAACTATGGCTCTTTTCTAGAGAACTCAAGTCTTCTCTTGTAGCATCCTTCCAATTGTTTTTAAAGCAAAATTTTATAATCAATCAATGAAATGAGTACAACATCAAGCAATTGCAAAGAATTGCTTGTTAAAAAATTTTGCTCAATGAAATGACAAACCAAGAGACAATTTTTAAGAAATCTCACTTAAACGTGTCTTACTTAAAGCCCAATTTATCTTTAGAGGGAAGTAATATATTTTCTCTATATTTCTGCCCCTTCTAACAAAAAGGAGAATTTGAAACATTTTGCTCACTTCTTCTAAACTAGAAATACTAGCATCGAAGTTACTAGAATGCAAATCTAGATCATCAATATCCCAAACTATAAGTTAAAACATCTAATGGATCTAAATCAATGATCCTGCATGCAAATAAGGTGGCAATCACCTCCATTAGGCAAATGGGATCGAATGAAGGCAGTGATTCCACAAAAAGATCAAGAGTCTAGGCAATAATGTCATATTTTTGTTTTTAAAATTTGTAGGCAATAATAACAAGAAGAAATAAATTGTGAATACATTAGACACTGAAGATAATAATAATTTCAATGAAATGAAAAATAAATCTAGATCTCATAAAGGACCTAATTGTGATGTGGACACATTTAATGGAAATGAAGAAAAAGATTTTGAGGATGAACTTGAAGAATGAATGATATTTGATGATTGAAATTGAGAGTGTATGACCAGTTTCTTTTTACGTATCAAACTGTCTACTTATTTTTCATATGTTTGTGACTTTATTTTTGATAGTTGTGTTGAAAATTTTAATTTTAAAAACCTAAAATTAAAATTATAATATTTTAAAATTTAGTTTATATTTATTATTAATTATATGCCTATATTTATTTTTTAATGTCATATTTATTAATTATATCATGGGGCTTATGCATCACGCCTCGAGGCTTACGCCTCACCCGATAACAACAAATACACCCCACCCAATGCCCCCGACTTTTAAAACATTAGTTATGTCCCATGCTTTACATGACTCCTCGTTAATAATATTCTAATTATTCCCACAATCATTCATCTGTCTATTCTCAACATTTTCTCTTTCACTCTCGTTTTGAAGAAAAGTACGCACTAATTTCTCTACCAGCTATCTCCTCTCTTTCACAAACAAACTATACAACTCTAAGGGAAGCTCTTCTATTGTTTTAACAAACCACATTCACTTTGGCAACAAATAAAATCCTTGCCCCTTTATTCAGCCATCCCACATCTCCTTTATCTTTCGACTACCTATATACAGGATACTAACTATTTTCTCTTTACAACCAATCTCGGTCTCCCCCTCAAACTTTCTTGCCCTATTATAAGGACTCCATCGCTCTCTTTTATTCATCATATCTCCCCCCGCTCCCATTTAGAAAGAAGTCATCATGCTGCTGAAGATGAATCCTCAAAAAGGTGTTCAAGAGCTTACTATAAAGGATATGCAGTGAGACTCCATTTATAACATAAGCTCACCGAATTGAAAAAAGGCAGCATGGAGAAGATACCAATAACCATAATAGTGACTAGTCAGAGGGAGAAGATGAAGAGATTTTTTTCTCACCAAGAGGCCTCAAGTGATGAAGAGCCAATAGCTCATCTATTTTGTATTGAGTATAAGAGCAAAAACCATGACCATGGGGTGAAGATTAGGCTATTGGATTTTCAAGGTTGTATGAATCTGAATGAGTTCATTGAATGGCTCCTAACTGTGAAAATGATCTTTGAGAACAAAGATTCCACAAGATCAAAGAGCTAACTTGGTAACCATCAAACTCAAAAAGAATAATTCCTTATGGTGGAAGAATATGAAGAATAAGTATCAACGAGAAGAGAGAAATGAGATCACTATGTGATCTAAAATGAAAAGAGAGATGCAGTATAAATACCTTCCACTTATCCAATCTACAATAAAAGGACACAACTATAAAGAAGTATACCACTATGTTTGAGCAACTAATCATATAATGCGAGTTAGGAGAGCCAAAGGAGAACACAATGCAATGATATCTTGGAGGATTGAGGCTGTCCACTATCAACATAGTATTGTTATAACCCTATTGGTTCTTGCTGGATATCCAAACATTAACTTTAAAAGTGGACAAGTGGCACACAACATCAAGGTTGATATATCCCTTTAAAATTTATAAATGAAGCATGAATCTCAAGTTAAAACATGTATACAATCAAATTAAACGACTCTGTGAAACGAGTCCAATAACGCTAAATCGGGTCAAATCGAGCCCAAATGAGCTCGAATCAAGCCCAAAAGCTATACATAAAAATTTTAGAACACTGATTGGATGATCAAATGACTTCTAAATTTGACGTGCTTATAGTGGAACTGAGCGGCTCGACGAGACAAATCCAACGAGCCTAAGATCACTTAGATCGAAGATCATTTGAATGGTGAAATCACCAAAAAATTATCTATGATCAAATGAATCAATACGAACCGTTTGATGGAGTGTTTTGAGATTTTGTCTACAATGACCAAAATACCCCTCTCAAAATCCTATAAATAAGACCTCATTCTTATTATGGGGAGGAGCTAGAAGCGAACTTGAGAGAAAGCTGGGAGAGAGCTGGAAGTTCGAGTTTGTCAACATAACCGTTGTTGTCGATCGCTATTGTTGTCGTCACCAACAACTGGCCAATTCAATACATGTAACTTGATTATGGACTTCCCATTATCAAGATTTCTTACATACATTTTTTGTAATCCTGTTATCAGGAAGATTCAAACTTTGTACTCGAAAGTTAATATATAGTGAAACATTTTTACTGGACAAGGCCTCGTGATTTTTCCCCTATTTATGAGGTTTTTTCACGAAAAAATTTTGGAGTTTGTTGTTTCAACTATTTGTGTGTGCTGGATTTCCATACAAGCTAAAACGTGAAGTTTTATTCTACTGCTATAAATTTTTGACACGCAACAAGGGTTGGCCCGCCCTTCAAACAAAGCTCAACAATGGGGTTGGGAAGTAAGGGCCAACCTTCTAAGGAATCACAATCAACCACACATAAAAAGAAATCAATCCATGAAGAAAAGAAGATTGATCGGACCAACACCCCTAAGACTTTTCCTTGACAAAAAATGCTTCAAAAGTTATGGTTACAGACACATCGCATCAAATTGTCCAAAAAAAAAGTGATTAGCTGAGTGGAAAGCAATTGAAAAAATAGATAGTGAACATTGAATTGAGAGCAAGTGGAAAAAAAATAGACATTAAACATTCAATGGAGGATGAGTATAAGCTCCTCACAGATGATGGAGGGATGATTGTAGTTAGGCGAGCTCTCCAAATCAAGCTCAAAAAAGAGTAATAGTGGCTTAGGCACAAAATCTATCATATTTGTTGTGCTATAAAAAGGTGTGGAATCTCATCAATGGAGGCTAATAAAAGAATGTTATGTCTACTCAAATGGTGAACAAGTTAAGCATGACTGCTCAAAAGCATTCCCAACCAAATTGTATGATTTGGTTGAAAAAAGAGAATGAGATAAAGGGTTAATAAGAAATGCCTAGTAAAATTTTCTATTACAAACAAACTTCAAGAGCACGTGCGGATGATTTCATGCCTATGGATGCTTATCACATTATGTTGGGTCAACCTTGGTAGTATGACAAGAAAAAACTACATGATAGCGACAATAATATATGTTCATTCACTAAGGACGAGAAACGCATTGTACTTCTACCTTGAAAGGACTTTGAGGTGATAGGTGATCAATTAGAAGATCTTTTTACAAACTATGAGAGTGGCATCAGTAGAACAAGCATTCGTGGTGCTAAAAGAGAGTTATATAAAGGGGCCGATATCCGATGTAGCACTACTTTTATTAAAGGAATCTCAAGATGTTATGACTAACAGTCTATTAATTGGATTGTCTCCACTAAGGGAGATTTAGCATGTCATAGATCTCATCCTAGAATCAATACTCCCAAATTATCCAGCCTATCGGATGTGACCAGCTGAGTATGAGGAGTTGTAGAAGCATATCGAGGATCTGATAGCTAGAGAATTGGTTCGTGAGAGCACTGACTCGTTGTGTTGTACCAACTTTAACTGTGCCCAAGAATGATGGATTATGGCGTATGTGCATTAGTAGTATAACTATGAACAAGATAATCATCAAATATCAGTTTCCCATTCCATCTGTTGGATCAGCTGGTGGAGTGATCACCTTTTCTAATATCAATCTACGTAGTGGCTATCATCAGATTCAAATGAGACCCACAGATGGGTGGAAAGCAACTTTCAAGACTCAGGATGGGTTGTTTGAGTAATAATAATGTTTTTTGGCTTGTCCAATATCCCTAACACTTTATGTAACTGATAAACCAAGTCTTTCGAGCATTTATCAAAAAAATGATGATTGTTTATTTTTATGATAATTTAATGTACAACCACTTTGTGGAGATCATCTATAGTATTTAAGATAAGTTTTTTTAATTCTTTAGACAAAGACGTATGAAAATCTAAAGAAGTGTAACGTTGTAACTCTACAAACATGCTTTTTGAGGTACATTGTTTTACTAGGTGGCATTAAGTTGAATACAACTAAAATAGAGGTCATTATGAATTGGCCCAGTTCATAATCTTTCATTTAGGTGCATCAATTTTATCAATTGACTTTTATAAGAGGCTCATTAGAATTTTCAATTTTATAGTGGCAACATTGACTGAACTTTTTAAGGCAAAAAGATTTTTCATAATCAAATAAGACAGGCTAATTTTGAGGCACTAAAGTAGCAGATTACTTATAGCCATAACCCAACCCTACCGAACTTCAATCAAGTATTTGTGGTAGAGAGTGAACTCATGCACCATCGGCCTAGTGGACAAAGGCCCAAGACCTCCTGCGTGAGGTCGCAAGTTTGACCACAAGGGAGGATGGATGCGAAAGGTTTGTGGTTTTCTTTTTCTTTTTTTTTAAAGATCGAGAATGATGCTTCCAATGTGGGAATTAGCCCAATGTAGAGCCAATGTGAAGACTCCGTCACCTTCTTATATAAGAAGTTGAATGACACGAGGCAAAGTAATCAACCTATAATAAGGAGTTATAAATCATTTTTGAAATCTCTCAGCCATTAGAATTATTACCTGCTAGCAAATGAGTTTACTCTTTACACTTATCATGAAGCTTTGAGATTCCTACATAGAGCAAGTTGAAGGGTAGATATGCCACGGTAGATTTCCTCTTTTCTTTTTCTTTTGTACATAAACACAAATTTGAGAGCTAGAATAAAGTGGCTGATGTTTTGACTCGTAGCCATCTATTGATCACACCATGCAATTGATGGTAGTTGATTTTAAAATTTTGAAGGATCTCTATTTCACTGATGAAAACTTTCAAGATATTAGGGCCCATTGTCAAAAGAAACCATATGATCAATATCATAAGGCTGAAGAATATTTGTTCTTTCAAAAAAGGTTGTGCATCCCAATATATTCACTCATAAAGGTTATTTAATGAGTGTCAATAACAGAATAATCAGACATTTTGCCAGAGATACTCTTTTCTTAGTGACACGAAATATGGAGAGACATGTCAGACAGTGCAAGATGTGCCCCATAGCTAAGATGTAAGGGCAAAATATAGTCTTGATTGGATGTGAACATAGATTTTATTGCGATTCTATCATGAACATAACAAAATAATGATTCTATTATATTGGTGGAAGATCACTTCTTCAATATTACACATTTTGTGCCATGCCACATAATGATGAATGCATCATACATTGATGATCTCTATTTCAAGAAGATAATCCATTTTTAAGGTGTTTTCAGGAATCACTTCAAATAAAGATATGAAATTTCTAAGTCATTTTCAAATGACCTTATGGGGCAAACTGAGTACGAAACTTCAGTTTAATTAAACAACTCATCCTCCGACAAACGAATAGACAATGGTGATGAACCACAGTTTAGAAACCTTCTCATATATTTTGTGGACAAGAATATCAAGTAGTGGGGACTTCATTCTTTCTCAAATTGAATTTACTTAAAATAAGTCCACCAACCAGACCATGGGCCACAATCCTTTCAAAGTAGTCAATTTCAAATGAGCTTATGGGGCAAACTGAGTACGAAACTTCAGTTTAATTAAACAACTCATCCTACGACAAACGAACAGACAATGATGACGAACCACAATTTAGGAACCTTCAAATATATTTTGTGGACAAGAATATCAAGTAGTGGGGACTTGATTCTTTCTCAAATTGAATTTACTTAAAATAAGTCCACCAAACTAGACCATGGGCAACAATCCTTTCAAAGTAGTCTATGGCCAAAATTCTCTCACACGTTTGAAGATGACTCCTAATCCCCCGACTAATGGATGCAATACTAATGTTGAAGCCAGAGTTAAAGAGAATCGAATACCACATGACTAGATGAAGAAAGAGATTGCTACACAAAATGCAAAGTATTAGAAGCAGGCTAAGAAGTCACATGTTGTGGTGTTCAAATAAGAAGACTTGGTATTGATCTAGGTGAATGAGTGGCTTTCTACACATTCAATTGGGAAGCTTAAGTATAAAGACAATAATTCGTCCTGCATCCTCAAGCGAATCAATGAAATGCCTCCAAGATTTATTTGTCTGATGATTACAACATTTCTCCCACAATCAATGTTAATGACCTGTCACTATATTATGAAGATCGAGAGTCCCAATAGATGAAGGTGATGATTTCTGAATTGGATGACAGGTTAAGGCCCTATTGTAGATCTAAGGTTTCTTTTAATTAGTATAAATATTTGCTTGTGTTGTATAAGGTTAATTCATATTGTTTTAAAGCTTAAAGACTAATTTCTCTATTTATCCCGAAGTGAAGGATTGTAACCTCATGTTGTTTTCAAGTTTATAGGATGTTTTCTCTATTTACCCCTAATCGAAGAGTTGTAATCTCTACTCCATTAAGTGGTGTTGTTATATCTTGACCGAGAACATGTGATTAATCTAATTTCTATCCTTGGAAGACCATTCATGCTACTATTCAAACCATCTTAAGAATTAAGCTCAATGTCCTGTTATAGATGAATAAAAAAAGAAGGATATGAAACAAACCCACTATTATAAGAGAGAAAAATTTGATGTGGCTTCAAACAAACATTTCAAGGTCTAGAACAGATGTTCAAGATAACATTTGTTTTCATCAAATGATTTACAAGGCAAATAGAGAATTAATCCATTACAAAATAGAGAATTAAAAACTAACAAGCCAAGCATTACCTGGGAAGAACACAATAAGACCCTCATCTTTTTTAATCATGTCTATGTTTGTGGTAGCGGGATAAGTAGGAGCTGAATCCTCATCAGGATGAAGATCGCCCTCTTCATCTCTGATTCCATCTATGATTGCCTGGAAATTCTCAACCCTGACAAGATTTCCAGCAGATCCTATCAAAGCCTGGTTTTGTGGACTCCGCATGGCATACTGCTCGAGAAAAGGTTCAGCTTCAGAAAGATAGGTTGAAGCTGACAACTGCCTGTGTCCAAACTTTCGCCGAATATAAACAGCCCTGCAAAAGTAGGCTATATAGGCTTTGTGCTAGCTATATGCAGAAATGACAATAAATTAACCAAAATAACAAAAGCAAAGCGCAAAGCTAACTATCACCATTCATCCAGCATTTTACTCAGCTCTCTCTCTTTGCCAGCTGATGTTCCCCAGATTCTCATTTGCCTTTCAAAATAAGAAGAGATCGATTTAAAGAAGCAGTAAAATAATCAAGATAATCATAATTAAGTGATGGAAAAAAAATGACAAGATAAGCTAGAAAAAGCATGACAAATGAATGGAATTGAGGGCAATTAATATTAACTTTCAAGCACAGTGTCCTGTGCATCTTCTCAACCAGTAGATCCGTAAAACCTCCAACATGGTTCGCCTGCAACTAACAACCTGCTCTACTTCTCTCCCATCATCAGTTCTCAACCTCACCCAAATATCTCCATAGCCTGCAGAACATTTTTCTTTGTTTCTTTCAATGACATATGAGATCTCACACATCTAAAACCTAGCAACATTGAACTCAACTTCTTCAAGTCTGAGAACCCACACTCCCTACAACCTCAAATCCGGGTAACTTCATTGCATTTGTATTAAGTATAAATTTAGTTTTCTTTCTCTCCAGTACTCTCATACAAAAATACAAATAAATAAATAAAAAGTCGTTAAACTTTGATCTAGATAAATTGAAGACCCCAATCATCTATTTTTTTGTTTGATCTGTCATTAATCTTTGGTTTGAGATGTGGTTCAATTTCCCACTAATGATCTTTGGTTAGGATAAAGGAATTGATTGCTTGTCCACTAATGAGTATACATCATGAAAATAACAGCACTTTGAAATAACGTGAAATCATATGTGTATGCATGTATGCCTACATACATATCTACATATACATATACATACATATATAAGTACACACCCATATATAAATATATATATATATATATATAAAATATGATTTTAGATGAATTGTTGAAAACACATCGATCTTAGGTTTGATTGGGTTTTGAATACCCTCCTTCGCCATTGACCTTAGGACTAGAATGAGGTCCATGCACAGGGATTGACTTCCATCTCATGCACAACTATGTTAAGATGAAAATCATCAATAATTTTTAAGATATCATTGAGAGGAATCCAACTTAATCACTAAGTGACTTTGATGTTGTGAATGATGCAATGATCGTCTTGTTAAGCCTCCTATGGCCAGAATTTTGGTGAAATTTAACATTATATTTAATTTTAATGTTGTATAGATAAGCTCCCCATCATCTAGTTATAAGAAGAAAATAGAATTTTAAAACATCACATCATACTACTCCTACAACATATTTTGACATAAAATTTCTAATTATTTCAAGGCACATCCTAAATTGAGGAAATCTAACTATCAAGTCTGTGACCTTCCACAAAAAGTTCATATTCAACCTCCTAGCTACTTGATGGTAAATCCTCCCTCATCAATTCAAGATTATTCTAAAAACATGAATCCTCATTTAAGCTATCTTCTAGATATAATGACTGATGTTTCTGGCCCTACTAGCCTCTTGGTGTTAGTCACTTCATCAGCTACTGACATTATCCTTGAAAAAATTCCTCAAATTCTTGAAATACCTCAACCCCATTATATTGGCAAACACAATGATGATTATATATCTCAATTATTATCTGATACATATTGGAGCATTCAAAGTGTTGATTCTTTAATGTATAAGAGATTTATATTCTTTAAGGCAGAAAGGGCAACAATTCTATTGGCACTCAATCACTTGCTTTCATGCTAGATAATCCAAATGAATAATTGTGTAATTCATAATCCAATGGATGCTTTATCTTTGATATTCTTGTTATTTCTTTTGGTGTTTTTGCATTTGTCCCTTTATCTAGCAATTCTTAGTTATGCCCTTAATGTACTAATATCATTATCAACTTAATATATTTACTTCTAAAAAAATATTGATAAATTATTATAAACAAAAATATGCAAGATCAAAAACGTACCTTAAATAGTACGTCTTATAGGCTGATGGGCCATCTTTGAAAAGTATAGATAAACCATTGCGGATCAAAAAAGTGCGAATCTGCATTTAATAAAAAAATTACAACTAATAAATTAAATCATCATAATCATTTTCCAGCCAAAATAATCATGCTATCCTTTCAAAAAACAAATCATTAGAAAGAACAAAATAATGATCAAGCACTACACAAAATAAACGAACAAATTTGAGAAAAAATTTATAACTATTTTCTTGTCATCAATTTTGTAGCCTGCTCATAAAAGACGTCAAGAAATATCTTGAGTAAAGCATTATTAGATTAAATCACTAAGGGTATAAATCATGGTTTTAAGTTTTGGTTTCAGTTGCTTTGACAATCGTGGAGCATAGTCATGATTTCATTATTTATTGTGAGATTATCTCACAAGCACATTATACGATTAATACAAATGTTTGATGCGAATGAAAATGATTATGTTAAATAAAAATGACTACATGTCTACATCTGTATAATAAATGATGAAATTCACCCCATTATTGTATTAGCTAGAGACGCATTGTACTCATGCACGTAAATAAAAAAAATAAAAAATTACCTATCTTTTGTGATCATGTTAGCAAAAGAGTATAAATAGAATACTTTAAAGGTACACATTCAAACTGTGACTCCTATGATAGGTGTACTATATGATAAGTTAAATATGAAAATAATGAAAAAAGTTAACAGTTCTCTTATGCACCAGTGTGAAAACTTTAGCTTCATCTTTACTTCTCATGATAAAGTGATATGCATGGATTTACTAAAAAAACTTACATATTATCTTCTAATTCTTGAATTACTATTAAGTATCTAACTTTGGATGTTATATATATGTAAACGGATAAAAATTGTGTGGTATGTACGTAAATCTTCCAAAAATTTTAGTAAGATCATATGTTTCCGTCTTTGTAATTCCAAGCTTCTGGGCCAATCATTATAAGCATTGTGGTAGAGCAAAAGGTTAGATTAAAGAATAATGATCATGACAAAAGAGTCATTAGAAGAATCAATAAATTTATTTTAAAAGAATAGGAGATTTAGATACACACACACACACACACTATATATATATATATATATATATATATATATATATATATATATATATATATATATATATATATAGACACACACTAGGGGTGTAAACCAGTTGAGTCGAGTTTTGGCTTAATCAAGCTAAGCTTGTTTAAATCCTGTTGAGCTCGAGCTTAATTACCAGGCTCGAGCTCGAGCTCGACTCGATTTAAAGAAAGTCAAGCTTGAGCTCGTTTAAAAAGCTCGATAAATTATTCAACGGATAATGAGATACACGATAATTACAGTTCGTCATTATGTAAACGAGTCGACTCGATAAGCTACCGAGCCGAGTCAAACCAGACTCAAACTCGAGCTCAAAAATTTTTCGAGCTTGTTTATGATACTTTGTGATTGTATTTATAGATGATATTTTAATTTATTCAAGGGGTGAAGCTGGTCATGACAATCATCTCCATACAGTTCTACAAATACTTAAACAAAAATGAATTATATGCAAAAAATTTCAAACGTTAATTCTTAAATCGCTATGCCATTGTCTAGATTTACATAAAAAAACAATAGAATTCGAATAGACTGATTGTTGTGAAGAAGCTTTCTGGATGCTAAAAATTTGCTTGATGAATGTATCAATGCTATCTATTTTCTCAAACACACAAGGTTCTCAAATTTACAATGATGCATCATTTGTGAAGGATAAAAGAGTAGTTGTTTATACTTCCAAACAACTAATTAATGCATTATCCTACAGATGATCTAGAATTAACAGTAAATTTTGCATTAAAAATATGAAGATACTATTTATATAGAATCAGGTGTGAGGTATTCACCAATCAATAAAGTTTAAATTATATTTGAACAAAAAAAGAGTTAAATATAAAACAAGGATGATGATTAAAACTAATCAAAGATTATAACCTAGATATACAATATTATCCAGTAAGAACAAATATAATTGCAGATGCTTTAAGCAAGAAAACTTATGACAATGCAAGCTGGTTAATTACTTAATATGAATCAACCAAAATTATCTATAATTAAATCCATTGAGAAAAGATTTATGTTATTGAATCAAATGATCATACAACTAACTTTGAGAAATCAAATATGCAATGCATTATAACACCCAAAATTTAGGGAAAAATGTACATTAAAATTTCACCAAAAATGTATAATTTATACCGTACTTTTCACATATTTTGAAAATGACCAAACACATTTTTTATTAAATTTTAAATTTAATTTTGATCATTTTGATATATAAAAATATATATGTATAATTAAGAATAACAGTAATTATTACTTAATTAGCTAATTAATAAAAAATTTCAAAAAAAATCTTTTTTAATATTATCGAATTGAGTAGGCTGGAAATAGAGAATCGAAGAAAGCAAAAAAAAAAGAAGAAAAAGGGAGGAAAGGATAAGAAGAAGAGAGAAAGATGGAAAAAGTAGAACGGAAGGGAAAAAAGAAGAAAAAAAAGAGAAAAAAAGAAAAGGAGAAGAAGATTTAAAAAAACACAAAAAGAGAAGAAAAAAGTGGAAGGTTAGAAATTCAGGTAAAGAATTCAAATGTTCTCTTTTCTTCATAAGTCTGGTTAGCTTTTTAAGATAGAAATTCAATTTTTTATATTTATTTTTAAATTGATTTGAATTTGAATTTGAATAGATAGACTTCAATGTCGTGAATGAAGAGAAATTCTTCTAAAATAAAAATATTATTTTGAGATTAATTGAATTATTTTAAGTTAAAATCTAGAAATTAATAATAAATTAAAAAAACCATTATTTTTAGACTATTTATGAAAGAATAAGATGCAAAGAGATAGAAATAAGAGAGTTTACCCCAAATAAGATCCTATAATTGAGATAAGTTAATCTTTAATCCAAAAAGTTAATAATTTATCGGTATAATGTTTATAGAATTTTTTTTTATATATATTGAGCATGCTATTAGCACTATTTATCAATAAAAATTTTGTATTTTTATACAATCACAAGTTAAGTAATTTTGTGATATTTAGAATGTTTATAGAATTTTTTTTATATTGGGAATGTTATCAGCACCTGAATTTTGTGATATGTATAATGTTTATAGATTTTTTTTTTTATATTGAGTATGTTATTAGCACCTGATATATACCAATAAAATTTTTGTATTTTTATACAATCAAATATTAAGTAATTTTGTGATATTTATATTACTAAGAGTTACAGATATTTCATAATATGATGCATAGTAAAATAATCCAATATAAAGTTTTATATAACATATTTCCTTAACACATGTTCATGCAGATGATTGCTTCAAATAATGATTTTAAAAATAAAATAAGTTTCTAAAAGATTATATCATATGAGATAGGTCGGTAAACGCAAGTATGAGCACAAGAACTGATTAAGTAAACTTCAATAGGGACCAAAAAGAGGTTCTCAGCTCTCTCTTCTGAATGTTAGTACATTACAGTACAACTTTGAAGTGAGGGTCATTAATAAATAGTTAGATAGAATGCTAAGAGACAACATAATATTTTGAATGTGGTGAAGCCTACATACATCGTATGGCATTTTTAAGGCTACAAATAGCAACAAAAGAATAAAGAAGAAAAAGCTAAACAGGTAATTTCACATAAGAACTATTATAAAACTTAAAATGTTAGAAATTTAAATAATGAATTTTATTTCTATACAAACACATACTAATGATTGTCTTTCACTCATACAAATGCAAACACTACTTTAATTCAAGATTGCTACATCAAATTAAATGTTTATGATTATAAATGCTCATGATAGCTTAGAAAACCTACATGCATGTTATTACTTCCTGATTTTGTAATTTGAATCTTGTACTACATAAATCTTATGTGAAGTAAATTCCTTGTGATATTATATTCATCTAGAAAGTAACAAAATATATCAAAAATAAAGAAATAATTTTAGTGGCCAAAATTGAAGTGAAGTATAACGAAATTTATAACTAAGTGGCATACTTGATCAATGGTTAAAGTTGAACATCAGATGCTAAGTGAATTTTTACAAACTTTGCTAATACCAAAATGAATATAGGACAATTTTTGTTATTGGGCTACCAAGGTCAAGACAAGTTTGTAATGCTATATGGGTTATCAGTGATAAGACAACTAAATAGGCACATTTTCTGTCTATCAGACAAGCTGATCTCATTAAGAAGTCAGTAAAATCTATGGATGAAATTTTACGATTACCTAAGAGTACAAATTCCATAATTGAAGCTTGAGATGACAAGTTTATATATGAATTATAGAAAAATATTCAAAAAGCTTTTGGCACAAAACTAACTTTCAATACTACATTCCATCCTTAAATAATGTTAGTCAAAAAAACAACCCAAACTCAAGAAGCTTTGCTAAGATTATGTGTCCTTGATTTTGTTGAAGGCTAAGAATCTCATGTACAATTAAGAGAATTTGCATATAATAATGATTATCAAGCAAACATTAGTATGGCTCCATATGAAGTACTTTATAGAAGAAAATATTGAACACCTCTAGTTACGCAAAAACTAATGAAAGAAAAATAATTGATGCAGAACATCATAAAATACCATGATTGGACATCAATATTTCCCAAGTCTCTACAAAAGTGAAAATCGAAAAATTTACCTGCACGCAAGATGATGACATAAAAATCGATGAGTGTAGGGAGCAAGAATTCATTATGGAGAGCCGACAATTATATTATTACTAATCTTTAACTAAATTAAAATTAAACAAAATCAACTACAAAATTTTATTATAAAAAAGAATTTAATTAAACTAATACTATTATTAAATTATTCTTAATCGTTATAATTATATGTTGTATACAATCAAATAAATACCATGCCTCAACTACGCAGCCTCCCTCTCCATCACATGCACACAGGGTGCCCATACCAAAACCCATATCACAAGAACCTTCACATCTCCCATTGTCACATCCCCCTCTCTTCCATGCCCTTTTTATTCCCTCTACCTATTCGTCCTTACCCAATTCCCACAAAACCTCTACGAGAAAGAAGTTGTGTAGGAGCTTCCTAGAAGTGGACATCGGCAAGTTCAACGATGTGTGAAGAAATGAATAACTCCTGCAGGCATCAATAGGTCAAGCGATGTGTGAAGAGAGCGAGGTCATTGTACAAGAGCACATTTGGAAAAAAAAATTGCCTGGGTCAAGTGCTGTTCGAAGAGGTGCGGAAGCTACATCAGAGCCCACTGCTGAAGACATCAACAAATTAGCAACAAGTGAAATGAATAGAAATTCATGAGACTTATGAATTTAAGTTAAATCCATCTTCACCTTCACCCTTCCTCTCATTCATTGACACCTCACCTATTGAACCTAACCGGTGCCCAATACCTAATGTTGTCTTCACTTACAACCTCGCCAGTGACATTGACCATCCTCAATTCAAACAATCATTGACCTCACCTTCTCCGACAATATACAAAACTCCGACATCAAGTTGCATATCAGGTCATCACCACCTTCTTTGTTTCTCTCTTTATTCTCACTCTTCTCTATACATCTCCATCCACCGTATGTGTGTGTATGTGTGTCACTGTGTGCATAAGAGTATTTAAAAAAAGAATATAGAGAAACAAACATAAGATAAAAGAAAAAAAGAAATGAGGTCTACAAGTAATTCAATCTAGCCTAGCATAATCATCAATAAAACTCTCCCGCTCGTAAGGTAAATCCAACACAAGTTCGTCGTACTATCAAGCATAACTCCTGCCACATGTTGCTCCAATGAAATGTGACAATTAATACACTAATACCTGTTATTCCAATGAAGCAAAAAAAATCATGTTATGCATTTTTTATGCAGATGATAAAGGTCTATGCATGCTTTTTGAAGTGAGTTGGGTTTAAATGACTCCAACAATGGTGTCTTAACACTGATCATGCATGCTTTTTTAAATATGATGAATAGGCCTAACACTCCTTTAAATTGTCCCCACATGACAGATATGCCAAGAGAATAAAAAAACAAAGTTAAAATGACACATTGAACATGAAGATACTGGAAAATGAAAAATGAACGAAATATAAAAATTACAATAATAATAAAAGAGAATAAATATACAAGTTGATAACTTCCAAGTGTAATGTTCTCATCACTTTGAAACAAGAAAATTGAACATAAAAATTAACTTAAGGGAATCTAACAGATAACCTACAAGAATAGATATAACCTCACTCCTTTTAAGACCTTTAGAACTCTCCTGAATGCCTAGAATTCTCAAAAAAATTGTGAATTAAATTTACGCTATGAAAAAAATTAGGAAGCGTTATGGATGAAAACTAATTTCCTATGCGCCCTTAAATAACACCTTGAGATATGTATTGGATTCCAAATTATGATATTGTAGTCAACCATGCAAACAACACATGCAAACAGATAGAATGTGAGTAATAATAAACTCGAAATGAAAGTCATACACATATTTTAACGACAATAAACTCACATGGACTATCAAAAGTAACCCATTGCATGCCTTAAATAACTATGCATTGCATTCACATGAATGAGAATTTCGCCAGTAAAAAACCAAAGTAACTCATTGTTGCACATACTACATGAATTAAAAAGAAAATGAAGTAATTTTTTTCTGTTCTAGAATAATGTAGCCATCTTGAAAAAAATTTGAATAATACTTTTGAAATCAACGAAACTTTACTTCAAATTTGAACCCATTATTATATCATTGCACACTGTCAAGCATGTTGCCTTATCTATAAGTCATGGTCAAAATTCACACTTTTCTAAATCCAATCTTCTATGCTACGAGGATTGGAGTCGACAATGCGCAACATTTAATAAATATTCATACAACAAAGTCAAAGCAATCTTGATTAAAAAAATGATTTTAAACTTCTGCTCTTGTTGTAATCAAGTAAACTAGCATTATTGTTAACTAAGAATTGGATACTAGACTACAAAACTCACAAAAATCATTTTTCTACTCGATTTGCACAAAATCATCAATGCCATAAATAAAAAAATTCATTAAAGAAACTCTTGAGCCGCCATGCATATAAGGATTATAGGCCCCACTTTGCAAATTTGATCCTCCATATTATAAAGATCAGAGTCAACGACACCTATGTGGAAAGTTTAAAAAAAAAAGCAATCAAGATTAAAGATTGGTTTTAAAATCTTACCCTTATTCCAATCAAACAAATTCACAAGTAAAAACTTAACTGTGAATCCCACTAAATTATTTTTTGATTATGCATGGATAAGGCTTTATGCAAACTCTCGATGCCATTCTTACAAAATAGAGTTGCAAGTTCTAACTTACAAAATCGATCCTCTGCATATAAGGGTAGAGTCACAAGATCTATAATGCAATAAATGTCCAAAATGAACTCAAAACACGAATAAAGGACCGCATTATCTTTGAGCAAACAAAGCTGACAAGATCTAAAGCAACTATATGAAATCATTTAAGTTCGTGAGGGCGGCCATGTTGATAATAAATCTCAATTAAAGAAGATCCTTATCACAAAAATGCCCCCAAATTTAGAAGCAAATTATTTCGGGCTCAAATCCCAATAGAATGCAAAAATATTAAGGAATTGTTATAAAATGTTAAAACATTCAAAAGAAAATCATGCTTCAAGCTTAAAGAACAAAGTTCATCCATCTTTCACAACAGTTTAATAAAATGATAACTATAAGATGAGGTAGTAGCTCACAACGAACTAATGCCATATCAAACATCCCGCTATAATTGCTCATAAAGATCTCACGCTAATAAGGACATAATAAATGTCTTATGACCGAGTGGTTGTACCACAAAGTTCCAACAAGACACAGTTACAACCAAGGTCCCTTGACCAGATGGTTTGCCGCAAAATGAAACCATTAAACTATGGCCACGATCAAACTTCTTATATTCTCTAATGACTCAATCTCCTAAGTAGTAAATCATTAAGTGCACCTGATTAAACATGAAACTTTTTGTTAGCTAAAGTCAACCTTATCCCACTATACAAATATAGATCCTAAGTGATAAGATCTTTTTGGACGATGCAAACTGTAATTACTGAAAAGAATCCCTTGGTTAGGCTAAGTCGACTACCGTATAAGATCTTAATAAGGTTCATCATCATTCGCTCAGCTATCCACTCTAAGCTAAAGATAGTAAATTTCTTCAATCAAATATAAAAACTATCGTTATTGTATGCAAAACACTTAGGGCATATCAACTAGCTTAATAGAAAGTCCTTTCTCATAACCGAGAGGGATAATTAATCATAGGAGCTTACGCTCATGAAAAACTTGGAACTATATCATTAAGTCATCACAAAATGATGATGAAATTTCCAAGTAGTTTTTTATTTGCAATCCAATGTGCCTTCTAAAAGTTTGACCCGAAATCACAACTCTCACGAAAAGTTGACCTCAAATTTTTGAAGCGACAAGAATTCATATTTTAGAGTATAAAAAGAAGAGAAATGAAAAGGTCTTGAAAATGAGCATAAGAATGAGAGAGAGAGAGACAGAGAGAGAGAGAGTGAGCGGGAGTGTTACATTTGATTCAAATAACTTATTTCTCGATTATAATAGACGAGTGATTACTTAAATGTTATTAGTTAACAAGTCCACATAATTTTAAATGACCAAATTCCTACTCATCTCATTTATTTTTTTAGTTTTGAAATAATGGAAATTTTTCTTCCTATATACTTCAATTCTACTTCATTTTTGTACTACATCAAATTGGTATCAAAGCAAGTTTTCGCATTCCACCTCATTATAATTTTCATAACCATCATGTGATCATCATGAGAAGCTTAGCAAGATATCAAACTTGAGGTTGAGTTTTCTTCAATGAAAAACACTATGATTAAGTATTGAGTGCACTAAAATTGAACTTATCAACCACCACTTAATGCTCACCACTCTTATTTAACTGTACTTTCCAACCACCTATCAACAGACTTTTTCAATTGTTCAAGAATTTATATTTATAATTATAAATGCATAAATATGACAGGATTTTAAAAAAAATTTAAGAATAAAGAAAGAGATCCAACTTGTTGGGCTGAGAGACAACCTGAAATCATTTCCCCAAACTGTTGGGTGTGAGAGAAAACAGTTTTGGGTGAGCAAATCTCCCCAAATCCAATTTTTTCATAGTTAATGAAATCCCTCTTCCTATAAGTTTTTTTTTTTCCTTGGCTACTTTAAATCCTCTCCCATATTTAGAAATGTTACAACATCTCTCACTTATTAATCAAGAGTTTTCATTGCCAAAATGCACAATATTGTTCCAAAAGTTCTTTAAAATAACAAAAAAAAAATGTTTTCTTACCAATTAGCAAATAATCAAAGCAGATCAACAACAATAGGCCTTTATCCCACTATGTGGGATCGACTACATGAATCCTTCTTCTCCATTGTATCCTATTATATATCAAATTCTCATTTAATTCAAGTATACTGAGGTCATTTTTTATACATCTTAACCAAGTCTTTTTAGGTCTACCTCTACCTTTCTTAACATAAGGCAAATCTAATGCATCTACTCTCCTAACCGGATCATCGGACGGCCGACGCTTTATGTGGCCAAATCATCTAAGGCGACTCTCTCTAATCACATCGTAGGGTGCAAAATAATTAAAACTAAGTGGCGGGATTGAGTGCTTGAAACGAAGTATTTCATTCCACATAGAAAATGATATGTAACAGATGTAATTTATGCAGTACAGGAAATAGTTTTCTCATGCGTATATTTATTTCAGAGGAAAGAAGCAATCACTCAGTTACTCATACCTTATACGTAAGAAATTTCAATTTGATCATCAAATTTGCATCATCATCAGCTAGACCATCTGTTTCTATTTTTGAAGCACAACTAATATTCAAATTATTTAGCAGAGCACTGCTCTCTTTTGCAAGTTCAGCAGCCATATCCTGTTGTACTTTAAATAAATCAATGTCGACAAAAAAACCTACCAAAGAAAGATAAAATAATAAGAATAGTAGTGACAAAGACAAACCAAAATATGTGCCAAATCAGCAAAGAGAATGATACCTCTATAAAGGGGCCATAACCCTCGGTTCCGCCTGTAAACAGTAAATATTTTTCATTAAAAATTCAACATAAAATTACAAAGGTGTAACTAACAAGATAGCTCAAACTACACAAATCATCAACAGACCTCATTTCTTGCTGATATCTGCGAAATGCGGAGTCACTGTGCACATGGATGACCATCTTATAGTAAAGATGGTCCTTTGATATGGAATCTATTTTGTGTAAATTATAGTAACATTTAAATGCAGCAGGGAAATGTCTTTGCCTCATCAAGCGTATCATTTCCTGTGACAAAGAAAGCAAGATGATTGCAATGGTAATCAAGAATTACAAATCAGATAAGTAATATGTTAATTAACAACCAGTCAAAGGTGCACGTTGTAAAAAAAAAACAGAAAATAAAACACACACCCTTAATCTCAATCCACCACCACCAAGATCACTCTCTCTCTCTCCCCCCAACTCATTCACTTTTCTTCTCCCATGTCCGCACTCTCCCACTCTTGATATCTATCTATCTCTCCCTCCATCCATCCCTCCCTCCCTCTCTTTTTCCCTGCTCATTCACTTTTCCATCTCCCATGTGCCCACTCTTGATCTATTGGGTGTCCATCTTTTCACTCATTCATATGTCTATCTACTACGTGTGCACTCTCCCTCTCTCAACCTCTTAGTGCTCATCCACCTCAATTCCTCACAACAACTGACGAACCCACCAACCTAGCATACCTGTCTCTTCTCTTTGATAACATCCATCTCCTAACTACCAGAGTATGACCTCCACATCCCAGACAATCTCTCTGGTCTGTCTATCTTAGCAATTTTATGTCTCTTATGCAAAAAATTCTCAATCTTTTAGGAATAACATGTTTTTTTTTTTAACTTCTGGACTAAACGGGTCTAATCCAATCAGCCCTGACCCAAGTTTCTTCTCCACCGCTTCACAACCTTAAATCTTTATTTGGGGAAATATGGCAAGAAGATGAAGCGCAATAGAAAGAAGAAAACAGACAAGCACAAGAGAGAGGGGCAGATGAGCAAAAGAATCGAACAGTGTGCGAGAGGGAGGTAATAAGGCAGGAATTAAGTCAACAATCAACAATATCTCCTAGGGCACGGCATGCAAGCAAGAGAAAGGAAGAACTCTTAAGTCAATGACTTTAAGTGTTACGATGACTTTGACAAGGTCGATGGAGAACAAGTTAGTAGAGAGGAAGAAAAAAAAAAGCGTGGTTATCTCTTTCTTCTTCCTCTTCTTCTTGCACCATCACAACCTTCTTCTATTTTCTTAGAGCACCTAGGTAAATCCTAAACTCCAAAATCTTGATGCATCTATTTATATATGTATAGATATTTATTTACAAGTATAATCAACTAAGATTATTTCTTGTAATTGAAAAGAAATTCAGCCTAAATCCATTTTTTTAATTGTCAATGTGATATTGTTGAAGAGATTAAAATAAGAGGTGTGAGACATTTAACATTATGTTCACTCTTTGATGTATGCATTTATAAATTAATGTTGAAATACTAGGTATGATTTTAAAATTATAACTTAAGGAAGAGTAAGAGAAATTGTAGGATCATTGCAATAGATTTATAATTGTAATTAGTGGTAATTTCTGTGAAAATCCATCTTATGTTACATAAGGGTGCATGGTACATATAATTATAAGTTGATTTATTTTTAGTAGTATATTAATGATTTTATAAACTTAAGATTTATATTTTATGGTGGAATATAAAATAACACGTGATTTTGACACGTTGAATTTAGAATCTAAATTATAAGAAACACATGTAAATCATCTGTTACAAAATATGCATAGATTAATTATTTGATTATTTAGTGTTCGACATTTTATGTATAAAGTGCATACTTGAGATGAGTTTTCTTATTTTTGGATTTATGGAACTTAAAGTGGGATTTGATTAGAATGATTAGAAGCATGACTAATAAATTGGACTAATTGTGATCTTATTTAGGTAACAGAGTGAGAAACAAATGCACTTTTTTTTTTTTGTTAAAGGTGCAAATAGAGAATTTCATTTCTATCGTCGTATTAGTAAATCTGAAGTTAGTGAAGCTTTAAAAAAATGAAATGAAAAAAGGAAGAGGACCGATAATATTCCAAAAATGTTTAGGAGATCAAGGAATTTCTTGGCTTACAAATCTTTTTAATGTTATTTTAAAGATTAGAAAGATGAGTGGAGAAAGAGTTTGTTGGTTCCTATATTTAAGAATAAAGGTGATGCACAAGAAGCAAATTATAGGAAATTAATGCCATACATTAAAATTATGGGAGAGAGTAATTGAGCATAGGTTACGATTCTCACAATCAGTTTGGTTTCATGCCGTAGATCTACTGGATGCTATACATTTGTTAAGAGGTTTGATGGAGAAGCATAGAGAAAGTAAGAAGGATCTAAATATGATTTTATTGATTTAGAGAAAGCTTATGATAAAGTCTCAAGAGATATTCTTTGGAGAGTTCTAGAAAAAAGTTAATATTGGTTCATTAAGGATATGTATACTAGCAGTCCAAACACATTGACAATATTTTCCTATTTGGTTGGATTACATCAAGGATCAACATTAAGCCCTTATCTTTTTTACTTTAGTTATGGATGTTCTTACGGCATTTACAAGAAGATGTACCTTGGTGTATGCTTTTTGATGACATTCTTCTTGTTGATAAGACTAGAGAGGAGTCCATGAAACTTGAATTATGGAGGTCAACTTTAGAGTCTAAAGGTTTTAGTTTAAGTGGATCTAAAAAGGTAAGTGTAATTTTAGTTGTAGAGGTTTTAGTGATAGTGTTGTGACTTTAGATCAAGTCATTAATAAGAGTGAGTGATTGATATTTAGGCTCTATTGTTCAAAATGATGGTGAAATAGATGGAGATGTTATTAGTAGAATCAAGTTGGATGGTTGAAGGAATGCATCCGCCTATTATGTGATAGAAAAGTTCCACTTTTAAAGAAAAATTTTATAAAGATGGTGGTAAGACCCGCAATGACTTAATGATGCAATAAAAGAGAATAAGACTAAGTTAAGTGTTACGAGATGAGGATGCTCATGTAGATGAGTGGCTTTACTCTTAGAGATAGAATGCAAAATGAGTATGGGAAAAAGTTAGAGTAGCTCAGTGGTAGATAAGATTAGGAGAGTCGCCTTAGATGGTTTTGGCTACATAGCCGTCGTCAATGACGAATAGAGAGTAGATGCATTAGATTTATGTTAAGAAAGTAGAATAAAAAAGACTTGGTTAAGATGTAAAAAATGATCTTAGATACTTGAATTAAATGAGAATCACATAATGAGACAATGGAGACGATTCATGACACTAGTGGGATTAAGGCTTGTTGTTGTTGTTGCGAATACACGTGATGGGAGTTAAATTGGGGGGGGATAATTTCTTTTTGGTAGTGAGTGCGTAATTTTCCCATGGGATTGGTATTTATATTTAAATATACTAGTTATATGTTGTACAATTGTATTATAAACACAATTTCATACCCTAATTAAGTATTAAAATAATATATTAATATTGGATAATTAATTAATTATATTTTTGTTCTCATTTCCTACTAGGACCAAAATTGGATGGTGAATTTGAATGAGGGAATTTGTGTTGGCTTCTTAATATATGTAGATTACTTTATGATTTCTCATAATTTCAGCCACTTTACAGCCCTTCCCATTAATCCAATCGATGCATGGAAAGATAATAATAATTTTGCTACAAAAGATTAATTGGATGTATAGTAACATTTAATGAGGGAGAAAAATAGGTTAAAACTTGTATTAAAATTATTAAAAAAATTTATGAATGTTAATTATAGTTATGTAAATATTACATTTTGTTAACTTTATTATGCTAATTTAATTAGATAAACAATATTGACATTAGTTAAAAGTACTTCGATGTCGTGCTTTTGTGTAATACAAAAGATTATATGAGGAGACATCAACTTCAGGCAAAAATGAAGTTTAAGCTTGGGACACTATTATGTTAAATTTATTTACGAATTTCATGCTCGTAAGAGTTATTCAATTATGTACAGACTCAAGAAAACATCGAACATCATCCACTGGCGGTAGCATGTAAGCTAATTTAAATTCGCTTTATACCAGATGCCAATCCGTTTTACCAATTCTTACTAATTTTATTAATAATATACGAATACATATGATATTCCTCGCCATATTTTACGCAAATACAACGCTATTACCCTGACCAATTATATATTAACATTTACAACGATTATAAAATGCTTATTCAATTTTTGAAATATTTTACACATCATTATTAATTATTAAATGAAGTAATGTGATAAGCGAGAATGTCGAGGTGAAGGAAGGTATGTTTATAAAATCTGTGAGATAAAAAAGTTCGGCGAGATGATATCCTTTATGGGATCTTAGCATTCCTCGGCTGGTTGGTTTTTAGGCGGGCGATTAGTGTTAGCATTGAGAGTAGTATGATGCAGGTTACTACACGACTTTAGTAAACGGTAGATTGGCGTTATGAAAGTCAGCGCATCTGATTATAAATTTTTAGGAAAATGATTTGATATATAAATTATCGTTAAATAATGTCGAATCTGAAAATGACAAATTATTTATCATTACTACTTTCTGAAATCTTGTTGATTATATTTTCGGCGTATTTTACCACTCTTAAAATTTCAAATATAAATACATGATTATTTAATATCTTGTTACGAAACTGCGTTATTTGTCCATTTAACTTTGAAAATGATCTTGATTGATAATTTCAGGCGAACGAGGTGGGTAGAAATCGTTTGTTGATTTGTACATTTTGTGTATAATTTTGGAAGATTATAAAGCTTTTGGTGCGTATAAAATTTTAGATGTCTTTTGGATTCTTATGTATTTGTGCAAAACTTGAAGATTCTCATGCTTAATTACGTGATATGAATTAATTAGTTAAAAAAATCAATATATGAATTTGTTTGTGATGATTTGATGAGATCAAATTTGTTTACTCGGAAATATAACGTGTTGGAGCGTGTTGGTGGAATCGTATCAATAGTCATCTGATACATTACCTTTGACCAGAATAAGGTCATTTGGGGTGTGAGAAAGAAATATCGAGCAAAAGGTTGATGCAATAATAATGGCGTGATTTGGATTTAGAATAAGTATTAATTGATATATAAAGTTATAGGATGATTAATTTTGGGTTAGTAATAACTTACTAAATATATAGTAAATGATAAATATGTAATAAATAATTCGTAATTACAAAGTAATTTTCGAAGAAATGCAGAAAGGTTAGATGGTGATCCTACTAGCTACAGACCCAGCTACGTGGAGATAATAATTAAAGAGTGAAATACAAGAAGCAGTGGTGAAGGTAGATTGATAATTACAAGGGTAGTTGATTTTTGGTAGTTGATAAGTATCATTGAAAAAAATCTGCGTGAAAGCAGATCGAGTTTGGTTCAAAGTGGATTTTGAGGATATTTCAATCATTCAAACAAGCATTGAGGAGTGTGATCCTAGTGGCGGAAGAATTTTTAAAATTAATTGGATGGGATGATTTGCACGAAACAAAAGAGTAGTATTATTTCTTTGTATTAGAATGAGCGAAAAGGTGGCGCTCAACCACGGGGAAAGGTTTAATATGATATCTGTCAATGGGATGAATTTGTCAGTATTGAGATTGGTTTATTACGTAGGACTTCTTTCTGAACAAATTTTTAATCTAATTGGATCGTAATCTGATATGAAGCAGTTAACCTGCACAGATATACTCCGCATTATATTAATGCGGGAAGAAATGTCGTAGATTTTTGACGCCGAGAGATCAATTAAGGTTGGCGTGCTTAATTTATGTCAGTGAGTTCAAATTATTAGTTGAAATTTAGGAAAGTGAAAATAGTTGAGCTTTTTAAGCAGATTGATGGATTATGGCAATTTGTGATAAGTGTGGAAAAGAGACATTTTGAATGTTTGTTGGATCGAAATCTTATAGATGTGGTCGGGTTGGGACATGGCAATTGCGTGGAGAAGAAGGATATAAAATCATTCAATTATCTGAAAAAATTTTTTGGAAGGCGGCAGACAACACTCGGTTATGGAAAACCATCAATTGAAAAAGAAAAACTTGAGCGTAAAACCAACCCTAGTAAAAGTCAGTGTTTGCCATCAGAGCGAAGGAATCAAATGAAGTGGTGTCGGATATCTTTAAAATTTCATCATTTGGGTTCAATTATGTTTGATTACGTGCTTACATTATTCGTTCATTTTTATTCTTTTTTTTAGCGGTTGATATTATTTATTACACACTATTGAATTTTGTGATCTTATGATGATAGTTTGATGAATTGAAAATGTGTTGTTGTTGGCGTGCATTCAAGATAAACAATTTCCTCAATTATCTTACTAATTGACATTTTGACATTATCTTAGATATGGATTGGTTGATCAATCTCTGCAATTGAATCTTTAAGAGGAGAGTGAAATGTAATACGGTGAAAAATTATTTTATTTTTCTTGATAAGAATAATAATTTCTTTTGATTAGTGCGGTGGCATTGAGTAAATATTTAAGTGGTGAAATTGTATTTACGGCCAAATTAGATGTGTTGAATAAGGTGTTTGGTGAAAAATATTTGATTGTTTATTTCACGATGTGTTTCACGAGAAATTACGATTCTTAAAGCGAAGTAGAGTTTGGGATCGATGCAATCACGATACAAGCTATTTAAATCTCGCTACAATACTCTCAGAATTACATGAATTGGAGTGTGATTCAGGTGTGAATGAAGAATTTTATTAGCGTGGAGTCGCGGGTCTCTTATTTGTTAAGAAAAAAGATGGAATTATCGATTGTGTATTGATTATAGGGAGTTAAATAAAATGATAATCGAAACAGTATATGTAGAGGATTAATGATTTATTTGATCGGTTGGAGGCTACTATATTTTAATTGATCGAGATCGGATATCATCGATTTAGTTAAAGATCTGATATTTTTAAAAAGACTTTTTATATAGAGATATGAATTTCTTGTTATCTTCTTTGGTTTAACTAATACTCACTGCGGTCTTTATGGACAATAGATAAATATTTTCAAACTGTGGGGGTTTGTTGTCATCTTCGTTGATGATATTACGATTTATTAAATGAAAAGCGTCTGAAATCGTCGAGTATTGTTTTAGAGTTGTTAAGGCATAATCGATTGTATGCAAATTTTCAAAATGTGAGTTTTGGATCGTAGTGTCGCATTTAAGATTACATGCTCGATCTGAAGTTTTTATGGGCTTAACAAGTTATTACATGAAATTTATCAAGAGATTTTCTCATATTGTGTAATATCCAATTAATTCAATTAGCTTATTTCTTTAATTAATTTTGATTCTTGTAGCAATCTTGCGCGTCGTGGCCGGATTAAAATTCGAGTGTATGGTTGGATCTCTCCGTTCTTATTTCATTTCCTTCCATACGCGGCACCGGTCCTTCTTTCCTTCCGCGGCGGTCAGTTCATTCCTCCTTTCCACCCCGCCGACGGAGCAGCTCCGCGACCGCGAGCCGCCGCGCTCTCGCCTTCGCGGCGACTGACGACAATTCGCTTCAGGCGGCAGCGGGCGGCTTGCGTGCAGCGCCTCCGTGTCGGCGTCGCTGGACGTCGATTTCACCGCCGGTTGTGCTTGCGTAATAAGTTCTTTGCGGTGAAATCCAGGTGAGCCGTCGGCTCGGTTGGGATTTCATTCTGGCCGTCGGGGATCTTATGGGATTACGTGACTTCTTAATTTTTTCCTGCTTTTCTTTCGCGTGACCTTCGCTGGTGTTGAAATCGTGATTGGGGAGTTCAGATCTGTTTTAGCTTAGGTGAGTTCGTGAGTTCTGAATGATTTAGGATTGATTGTTTGTTAATTTTAGTTTGTTGATTGAAGCGTAATATTGGCGTTAGTAGATTACTTTGGTACTGGGTATTTGAAATTTATGAGGAGATATCGATTTGGGGTAAGATTACTGATTTAAAATTTAGTATCTAAGTGTTAATTATGAGTTTAAATGTATTAGAAGTATTTAGAAGAGTTATTTCATTTATAGGTTGTGTCTTCGAGGAGGAATGAGGAAGCGCATCCACGATCTTGATATATAGGCGAGGTGAGACATAATTGTTAATTTAAATTGATTTTTTTCACATGTATCTGCTTGTTTACACTTATAAATTGTATGAATGGCAATACATTATGTAGATATTCACTTGTCGTATTGTGTATAAATTCTATTTCAATGATTATAAGCAGGTTAGTCATTTTCTTTATTAGCATATGATTTGGCGTATAGAAATGTTTTAAAACGTGTTGTAAATCATAATGTGATAAGCGAGGAAATCAGGGAAAATTGTGATAGGAATCTTATGTTATAGAAATCTGCTTGAGATAAGCAAAAAATTCGGCGAGAGATGGCGTGATTAGGGGATCGTAGTATCCTCTCATTTTGAGGTTGGGCCGTTTAAATTGTCCAGTATTAGGTAAGTAGTATAGTTCCGTACTGCGCTTACCTTGTTTTAAAGGTAGTGGAGCTTTTGTTATGAAGTCAGCACATCACGATTATAAATGGCATTTAGAAAATGATTTGATATAGCGAAGCTAAAATGATTTTAATAAATACTTTCTCATTTCGTTGATCTGATTATGACTCTGGCGTATTGTTGATTATATTGTTACATTCTGGACGTATTGTTGATCGTTGTTATTACATTCTGATTTACAATTTTGTAAATTTGCGTATATACGATTGTTCTCTTGTATCTTGAACTTACTTTAGCATCTTGTCTCATGAAAACTTTAGCTTATGATCTTCTGGATTGATAATTTAGGAAAAAAAGGCGAGTTGGGTAGAAAATTTAGTCTGTTTGTTGAATTATGCAGTTTTGGGGTGTATAGTTTTGGGAAGCTTAAAGGTTTTGGATACATTCTGAAATTTTATATGATGTCTTTAGTTCTCACGTATTTATTTATAAAGCTTAAAGATTTCATCTTTAGGTAATTGTGATATGAATTAAGTTAAATAGTATATGAATATAAATATTTGTGATGATTTGATTAGATGTAAATTTGTTTTCTTTCGTTTGATAGCGAGGTTGGAGCGTGTTGGTGAAATCACTGTGTCGATAAATCTGATACAACGGTGGGGTAAGGGGTACGTGTGTGAAAAGATGTATCGCGATAAGGTTGAAACGAGCAAAAGATTGATGAATAGTAATGGAAGCGTGATTTGGATTTAGAATAAGTGTTGAATTGATCAATGTCTGGTAGAGGGCGATTAATTTTGGGTTAGGAATGTATATTCTTTAATTTCATGCATGTATGATATTTAATAAATATGTATCAAATAAATAATTTTATAATTCTGATTAATTTCTTTGAAGAAATCGAAGGAAAGGTTAGATGGTGATCCCGAGCTACATGACCGCGAACTCCATCTTAAAGATAATTAGAGGTGAAATACAACAGAAGCAGTGGTGAAGGTAGATCGATGAATTGCGAGGGTAGTTGAGTTGATTTCCAGGTTGTTGATAAAATTTAGCATCATGGAAAAATCTACGGAGTAGACAGTCGAGTATGGTTGAAGTGGATCAACATTTGAGGATATTTGAATGTTTAACCACGGCATTCAAGGGAGCCAGTGATCCTATAATGGCGGAAGATTGGCTGCTTAAAATTAAAAAATTCTGGATGGGATGATTTGCCGTGAAAACAGAAGAGTAGTACTTGTTACTTTTGTATTAGAAGGGGAGGCATAAAGGTGATGGCAGGCTCAACCAGGGAAAGATTTGACGATACTTACTGATCAAATGGGATGAATTTGTCAAGTATTCAAGATTGGTTTATTATCATGTCAGTACTTCTTTCTGAGACAAATTTTTAACAGGCTATAATGCGATGATGAGTTAACCTGCTTTTAGATATCTGCATTATATCGATGCGGAAGAGAAATATTTCGAGTGAATCGATTAAGATTGGCATTAGCATTTGATATCAGTGAGTTCGGTTAGTTGAAAATTTAGGAATTGAAAATGAGTTGAATTTTTTAAAGCAAGCGATTGGGATTCTGAGCGGGCAAAACTTTGAAAAGCGGATTCTATGAGAAATTTAAGTTTGATGAGAAACAAATTGATTGGAAATATTTGTGATAAGTGTGAAAGACATTTTTTAATTGATAATACGTGGATCAGAAAATATTCTGAGAATGTGGTGAGGTTAGACATCAGAGCGGTACGTTGAAGAAGAAGGAACGTAAAATCATCTGATTATCGAGGCGGCAATTCAGCGAAAGTTTTAGGCGGAACACACAATTTTGGGAAACCTTCAATGCAAGAAAATGAAACGAACGAAAACCAACCCTCCAAGAAAAGCGAGTTTTCTTATCACTCCGCAAGAAGCGGGAATCAAAGTGATGTCGTATGCTTAAAATTTCGTGATCATTTGGTCGTTTGATTGTCGTGATTCGTTCATTTCTGATTCCTTTTCCACAAGTTTACCAGTTGATACTATTTATTTCACACCTGTATTGAATGTAGTAATGTCTTCTGGTGATAATTTGAATTTTGGAACCCATATACATTATGAATTTCATATGCCATCGGTTTAATAACGCCCGATCTTTATACTTAATGAATCGTTTCAAACCTCGTGGACTGGGCCATATTATCATCTTTATTGATGATATCGATTTATTCTAAAAGCGAAGAATACGCAAATCATCCGAGGATTGTTTTAATCATAAGATAAAATCAATTATATGCCAAATTTTCAAAATGTGAATTTTGGATAGTCGATTTCAGGTCACATTATCGGACGAAGGAGTTTCTTGATCCTCAAAGAAAAACAATTTTAGAATGATCCGCACAAAGAATGTTACAAAGTTCGAGCTTTCGGCTTAGGTTATTACGGGAAGCCAAGAGATTTTCTCATATCAGAATGCCTATCAAAATACAAATTCTCCAACTTGAAATTCTAAAATCGGCTTTTAAATCGTAATACTACGACGATCCCGGCTTTCAATCTATCTCTGACATCTCGATTTTCTCTCAGAATTGATCAACCAACCTGAACTAATAAATGTTTTCTCCCACTTCACCCAACTTGGAGTTCTACACTTTCGCATACGACGCTTCATATACGAGCATCTCGAATACTGGGTGGTATATTATCAGAAGAAACTGATCATGTGAATATATCTTCCAGTACCTCCAAAATCTAAAACACATCCTCAACAAATCTTCTGGACTTGAATTGTTCTTTCTCATTGATCACGGATGAGAGTTGTTTAAGCAGGTGCCTCTCTTTGAATCCCTTTCCATAATCCAAGTAATCTACCATCTCTCGGAGACGATCATTTTGTGACACCATGAAGTTACAATTTCTTTAACATATAATCTGACAATTTATCAACGAAATGTCGTTTTCATGGTAAGAAATGAAATGACTGGAATCTATCCACAACGACCGGATACTATCACGACTCGCTTATCAGAAATCCCATAACAAAATTCATTGTAATTTCTTCCCACTTCCACTCGGTAGGATCAGTAACAATCCACGCCGCTTTAACAATCGTGCGAAGCATTTGAGAGACATATTCAACTATGTCTTTCTTCATACACCACCAAAATCGCTTTTAAATCTTTATACATTTTGAACTACCTGGATGAATAGTATATCCCGCTAGATGAGCCTCCTGTAAAATTTATTGTCTCAATTCAACATCACTTGATACCCATCATTGTGAATTCTTCCGGATAACACCCTCTGCATCTACAAGAAAATTCCTCGCTCGACTCGATTTGTTCAATGAATTTCGATATCCACGATCAGGTTCAAGCTTGATTCTATCAAATAAAGTTAATTGCACTGTCAATTGAGATAAATGCCCAGTATCACAGAATCTTCTAACTTCCAACTTTAAAGCCTCTAATTCTCTAATCAACTCTGACTTTTGAGTAATAATCCAACTGGCATTTCCCATGGATTTACTTAATCATCGCCCACCACATTACTTTGCTCTGACAATAATGAATATCTAAATCATAATCTTTAATAAACTCAAGTCATCTTTTTATCTTAGATTCAATTTTGAAAAGATATATTTAAGACTAATGATCAATAAAATTAATTCCATACAAGTAATGCTCCAAATTTTAAGAGCAAAACCACAAATGCTAACTCTAATTACGACGGATAATTTCTTTCACGAGGTTTTAATTGCCTCAAGATAAGCTACTCTTCTGCTCGCATTAAAACACAACCCAAGCCTTTAAAGATGATCACTAATATTTGGAATCCTCGTCGATGGAATATTTAAGCAAATGGTCAACGCTTTTCAATTTCAAAACTTTGTCACATTCATTCATTGGCATTGATGATATCCTTTATCAATAAATTAGAAAGTCAAACCTATGAAAGGAATTAGACGGTCACGGAGGTAAATTGAGCCCCAGTACATGTGACCTTTTGAAATCACTAAAAGGATAAATGCTTACGACTCCTACCCATCGACTTGAGATATTCACAACGCCTTTCACATTTCAATGTTGAAAATGGATCACGATGCGAGAAGATTCCATATACAAAGTTTGAAATACAACCAGATTTGACTTATGCATTGGAGTAAAAAAGATTTTGGAATTTGATGTGAAGAGATTTAAATGTAAAATTTCCATGTTAAATTAAATGACAAACCAATCAAAGGTTTCAGGTTGAAAGAAGATGAGGTAAGTTTCCTTCCTGTTTGAATGATTCAAGAAATTAGGACGAAATTTTTTGGGAAAATGTAATATCCAATTAATTCAATTATTTATTTCCTCATCTTTAATTAATTTGTCGCATCAGAAGAATGCTAAGCAATCCGGATTAAGCCATTCGACGTGTGTATGGTTGGATCTCTCCCGCAGCTTCTTATTTCATTTCTTTCCATAGCCGCGGCCTCAGTCCTTCACGCTGATTGAGTTCGTTTCCTCCTTTCCCTTCCTCGGCAGACGGCACGACCGCTCGTGACACGAACGCAACCGCCGCTTCGCCGCCGGTTGACAATAATTGCCGCTTCCGGCGCAGATCGACCGCCGGGCTCATGAACCGCCGCTCCGTGTCGACGCCGCTCATCGTCGATTTCACCTTCGGTTCTGAACCGTCGTGATCCGTAAGTTACCGGGTGAGGAAATCCGCGTGAACCGACGGGTGAGGAAATCCGTGAACCGATCGGTTGGATTTCTGTTCTCGCCGACGGGGATGCTTATGGGATTCGTGACTTCTAATTTCTTTCTATCCCTTTTCTTCGGCAGCCTTCCTGGTGTTGAAATGCGTGATTGGGAGTTCAACTATTTGGTCAGTTCGGAGTTGCAATTTTTTGAATGCGATTTAGGATTGACATTGTTGTTAATTTGTTGATTGATCAGCAGTAATATTGGCAGATTACTTGAGAGACGCCAAGATTGAAAAGTTTTACGAGGAGATATCAATTTCGCGTAAGATTACGCTTTAGTAATACTGTTAATTATGAGTTTACGACAACTATTTAAGAGTTATTTCATTATAAGTTACTGGCGAATCGGGAAAGACATCACGACACCGACATGTATCGGAGCGAGATATAATCGCTAATTTAAATTCGCCATTCCTACATGTATGCCGTTTACCACTTCAGATAAATTGTACGAATGACATACACGTAGATATTCGTCATATTATACGTCATTACAACCGCTAAATGATTATGCCGCCAATGATTTTCTTTATTAAAGATATGATTTCATCGATATAGAAATTTTAAAACACGTTATAAAATGCGAATGTGATAAATGCGAAATGTCGCGAAAATCAAGGATAGTAGCTATGTTATAAATGCACGAAGAAAGTGACGGCGATGATTAGGGGATCGTAGTATCCCCACTGACATTTTGAGGGAGCGTTGCCGTCTAATCATGCAGGTAGAGATTGCCCTACCGCCTTTACCTTCAACTTTAGGAACGATGCACTTTGTTATAAGTCAAACCATGCAATTATAAATAACATTTCTAAAATGATTTGATATATGAACCTAAATGATTTTAATGAAAATCATCTCCTCGACCGATACGCATTTAATCTCTACAAAGATATCGTCGCTTATATTGTTAAATTTCGCAAAGACGGCAAAGATATTGTTTCGGCCACATTATTACATTATCGCAAAGACGTTTATCGCCAGAATTTATACGTATTATATCGCATCATACTATTCAGACCGAAATTACTTTAAGATTCTTTTCACTTTTAAATTTTACGACGCTACCGTTGATAATTTCGCGAAAAGACGAGTTGGGTAGTTGCTTTTGTTGAATCAGACGCTTAAACTGCTTTTGACGTACAAAATTTTAATACCGATGCTTTTAGCTCAGATTTATTTATAAACTTAAAGATTTACGCTCAATCGCGAATTAAGTTAAATAAGATATGAATTGTAAATATTTGTGATGATTTGATTAGATGAAATTTCACTCGCTTCGCTCGAAGACAGCCGGGAACGTTGGTGAATTCATAATCGTCATCCTATTCGTTATTACTCGACCGACCCCAAGATAAGCATTGCATATCATAATGCCTCTATCTAATTTAACGAAATGATATCGATTTCGACAACTAAATGTGAGAGTTTTCAAGAATTGAAAACAATTGACCACCGCACTGAGCTATTCCATCGCGGAGGGATTCCAAATATTTAACGACGATCTTTAAAAGGTTTGGGTTGTGTTTTAATGCGTAACATAAAAGTAATTGCTTAAGCTGGTTAGACAAAAAAACCGAAATTATCCCGCTCATGATCTGTTAAGTATGTGTTTGCTCTTAAAATTTGGAGACATTATTTGTATGGAGTGAAATGCTAAATTTTACCGATCATCGAGTCTTAAGTATATCTTTACACAAAATAATCAATCAAGAAGAAGATGTCTCGAGTTCATTAAAGATTATAATTTAAATATTCAATATTGTCAGAAAGTTAATGTGGTGGTAGATGCATTAAGCAGTCCACGCGAATGTCAATGGATTATTACTAAAGTCAGTTGATTAGAGAATTAGCTCTATGTGGAAGTTAGAAAATTTAGTGACACGCATTTATATCAATCGACGAATCAACTTTGACGTAATCGACCGCACGTAAATTGGGATCGGATATCGAAATTCATGAACAAATCCAAACGCAAGCGTAATTTTACCGTAGATGCAGAGTGTTATTCTAAGAATTCACATGGGTACCAAGTGATGTTGAATTGAGACAAGAATTTTACGGAGGCTCATCGAGGGATATACTATTCATCCAAAAATGTATAAAGATTTAAAAGCGATTTTGGGGTGAAGAACATAGAATGTCTCTAAATAAGTTTGTCGATTGTTAAAGCGGCATCAAAGACATTGGACCATTACCCATCGAGTATTCATATATGGCTCGTATGAAGATAGGGTAGAACTCCACCGAAGTTAGTCGGGACAAAGAGTAGGTCCGTAGTCTGATCTCTAAAAATCGACATCGATGGGGATTGAAAGCCGGATCATCGTATATAACTTAAAACACCGAAATGTAGAATTTCAAGTTGGAGAATTTGTATTTTGAAAGTCAAACCTATAAAAGGAATTAGATTTGGTCAGGAGGTAAATTAAGTTCAGACATGGACCCTTTGAAATCATGAAAGGACGGCAATACGATTTATGCGCTTGCCTACCTATCAACGACATTCACAATATCTTTCACATTTCAATATTGAGAAAATGGATCACAGATTCAGAGCAGAAGATTCCATACACAAAGCCTGAAATACAACCAGATTTGACTTATGCATTGGAGCCAGAAAATATTTTGGAATTTGATGTGAAGAGATTAAGAGACAAACAAATTTCCTATGTTAAAATTAAATGGAAGTACAGATCAATCAAATAAGCTACTTAGGAGGTTGAACAAGAGACGACGTAAATTTCCTTCCTATTCTAATTAATTAGAAATTTCAATAAATTTTATTAGGAGGACGATTGTAATACCCAAAACTTTAAAAGAGAAGAGGTAAAAAATTTTTATATATTTTATAAATTCTTGAAAAATTTGCATATGTATTTTTTATATAAAATTCTACACTTAATTTGGTTCATTTTTATATATATAAGTATATGTAAATTTCTAGCATATAAATATTTATAAATTAAAGTTTCCATTTAAATTTACTATTCACCTAATTATTTAATGTATGATTGTAGAAATAAATCCCTCCACTTTATTAGGCATGCATTGGTTGGATTAAAGTGATAAGACACGTGTAAGGCTTGAATCAAAGGAAAGACTTTCTTATTCTATTTGCCTCAGCAACAGCCTTTTCCTAAAAGTAAAATGCGTGATGGGTTTCTTTCTTATTCTATTTTCCTCCGCCTTTTCCTAGTGCTAAAATAATGATGGGTTTCTTTCTTATTATATTTTCCTCCAGCCTTTCCTCAGTGTAAAAATATGTGATGGGAGTTCTGAATTTGTCGTAGATATTTCTTCCGTCATAGCTTTCCTTCTCCCGCTTTTGGCTTTGCACGAGGCAGCAACTTTCCTTGGTGCAAAATACACGTAATGGGAGTTCCGTAAATTGCTGGGGGATAATTTCTTTTGCCTGTTAGGTGAGTATGCAGAATTTTCCCATGGGATTAGTATTTATATTTAAATATACTAGCTATATGTAGTACAATTATATTATAAACACAATTTCATACCCTAATTAAGTATTAAAATAATATATTAATATTGGGTAATTAATTAATTATATTTCTGTTCTCATTTCCTACTAGGACCAAAATTGGATGGTGAATTGGAATGGGGGAATTTGTGATGGCTTCTTAATATATGTAGATTACTTTATGATTTCCCATAATTTTAGCCACTTTTCAGCCCTTCCCATTAATCCAATCGATGCATGGAAAGATTAGTAGATAGTAATAATTTTGCTACAAAAGATTAATTGGATATATAATAACATTTAATGAAGGGGGGAGATAGGTTAAAACTTGTATTAAAATTATTAAAATATTTTATGAATGTAAATTATAGTTATGTTAAGTATAGTTATGTAAATATTATATTTTGTTAACTGTATTATACTAATTTAATCAGGTAAACAATATTGACATTAGTTAAAAGTACTTCGGTGTCGTGTTTTTTGTGTAATACGAAAGATTATATGAGGAGACAATAACTTCGCAGAAGAAGTTTAAGCCGACACTACTTATGTTAAATTTATTTATGAATTTCTGACGATTCGTAAGAGTTATTCAATTATGTCATAGTCAAAAAAACGTCGAAGACATCACTATTAATCGGCGTGGATACGAATCGCTAATGAAATTCGCTTATCTTAGTGATAACACCGTTCTACCAATTCTTACTAATTTTATTAATCCGTAATGATATGATATTTACCATATTTTAAAATACAAATACTTATTAGACCTATTATATAATCGATTTATAATGATTATAAGCAGTTAATTTCCTTAATATCATATAATCTTGTTGATATTGAAATATTTTAACACATGTATTATTAATTGTTAAATGAAGAATGTGATAAACAGAAACGCCGTGAAATCGATAGGAAAGACTATGTTATAAAAATCTCAGAGAAAGAAAAGTTCCTCGACGAGCCTTTAACAGTGATCTTAATACCGACTGAGAGGTTGGGGCCTTGCACCAATCGGTCATAAGTAGAACATCTACCGCTTTACCTTCTTTTTTTAGGCGAGCCTGATGACACTTATGTTATAAAGCCAAAACCCATGAATGATAAATAACATTTCTGAAATAATTGATATAGAATAAATTGCTTATTAAATAATCAATAAATAATCGATTTTAAGAAATGACGAATTATTTATACAAGACTACTTTACGTAATCGCTCGCATTTAGAAAGATATTTTACCACTCTTACTTTCCTCAGAATTTCAAATGCATGACGATTATTTCTAATGCCTGTTCGGCTCTACTTTAAGATTATTATTTGTCTCTGCCTTTAACTTATGATGATAATTGCTGATAATGAAGGGGTGAGTGTAGTTAATCAATTTTGTTGATTCAGATAATTTTGAAAGATTATAAAGATTTTTGAATGATAAAATTTTAACACCGACGATTTAGTTCTCAGATTGTACAAATTTGAAGATTCTCATACTTCCAATTCTATGATATGAATTAATTAGTTAAAAAAACCAATATATGAATTTGTTTGTGATGATTTGATAAGATACAAATTTCAATTGCTTCTTCCGAAATATCACATGTTAACATGTGGGAATCTGTAATCGAATCATCCTATTCTGTTACACCTCGACCGACCCAGAATAGAGTGGGGGGGGTTTGGGGTGTGATAGTTGTCCTCACACATTTACTCATACCCTGTGCCTTTAACTTAGTCATAGCCCCTACATCTATTAACATCTTCCTTAATATCTATCACCAACTCAACCTTAACAGCCTAAATCCTAGGCACCTTAGGCCACGCAAATTACACATTCAACAACCCTTATTACAAGTTCTTGTCACTCGACCTCAAGCTCAACTTCCTCGTATCTAGCAACCTAAAGTCTAGCTGCCTCTATCAACAATCTCAAGCTACATGTCCCAAAACACCGGATCCTATAACTCTCTTGTGCATGAACACGTGTGATTCAAGTCTTCCCACACTCGATAATTCCCTAGCATTAAAATGTAAAAAAACACTCAAAAAACACTCAAAAAACCATCAAAATTGAAATCCATAGAAAGAGAATTGGTTGTTATCATTGTTTATACAACCATTAACAAAAAAAAAGTAAGAAAATGATTATTTCTTGAACTTAAAATTTAAAATAATAATTTCTTATTCGAACTAGATTTTAACCAAGCTTGAACTTTTCTCAAGCTAGTTCTTACTTTGATTTGGAAGTGGGGGAGAAAGATTTGTCGTGTTCAAGTTATTTTGACTTCATATGTTCTTACTTTGATATCTTATCTTATTTATGTTTGTATGATACTTCTTATTTCATGATTTGATACTAGGATGTTAATGACTTCATATTTTGACTTTAGTATAATACTTATTATTTTACACAATCTGTTGATTCTGAAGCTTACGCTTAAAAAGATTCAAGGTTTACAGCTCAATAATCAACTATACAAATTTAAATATTGGTCTAATTAAGATTTAAATTTCATGTTGCTTCTCATAAATTTTAAAACTTTTATGAAAATCTTTGATATATTGAAAACTACAGCTAGAAACTAAAAATTTTTCCATTATAAACCAGATCACACATTTTTATGCAATATAGTTGAAATGATTTTCTCATAAACAAATTAAAATAGTATTAATTAAACAGCAAGAAGCAATAATGTATTACAGAATTTATTAATTCAAAAAATAAAATAAATAACTTAAGCTTGAGAAGGTTATACAAATCTCAAAGTATATCATAAACTTCAAGTTACATGCAGTTGGTACAGTTGCATTCTTGCTAGAAAGGAAAAAAGGTTGGGAAAAACTTTCACTTAAGCAACAATACTGCAGTGCTCCCCAAAATAATGTTGTGAACATAACCACTCTGAACGTCCATTAAATTAGAGAAAAATAAACTAAACTCCAAAAAAGAAAAGTATTTGATACAAGGAAAGTAGTGGCATGACAACATCTTCCATAAGATTCCTACAAAAGTCTTAAAATAAGGTGTTGGCATAAAAAAGAATTTTATGATAATCAGAACAAAAATAAATCAATTTACGAAAGGTATTTTACCTGTAACTTTATCGTTGAATAATCAGCAGGATGAGCTTGTAAAAATTTAGACAGAACAGATCGATCAGCACTTCTAGAATGAGCAACAACACCATCACCAAGCCAATCAGACTGGTCTGGACACAATGAAATTCCAGCACTTTGAAGCAGTGCTTTTATTTGCTACAAGAGTATTAGAAGTATGATAATCAACTTTATTTCCGAAATTTTAGTAATCGAACGAATGAGCCAAACCGAGCACTACCTGCTTCTCATCAGCTCTATTAGCAGCGCAAACTTCACGCAAGCTTGGACCCAAGACATGGCTAGCTGCAATATTTGAATAGTTTCAAGGCTGTTGAAATGCTAAAGAGAACTAACAATCATAAATTTAATGCAATAAGCGCACCGAGTATTTGAGATGACAATCTATAATGCAATTTGATATCATAATCTAAATTTTATGATTACACATAAAAAAATATGGCAGAGCAAGCTGCTTCAAGAGTTTCAAACCTCTATTACTTGAACCTATTTAAACTGACAACATGCAAGTTTGCTTGGAGGTCCTAACATACAAAATTGTCACCAGATGTCTGAAAAAGAATTGCTCATTGGAGATGTAATTCTTACAACCAGAAAGTAACACGTAATGAAAGAGAAATAGATGGAGGTATCCTTCTAATCGCATATGGTGGTTGACAAAGGAAATTGATTCGGAACTCAAAGTCTATAGTCATTGGAAAAAAAAAATGTCTCATTGATCATTTTGAATTGAACAGAGTATGCAACTTTGCTTGGAGATCCTCACACACAAATTTGTCAGATGTCAGAAAGAGAATTTCTCATTGCAGAGACAAGTTCTAAAAAGATAAAATAACATACGATGAAAAGGGAATAGATGGATAGCTCCATCTAACTGCAGATGTAACTTTCACAAAGATAATTGAAGCTAAAATAAAAGTCTGTAATCATTGGTAGAGCATATGTGTTGTATTGATCATTTTGAGTCTGCAAATTTAAATTTTGAATTTATATTTTGAATTTTTGGTAATCTAGTAGTCGAGTTCGTAATTCTGTCCTAAGAAGACGGTACTTTCTATGCCAGGAATTGGGTATTAGGTCAACAATTACCAACAGAGATTCCTATTTTTGTCTGCTTTGTGGTTCCTTAGTTGTCGCTGGTGCGCACTTTGTGGTTCCATAGTTGTCGCTGGTGCGCACTCATCAAGTTTCTCTTACGGCAGTTTTTGCAGGCAGTATTCACAAAATTGGCCTCATGTTTCTTGCAAACTTCTTCGATTATTCATGAGATGTGTGGCTCTTCCAGCAATCTCTGCAGTTTATGTTGTTCATCATATAGTTCCTATGGCATATCCTTTTGTAAATTATTCCAGTGATCCTAACCTTTCCAATTTGATGCTGCATGAGACTTGTAAATATAGATTCTTGGACACATAAAAAATATAATATTATGGCTCCAAATACTTTGTGTAAACTAGATATTAAAATGATATATTCAAGGATTGACAGCATTCAAATTTGTTAAAAAAAAGTTAAGAACAAATTTATGGCTAGGTGGAAGGCCAAGGTGGCCTCAAATGATTCAAGGAAAATAAGGATGAATGATAAAAGCTAGCACCTGATATCTGGGATAACTGCATGGTTATTAACTCTACAAAGTATAGTTCTTGCACTCCAGGGGAATTCTAGCAATGCAGCCCACCAATACATCCAAATCAGCCCACACAACTCAGATGGTCAAATGTCAATAACAAGTTGACAAACAAGATACAATGGAGTTGAACCAAAGCAATTTGCAGGTCATTTTATATCCATCATCTTTTCAGTCAATTTTGTTTAGATTAGATATATTTCATTAGACTAAATTATGCTTTTGGATAATATTAATTTTGAATTTGAATGGTTTATTAGCATTGGATTTGAATTTGAATAACTTGATCTTTTCTATATAACATCTATATATAGCAATTAATGACTTTTATCATGATTCACTATTTTGGAATAAAAATTATTTGTGAGGCCAATTGCACATTGTTTAGATCCAAAATATATAAACAGAGTTTCCCCCTTTTCCCCTTGATCATAAGGCTAACGACAAAGGGAGAGATGCACTTTACTACAAATCTAGCATAAGATAAAGCAGAAGTCAGAATGCAATTCAAGCTCACCACAATGAACAAACAAGATAAATTAAGGTTTCCAGCCCACTCATGTCTAAAATAGAGATGCTAACCTTTCTAAGTCAAAGTTGCAGGGGCACACATCACACTACAACACAAAGCATGTAAGATCTATCTTGAAAATATTTTTTAATGTTGGGTAACTGCGGTGCTCCTTCAATATATGTCCAATAGGATAAGGGTCCCAATAAACATTTGAAACATTTTGTTGCCCACTTCTGTCATATTGCATCATCTAGAAGTTTATCACAGGTTAGTAGCAAGGGATGATGTCATGTTAACATCAAGATCAGATAACTATCTGTTGATCGACAATTCAAAGACAAACTCAAATAATGATGATGAAATGATAATAAAAAATGATTATAATAGATGATCCTGGAGCATTCTTACACAACCAAGGGACAGACGTTAAATTCATTTATCACAAGATTACTTCTTTACATTTCTTCTAAGGTGTGGAAGTTGGGAATGCATCCCTCACCTAATCTAAACATAAGCATCATAACTATTTCATAATAATCTAAATATGTATGGTTCCTTCTAAAACTTGAAGGAATGTTTTTCATACGTCAAAAACAAAAAGCTTACATCCATCTAAAGGTGGAGGGGGGAACTCTTTTAGAACTTTGTTCATCTCTTCGGAGCTATCTTGATTCACCACACGAGCAACCAAGCCCTCCAATATTTCACCCTGAGATTTTACATGATCTTTTGACCCTGTAAGTTAAACAATAAACACCTTCAGGCATGTTAAAAAAGGTTTGAGAAGCTTTATCTCTGTTGTAGAATCAGCTATGCCCCGCTTTAGCAACTTGAGTGTTTGTCAATGATATAAAAAAGAAGTCTATCCTAATTATTTACCCGGCACAGATATCTCAGCAATTTCATCAAGAGCCTGACAGACCGGAGTGGCAGTTCCCTCTTCACATAATGCATCAAAGGCAGCAAAAAAGGAGGTAACAGATTTCCTTCAGGGGGAGACCAGACAAGAGATTTGGAAGAAAGTAAGCAAAACACTAAAAATTAACTTTTAGGAAACAAGGAACGTTTAGAATAAAATGAGCAAACTAAAAGACAAGTACATACAAGACAAAAGAAAATAAAAAATGATGCGGTTTCATATATACCTCTCAAATGATGAATACTTACATAACTAATATCCTCCTACCTCTATTTTTAAAATTCTCACCCAAATATTGCAATTTACAATAAAACCCATCAGTATTTTTTATTTTTGTTAAAGTCCCAATAGTTTGATTCTGGCACATGCAAATAAATGGGTTTGTTAGTTCATCTTTTTAAGATAAGAGGCAATTTTATAAATGGGATAGATTACAATAGTATGTGCATAAATCTCCCAGAAAAATCTCTCACAAAACAACTTATGAACTTTTAATCAGATGATGTGAATGTTAACACAAATAAATCATCCCGTATAAATATAATAGACTTGATAAAAAAGCTTTAATCACATGTCAACATGTTTTCTAAATTTGGACATCTAAATTTAAAAACCGATTGTAAAGAAAGAATTAAACATGGCATCAAATAAAGTGCAATTATAAGTATATTCAGAATAAGATAGACATTTAGTTGCAGAAATTTGCATGTATACCAGTATGTGTTCGTACATATACATGTGCAAACCCTATAGACATATATACTTCAAATAAGTGTGCATGCGCATGCACCCACCAACTCATATTGTGTGATAAACATGAGCCCATATACCCCACACACGCACACTAAATGCATGCACATATCTTATACCATACTCCAGCACAACCCAACCAATACAGGCACAAAGTCATACATGCTTGTATGGTCATACAAAGTATGCACGCGGATACACAAGCAAAAACAAATAAATACCTACATATACAATCTTGTATATGCAAACACCCAAAGGTTTAATCTCTAATACTAACTATGGAACCACTTGCTACACAAGCTATTTGAAATTTGAGCGACAATTTCCCATTAAAAAATCAAGTTCAAATAACTGCAATTCGTTGATTGCCCTTAGCTTTAAGAATGCAAATTTTAAGGAAGTTAACCAGGAAAAAATCAATATTCACCTTGAAGAGAAAAGCCAAACATTATTTGTCGGCAAGCGCCACTTGCGGCAAAATGCAATGATTTCGGGGGTGGAGAAAAACTTCGGTTTGCCATTTCCCAATTCAGTTACAGCTGTAACAACAACTGCCCAAAAACAACAAGGAACGATAATTGCGCATTCATGAGCCAAAGACAAGGAATCATAAAGATTTCAAAAATGTTCAAGCAATCGAAGGGGGTCTAAAATTCATACTTGTCCTTAAATGAATTTTTAAATTAAATCAGCAACTAAGCTATCGTAGTAGGAAGACTAAATTCACTTAATTCACGAACATAAGAAACAATAGTTAAAGTTCTGATTAGCATTAAATATATTGTTCTAAAAGATATAAGAAATATTAAAAGTTACAAGCAATTTCAGAATAAAGTAAAAATATAAATAAAACTGGATGGAAGAACATGAAAGTATGATAGAATTACAGCCATCCAATTCGTGATAATTTGGATGTTGCGACATTGCACCTAATTAAATTCCGCGATTCAGGTTATGGAAAAAATCAAAAATAAGCCGCACAAAATCAAAAGGGAATCAAACCAATAAAAGGGTAATGACATGCCATATTAATATTAGACAATTGAGAAGTAATATAGAATGTTTCTACCAGTTGCATAAAGACTAGTAATACAACAAGTGAAGAGTAAATAAATATGTTTTTAACCATAATAGAGCCTTCTATTTACATGTAGATGCATCTCAGGCCTAAGTTCCTATAAATAATGCAAAGGGTGCTAAGCCAAGACTTGGGTGGGTAAATGTGCAGTTCCAATGCTGGTAAGAGTCAATGATGTATTCAAGTATACATTGACCGAATGTTTATCCAAATGCAGCTTTTAATTGGTAAGGATTACTTCACATAGTCTTTGTTGATCTGGAATTGTGCTGGACCTAGAACTATAATATTTGATTACAGTTAGAACGAAATGAAAACAATAGAAATGTTTTCCTTGAATCTTGAAAAGTGAAAGTAAGAATGATGAAGAATACGACACTAATCAGGCCAAAACAACCTGCTTAAGGCCAATTACAAGGAGACAAATAAAGTCACAACAAAACTGAACCATGCCCATTTTTAGTTGGATTTTATGTCTTCTTAGCTGATTTGTTTTATTAAGTTCAATTATCCTCTTTGAATAAAATTAGATTTTAAATTAAACACCTTATTCAGATTAGATTATATTTGAATTTAGAATTATGCATTGTAACCAAATTTCTACAAATGAGGACTATTGGCTTGTAATTGGACTAGAAATTTGATTATTTGTGAAGCTAAGTAAATTCTTCTTAGTCTAAGTTATACAAGTAAATTTCACTAAGTCGTTTGCAGATTTGGAATCGTGTAAAAAAATCGCAAATAAGGAATTCAACAGAAATGATTTTATAGTTGTTTGGTTGAGAGCTTTACAAATTCATGACTTTGTTTTTTTTTTTTTTGGTTGAAAAAATGTAATGTAAAGTAAACTGAAGGTTTTAATGTCGATGGCGGGGTCAATGACCGTGACCGGCGACCGGTAGCGGCGGGGGTCTGGACGGAGATGAGGCGAGGCGGATGGCGGGCGGCGGCGGTAGGCGCGGCGGCAGCCGGCCGGCGGCCGTGATCACTTATTATTGGCTTGTATTTGAATTCCAAATCGGGCAAATTTCAAATACACGAAAATTAGTCTTTCTGGTGTATTTGAAATACATTACATTATACTGAAATTTTACTTTACTTGTAACCAAATGTTTGCGTTAAAAGTGATTTGAATGCGTCGATTCCAAATGCACCCAACCAAACAGCCCCTAAGTTGTGTTTACTGAGTTCTTCCTCCCTCTTGCTCCATAAATTTTGGAATCAAAGCCGCCAATGTCATGGGCATATCACCAACTCACTCGCCTTACAAACCCATCTCCTATACAAACAAACCAAATCATATTCCTTCAGGCCATTACTAGCCCTACTCATGCAACATGTGTTCCTGCAACACTCACAAGCAATGCAAAGTGTGATTTGCCAATTAAAATAACTGGTGAGCATAATTCATCCACATGTGCATCTACATTGTTTGATCCCCATACAAGTTGGAGCATGCACGACAAGACTTAACTTTTTCGTGCGTGCATGATTTGACTTTGCTCGCACATTACCAACAGCTATGACCTCGCACATCATGCATGGCTTGTGATCATACCCACATTGCCTCTACGCTTGTGTTCTGAGTACATCTACACCTCATTGCTCATCATTACAATGCATACACTCTTTAGCCTTATTTATCCATTTTCGCTTGAGAGATCGCACTCTATTATTGTACTTCATCAACACACGTCATTAACAATCAACCTTCACAAGCACCACTAGCTACAAGGATATCTTCAACCTACAAGAAGATCACGCCTTTCTAATGTTAGAACTTGATTGTGATAAGATATATTTTTTATTTATCTTAAAATTTTGCATATATTTAACAAACCTTAAATTGTATGATCAATTGACTAGTTGAGATCAATTAACAAATATCCTCGATATAGTCCAACAAATTATCTAACCTAACAAATTTTTTCTATGAATAAATTGTGTTCCATTGAAATTATCCAACTAATTGCTATATATGATTTGGAGTGAGATATTTTTTTGTATACTTCATGATTGAATATGATTTTATAGTGAGTGAAATTTCACTATTTTGTAATAATATATGTTCACAATTAAATATGTTAACATGTAATACCATTATACAACAACATATCTTTATCCCACTATGTGGGGTCAGCTACATGAATCATTCTTCTCCATAGTGTCCTATTAAGTGTCAAATTTACATTTAATTCTAATAAAATAAGGTCATTTTTTATACTTCCAAACCAAGTCTTTTTAGGAATACCTCTACTTTTCTTAAAATATGTCAAATCTAATACATATATTCTCCTAATTGGGTCATCGAATGGTCGATGTTTTATGATTGTAACTCACTCAAAAATAAGTCGAGAATAATTTTGATATCTTCCACCAAATAATTCATTTAAAAAGCAGAAAACCAATAGCCTCATTGGTAATGATAAAAAAGTCACATATTTAGAAACTAAACTTAAATGAAGGACCAATAAGCTAGATATTGGTATGACCATCTTGAAACAAACAACAAAAACTTGCTAACAAAAAGGAGGTCAAATGGGGCCATCCATTAGAGACTAAATAAGATATCACAAACAGTCAAACACCCACTTAAAACTATGATTAAACATAAAATTTTTGATAAGTCAAGTAGGGATTTCGACCAACCAGCATAGCACGCCAATCATGCCCAAGCAAGGAGGTCTACCTTGACTTATCAATATTATGTTCATCACAACAGTTATGATCAAACTTGTCCTCACAAGGGAAAAGACCAATATAGAATAACCCATTCATAGCACATATTGTCACTTGTAATTGTCTCATCAATGGTCATCATAAACCTACCAAAAAGATCAAGGTCGATGCTCCCACATTCAATGATCTCCTTAACCATGATGCTTATATAGATTTAAAGCCTGAGATGGACTACCACTTTGCTTTGCATAAGATTAATGACATGAACAATATCAAATTTACTAAGATGAATTTGTCCAAATCGACTAAAAGACAGTGAAATGTATAATTCATTTTTAAGGAGTTGTTACCATCACTACTTGGACATAGATAGAAAAAATTTTAATACATAAGTATAAGAGATTCTACTATAGGAGACGTCCTAAAAAGGCTCTCTTAAATTATCACTTATAAGCATGGTTCTCATTCAGTCATTGAATATTTAACAGTTAAAGGAGTTTCAAAGTGTGAGACTTTCTAGAATGCTTGGTAGTCGACTACTAGATTCATTAATAGCCTTCTTCTTGACAAAGAGTTAGAACGGTGCTATATAATCCTAATGGTGTTGAGAAAGCCTAGGCTTTTGAGTTAAGAAATTGCACATAGTATTGAAGGTTGCCATTAACATTATGGTATGGCTGTTACTTATTAAAAGAGTAAAACATTTATATCTTTAAGTTCAATGGCACCACCATTCACTTGTTCCCTCTTTAAGATTATTTAATCTTTTCTAAGAAATCATACAAGCCTATATCTAATACAAAGGCTACTACTTGTCAAACCTTTGAGTCTAGACTAGAGCTTCTACAAGTTGTTCAACCACTAGAGAGAATTGACCAAAATCTCTAAGTTCCACCAAATCTTCTAAGAACATCTTTATTCTACTTCTAAGCCCGTCAAACCAAATGATGTTATGTCATAGTCATCCGCTTATTTAACAATAAAGCATACCACTTTTGTTTTGTTATTTTGATATCAAAAGGCCTTCTAAAAGACCATTGCTAAGTCCACATGATATTTTTAGTCATATGTGATATTTTTGTTCTGCTTCTAGCAACCACATACTTGTTATGCTTATGAGACATTCAAACCGAGTTTTAAGATTTTACTCCTAATGAGTTACCTAATGAATTTCCTCTCATGAAAATATTCTTATTTAAAATTGCGCAATAAAAACTCATTTTAAAACCCGCCTCAACAACAACAACAACAACAATGCCTTTGTGGGTCATACATGAATCCTTCCGTCTCCATTGTGTCCTATTATTATGTCAAATTCTCATTTAAATCAAGTATACTAAGATCAATTTTATACATCTTAACCAAATCTTTTTAGGTCTACCTCTACCTTTCTTAACATAAAGGCAAATCTAATGCATCTACTCTCCTAATCGGTTCTGGACGCGCTTTATGTGGCCAAACCATCTAAGACGACTCTCCCTAATCTTATCTACCAGCTACTCCAACTTTTTCCCGAATATACTCATTTTGCATTCTATCTCTAAGAGTAAAATCTAAGCATCCCTCATCTCGTAACACTTAACTTAGTCTTATGCTTCTCTTTTATTGGCCAACATTTTGCACCATAAGTCATTCGGTCTTACCACCATCTTATAAAATTTTCCCTTAAGTTTAAGTGAAACTTTTCTATCACATAATAGGCCAGATGCATTCCTCCACTTCAACCATCCAACTTGAATTCTACAAATAACATCTCCATCTATTTCACCATCATTTTGAACAATAGAGCCTAAATATCTGATAAGCTCACTCTTATTAATGACTTGTTCACCTAACTAGAACTTCTACAACTAAAATTACACTCCATATATTCAGTTTTAGATCTACTTAAATGAAAACCTTTAGACTCTAGAATTGACCTCCATAATTCAAGTTTCTGTTGGACTCCCTCTCAAGTCTTATCAAGAAGAAAAATGTCATCAGCAAAAAGCATACACCAAGGAACATCTTCTTGTAAATGCCTAGTAAGAACATCCATAACTAAAGTAAAAAAGATAAGGGCTTAAAGCTGATCCTTGAAGTAATCCAACTGAAATAAAAAAATATTTTGTCAATCCTCCTTATGTTTGGACACAAGTATGACTCTAGTATACATAGCCTTAATGACTTGAATATAACCAATATTAACTCATTTCTATTCTAGAACTCTCCAAAGAACATCACTTGAAACTTTATCATAAGCTTTCTCTAAATCAATAAATATCATATGTAGATCCTCCTTACTTTCTCTATGCTTCTCCATCAAACGCCTTAACAAATGTATAGCATCCATAGTAGATCTACCTGACATGAAACCAAACTGATTGTGAAAAACTTTTGTATCACATCGTAACCTATGGTCAATTACTCTCTCCCATAATTTTAATGTATGGCACATTAACTTAATTCTTCTATATTTTGCACACTCTTGTGCATCACCTTTATTCTTAAATATAGGAACCAACAAACTCTTTCTCTACTCATTTGGCATCTTTTTAGTCTTTAAAATGACATTAAAAAGATTTGTAAGCCAAGAAATTCCTTGATCTCCTAAACATTTCCACACATCTATTGGAATATTATCCGGTCCTACTGCTTTTCCACATTTCATTTTCTTTAAAGCTTCACTAACTTGATTACTAATACGATGATAAAATGAAATCCTATTCGTTGGTATTAAGGTTGCTAAAATCAATCCTACTTTCAGATCCTTCGTTCCGGATGACTATGACATAACCACTAGAGAGAATTGACCAAAATCTCTAAGTTCCACCAAATCTTCTAAGAACATCTTTATTCTACTTCTAAGCCCGTCAAACCAAATGATGTTATGTCATAGTCATATTTAACAATAAAGCATACCACTTTTGTTTTGTTATTTTGATATCAAAAGGCCTTCTAAAAGACCATTGCTAAGTCCACATGATATTTTAGTCATATGTGATATTTTTTTCTTTCTAGCAACCACATACTTGTTATGCTTATGAGACATTCAAACCGAAGTTTTAAGATTTTACTCCTAATGAGTTACCTAATGAATTTCCTCTCATGAAAATATTCTTATTTAAAATTGCGCAATAAAAACTCATTTTAAAACCCGCCTCAACAACAACAACAACAACAAGCCTTAATGCCACTAGGTGGGTCAGCTACATGAATCCTTCGTCTCCATTGTGTCCTATTATGTGTCAAATTCTCATTTAAATCAAGTATACTAAGATCGATTTTTTACTCTGTCTTAGCAGAATCTTTTGGTACTGCTGCGGCTTTCTTAACGTAGTAAAGCCCAATGCATCTACTCTCTGTTCGTCATCTGGACGGCCGACGCTTTATGTGGCCAAACCATCTAAGACGACTCTCCCTAATCTTATCTACCACTGGAGCTACTCCAACTTTTTCCGAATATACTCATTTTGCATTCTATCTCTAAGAGTAAAGCCACTCATCCATCTAAGCATCCTCATCTCTGTAACACTTAACTTAGTCTTATGCTTCTCTTTTATTGGCCAACATTTTGCACCATAAGTCATTGCAGGTCTTACCACCATCTTATAAAATTTTCCTTAAGTTTAAAACTTTTCTATCACATAATAGGCATTCCTCCACTTCAACCATCCAACTTGAATTCTACAAATAACATCTCCATCTATTTCACCATCATTTTGAACAATGAGCCTAAATATCTGATAAGCTCACTCTTATTAATGACTTGTTCACCTAACTAGAACTTCTACAACTAAAATTACACTCCATATATTCAGTTTTAGATCTACTTAAATGAAAACCTTTAGACTCTAGAATTGACCTCCATAATTCAAGTTTCTGTTGGACTCCCTCTCAAGTCTTATCAAGAAGAAAAATGTCATCGAAAAGCATACACCAAGGAACATCTTCTTGTAAATGCCTAAGTAAGAACATCCATAACTAAAGTAAAAAAGATAAGGGCTTAAAGCTGATCCTTGAAGTAATCCAACTGAAATAAAAAAATATTTTGTCAATCCTCCTTATGTTTGGACACAAGTAACAGCTCTAGTATACATAGCCTTAATGACTTGAATATAACCAATATTAACTCATTTCTATTCTAGAACTCTCCAAAGAACATCACTTGAAACTTTATCATAAGCTTTCTCTAAATCAATAAATATCATATGTAGATCCTCCTTACTTATGCTTCTCCATCAAACGCCTTAACAAATGTATAGCATCCATAGTAGATCTACCTGACATGAAACCAAACTGATTGTGAAAAACTTTTGTATCACATCGTAACCTATGGTCAATTACTCTCTCCCATAATTTTAATGTATGGCACATTAACTTAATTCTATATATTTTGCACACTCTTGTGCATCACCTTTATTCTTAAATATAGAACCAACAAACTCTTTCTCTCATTTGGCATCTTTTAGTCTTTAAAATGACATTAAAAAGATTTGTAAGAAATTCCTGATCTCCTAAACATTTCCACACATCTATTGGAATATTATCCTGCCCTCTTGCTTTTCACATTTCATTTTCTTTAAAGCTTCACTAACTTCATTTACTAATACGATGATAAAATGAAATCCTCTATTTTCGTTTCGAGATTAAGGTTAAAATCAATCCTACTTTCGGATCCTTCGTAAAAGTTTATCAAAATACCTCACACCTATTTTCAATATCATTTTCTAAAAAAAGTATTTTATTATTTTCATCCTTACACCTCACTTAAACTTGCCTTTACTTCTCCTATCTCTTTGGTTTAACTTATACATACATCTTTCACCTTCTTTTAAGATCTAATCTATTGTATAAATCACTAAAGCTAATTTTTTTTTTACATCATATACGCCTTTCTTAGATCTCTGGTACTTTATATCTTTCTCAATTCTCAGGTTTTACATCCAAACCAAATTGTATAACAATACTTATTATTTTTATCTTTTCTTGCACTCGACTCCACACCAACTATTCTTATTAAAGAAGTTTTCCTTTTGATTCTCCAGTATCTTTGAACTTACTTAATTTCATTTCTATTTTTTTTCCCACATAATATTAAATTTTCTAAACATCCCAAATTCTAATCTCTTGTAACTTGCTTTAAATATATTTTTATTTATTTCTTAAGCTGTCCCATCTAATTCTGGGACAATAATTTGATTTATTTTTCTTACAACCTTTCATCTTAAAATCTAAAACTAACAATCGACGTGACTTAGATTTTCACTGGAATACCTTACAATCTTTACAATCTAAACGATCTATTTTTCTTATCGTAAAATAATCAATCAGATTTTACTAGATCCATTTTTATAAGTAATAATATGTTCATCTCTTTCTTAAATAAAATGTTAAGAATTACAAAATTATAAGTTAAAGTAAAATCTAATATAGTCTTTATCTTCTTCATTAATCACCCAAATCCATAACCACCATGAATACTTTAAAATCTTCTACCACTATACCAACACGCCCATTTAAATCTCTCCAATAAATACTTTTCTTCAAGAGATATCTTTTGTATTAATCCTCTAATTCATTCCAAAATTTTCATGCTTACCTTCAAACCTACTTGAAGAGCATGTACACTTATAACATTGAATATTAAGTATCAACAATAATCTTTAAAGTTTATAATTCTATCTCCACATCTATTAATATTTATAACATTATCCTTCAAATTTTTATCTATAATCACACCTACACCATTTATAGTTCGACTTTTATCTGAATACCAAAATTTAAAACCTAAACTATCAATCCCCTTGGCCTTCTCCCCAACCCATTTAGTTTCTTGAACACATAAAATATTTATCTTTCTATGAACCATAATATCTATTAATTCCATTAATTTACCTATAAGAGTACCTATATTCCAAGATCTTAACCTTTAGTTTCATGGACTATCGCCCATAATGTGGGAACCCTTACTTATTTAACATCAGACAGGCCGATGCATCAAGACATTTTTCATCGTATTCAAGTCATACTGTGCGTCTCTTTCGGGACACCTAGCATTAACACAATGATTTAAAGGATTCATGTCATGATTATTTCGACAAGTTTCTCATACTACCTAACGCAACCCTCCCCTTTTCACATCCGGACTTGGGACCGGCAATGGTAGTGTTATGTGAGTCAACACTTTTAAAAAAATCGTAATAAGGCTTACAACTCATTGGTGTTATGTGAGTCCTGCCTCAAGACGCATCTCGTCTCAGTTTTTATAAGGCGTGTGCTTTTAGATCTAAGTTTAAAAAAATCAAGTAAAAGTTTTAATTACCGAAATAACACGGGTGCACTCGGTCTCAAGATAGACATTTCCCAAGTGCCTCTCTTCTCATACCCTCTCTGCTCCTAAAGCACAATGTTGATCACCGTCGCTACCATCTTTACATGTGATGTTCCTACTTTGATATTGGATGATTATAGTGGGAAAGAAAATTTTATTATTTTAAACTTATTTTAAATTGTTATATCATTAATTTTTACTTTGATATCTTATGTTACTTTGATGTTAATATAACACTTCTTACTTCATGATTTATTGTCAAATTATTATACTTTGTGTAACTTATTACTTTTTATTATCCTATATTGTTATTATGTTACATTTTAATATATTAATGGATTAGGATATTTTTTTACTTTGCGCAATTTATTAATTCTAAGCCTTATACCTCAAAACGCCTTCAGACTTACGACTCTTCTCACAAACTAAAAATGTCTCAATACCCGATTGTGCAATTTTAAATTTTAAAAAATATTCAACACTGCATATATTTTATATCTCATTCATAGCTACAAAATCTACCATACTATAGAACTCCACTAAGCATGTTAAGCTCAAATGTTAGGTAGATGGAAGAGTACATAAGGGATTACTTTAAGAGTTCTCAAGTATATGCATTGGCAATTTGGTACCCACATTCACCACCAAAGAAAGGTTATTCTTAGTGTATATTTGCATATAATCACACTATTAATAAAATCATTATAAAATGTATATCCTTATATCCTTAAATCGGATGACCTGCCTAACATGATAAATGAGTATTTATACTTCTCAAAAATTAATGCATGGTGGGAACCACCAAATCCATATTTGTCCTAGAGATCAATAGAAAACAGCATTCAAAATACTGGATAAATAATGTGAATGATCTATTATGCTTTTCGAATTGTCTAATGCATACAATACCTTCACAAAAATAGATGAATAAGATGCTTACATCATTTATTGGCAAGTTTCTAGTGGTGCATTTGGTAATATAATGTTTTATATTTCAATTCAAAGTGAGCATACAAATTGCTAGTACGTATATTGATAAGTGATCAAAAGTTGTTTACCAATCTTGAAAAGTTCACATTTATGTAGAGAAAATTCATATTTATTGGTTTTGTTGTTTAATCCAAGTGATTTGAACTATATCACATCAAAACTAAAGTAATCCTTGATAGTAGGTCGACCCCACCTCTACCTATGGCACTAAAGAAAGATGGTTCTTAGCAAGCTTGTGAAAACCAAGCCAAATAATGAACCGAAAGAATTAGGTTTAAGATTTAATAGTTTGATCGAAGTCGAATCTAATGATATAATAAATATTAAAATTATTAAATATAACATAAATGAGATAATAATCTAAATATGTGAGAAATATATTATAAAAATTAAAAAAATACATATATAAGTAATATTTTTAATAATTATAAATTTAAAAATTAATATAAACTCATTAAAATATAATCATATATGTATATTAAATATGTTTTAAAAAATTTTAATTTTTATAACATGGATTTATAAATATAACTATAATTTATAATTAGAATATAAATTTTATAATATAAAAAAATTTATTTTAAAAAATTGCATAAAATATAAATTATAATAATATAATATGCAAATTATTTATAAAATGTTATTAGAAATTTTATATTCTTATAATATTTAAAAATTATAAAATATAATTTATAATAAGAATATAAAGTTAAAAATTAAAATGTTGTTTTATATTATTATATTCTAAAGCCCATTTAATATTTTCAAAGCATAAATCCTTAGACAAATTCCTCATTCCTGTAACCCAACTTAAGTTTAAGCACATTCATAATTTTTTTAGTAGTGTTTTACTCTTTATATAAAAAATAAGAGCTCTAAAGTATGAGCCTGCAATCTATCTGGCTATGACTTTGTAGATATACTATAGATTAGTTTGGCTAAGCTCATATCAATAATAATAAAGTTTTTAAAATATATAAATTTTTTTAATATTTAATTAAAATATTATACTTAATATATTTTTATAAGAAAAACTTTAATCATTTGATTAAGGGGCTATTTGGTTTGAAAAAGAATGATGAACGAATGTAAATAAAGATTGACTTTACAATTTGTGGAGTTTTAAATTCATGACTTACTTTTTTCTGTTTGGTTAAAAAATGTAATGTAAAGTATTTTGAAGGTTTGACGCTTGACGGATGTGATGGCGACCGTGCGGTGGCATGGTGGCCCGGGTAAACGACGTACGAGATCATTTATTAATGCCAGATTTGGAATTCACCCAAATACACCAAAAATGACATATGTAATGTATTTGGAATACATTACATTACATCGAAAATTTACTTTACTTCAAACCAAACACCAAATAAGTTAAAATCAGATTGCTTTTACATCAGATTCAAATGCAGGCAACCAAACAACCCCTAAAAATTAAAGGTAATTAAAAAAGTTTAATTTAGGCTAGTAAGTTATATATAACCAGGATCGATTCGCCAGTTCATCGGTCAAACCGATAGTTTTGATCAGTTTTCACCAGTTCAATGCAAAAGCAATTTTTAAGGCTAATCGAACCGGCCCTATGTCTGGTTCACAATTGAACCGGCAAGTCCGATTTTTAAAATAGTAGTTCTTAGCATATACATTATGGAAGACATAAAATTATTACTACATAATTATCTTTATACTTAAATTAGATGGCATGCTTGACATGATATATAGGTCAATGTACTTTTGAAAATTGATTTGCATGGCAGGTACTACCAAATTTATAGTTGTTGTAGTGATAAAAAAAACAACATTCAAGTCACCTGATATGCAATATGAATGATATCTTATGCCTTCTGAATTGTCATGTGCACTAATACCCTTCCTAAGAGTAATGAATCAAGCGATTAAGCCATTTAAATTTTATACGGTGTTTTTTAATGATATATTAATTTATGGCTCAATTGAGATTGCGCACATTGATTCCTTGCACAAGTATTGCAGAAGTTAAGGGATAAAAAATTGTTTATCGATATGAAAAGTTCACATTTATGCAAACAAAACCAAAAATATTTGCTTCATGGTGTCTTCTAAAGGATTTGAACCATCACTTAAAAATTAAGGCAATCTTTAACCCGCCTACACCCCATGTCTAATCAGGATGTTAAGACTTCTTATGAGTCAGCAACATCTTATAATTATGAATTGTTGTTCCATAATTGCCTCTTTGGTAGATGTTCTTAAAAAACACAATTGTTTGAAAATTATTTGCTTTCAAACCCTTTGAGCTAATATAGGAATTGGAAAATACATCACAATTTTCTAAGACTCTCTAGGTTGGTAAAGCTTTTTGAATATCAAAAGATGAGTCTGGTTTTGATATAGGTGGCATTCTTAACAAATAATATCACTCAATTGTCTACTTTTTAGTGAGAAGTTAAATAAAGCTAGACATAGATGTACTATGATGAAAAACTTTATGCTCACCTTCAAGCTTTAAGACAATGGCAATATTATAAGTTACTAAAAGAATTTTTTTTTATTTTTTATTAACAAGCTTTAAGATGCATAAATACCCAAAAGAAAATTAATAGATATGTAAAGCGGGTCGAGTACCTTCAATATTACACTTGGCATTCAAAATAAATCTAAGGATTCAATATTTCTAACTTCCTTACTCTGACTTATATGTACATTAGTGTGCTTGGTTTTCACATAATATGAGAAGAATGTTTGGCATATACTTGGTTGCACTTAATTTATATGGATAACAAGAATTACATAAGTTTCTTGTTCCATTTTTATACTCAAGATGGATATCTTTATAAACGAAGTAGGTTTTACATTTTGAAAAAGCTCTCATCATGATAAAATTATTTGGTAAATCCATGTTGATTGCATGATAGGTCACATTTGCTGAAATAAAATCATATATTTGCATAAATATAAGTTGTACTAACCTTCATTAAGAAAGGATGCTACAAAATTGTTAAACAACATGATGGCATATACACTATGGATTTTGCATTGGATTGTTTAAGATTATTAGAGATCAAGATGGAATTTTATAAAATAGTTCACTAATTTACTTCATTCAATGCTCAAAGACTATTGAAGCATTTTATATAACAATATTTTCTTCAAGAAAATAGTTAGGTCACTTAGGCTATCTAAGATAAGTATATGATAAAGATGTCATGTTTGTTTCTTATTTCTAAAAGATTTTTTTAAAAATAGATCTGTCTCCCTATTATGAAATTTATAAAAAATAATATTGCATGTCAACCTTCAATTTTGAGGTTACTTAGGGACTGAATCGTAGAAAGCCTATAGATCTTATCCCTTTACCACGGCATGTATATTTAATGAGGTTGCATCATTAACATAATGTATGTGTGATTTACATGATGAATTAGAAAACATATTGACTGCATTATATAAAGCATTCTAGTGATGTAAATATTAAGAAACATATTCAAAAATAAAATCTTTGTCAGGATTTGTTACGTACAAAATGCTTCATGCATATGAACTACAAAAAATTACATGCAAGGTCCTTTGGTCATTATAAAATAGATACAAATATCAACTCTAATCCCTATGTTTTAGATTTGTCTCGTAATATTTTAATAAGCCTTATTTTCAATATTGAATATCTATTGCCTTATTAAGAAATATTTGAACCAAAGAATTGTTTTCTTCTTCTACATGAGGGAATTCTACTACAATTGTTGTTTCTTGAGATTTAATAATCCCAATTCTACTTGCCTACTTAGATGTTCAAAGAGTCATTTTAGATGAAATGATACTTGAAAACAAAATGAGCATATACTTCTAATTAAGTGAAATGACAAGCGTCCTTTTGCTGACACCTAAGTGACAAATTATGAACTACAAAAGTTAGTTCTTGACCTCTAAAATGACAACATCCATATTAACTCCTCATGTCAGAGTTCCTTGCATCGCAAAAAAATTAATCAAGCAAAATCAACCCACAAAAAGTTGATTACAAGAAATGAAATGAAGTCATAACAAAACTAAATTGGACTTTTTTATACCTTTTTAGGGCCTTTTTTATTTTTTATTTTTTTAGATAATTTATTTTATTAGATTTTATTATTCTCTTTGATTAACATTAGGTTTGAATTTAAATGATTGGAATGTTAAATAAGATTTTAGTTTAAAATAATTTAAAATTTGGCACTGTCCCTATAACTTTATTTATATAATGCACAATTGAACATAATGACAGAAATTAATTATTTCTAAGGCTATATGAGTGCTCCTTAGATCTATTATGTACACAAGCTCCAACTTGTGTATGCAAAATTCCTAGCCTCCATTAAAATAAAATAAAAGGCGTGCATACAAAATTTCTAATGTTAGACTATAGACTACAAGAGTATAGTAAATGTGGCTTCTTCCATGATTAGTTTCCTTATGTGACCACCAACACACTATTAGGACCTTTCTTCTTTTCTTGGTTTCTTAATATAAGATAATGGCCACTAAAATAAAATGAGTACACCACCCCCAATCATAGGAAATTGAAAACGCTTTCTATAAAGAAGTGATAAAAGGTCAAAATAAAAAAGGACTTTTCCTCATCTCCACCCTTGCTTTTCTTTGTCTCACCAACAAAAGTTAATGATTCCTCGGGCCCAAGAAGTAACGCATTGCATGCCATGTGTATGCCAACCACTTAGTCGGTTTCTTTGTTATGTAAATCATTACTATTAGTAAAGATATGTATAATGTGGTATTAACTAGTAATATAAATAATTATAGAATAACCCACAAGTTTTCAATTACTAGATAATTATATCAGAAAATAGGTATTAAGTCAATATCTTTTTGTATTGATTTTAGAGATGTTTACAAAAATTATTCAAAGCAAAGCGCATTGGTTTGCTAATTGGTGAGGCATACAAGTAAAAAAATTAAAATAATTATAAAAATATTTAGAAGATAAAAGCCTAAGATTTAGTAAAACAAAAAATTGATTATGCAATATGTAATTTTAGTGAAATAATATTAACAATTATAATTAATATTGTTATAAGGTGATACCTAAGTGTGATAGGGATGGGCAGATTTAAGAGGGGCCGAGAGGGACACATGCGCTCCTAAAATTTTGAGATGTTTATTTTTATTTTTAATTTATTTTCATCTACAAAGAATTATTATATTGTGCCCCTCCATAATTTTAGGATGTATTTATTAAGATTATTAAAAAAATTATTTCTTATTTAACTGTCATTTATATTGCATTTTCTATTCATAATAAACAATTAAATTTTTTTTCAAATTTTTAAGTTAAATTAATTTATAGAATAAATAATAATAAAAATAAAAATACATTAAATATTAGATACAAATTGGATATGCAGCTTGATGAACAATTTTCATTCTTAGAAAATATCAAAATGCTTGATGAAAAAATGATCAAAAGAAAGAAAGACACTTTACATTCTCTTATTTTAAAATTATTAAAATTAACAATGACTCAACTAGTTGCCACAACAATTGTGGAAAGAACTTCTTTTTATTATGAATATTATGAAAAATCAACTATGAAATAGAATTAAAAAACTATGGATAAATGATCATTTGGTCACTTATATTAAGAAGAATATATTAGATCATATCGATAATAATTTAATTATTTAACGCTTTTCACATATGAAGATTATACATCAAACGTCATATATAAGTTTTTTATTTATATTTATTGTCTTTTTTCTTATAAATATATTCTAACTAAAAAAAAATTAAAACCATCAATGCTGGTCTCAACCTTAAATGACAAATGTAGAGGGTACTTCTTAAATTCTCAAATGGTGTCCTCCTAAGAAAAAAATTTCAGCTCTACCACTAATGATAGGTTTAAGTAACATGGATCTATCATAAAGAAGAATGAAGATATTGTCAAAAATATAACTTCCAGAATAAAAGTTGGATGTTTAAAATGAAGAATTGCTTCGAGAGTTTTAAAATAAGAGGAAGTTATAGAATCTTAAAGATATATTTAAAAAATCACAATTAAGTAAGTGATATTATATGGATTCAAGTGTTGGGCTATAAAAAATTTATTGGTATCAATGTTAAGTGTGGCGGAAATGATGTGTGACAAAATTATGAATGTTTATATTAGAGAAAATGTGAGTATCATTTATTGAAAACAAGTCCACTAAAAATAAACTAGGTTATTTGAGCATATAAAATGAAGGATGGGTGAGATGATAAAATTAGTGTGAGAAAATAAGGAAGGAAAAAAAATAGACTTTATGCAATTATGCAATTATATGTTGTTCAAATAATTTGCAAAAAATAGGTTAAACACCTTGGACAGTACTTAATATAGATAAATAAATAAAAAGAGAATTCATAACACCAACAGTAAATAGGTTGGATGAAGCTAATGAAAATAATGATTATAGCTTCTCATCCAATTTTACCCATCATGAGATGTCATTACTTCAAATATCATTCAAATAAAAGTTAGAAAAACATGAAAGTTTGAAAATAAATATACATGATTCCAAACAATTATAAGTAGCATATCTACAATAGTGCCTGGACATAACGCAGAGCAAATGGTGGATTATGATTTTTAATTTTCATGACAATTGGAGTTCATCTTACCATTAGAGACTAAGATTTAAATTTTGATACCGCAAACATGCACAACTACCACACGCATTAAAGTTTTGCTTAGATTCCAATCATTGCAGTTTGAAGGGGCGGACTTTTTAGTTATATTGATAAAAACCAATATGTTATAAGATTCCCACATTGGAGGATGTAGAAGGGCATTTTTTTAATTTTTAAATCATTCATAACACATGAAGATCAAGATACACCCCTATGAGAAAATAATATGTATTCTTTTAAATAGTCGTAGAAAAAGCGGTCGCATAATGACTTGTTAAAAATTGAAGATAACATTTTAAAATAAATAAACTAAATTTTCGAATATGTATTCCATATGAAAGCAACTAAAGATGAAATAAGTGGTAATTTAAATAAAACATGCTGAAGTGCCAAACGGGTCTAATGGCAACTAACTATATGAAACGTCAATATGTAGAGAAGACCATCAATGAGTGATTTCTCAAAGCATGGGCATATACCACATATTTCAAAACCTAAAAAAAATCGTCATACCATAATCATCAATCGGCCGTTGACCATGGTCCCCCAATACTGCAGTGACCAACTCCATTGATACACACATTCGCTTGTTCTTGTAAATCAAAGATGCACAATAATCAGATGTTTTATTAATGTTTGACTAAAATGATAATTAAAACTAATGTGTTATAAGAATAGAAAATACATAATCAAATTCACATGGAATCAGATATGAATGAAATTCTGGCAAAATTCATGCACAGTATAATAAAAGAGAGTTAAATGTATAATGCAAATGCCCAAGGCAACTAGAATAACAATGGCACTATATCCTGACTAGTTTCCAGAGAGATATAAAAAAAACAAGACCTGTGCCTACTCTAAAACAAAAGAAAACACTAAAGCATCAAAACAATCTAGAATATACATCCACAAATGATAACATCTACAAAACGAACAAATTAAAGAGAGCCAAATAACAATTAGAACAAATATCGATGGTTTGCCAACTTTAATGATAGCTGTCATCATCCTCAATACAAATCATTAGCATTTGTTAGAGAATGGAGACCACCCGAAAAGCTAGATAATATAGCCCTAGAGTTGTGGTAATAATCAACCATTCACAAAACTAAAGCAAAATTATATTTGAATAGGATTAGATATTAGTTGATCATATATACAGAAACCAATCCATAAATAGGGCTGGGTCCAATAATTCAGTATGAGAGTTGAAGATGTAGGAAATAGAAGGTTCTATGGCCACCCTTTGGGGATTCTCACTCTCTTCTAGTGCTTCCACCTATTTTTTGCCTCCCTTTCTCTTCGAGGTGTTCTTTTCTCCGTACCTCTAAAGTTCTCCTCATATCCCAAATTTGTCTATTTCCACGGTCATGCTCTATATCACTTTATCTTCAGTGTTTGAAGAAAAAAACAGATCTCGATCTATTGTTATAGGCATGATTTCAGTCTAATTCTTGCCTTATCCAAGGAAATAAAGATTTACTCCATCATGGATTATAACAGGTTGTAGACATAATTTACTGTATGATTATAAATTAGATACTTAATACCTTTCGTCGCCATTCTTAGCACTTACGAACATAGTTTAGGTCCCAAGCAAAGAAATACATTGCTTCAATGCATAATGGACAGCATGAAACAAAATGATGATTAGACCCATGCTTTGATCAAATATAAAAGAATCGTGAGTGCTATCCTCATTAAAAGTTGCTCCCCTATCTCTGAGATTATGAATTGGTCTTTCTTAGAAGCTGTGTTATGGAAGCCCAATGGCTCATTTGATAATGACGTCTTTTTGTTGTATGGTCATAAGAAACAAAAGCATAAATAATCAAATAAATATGAAATAGCTGATTTGCAAAATCATTTTTTTTATTTTGTTTTGTTTATATTTTTATTTTATTTTATTTATGCTTTGATTTGAAATAAATCAAATTTAGTGGTCATAGCTATTTTTAAAAACACTCAAAACATCCAAAATTTGTTCCGAGTGCTTTTAAAAATAATTTGATTATAAAAAAAGCACATAAAAATACATTAAACAAGTATATACTTTGAAAATAACATAAAAATAAAAACAAAAACACAAAAAAAAAAATCGATCCCAAACATGCCCAAGTATTTACATATAATAATCATGACCTAAACTATGTAGTAGATCTAGCTTACCACTCCAATGATAGTATAACTAAAATTTAGAAAAGAATCTGCAGTACTAACGACTGGTAAGATGATGCATTTAATAGTCAAGTTCACAAAAGTTAAAAATATGAAACATGCATCAAAAATATGGTCATAGATGAAACTTATAAACAATCTATACTATACCTACAAACCTTGTTAATCTGATTTATGGGAGTGCTAAGAATGAGTGAAGCCTGACATGATTTTGTGTGGTGATCTACTTTTGCCTGGCATTAACTTCCACAGAGAAAAAAAATTAAAAATTAGAAAAATGCAAATACCTCTAAAAAATCATTGAACTCTGCTTGCTTTTTGGCTGCTGCAGTACCCCATGCCTCTTGGAACATCCGTGCCAGCACAAAAACACCAACTGCTGTGTATCTGCATCAAATCAAAGCATACCAAGTTAATACTTTTGAATTGCAGTGCAACAAAAATAACAGTGGAACAAACATATGCAGCCATCATACATGTTTCCAAAGCTATTTTTTGCATATGCTCCGCCCAGATGACCAGCATACATAAATAGAGATCCAGAGTGCTTGAGTGATACCTGAAACAAATGAATTGATATTGCCCACCTTAAGAAAGCCACTTGAAATAACGTTTAGGATAGTGAGAGAATGCATCTGTTCCATGGAACTAGGACCAGTTTCAGACAGCAGATTAACCTCAAAAATCATCAATTAACCCACACAGAAGCACGGTACTTAAATCAACATGAGAAGACTGTTGGAACTATCAATTGTTCAGGATGAATAAAATGCAAGAACACTTTGTCAACGAATAACAAATTATTACAAGTATGAAATAGAATGTAAGGATCGAGGAAAAACATAGTTACCTCTACTGTAGCCAAGCCATGGGTGACCATATCTATCATTCTTGCCCTAATCTGCAGAAAAGTTCCAAGCCGTAAACAATAAACTATGCATGTTAGCACAAAATATAAAACAAAAAATACACAGACGATTTGAAGCTGTATACCACAAATGTTTCCAGAATGAATGTGTCAAGACATTGAAAAAAAATAATCAGAAAATACTTAGAAAAAAAATCAAAGAATATGGGGATGAATTAGATTATAAGGACAAAGTTTCTAGTGCTGGTAATGACCAGGGGCATGAACTAGAACTCTGCTAATTAAAAGCGGTATGAAAAAAAAAAATAACTGTGGAATAGAATTATGCACCCAATACATGAGGCTTCTTGCAAAGCAGGGTGCAAGAGGAACACAATATACACAATCTTGCCCATAGGCTATTTATGTGCTTCCCATGACCTCTATATATGAAAGAAACCAAGGCAACTTAACATTGTCCCTGGAAAAAACTCCCATTGATTCTAATGGTAAATTTAGGAAGAAGGTTTTTCAATGGTAAGGCCAAGAGTGATAGATCTTGATGTTGGATTATAAGGAAATCACTTGCAAAAACTACTATGAGTGCTGTTTCTTATTCATAATCTCTTCAACTTCTCACGCACCATATCACATTGAGAAGATTGAAATGAAGAAAGATCAAAACATCAGCCAACCAACAACCTATTTCTTGAATAATATGAACTATTTCAAATACAAAAGTAGATCTCTGCCATTAACAACAGGTTAGAAATGTTAATGTTGCCTTGAAGAACTATATCTGCTCAAGTTGATACTGCAGGATAACCCTTTTGCCTCCAAATGGTATCGGAATTTAAAGTTGATTTCAAACTCATCAGTGCTCCGATACACACACACACACATCTTTACAACTTGATGATAATATGGGATGAAAAGAAAAAACAATTCTTGAAGACTAGAACACCATTGAGAAATATATATATATATATATGTTGCCCAAACGAAAAGAAAAAAAAAACTACTCAATGAGGCCCTAGGTGCAAAAATTGGCATACCTCATGATCCGACTTCTCATTCTCAAATTTTGGATAGAACGTCGCCCTTATCTGCGCCTTGGTGAACGTATTGTTGTCGATCACAAAGTTCTCGCCCAACTGACCTTGAAACAACCTAGACAAGCTCACCGCACCGCCCACCTCAGCCTCCTTCTCAGTGCTCAATGCCGCCGCAGAAGGCCCCGCAGGTGCCACAACCTCCGACGCTGTCGCGTAAGTCTTCGGAAACCACACACCCCGTTGACTCCCCTTCGCGATGATCGAAACTGAAAATATCCACCACCCCACGGAATCGGCGATTCTCAAATTGCTGATACTTTCCGTGACGTTGTTGATGGACGCAGAGCGAGGTTTCTCCTTCCACTGCTGCCGTTCACCAGCCGTATGGCCGCCCTGCTAGAAAATGAAGTGACGGTCAGAGATAGAATCGAAAAGATGAAATCGAGACATATGGTTGATGATCGATGGATTACGCGGGGCTTGTAAGGCATGTCGAGAGTTCTGATAGAGTAAAAGAAGCAAAGAGAAGAAGTGAGTGTAGCAGGATGGAAAGATGTTAGTGGGCGAAAATGGACGCTACGGAGGCAGACGAAGGACGATGGCGAGGAATTGAGGGAGCGGAGGGAGAACAAATGAGTGAAAAGGAGGCGGTGATGACTTGAAGACATCAAGAGTGGCGGGGCAAGAAGTACAGAGCGGCCGGCAGGTGTCGTGGCGCTGTATGAAGGGCCCTCAGGGTCCGTGGATTTGTTCATGGAAAAAACCCGCAATCAAAATATTCTTAAAGAACAAAAAAAATTAGAGGATTTACATGCATATGAGGTCAAATTTATATTTACATATCTACTATCTAAAGTTAAATATTTACTTATCTAATACTTTTCTATACTTAAAAAATTATATTTCACTTTTAAAAGATGAATAAAGTGATATTTTTGATGTGATATTGAAGATTAGAGTGTTATATATGTAAAAATTAAAGTTTAGGTATTAGATATGTAAATATGAAAGTTTGACGATGTATCTAAATTTCAAAAAAATTATTATAAGTATATATATTTTACATATATTCCATATAATATTTATATATTTATATATTTATATATTTAATATCAAAATTTTAATTTGTATACATATAATATCTCTATCTTCAAGCATAAAATAATTTTATAATAATAAATATCAAACTTTAAAGATTAGATATGTAAATGCATAAAAATTATGTGATCTTTATGTAAATCTTTTGATATATTAAAGAGATTTTATACATATATCATCATCGTCATTTTTAACATCTTAATATGTAAATTATAATGCTTAAAACTATATCACTTAATATTTATTAGGAGCAATTACATGTGATACTCAAAATTTAACAATTTATAAAACTACATCCTCCTAATTTCATATTTCAAATTATTGCTTGAATATTGAATTTCTAAAATGACACTCAAGACCTTATGTAAGTAACCTATACAAATTATATTTTAAGATTTATACATGTAATAAAGCATTTTTGTATTTTTCATATGTACTTAACATATAATGATTCAACAATCACTATTACATAATATAGTGAGGCTAAGTTGGCTCCTTAATTATTGTAGAAAACAGTTGTGGTAGAGTGAAAGTTTATTTGTTGTAAATCCACACACGGTATTTAAAGAGTAGAAAACTTGAATTTTTTTACGTGAAAATCTCGAAAAGAAAAATAAATTTAAAAATCTTTCATATTTGAGTACAAAATCTTCCGATACGGGATTATAAATGGTATGAGAACAACACGTAGTCATGCTAGTAACAATAAGCAGAAAGGTAATAAACAAATGGGACATGATCGACGATGAAGGTCGATGAGACCGGCGAGATTGACGATGGCGAGGATGTGTGGCTGGCGAAACCGAGTGGTGGCGTGGATTGTGCTTGAGAATCTTGCTTTAGAGCTCTCTCCTCTCTCTTGCTTGGTCTCCCCTCATATGAGAAAAGAGAGACTATTTATAGATTGGAAGAATGACATCTCTATAAATACATGCAAAATCCAAATCACTCCTCTCCATCGAACGGCTCATGATGATTCCCTTGATCATATGATGTATTTTGTGTATTTGAATGCACAAATGATGTCGGAATTATGGGATCTTGAGCTTGTTAGATCCGGCTCGTCCAGACACTCACTTCAATCTCTAAAATCAAACGCGCATTCTCACCCGCTCCAGGATATCGATGGCTTCCACCTAAGATCACAATCCCGCCACCACTATCCAACCACACGGGCCGCCGATCTCGCCATCGCCATCTTGCCTCCATCATGACGACCTTCATCATCACGATGTCCTCATGTTCACCATCATCTCGCTACCACTAGCAAGCACACCTAACGTGACTACAGTTGTTGTTCCCTTCTCATATGCAATCATGTAATCTATATCGAAGATTTTGTACTCAAACCGATACATAGTGGAAGATTTTCTTGAGCAATTTTTTTCCCTATTTTCGAGATTTTTACGTAAAATTGAGTTTTCTTGTTCACTCTTTAAATATCTGTTGTGTCATTTCACAACAAAGAAGAAAGTTTCACTCTACCGCAACTGATTTTCTAGCACGCAACAGTAATAATATTAAAATAGCTTGCGATATTACAACACCGATGAATATTCGTGCGTCAATGTGTCAAAGATCATATAGTATCATCACCTCCTCGAAAGCTAACATCATACTCATATCTCTCACTTCCAATTAGATTTACTGTTCTTAATTAATTATCATTGCTTAATGATTATTAATATGTGAAATGAATAAATCAAATAAATGAGGATACTTTGGGATGAAGCTATCATGTCAGCAATTAGCTAATCTCAATGATGAAAATTTTAGAAATTTATTTGTTAAATGTGTATAATACAAATAATATTTATGTGCTTTGAATCCCTAATTGATGTAGAAATGAAGAGTTAGAGTTAAATCCTTCCCAACTATTCAACATCTTAGTTGACAAAAATCAGCTCAAGTGGTGTCAATAAATCTCTTGCTCGTGCATGGCTCTTCTTCTCACTCACTTAAACACTGCATCAATAGTTTTATGATCATATGCAAAGTTTATATGTGAGAGTTGATCATGAGATAAGCATGGGTTTGCCATTGATTCACTCCTTATATTGCCATGTGAGAATGCAATTAGAGTAATTTTGTTGGTTAATATATGTGGCTAACTTCCATGTTTTGATGATTATGACTATTAGCAGCTCAGTGATCCCAATTGCTAATAAATATAATACATTTTTTTCTTATGAATTAAACATCATGTCAATTGTGCACGTATCATAGGGGTTGTTTTGTGCATGTATTTGGAATGCAGTGTAAAAGGAATTCAATGTAAAAGGATTACTTTATAGTTGTTTGGTTGAGAGCTTTACAAATTCATGACTTTATTTTTTTTGTTTGGTTGACAAAATATAATGTAAAGTAAACTGAAGGTTTTGACATCTATGTGCGGCGCCGATACGGAGAGATGGCGACGGTCGGGCGATTGGGGTATTGGCGACGGCAGGCTAAGGCGGTGTGCCATCGCATCACTTTATCGGTATTTGGAATTTGCTAAATCTCCAAATACACGCGAAATACCTTTTAGTGTATTTGAAATGCATTACATTATTTGGAATTTTACTGTATAAATAAAATGTTTGAAATGTTAAAGAATTTGGGATAACATTAAATGTACAACCAAACAAATTATAATAGAATGTAATAACAACTTGATTGAGATGATTGGATATTATTTAAACATTCCACGAGTTCGTTAAAAGCTATTTACATGATAAACATTTCTTTATTTTATAGAATCTCTCAAGAATAAATTCTTAATGCAAATCCTCTTGAGAGGATATAGTGTGTGTGTGTGTATGTGTGTGTTGCAAAAGCAAAAATATAATTTTTCAATGGATGATGGACACGCCAAATATCACGACAATAAGTATCATGATTAATGTTATGACATGGCGTGAATTTCAATCTTGTTACATAAATTCAATATATAATGATGTAAATCCTAAGATGGATTTCATTGTATACAAGAGTGACAATGACTATGAAAATAAATATGTGAGCTACAGAATCTATAAATTTTTATATATTTTTATTCTCTCATCATAATATAAATCTTTTAAAACACTTTTTAAAGTTACATGTGGACTTGCATACATATAACCACTTTAATCTTTTGTGCATTGCATGTTTTACCTTTTTTTTCGTAGTGTTTTTTTCCCAACTTCTTATGAAGTCTAGCTTTTATTGTATTTCACATTTTTGAATAAAAAGTCATGAAATTATGATATTAACAATGGAAGCTAATTTTCATTATTCACTTTTTTAGCATTATTAGAGAGAAGATCAAATATGCTTTAGAAGAAAATTAGATATTATTGACCATTATAAAAATATTATCTAAAATAATAATGATGGTTGAGAGTATAAATCTCAATTATTGCATTGCTCATTATGAGCATTAGATTTATGAGTATTCTATAATCTTTGAAATTTCCACAAGCATCAAAATATACCACGGCCTTAAATGTGATATCATAAGCTGATACTAAACGTTTATTTGGGACAACTGGAGCTGTCTGAAGAAATAGTGGTGGAGGTGCTACAAAAAAAATTTGTTATTTAGGAAGCTATGATAGAGCATAAATTTTTTTTAAAAGATGTCAAACCTCAGCTTTCTAGCCGTCACCGTAGGGAGCCAAGTCAAGTTAGAAAATACTACTTTCTCACTACAAATTCTTCAAAATGCAATCAGAATATAGTGCCTAAAATGGTATTGTGATGCGGCACAGTGCAACATCATTGTGCCAAACGCACCCTGAATCATTAATTGTTTATATGATTCAGCTTTAATATTAGAGAGTTATCAAGGTCACTCATGAGAATATAAAGTTGTTTTGGAGCTCTATTGGGAGTTAAATATTAAATTTAAATGACATTGAAAGTATGAGAACTTTATGAAGTTATTGAAAGAATATATTACACTAAAACATATTTAACATGTACTAAAAGGAATGTTTTAATTAAGAACAAGTGTAAATGACATCTTGTTGACCTCACTTTTGGAGTAATGATTCAATCTCTTCTTCTTAGATTTAGAAGTCTTCTAGATATTATGACTTTTTTAGTCATAAGACACTTATAGCAATTAGGAACACTCAACCTAAGCCTAGAAACTTAGAAGTGTTAATCATAGGATTAGGCTATGCCTTAGGACTTAGGGAGACAAACCTACCCTATAGCCTAAACCCAATCTATGCCTACCTCTTTGGCCTAAACCATGTTGGCTTAATGAGCCTCATGTTCAATCCGATCAATTTTGATGATAACAAATGAATATTTTTATGTGTTTCAGATATATCAATTGCTAATTACATATCTAATACATCTCATAATATGTTTGAGGAAATTGCAAGAGGAGAAGAATGAAAGATATATCAAATTGGATAATGTGAAGCTCAAAATATAATATTTTAGGTTATATACATTTATTCATTGGCATGAATCAATTTTAATGAGGTTAATTTATATAAATCTCTATCTAATTAACATTCAATTATATATTTCATACATAGCATTTGAATTGTCAAAATAATAAATGATAATGACTATTAAGTGTAATTATTTTATTTACTTAATATAATTAAATATTTTAATTTAATTTGATGGTTATATGATAACTAACATATGTATGATTATATATAAATTATATCATAATATTTAAATGTCACATGTTAAAATTAATAAAATATATGAAATTTTGTATTTTAGCCAAAGTCATTTTATAATCAAGAAATTTATATCGATTTCATCTCAATGGATTCCTTGGATTTTTTCCTTTAATTTGATAGGTCACATGACCCATGTTTATTAAAATTGAATTTATTATGACTTTTCAAACATTAGTGATTTTAATAATGAATGCTACATGCTTTGAATATATTAAGAGTCATATTTAATTATTTTTTACTTTCCCATGTGAATAGCCAAATTTTGGATGATTTAATTTAATATTTATTTAATATAAATTATATTTTTATTGAATATTAAATTATCACATGATAACATGAGATTAGAATAATATATTTTTTGAAATAATTCAAAATGACATTCTTGCTATAAATAGCCTTTATTCTCTTCATAAAGCATTCCTCATTCAAAATTCAAAATCCTCTAGCAAATCTAAGAAAAAAATTTCTTAGATTTTCCTTCCAAGTGTTCTCCAAATAATGCAAGATCAAATCCTTGGTTTGGAAGCTTCAACATCTTCAACTAAGCTTTCTCAAATTACTTGAGTTTATTTTTTTGATCTTAATCCATTTTAGTTGTTCATGCTATTTTCACCATTTATTTATTCTTTCCAATTTATATTTTTTGGTGGATTAGTCTTTGGACATTATTTTTCACATCAAAGTTTCTCAATCATCGTTTTGTGAAAAACTCTTGTGATAGTTTGTAGGATCTATTTTAACTTGTTGAAATTTTTAACTTCCTATAAATTTCTTTTGGTTTCTTGAAATATTTCTTCACTAATCTCATTTTGAAAGATCATTAATTCTTAGATCTATTTTAGAGTATATTTTAAGCATTTTAAATTAAATTATTATGCTGAAATTATTTTCATATTTGTTAGATCTCTCTTTTTAATTAAAAGTTTACTTACTTAGATCTATCATATACTTATTTTATTTAAGTATTTTGTGATCATTAGCTTTAATTGAAAGAATCTTTTTGGTTAAAATAAAACAAATTATTCCTTATTGAAATTTATTTTATTATTCAAATGAACATTGTGAATTTATTTTGAAATAATTTTTATATTAGTCTACAAATTGTAATAACATAAACATCTTAGTAAGATCACTTTAAGATATTTATTTTATTATTTCTTATCAATATTAAGTGAGCATTTTATCTTGCCAAAATTTTTAAGTTATAAGTGATCATTTATAAGTTGTGAGATCATTTTTTGAATTGGATAGCTTGGTATATTTGTGAGAGATTTATTTTATCAAAATTTATTATCTTGTATTTTTCTTTTGTGTGCTGTAAAATTTATATTGGGGTTGTACTCGCCCCTTTGTAGGAGAGTACATATTGTTATAAGGGTTGTACTCTCCCCGTTATAGGAGAGTACTATTTGTAAGCTATTTTTACATTTAGTGGATTCCTAGTCATGGGTGGTTAGGCGCGGACGTAGACCAGTTTTGGGGTTTGGCAAAACCATATAAAAATTATGTCTATTGTCTCTCTTTACTTTACTGTACTTTTATTTTTGCTGCATTAAGAATTGTATCTTGTCATTATAAAATCAAAAATTAATTTTCTACTAAAACTTAAAATTTAAGATTTAAGTTTTAAAACTATCCTAAGCTATATGATTTAACCTTATGGACTTAGCCAAAATCCCCTTTAATTCAAATCGATTTCAATTGATTTTCTTATGAATCAATTATTCCTCCAATTATCTTCCCAAATATAAATCAAACATACATTCAAATGATCAAAACCAAAATCAAATCAATTCAAATTTATTCTAAGCCATATGATTCAACCCCATGGACCTAACCAAAATTTCACTCAAATCAAACTAAACCTAAATGATTTTTCATGAATGATTATTTCCCCAATCACTATCCCAAACATAAATGAAATCTACAATCATCAAACCAAAATCAATTCAATCAAATCAAACCTAACATAACCCACTTGACTTGAAATATTCAAGTAATCCAAAACCCATTTGAACTCAAATCAATTACAATCAAAGCTATAAATCAATCACAAATCCATATATAAATCCAACTAAACTCAATTCAACCCAAAATTGACTCAACTAAACCCAATTGGTCCACTTGACCCAAAGTGACCAATTTGACCTATTTGAATCAAATTCCAATCCTACATAAATTGGATTGAATTAAGCCTACCAAAGCCCCCTATGGTGATCATCAATCATCCTTGATTGATAAATTGTCACCAATTGGGTCAAACCAAGTCAACTTGGTCATTTGACCAAGTCAACCCTCTTAACCTACATGAACCAAACTAGCCAAATCTCAAGCCAAGCCAAATTAATTGAAACCATTGATTCACACAACCTATGATCAATGATTGACATGACTTGACCATCAATTGAGCCAAACTTAACCCAATTAGCCCTTTGACCCAAGTTAACTCAAATTGATTATAACCAATGGCTCAAGTTCATTCCAAATTGATTATTGAACTTGACCAAAGCCATAATTGAACTCAATTGACCCATTTAGCTCAAATTGAAATCAAATCTAAATTAATTCAAGCCAAAATCTACAATCATTTTTAATTAACTAATTGAACATGAATTAACCCTTACTCAACCAATTTGGCCAATTTAGTCAAATTGGTCAACTTGATCCATTTGACCTTCATGAACTCAAATAAGTCAAAATCAAATCCAAGCCAAATTGAACCAAACCAATTGAACCAAAATATTTCAAATACTCATTTGAATATCTCAAGTCTTGGTTTGACCCAACTTAGCCTAATTTAACCTATATGGGTCAAATTGAGCCAAAGCCACCTAACCCAAGCCTAAACCCTTTGCAACTGACCCAACCATCATAAACTGTCATTATGTCAGCCCTAAACTAACCCAACCTGAATTGGGTCAGGTCCAAAGCTTTACCCATGGGATTCTCCCCACATGGGATCAAACCCATTTTTAGCAACTCAAATCTTCCCTTCTCTCCTTAGCAGCCATCAAACACCCAAGAATGGAACCTAACCTACTCACCTAGCCCAACCCAAGTGGGCTAGGTCGGCCATAGACCAAAGGGAGGTAAGTTGACTCACCTCCCCACACTAGCTAAAACTCATTGGATCCCAACCTTGAGGTAGCCACCTTGAGCCTCCAAACCAACATCCCACCAACCAAGCCAATCCATCTGGGATCGGATATGACCACTCCGGCACTCGGATGGCGGCTAACTGGCCGAAATCGAGGCTTCGATCCAAGCCGTCCGATCCAAGGGAGGGGGATATACCTTCTCATTTTGAGCCAAATTGATCACATTCGCAATCAGAGAGCTTCCAAGGAGAGTTTCAAAATCCCCATAGCTCTCCCTAAGCCCCTGAGTCTCCCCAACATGGACTCCACTGTTTCAAAATATGACAACCTTCCATTCGATTCAAATCTCTCAAACCTACACTAAATTCAAATTAATTTTATACACACCTTCCCCACACTCTATCGAGCAAGAATGAATCGCCTCCCGAGCCTTCCGACCACCAAAAGTGCGAGTTCGATTAATGTCGGCGTACACAGTGACGGTTCGTGGCCTTCCGAGCAAACGATAAGGAATCCTTGTATGTGATGATCAATAGAGCTTCGTCTCCACTAGATGAAGCTTCCTCAATTGATTTCGCTGCTGGTCTCTAGCTCTGACGAGGTAATTCCATTAAACCGTGATTTTGTTAATTTTATATGTGGTTTTTTGAAGGAAATTATTATGTCATGCAAATCCAACCAGTAGATCCCTTTGGATCTACCTCGTGAAGGTATGGGTTGAATCCCGACTCGATCCGAGGTCGGGCGAGCTCGAATCAAGCGACGGAAGGCGATGGTATGTCTCGTTGCTCGGAGACGATGGATCACGATGGAAAAATACAAATAAATACTTATTTTGAAGGTATTTTAGAGGAGAATCATTTAAAATTAATTTCAATTAATCTTGAATAATAATCAATGCTTAATTAAAATTTAATTGTAAATTTAATTAGCTTAATTACCTCTTAATTACTAGAGTAATTAATCCCAAACTTTATGTGTTAGTTTAATGGGATGATCTTTGCCTCCCATATTTTCTTGGGATTTATTGCTTGGTAAATTAAGATAATGACTATTTAGGCCCTAATTACTCTATTAATTAATATAATTGATTAATTAACATCCCAAATAGTAAAAATTAATTAATTGAGTGCACTAATCACTATTGAATAGTGAATGAGCAAGGGTATTGGGGTTTAAGGCCTCCTTCCTGACCTCTTTTCCTAAGTCCATTTCTCTTTAAAGGAAAATTAATTAATGGATTAATTAATTAATCAATTGGCTTAATTAATCAATTTAAATCACAACCACATCAGATAATTAACAATGGATTTAAGGGTTCCTTTTTATGTGTTTAATAACATAAAGACCCCTTAAGGAAATTATGATTATCCCATAAGTGTGGGAAAATTATAAAAGTACTTAATTAGGTTCTTTAACTTTATTAACTCTTAATCATGAGCCATTTGCATTAGGTCCTTATAAGAGCATTACAATTTTATTTTTTTCACATGTTCATGTCATTTGTGGCTCATAATTAAGTGATTAATCAAATTAAGGAAGCATATGTAAGAGTAATTAATTGATTTAATTAAAGAACCAACATTAATTCATAAAATTCACTTAATTACCTTCTTTTAAACCAAATAAAACTACCAATATGGGAATATGATTAAAACAACAAATAAATCCTTCTCCTCTTTAAAATTAATCAAAATATCAAGTCATAAATTAATAAAGAAACTTTGGCTTTCTTAAAATGAGTTTATTTGATGTGATTGTCCTTATGAATTAATTTGGTTGAATGAATCATGTGTTTATACTTAGTTATTCTTTTCCAATCACATTACATATTTGTTGACCTCATTTTTAGAATAAGCTCTCAACACTTCCGTTTTAGACATAGGATTCCTCTTAGACTTTAAGAGTTCTTTAATATTAAGACACATCTAGTGATTGGGTGGGACACTAGCCAGAAAGGGTTAGCCATAGGATTAGGTCATGCCTTAGGAGTGTTAGGAAATTTGCCTACCCTTAGCTTGAACCACTCCTCACCTTCCTTCCTTCAAGTCAAACTCCAAATCAATCTTAATTGATTTTCTCCAAACTCCATTGAAATCCATTATTGAAATTCATGATTGAAATCTATGATTGAAACTCATAATCAAATAAATTCTTAAGTTTAAATTTTCCTAAGTCCCTTAATTTTCAATTAAAGGACTTACCCAAAATCAAATCTAAACCAAATCAAATATTTGGGATTTTCTCATGATTCATTTATATTCTCATTTATATTCATATATATAAATGAAATATAAATTCAAACCAATCAATCTAAATCCAAAATTCCAAATCAATTCATGAAATTTTTCTTAAGTCCTTAATTTTCCATTAATGGACTTAGCCTAAACCTTCATCAAATCAATCCAAACTCATGATTTTCTCAAAAATCATTTATATTCTCATTTATATTCACATATATAAATGAAATATAAATATAAGTCAATCAAATCAAATCCTCAAATTAAATTCCCAATTTAAAATCTTTCTTAAGTCATTAATTCTTCATTAATAGACTTAGCCTAAATCTTGATCAAACCAATTCAAATTCAAGAGATTTTCTCATAACTCATTTATATTCTCATTTATATTCACATATATAAATGAAATATAAGTTCAAATCAATCAAATCAAATCCAAAATTCAAACTTCAAATTTAAAATTTTTCTAAGTCCTTTAAATTCCCTTTTAATGGACTTAGCCCAAATCATGATCAAATCATTTCAAATCCTTGAAATTTTCTCATGATTCATTTATATTCTCATTTATATTCACATATATAAATGAAATATAAATTCAAACAATCAAAACCAATTAAAAAAATCAAACCCAAATCCATTCAAAATCCAATCTAAGCCTTTCAAGTCAAAATCTTGAACTTAGCCAAATCAACTTCAAATCAAGCGAAACTCTTGATTTTCTCTCATGATTCAATCAAACCTACAATCATGAGCCCATATATAAATGCAAACTTCAATCAAACAATCAAAACCCAATTCAAAAATCAAAGCCAAAATCCCTTCATATTCTTCCTTTGAATATGAAATTGTCAAATGAATCAAAATCTATTTGACTTCAAACCACTTGTAAATTGATTTATATTTCAATCATGAGTCCATATACAAGTTCAATCAACCTCAAATCAAGCTTTGACTAAGCCATTTGACCCACTTAGGCTCACTTGACCCAAAGTGACCTAAAGTCTTATGAGCCAAATTCTAATCTTAACCAACTTGGATTGACCCAAACTCATTCATGCCTCTCATCATAATTAACAATTATCATGGGATGATCAATCAATCAAATTAGGTTAAACTAAATCAAACTTAAGAGTTGACCAAGTCAACACTTAGTCAAAAATGAACATAACATAGTCAAATTCCACCATAGGCCAAATTGTTTGAAACCATTGATCCAAATTTACTCATGACCTATGTTTGAACTCAACCAAGCCAACATTTGAGCCTAACCTAGCCCAATTGGCCACTTGACCCAAGTTGACTCATTTTGACCTAAAAGGTCAAAATGTGTCAAACTCTAAGTCAAATTGATTGAAACCAATGGGTCAAGTCCATTCCAAATCACTTGTGGAACTTGACCAAAGCCTCAACTTACTAGACCCAAGCCCAATTGACCTTGGACTACATGACTAAAGGGTCATGTTGAGCCAAAATTTGAACTTAAAGTGATTGGAAACAAAGAAACCAATCCACTCCATATGAATAACCTAACCTAAACCTACCCTTGACCTACCTCAAATAGGTCAAATGGGTCAAATAGGTCAACTTGACCCATTTGACCTAAATGAAGTCATATGAGGCAAATTCAAAACTATACCAAATTGAACCAAACCAAAGCCATCAAAACATTTCAAACGGTCATATGAACTTGACCTAACCCTTGGTTTGACCCAATTTAACCAATTGGTCAACTTGACCCAAGTTGACCCATTTTAACTAAATGGGTTAACATGAGCCAAACCCTATCAAATGAATTCCAAATCTCATGAAACTTGACCAAACCTAGTTTCTCCACATACCCAACATATCCAAAGTAAAAAAATTAGCAAAATGACCATCCTACCCTTAGGCCAAAGAACAAAATTTGGCTTAATCCATTGGTAATTTGGTCATACCCTCTTCATATCCACTTGAGGCTTTCCTAAAAGCTCAAGGGGACCTAATGAAGAGTGGTGCACCAAATCCAATGGGTTTGGGTCAGCCCAATTGGCCCTTAGACCAAACCCAACCCCATGGGTCAAAACTCCAAATTCAAACTCCCTCTCCCACTTAAATTCAAGCACATGGGAGGTTGGCAATCCACTCCTTGGCTCAAATCGACCATGTGCACACTTCTAACAGACAAAACAACCCACTGCCTAAGCTCCATTGATCAAAAATGGCAAGTGGATGAACAGTCGTCCGATCCTTCAAGGGGTAGATATACTCCCTCTAATTCAGTTTGAATTCAATAGCCACACATTTGATTGAGTACTAGGGAGAGTAAGGTGCCATCAGAGAGTTATCCCTAGCTTCCTAGAGCTCTAACCATTTTCCTATCTTTGATTTTTGAACAGTGAAAATAGGGGAGGAAAACTGAAGAGCAAACTTCCTCTTCACTCAATTTCACTTTAATTGCTTTTGCATACTCCATCAGAGAGGCAAGTCGAGTGCACCCAAGCTCTTTGAAGTTCCAAAGGCAGGACTAGTTGATCAAAGGCAAGCTAGCTAAGGAGGAGGTGGTCCATAGAGCAATCCACTCAACCTCTCAAGTGCTTAAAACTTCAGCAAGGCTTCATCTCAACTAGACGAAGCACCGCCATGGGAATTGAGCGTCGGTGATCGCCTCCTGTGAGGTTAGCCATTTTTTGAGCTCAATTCTCATGTGTGTTGGTCCTTTGTGAAGTGAACTTTAATTTCATAGGATCTTGGCCATTGGATGTATAGGTAATTGTATGATGAAGGTGTGGGCCAAATTCTAGCTTAATCCTAGCTTGGATCTTGCCCTAGAACTCGGATGGCTCACATTCCTCGCAGGCTTTGGCATGGATGAATCTTTGGCTGTCCATCCGCACATTTTGGATGGACGACCGAGATAATTCCCCACGTTTAGATTTTCTTTATCCATTTTAAAATCACGGGGAGATCTCTGGCCATCCAATCTTTGATCGGACAGCCAAGATCAAACCGCATCCACCATCATCTCAGCGCTTTGTATGGCGGTAAGGTTAGTTAAAATGCCTAGATTAATTTTTATTAATCTAGGGATCTTCTAAAATTCATTAATCTCTCTACAAAATTCAAAAAAATGTGAAATAAAATCCTATGAAAATATAATTCAAACTAAAATATTTTAAAATTAATTTCAATTGGTTTTGAATTATAATTCTCTTTGATTTTGAGTTTTATTGTAATGTTCATTTTGCTAATTACCTTTTAATTAAGCATCTGATTAATCTCAAATTTCTTGGGTATGTTTTAGGGGATGACTTCTACCTCCCCTAATTTTCTTGGGATTTATTGAAAGCTTAATTAGGAGAATTGCATATGGGTTTCTTAATTAATCCCTTAATTTAATTAAGCATAATTAGGGTATGATTAGTAGTTTTTATCCATGATTAGGATTGATTAAGGTTAGATCTAGTAGATAGGAGGTTTAGGGAATAATTTTGAGGTATTTTCCTTAAGCTATTCCCTAAACCCCCTTTTTCTCTCCTTAATCTCCTCTTTAAAGGGTTAATTCATTAATTATCCCTTAATTAATTTCTAAAAAAATATAAAAACTTTCATAACTTAATTAATCTACTTTGGGTAGATGCTTAGGTGTTTAATAGCCTAAGTTCAATTAAGAAAATCAAAACCCAATTCATATGTGTGAAAGGGTGTTTTAAAATTACTTAAGCTTAAGCTAAACTCCTTAGCTTAATTAATCTTTAATTTTGAGCCAAATTACATGAGGCATTTTTCTTATTAGGTGCATTGTAAATTTAAATTCCTTTTGAATTTTTATATCATCTCATTGGCTCACAATTATTTGATTAATTATTCTAAGGTAGTGTAGGTAAGGGTTAATTAAGTTACTTAATTCATACCTTATCCTAATCATTACTTAAAAATAGATCTAATTATCTAAAAATTAAACAAAAAAATATCAAACATGGGAATGGGCTAAGAACATCAAACTCAACTCACCTTTTCAAAATTAAATCAAACTTCAAACTAAACAAAAATCACATTGGATTCACTTTGATTTATTTTAAACTTTCTTATTCTATAAGAATGTCTTTGGGATTTAATTAAAGTGAGTTTGTTTACATGCTTTCATTGCTTTGAATCTTTCCCTAACATGTTAAATTTGTATGTCATGTGGTTTCATGCATTCATATTTTTTAAATTCAAGTTTAAAATGAAATTATTTTCTTTATGTCAAATTTGCATGTATTGGCTAAATTAGAAATATGATTGGCTATTATCACGACTAAACTCAAATTATTTTTAAAAAAATATAAATCAAATATTAAATTTGAAAGTATGCTACTTATACTTTAATTATAAGTTTGCATGTGAAAGATTATAAATGTATGCTTAGCATATGTTTCTTTTCTCCTTTATGATTAACATAATTTTGAATAGGAATTTGGTGAGATATATGGTCCATTTGAAAAGGATTTAATACCCACTTAATTCCATATCATATTCATCCCTATGCTATCACTTAAGAGAGGCTACCTATACTTGCATACATAAATTGCATAAACAAAATGAATCCATTATACAACTTTGGCATTATTCTTTTCCATTCCATTTCTTTTATACACATATTTGTATTTAAGGAAAGTGGTATATTAGTCTGGACAACCCCGAGGTTGCGATGCTTTAAGTAGTCCTAAGTAGATTTTATACCTTACACCTCTGGTTAACAATGGCGCTGTACTCACTTATGCATTTCTTACTTTTATGTGTGTATGTGAAAATTTGGATAAAGAAACCCTTTTCTACTTTAGAAAATCATGCATATTAATCTTCTAAATTTCCTTAAATGAATTACTTAACATACATAATAAAGTATGTTAACTATTCTTATTTGTATGTATAGATATGCTTAGGGTCCATCCATATGCATGTTATATATATGTTGGGAAAGAAATGAAGTAATGTGAATTTTGATTCATTTTATTTAGTCTTAAAATACATTTTTTTTGGATAGGTTTGTTTAGAGTCCATCTGAACTTAAGATTAATTAAAAGATTTAATCAAAACATTCACCTAAACAAAACTAAAATGTGAATCTATTTTAGAAATTACTTAGGTTAAGGAAGGAAAGAGAAGTTCTATTTTTCTCTCTTCATAACTTAGTAATTAATTATATGATCCACTCAAACCAAATAAAAACATGAAATAAAATCAGCCCAAATCAATTAAACAACTTAAATAAAACCCTCCTCTAAGTTGAACATGTTTTTCACACTTAGAAAATTTGAACCTAAAGCCATAACTAAGCATACCACATAAATCTTCAAAGCATATACATTAGCCTAAGTCACCACTTCTAGCTTTAGGTTGGGGCAGTGCATGGTTTGATACTTTGTTTTATTTTGTGATATTATTTAGGTGAACATGTTTTTCACACTTAGAAAATTTGAACCTAAAGCCATAACTAAGCGACTATTATGGCAGATTCTTCAACTTCTACTATCAATGCCTCACATATCTTCATTCATCAAGACAAAATATAAAATGCTTTTGCTTGTAGGTGCTTTATACCCCTAAGCATAATCGATAGGTCATGTGAACTTAGTCACCCATGTGTGGGGTGATAAGTCCAATATACATGCTTGGAATTTATGTGGTTTGTTTTAGCTAACATTTATTTTGTAGGTGTTAGCTAGATTTACCTTTTCTTTTTTCATGTAAATTTGTGCAATTAGGATTTTGGAATGATTGTTATGGGGATTAAGATGAGCATTGGTCATAAGATCCTATCTTATGCTCCATGTGAAGCCTTGAAGCATCTACCTTCCAACCATCCAAGAGAAGGAACCAAAGAAAGAAAAGAAGAAGAAGAAAGAAAAGAAGAAGAAAGAAGAAAAGAAGAAAGAACAAAATAAAGATTGATAATGAGTTCCTTGCTTAATTTTAATGTAATTCATTTGTAATCAAGGTTGTATAAGGGTAGAGCTTGGCTATCCAATTTGATATTTTTGAGTTTGTGCAGTGGTGCCCAACCACAATGGCATTTTATTCTTTTCGCGCTTAGCTTTATAAATTGATTGATGATTTATTTAGCTTTCAAATTAAGTGGTATACTTTTCCTAGTTTCTTCCTTGCTTTATGTATGGCCTGGATGTGGATTAGGCTCTTTAGAAAAAAATAAATCTTTTACCCAACTTGATAACTCAAAATAAAAATTAAAGAACTCATAACCTCACCTAAAGCTTAGGTTTAAAATCAAGATAAAAGCATTAGCAACCTCTTAGTTAGATAAGCATTTCTTTTGTAATATCATGCACAATTATATCTTATTTCACTTTTGATTGGAGGGCTTTCACCTTTGCCAGAGAAACTTGGCTTGATAAGCCATGGTGGTCTCACCTCCTCCCTTCTCGATTTTTTATCATCTCATTTCTCATGCATTAGGCATATGAATCCTATTAGCCTGAGTCAAAATGATTGTCCAAAATAAAAATAAAATAAAATTTGAATTGCATTAGATTTAGGTCATTTGAAGCATGCTCTTTACATGATCTAGTCTCTTTAGGGAGTGAGTTTAAGGACTTAATCTCTTTCTAAATAATACTTACTATCTCTTGCATAAGCATAAAGACTTGCTACATGTATTTAAAATTAGAGGAGTTAGTTGGTACCCAGCGGTTGTAAGTCCAAGCTGTCGAGTGGTTTGTCCTCTCTTATGGAGGCAAACCAATTACCTATTTAGGTTGTGTTTTCGGCTCTCGTCAAAGCTCCGTAGATTTAGGTTCACAGATCGCTTCTCCCCTTTGTGAGCCATAAGCATAATTCCTTACCTCTTAGGCATTTCCTTAACCTTGTGTTAAGGAATCATAAGTCTTAAATTTTTTTAAAAAAATTCAACTCAAACAAACTAAATAAATTTCAAAAATATAAAGCCCAATCATAGGATAATTTTAGATGCTCTAGGTTTCTAATGTGAGCATCTCTACTTATTTTCATTTTAGCTTGATAATAAATCTTCTAATCCCATTTGATCCTCAAAAATAAACCAATCGATTGATAGTCCTTTCCTATTGAAATCTTTAGAGACAACAATCATTTACCTTAATCGAAAGTTTTCATAAGGAATCCACATTCCTTAGGATGTAATTAATTATGGGGGCTTGCCCTTGTAGGAAACTTAATGAACCCGATTTAAAATAAACCACCTTTACTTTTCCATATAAAAGGGAAGAATCTTTACATATGAAGACCCAACATCCTTAGGAGTCCTTATTTTGGTGATTAGGTCATTGTGGGGTGTGACTTCTATCTTTCGAGATAGTACCTCTCCTTATCTGTATCACCTAATAAGCACATCGGATCATGTCCCAAAAGATGAATTTATTTTGTCTTTCTCTTTCTACCACAGATTTTGAAAGGCGACTCCTATATTGAAAATTTTCCACCATTAGATTTTTTAGACTCCGCTGGGGATGGTTCCTCTCTCCATCTTTGGTAAATGATCGTTGTCTTTGAGTATCGATAGTGGGTTTGTACTTTTGTATGAACCCTAGACTATCTTTCTTTCCATTGGCACTTAGCTTATTTCATTCTTAAGTTAAGCTAGCCAACATCTTTAGGTTTTAGGATTGCATTCTTTGTTGGTCCTAAAACCCCTGTTGGGTTCTTGAATGGGTAAAAATGAAAATCTAATAAAAGAAAACATTCAAAGACTTCCTCTTTATCATTTTTATGATAAAGAAAGGTTCATTCTAAAATAATAAAGACAAAATAAATTTTTCATAAAATTTTGCTTTTCAAAGCACTCTTTTCAAAAATGCACATAATAAAATATTTCTCAAAAAATTTTCTCAAATCACCCTCATTTAACAATTCTCATAATTGTTACATGTAGGAATCTTCAAAATAAAACTAACAATCTTTTCCAAAAGCACAAATGAACATCTTCCTTCAATTTACTTTGATGAAGATTTCATTTTCAAAAATAAAATAAACAATCATCTTTCCAAAAATTAAAATCAAAATCAAAATCAAAATCTTCAAAAAGTACATATGAACCTTTCCATTCAATACACATACACTTATTGAATGGAAGCTTCATTTTCAAATAAAACAATCTTTTTCAAAAGCATAAATGAACATCTTCCATCAATTCATTTTGATGAAGATTTTATTTTCAAAATAAAATGAACAATCATCTTTCTAAAAAAAAATATCCAAAAGTACATATGAACCTTTCCATTCAATACACTCACACTTATTGAATGGGAGTTTCATTTGTAAATAAAATTAAACTTTTCAAAAGAGCATATGAACATCCTCATTTAATGTATTCAAATTTATCCCCAATGAAAAAAATAAATATCATTTGGGACATCCCATTTAAACATATCCCATATATGATTAAGTTGGAATTCCCTCTTTCAAAAAGCAACAATCACACACAAAATAAAACTTTCACATTTCAAAAATAAGATTGATCTTCATTCTACATACCTAAATTTGTTGAATGGAAGTCCTCTTTTCAAAAATTAAAACTTCAACAATCATATTTCAATTTTTTTTTTCAAAACATATTTTGGAACTTCATTTAGCACATTCAAATTTGCTAAGTGAAGTTTCCAAATCAAAAATCAAAAATCAATAATCATATTTTAAAATTTTCAAAACATAATTGGAATTTCATTTAACTTACCCAAATTTGTTAAGTAATGTCTCCAAGTCTAAAATTCAAAATTCTAAACACATTTTGGATTTTCAATTATCATATCCAAATTTGTTAAGTGAAGTTACCAAATCCAAAATTCAAAAATTTTCAAAACACATTTGGAACTTCATTTAACATATCCAAATTTGTTAAGTGAAGTCTCCAAGTCCAAAATTCAAAATTCTAAACACATTTTGGAATTCCATTTAACATACCCAAATTTGTTAAGTGAAGTTTCAAATCCAAAATTAAAAATCAACAATCATATTTCAAAATTTCTCAACCACTTTTTGGAACTTCATTTAACATACACAAATTTGTTAAGTGAAGTCTCCAAATCCAAAATCTAAATATCTTCAAACACCATTTGGAACCTCACCTAGCATACTCAAATTTGCTAAGTGAAGTCTCCAAAGTCAAGGCCAAAATTCTCAAACACCTTTGGAACTTCTTTCCTTAGCATACTAAATTTTCTAAGGGGAAATTTCCATTTTCAAAACCAAAACACAAAATTTTGAACACATCTTTTGGAATTTCATTTAGTATACTCAAAATTTCTAAGTGAAGTTTTCATTTCACAAAATTAAGTGGGACTTCATCTTTAGCATACCATATTTGCTATAGTAAAGTCTCCACTTTCAAAAATAAATCAAAACTAAAATGAAACACCTTAGGATTTTCTTAGCATACTTAAATTTGCTAAGAATCCTATTTTCAAAAATCAAGCAAAACACACTTGGGTTCTTCAATTAGCATACTTAAATTTGCTAAGTGGGAATTCCAATTTTCAAAAATCAAATAACAATTCACAAAAAGAAACAATTATCTTCAAACACCTCACTCATCATACCCAAATTTGCTAAGTGAGTGGATTTCCAAACCACTAAATCAAAAACAAAATCAATTGACCCTTACTTTAACATACCCAAATTTGTTAAAGTAAAGGGCCCTCAAATCAAAAATTTAAATGCAAACAAACTGAACTTATGGAAGCATCAAAAGTCTCTCCAAAATGTTCAAACCCCAATCAACATACCCAAATTTGTTGAATATGGGTTCTAAAACTTAAATCAAATTTGAGGTCTCTCCTCCAAAAATTCAAAATCTTTAGAATTTCAGTTAGCATACCCAAATTTGCTAAAATGAGGGTTCTAATTCAACAATCAAATCAAGTTAACAATTTAAAGCAACAATATTCAAGCAAGGATCTATATGGTTATCTTTCCAACAATGCAGAGATTCCAGTCCTCCTGACCATTAGTGGAGAAGAGGTGGCAGGCAAGGAGCCACTTCCCCAGATTGACCTACATTCTGATTCTGAGTTTCCCTCACTAAAGGAGAAAAGGCCATAAAAGTTCCTTCAAGAGCCAAGAACAGGATTCATAAGGATTTTTGAGCATATCTTATCCATTCTAAATAAATATGACTCAAATAACTTGAATCCTAATTCCCAAAAGAAGACAACTCTCAAAATGATCGTGATCCATACAATAGCGGTACCGATGGACTTGATGTCTTCAAGGATTCTAATTCGGGGTGTCACTATCAACAAAGAGTTAGAATCATCAAATCTAATAAAAGAAATTTTGGGCACTTTAAAAGAGTAGGTAGACATCAATTCTACCTCTCTTTCAGAAGATATCACAGAAGCCAATTGTTGCAGTGACAGGAGCTTACCACTTTAATCAATATCATAGAAGGAAGCAAACTAGTCGTTGGAAATAATTAAATTCTAAATCCTTCTTGAAATACACTTTATAATCCAAAACAAGATCACCACTGTTCTGAAGGTCAATCTTAAGATCTCAAACTATTTTTTGATGGTTGTCCACTAATTCAAATAATGTGCATCTTCACCTTTTCTAAGGAGAAAGAGAAGTGTTCGGTTGGAGCTCAACCTAATTCTTCTTTGCTCAATTAGTGGCAACCTCCTTGAGTCATATTCAACATAAAGCATCTTAAAGAAAAGAAAGACAAGCAATCTCCTCCAAAGAAACACAATATAAACCAAAACTCAAAGAGAAAAAAGAATGAAAAGAGAAAAGAAAATGAAAGAAGAAGAAGAAGAAAAGAAAGAGAAAAGGTAAAACACCAATAATACACATTGATTTGGAATCCAAAAGGATGAATCATGTGTATGAGGTATAAAGAAAATATACAAAATGAGTTTTGAGTCTACTTTCGACAAGTCTTTGGAGGAGATAGCCAATAAAACAAAAAAGATTCAAAAGGATGATTCATGTATAGTATGACTAGAAACTTAGTAGGTATATGTGCACATTGACTCCAATTTTATTATTTCATTATAAGATTGGAAGTTAAGAGTTGCTCCTAAAACCTCTAACAAAGAATTTTGAAGACTCATCATTTGCCTAGTAAGTATAGAGCAATAAAATCTCTTATTTTGTCTAGTCTACCTACATTGCTTAAAGAATTTTGAAGACTCATCATTTGCCTAGTCGGTATAGGGCAATAAGATCTCTTCTTTTGCCTAGCCTACCTACTTTGCTTAAAGAATTTTGAAGACTCTCAAGTAGGGGATACACTTCCCAAAGTTGAAAAGAAAATTAAGTCTTCAATTAATGAATTTTAAGAGATTAACCCAGAACATAAAGGTGGTCCGCCCACCCTCCAAACATCTATACATAATAAATCAGAAAGAAAATACCAACGACTTGGTTAGGTTGCTTTTGTAGTTTAAAGACCACTTTATTTGATATCATAATGAAGTGCCTAATACATCTCTGAAAGTAAACAGTCTACAAACTCAATTGAACTTATTGCCTTCCACACTTTGCAAACTTTTGAGGCGAACATTTACTTCAAGAAGAAGATCAAAGTCTGAAGTCAACATTATTGAAGAATGAAGATGCTATCATTCCCAATCAAAAAATGAAGGATATTCAAATTCACATGCACCAATTCAGAAAATTTCAACTAGGCATCCACATTGCCTACTTCAAATTTTACAATGTAACCTCTTTGTGTGTCGTCTCCTCATTCAAGGATGGGTTGAATAATGCTAAGGGATGAGAAGTCATTTGCACTTATTAGTTTCATTAGAATTTACCGCTATAAGGTCATGCCTCTCTCTAATCACCAATATTAAGAGAGGAAGACCATCTTTATGATCTGGGGTAGTTGTCTTCAATTGGTTATGAAGCTACACAGTTGAATCCTTGAACATACAACAAGGATGACTTTAGGGGAGTCTCTAAGGCTTGTAGTAAAACATCATGGGATAACAAAGATGGATCCAAAAGAAATTGAAGCGACATCAGATCAGCCTCAGGTTCAAAGAGAAGGAAGACTTTGATCAACATTGGATATAATTGGTTTAAACTCTTTCAAAATTGGTCTATCTCAAAAGTCTCCCAAATCTAGATTCTACTTCCGATCGTTGAAAAGCCTACTTTGGTGTTTTGAAGGATAGAAAGCAGTTTAAGCCACTATGGTAGGAGAAAAGCCTACAGGCATGCCAGAACCTTGAGTTATGAAGGTAAGTTTGAACCCACTTGGGAAGGCCCCTATGTCATAGAGAAGGTCTATCAAGGAGGATCTTATCAGCTTATTGATTGTAAAGGGGAACACCCGATGCTTCTAATTAATGGGCTCTATCTTAAGAAATATTACTTATGAAATAAATCATGTTTGAAAATAATCATTAATAAAAAGAACAAAAATATGATTCCATTCATCAAATCTTCTCTTCTTTCGAAGTGTTGTTTGCTTGTCTCTTGAATCGCCATGGCATTTAGGATAGGTGTAGAGTCCCCATGGCATCTATCCCTCTTTCACATCACAAACACAACCTCCTGATGCTATTAGAATAGGTGTGAGAGAACCCAAAAGGCATCCTATTTCCATTAGCATAACTAAGTTAGGTGTAAGAGAACCCAAGCGACATCCTTTCTTAGTGGGAATCCTTTTTTCCATCCATGGCACCATTTCATTCAAACTCCCTAATGTGTTTAGGATAAGTGTGAGAGAACCCAAGAGGCTTCCTATTCCTTTTAACACATGCACAAAAGTAAACATAAATCTTTTATCTCAAGCTACTTGATGTGGGAGCAAGCCCCCTGTGGCACTCCCTCATTAGCTGCTCTAGGTCGGGTCTACATGCTACCTTGCTAGTATGTCACCCCAGTGATCATTTGTTGGAAGATGTGAGTCCCTGCACTTTCTTCCTAACTTGATTATTTCAAACCAACAGCTTTGTTGGTATGGTGCTTCTTAGTCGGTACCTCATGTTGACTTTGCTTAAGAAGATGTGTGTCCTCGTGCTTTCTTCTTGAACTAGCCATCATGCTCTAACTAGGTTGAGTATATTTTTAGATTTAGGGTAAGTCCCCCATGGGCTCCTTTCCTCTTGACTACTTTTGAGTCGATATAAGTCCCCTAGTGGCATTCACTCAATAGTCTCCCTAGGTCGGATAATACCTGTCAAGCCGAAGACAGACTATCCCAGTAGTCAATTCCGCTATAGGAGGATGTGAGTCCCCATGCTTTCTTCCTAATCTGATTATTGCAAATCGATGGGCACCTTAGGTTGGTTGATATTCGCTATGCTAACAACGACTCACCCGGTGAGTACACCACTCTTGGTAGATATGAGTCCACACACTTTCTCCTTGAGTTGGACACCAAATACCTATTTGATATATGACTAGCCATATCATCTTCTCTAGAGTGTTGGATTAAGCCCTTTAGCCCCATCCCTGGGCACTCTATTTGGATCAAGTCCTTTACCCCATTTAGACACTACGGGTTACTTTTGGATTAAATAGTCCCCTTTCCTAGTAGCCACCCATGGTTGGAGAATTTGTTAGGATATGCATTCTCCCAGTTGATAAATCGAGATATGTCTAGGATAATATAAGCTCCTTCTTAGTTTCATCCCTCGCAAACCAATAGGGTCCACACTAAAATAAATTGAAACAAAATAAATAAATTAATTCGCTTGTGGATTAAGAGTTCAAGGCCCCAAAGGGCCCCTTTTTCCTGCGCATCTATCTTTAGGCGGTGTCGTAACTCCCTATAAGAATTGCCTAACTACACGAGCTCAAAATCCCTGGGTGGGTACCTACTAGTCGCCTTAGGTCAGTTCAATCTATTTTTTTATAAGCGGTTACCAGCAGTCATTCCTTTTGAGTATATAAATGCATTCTTTCTAGCATGATCATAAATCGATGGGTGGCTAGGTCGGGTTTGATTTGTTGCCCAGAAATCATCGATGGTCTTTTGTAGTGGAAGATGTGAGTCCCAAGCTTTCTTCCCTTAAATTTCATTGAACCGAAAGGCACTCCTTTGGTGGATAGTTCTCCCATCGAGAAGCTACTCCCTTTGGTTCAAAATCGAGATAGGTCTAGGTATGCTCAGCTCCTTCTTAGTATGATCCCTCGCAAACCAACATAATCCTTCCAAAAATAAACAAATCTAAAAAATGAAACTAATATTCACTATCTTTGAGTTGATTTAAGTCCCCTAACGACATTCACTCAATAGTCAGCCCTAGGTCGGGTTCGATTTGTTGCCCAAAGCAACCGATCACCTTAGTGGTTCCTTATTTTTAGAAGATATGAGTCCCCACACTTTCTTCTTAAAACTTGACCATTGCAAACCGAAAGGCACTCATTTAGTTGGATAGTACTACCTTGTGGTTGGTAGACTACTCCCTTTGGATTGGTAAATCTAAGTTAGGTCTAGGCCTCTATGGCCCCTATTTAGTGTAATTCATCGTAAACCAATAGGATCAATCATAATCAAAACAAATATAAAAATAAAATCAATCTTTGACTATCCTTGAGCTAATTTAAGTCCGGACATTCACTCATAGTATACTTGGGTTCAATCTATTGCCTTATCAATAGATTACCCCAGCAACTGGTCCCTACTTTAAGGATGTAAGTATACTACGCTTTCTTCCTAGTACAACTACTGTTGTCTACCGAAAGGCACCTCCTTTGGTTGGATAGTTCTACCTTGAGGTTGGTATACTACTCCCTTTGGATTGGTAAATATGAGTTAGGTCTAGGCTTTTGCTCCTACTCAGTGCGTCCATTGCAAACCAACATGGCCCATCTCAAAATCCAAAATTTAAAAAGATTTGAAACAAATAAATCCAATGAAATAAAATAAACAAATCAATCAATCTAAATCAACCCTTTTTTGCTTCACCTCAGTGAGATGCAAAATTTTCTAATCCCCCAACGGATCTAAAATTTTGACCCCTCAATGAATTTCACAACCCCTCCTTGTGAATAATTTGAACTTGCTTCCCTAGTGGAGAGTTCACTTTTCTATTCCCTGTGGAGTTTAAACAAAAACAAATTCAACAAACAATAAAATTAAAATAAATTCAACCCTTTTCCCCAGTAGAAATCAAATCAAACCTCTCATCCCCTTGTGGATGATTTGAACCTACTTCCCTGATGAAAGGTTCATACTCTATCCCTTAGTGGATTCTTCCATCTCTCTTATGTCTTAGCCACATTGCATTAGGCTTTGGATTCTTTCTACTCCTTGGGTTAGGGGTAAATTATTTCTGCTAATACTTGTGATCTCTCAGCGTTGTTGATCATTTCAGTTAACACCAATATGTGTGGTGTACCTGGTCAGTCACACCACACCTATTGGACACCCTTTGTTGACCTCATTTTTAGAATGAACTCTCAACACCTCCATCTTAGACATAGGATTCCTCTTAGACTTTAAGAGTTCCTTAGTCTTAAGATACATCAAGTGATTAGTTGGACACTCAACCTAGCCATAGAGACTTAGAAGGGTTAGTCATAGGAATATGTCATGTCTTAGGGGTGTTAGAAAATTTGCCTACCCTTAGTTTGAACCACTCCTCACCTTCATTCCTTCAAGTCAAACTCCAAATTAATCTTAATTGATTTTTTCCAAAATCTATTAAAATCCATGATTGAAATTCATGATTGAAATCTATGATTGAAACTCATGATCAAAATCCATCAAAAATTCCTAAGTTCAAATTTTCCTAAGTCCCTTAAATTTTCAATTAAAGGACTTACCCAAAGTCAACTCTAAACCAAATAAAATCTTTGAGATTTTCTCATGATTCATTTATATTCTCATATATATATATATATATATATAAATGAAATATAAATCAATCAAATCAAATCCTCAAATTAAATTCCCAATTTAAAATCTTTCTTAAGTCATTAATTCTCCATTAATGGACTTAGCCTAAATCTTGATCAAACCAATTCAAATTCATGAGATTTTCTCAAAACTCATTTATATTCTCATTTATATTCACATATATAAATAAAATATAAATTCAAATCAATTAAATCAAATCCAAAATTCAAACTTTAAATTTAAAATTTTTAAGTCCTTTAAATTCTTTAATGGATTTAGCCCAAATCAAGATCAAATCATTTATCCATGAAATTTCATGATTTTTATATTCTCATTTATATTCACATATATAAATGAAATATAAATTCAAAATCAATCAAAACCAATTTCAAAATCAAACTCAAATTCATTCAAAATCCAATCTAAGCCTTTCAAGTCATAATCTTAAAACTTAGCCAATTTCAAATCAAGCCAAACTCTTGATTTTCTCTTTATTCAATCAAACCTACAATCATTATATAAATAAATTTCAATCAAACAATCAAAACCCAATTCAAAAATCAAAGCTAAAATCCCTTCATATTCTTCCTTTGAATATGAAATTGTTAAATGGATCAAAACCCATTTGACTTCAAACCACTTGCAGATGGATTTATATTTCAATCATGAGTACATATACAAGTTCAATCAACCTCAAATCAAGCTTTGACCCACTTAGGCTCACTTGACCCAAAGTGACCTCAAGTACCCTTATGAGCCAAATTCTAATCCTAACCAAATTGGATTGAGCCAAACTCATTCATGCCTCTCATCATGATCAACAATTTTCATGGGATGATCAATCAATCAGATTGGGTCAAACCAAGTCAAACCTAAGGGTTGACCAAGTCAACACTTAACCCAAAATGAAACCTAATATAGCCAAATTCTACCATAGGCCAAATTGTTTGAAACCATTGATCCAAGTTTACTCATGACCTATGTTTGAACTTGACCAAGCCAACATTTGTGCTTAACCTTGCCCAATTGGCCACTTGATCCAAGTTGACCCATTTTGACCTAAAGGGTCAAAATATGTCAAAACTTGATCTAAGCCAAATTGATTGAAACCATTGGGTCAAGTTCATTCCAAATCACTTGTGGAACTTGACCAAAGCCTCAATTGGCCAACTAACTAGCTCAATTGACCTTAGACTAACATGACTAAAGGGATCATGAGCCAAATTTGAACTTAACAAAATTGATTGGAAATACAGATACCAATCCACTCCATATGATTAACCTAACCTAAACCTACCCTTGACCTACCTCAAATAGGTTAAATGGGTCAAATAGGTCAACTTGACCCATTTGACCTAAATGAAGTCATATGAGCCAAATTCAAAACTATACCAAATTGAACCAAACCAAAGCCACCAAAATATTTCAAATGGTCATATGAACTTGACCCAACCCTTGGTTTGACCAATTGGTCAACTTGACCCAAGTTGATCCATTTTAACCTAAATGGGTTAACATGAGCCAAACCTTATCAAATGAATTCCAAATCTCATGAAACTTGGCCAAACCTAGTTTCTCCACATACCCAATATATCCAAAGTAAAAAATTAGCAAAATGAGCATCATACCCCTTGGCCATATAACAAATTTTGGCTTAATCCATCGATAATTTGGTCATACCCTCTTCATATCCACTTGAGGCTTTCCTAAAAGCTCAAGGGGACCTATTGAAGAGTGGTGCAACCAACCCAATGGGTTTGGGTCAGTGGCCCTAGACCAAACCCGACCCTATGGGTCAAAACTCCAAATTCAAACTCCCTCTCCCACTCAAATCAAGCACATGGGAGGTTGGCAATCCACTCATTGGCTCAAACCGACCATGTGCACACTTCTAATTGACAAAACAACCCACTGCTTAAGCTCCATTGATCAAAAATGGCAAGTGGATGGATGACTGTCGATCCTTCAAGGGAGATATATAAGTTTGAATTTAATAATCACATTGATTGAGTACTAGGAGAGTGGTTCCATCAGAGTGATCCTAGCTTCCTGAGAGACATTTTCTTATCTTGGTTTTGAACATGAAAACAGGGGAGGAAAATTGAAGAGCAAACTTCCTCTTCACTCAATTTCACATCAATTGCTTTTGCATACTCCATTAGAAAAGTCAGTGCCCAAGCTCTCTTTGAAGTTCCAAAGGCAAGGGGACATGCTCGATCAAATTGCAAGCTAGCTAAGGAGGTGGTCCATAAGAAATCCACTCAACCTCAAGTGCTCAAAACTTTAGGCTTCTCTCAACTGAAGCTCCTCAAGAATCGAGTGATCACCTTCGATGAGGTTAGCCATTTTTCGAGCTCAATTCTCATGCGTGCTGGTCTTTTGTGAAGTGAACTTCAATTTTATAGAATCTTAGCAGTTGGATGTATTGGTAATTGCATGATGAATGCGTGGGCCAAATCATAGCTTAATCCGAGCTCAATCAAGCTTGAATCTTGTCCTAGAACTTGGGAGATCACATTCTCACAGCTTTGGGGGATGAATCTCGGCATCCATCGGCATTTTGGATGGGCGGTTGAGATAATTCCCGTTTAGATTTCCATGTTTAAAACCATGGAGATCTTAGTCTCTTTGATCGACGCAGAAATCAGCGACCGCCATGTCATGGCATGAGTAGTAGTTGGTTAAAATGCCTTAATTAATTTCTTAATCTAGGGATCTTCTAAAATTCATAACTCTCTGTACAGAATTTAGAAAAATGTGAAATAAAATTTAATGGAAGGATAATTCAATCTAAAATATTTTAAAATTAATTTTAATGGGTTTTGAATTATAATTCTCTCTGATTTTGGGTTTTATTGGAAAGTTTATTTTGCTAATTACCTTTTAATTAGGCCTCTGATTAATCTCAAATTTCTAGGGTATGTTTTAGCGGATGACTTCTCCTCTAATTTTCTTGAGATTTATTGAAGGATTAATTAGGAGAATTGCATATGGGTTTCCTAATTACTCCCTTAATTGAATTTAGGATAATTATGGTATGATTAGTGGTTTTAATCCATGATTAGGGTTGATTAAGGTCAAATCTAGTAGATAGGTGGTTTAGGAATAATTTTGGGGCATTTTACTTAAGCTATTCCCTAAACCCTCTTTTTTTCTCCTTAATCTCCTCTTAATTAAGGGTTAATTCATTAATTATCCCTTTAATTAATTTCAAAAAATTCTAAAAACTTTCATAACTTAATTAATCTACTTTGAGTAGATGTTTAGGTGTTTAATAGTTTAACTTTAATTAAAAAAATCAAAACCTAATTCATATGTGTGAAAGGGTATTCTGAAATTACTTAAACTAAACCCCTTAGCTTAATTAACCTTTAATTATGAGACAAATTGCATTAGGCCTTTTTATTATTAGGTGCATTGCAAATTTAAATTCCTTTGAAGTTTTTATGTCATCTCATTGGCTCATAATTATTTGATTAATTATTCTAAGGTGGTGTAGGTAAGGGTTAATTAAGTTACTTAATTCATACCATAACCCAATCAATACTTAAAAATAAATCTAATTATCTAAAAATTAAACAACCTTTTCAAAATTAAATCAAATTTCAAACACATGTGGGAATGGGTTAGGAACAGTAAACTCAACCAACCTTTTCAAAATTAAATCAAATTTCAAACTAAACAAAAATCACTTTGAACTCACTTTGATTTATTTTAAACTTTCTTATTCTATAAGAATGTCTTTAGGATTTAATTAAAGTGAGTTTATTTACATGCTTTCATTGCTTTGAATCTTTCCCCAACATGTTAAATTTGTATGTCATATGGTTTCATGCATTCATACTTTTCAAATTCAAGTTTAAAATGAAATTATTTACTTTATGTCAAATTTGCATGTGTTGGCTAAAGTAGAAATATGAATGGCTATTATCACTACTAAACTCAAATTATTTTCAAAACATATAAATAAAATATTAAATCTAAAAGTATGCTACTTAAACTTTAATTATAAGTTTGTATGTGAAAGATTATAAAGGTATGCTTAGCATAAGTTTTCTTTCTCCTTTATGATTAACATAATGTTGAATAAGAATTTGGTGAGATATATGGTCCATTTGAAAGGGATTTAATACTCACCTAATTTCATATCCTATTCATCCCTATGCTATCACCTAAGAGAGACTACCTATACTTGCATACATAAATTGCATAAACAAAATGAATCCATTAATACAACTTTGGCATTCTTCTTTTCCATTTCATTTCTTTTATACACATATTTGTATTTAAGGAAAGTGGTATATTAGTCTGGAAAACCCCGAGGTTGCGATGCTTTAAGTAGCCCTAAGTAGGTTTTATACCTTACACCTCTGGTTAACAATGGTGTTGTACTCACTTATGTCTTTCTTACTTTCATGTGTGTATGTGAAAATTTGGATAAAGAAACCCTTTTCTACTTAAGAAAATCATGCATACTAATCTTCTAAATTTTCTTAAATGATTACTTAGCATGCATTATAAAGTATGTTAAATATTCTCATTTGTATGTATAGATATGCTTAGGGTTCATCCATATGCATGTTATATATATGTTAGGAAATAAATAAAGTAATGTGTGTTATATGAATTTTGATTCATTTTATTTAGTCTTAAAATACCTTTCTTTTTGGATAAATTTGTTTAGAGTTCATCTAAACTTAGGATTAACTAAAAGATTTAATCAAAACATTCACCTAAACAAAACAAAAATGTGAATCTACTTTAGAAATTACTTAGGTTTGGGAAGGAAAGAGAAGTTCTCTTCTCTTTCCCTCTCTTCATAACTTAGTAATTAATTATAGGATCCACTTAAAACAAATAAAAACATGAAATAAAATCAATCCAAATCAATTAAACAACTTAAATGAAGACCTCCTCTAAGTTGAACATGTTTTTCACACTTAGAAAATTTGAACCTAAAGCTATAGCTAAGCATACCACACAAACCTTCAAAGCACATACATTAGCCTAAGTCACAACTTCTAGCTTTAGGTTAGGTGATGCATGGTTTGATGCTTTGTTTTATTTTGTGACATATGTTTTTAGGTGTATGCTCTTAGAATGAATTATGCTCTGTGAAGAATATAAATATATAAATGCTTTTGCTTGTAGGTGTTTTACACCTAAGCATAATCCATAAAAGGTGGACTTAGTCACCCATGTGTGGGTGATAAGTCCAATATATATAAGATTTGTGTGATTTTTTTTTTTTAAGGTGTTAGCTTGATTTACCTTTTCCTTTTTTCATGTAAATTTGTATAATTAGGATTTTGAAATGATTATTATGGGGGTTAAGATGAGCATTGGTCATAAGATCCTATTTTATGCACCAAGTGAAGTCATGTAGCATCTACCTTCCAACTATCTAAGAGAAGGAACCAAAGAAAGAAAAGAAGAACAAGAAAGAAAAGACGAAGAAAGAAGAAATAAAGCTTGAAGACCCCCATAACAATGAGTTCCTTGCTTAATTTTAATGTAATTCATTTGTAATCCGGGTTGTATAAGGGTAGAGCTCGGCTACCCAATTTGATATTTTTGGGTTTGTGCGGTGGTGGCCGACCACAACAGCCTTTTATTCTTTTCACGCTTAGCTTTATAAATTGATTGATGATTTGTTTAGCTTTCGCATTAAGTGACATGTTTTTTCTAGTTTCTTCCTTGCTTTATGTATGGCTTGGATATAGATTAGGCTCTTTAGGGAAAAATAAATCTTTTACCTAACTTAACAACTCATAACCTCACCTAAAGCTTAGGTTTAAAATCAAGATAAAAGAATTAGCAACCCCTTAGCTGGATGAGCATTTCTTTTGTAATATCATGCACAATAACATCTTATTTCACTCTTGATTGGAGGACTTCCACCTTTGCTAGAGAAACTTGGTTTGACCTATGAGAGCCTTGGTGGAAACACACCTCCTCCCTTCTCACTGATTTTGGCCCATAATTTCATTTCTCAGGCATTATGCATATGAATCCTATTAGCTCGAGTCAAAATAATTGTCCAAAATAAAAATAAAATAAAATTTGAATTGCATTAGATTTAGATCATTTGAAGCATACCCTTTACATGATCTAGTCTCTTTAGGGAGAGAGTTTAAGGACTTAGTCTCTTTCTAAATAATAATAGCCTAGCTATCTTGCATAAGCATAAAGACTTGCCTACATGTATTTAAAATCATAGGAGGAGTTAGTTGGCGGCCAGCCCCAGGTTGTAAGTCCAAGCTGTTGGGTGGTTTGCCCTCTCTTGTGGAGGCAAACCAATTACCTATTTTTGCCTTAGATTTAGGTTGTGCTTTCAGCTCTCACCAAAGCTCCCTAGATTTAGGTTCTGAAGTCACTTCTCCCCTTTGTGGGCCATAAGCATAACTCCTCACCTCTTATGTATTTCCTTAACCCTGTGTTAAGGAATCATAAGTCCTAAATTTTTAAAGAAAAATTCAACTCAAACAAACTAAATCAATTTCAAAAATTTAAAGCCCAATCATAGAATAGTTTGAGATGCTCGTTAGGTTTCCTAGCATCGTGAGCATCTCCTACTTATTTTCATTGGCTTCGATAATAAATCTCTCTTTGATCAGTCCCATTTGATCCTTAAAACAAACCATTCGATTGATAGTCCTTTCCTATTAAAATCTTTAGAGACAACGATCATTTTCTTTAATCGAGAGTTTTCCTAAGGAATCCACATTCTTTAGGATGTAATTAACTATGGAGGCTTGCCCATGTAGGGAATTTAACGAACCAGTTTAAAATAAACCTTTCTTTGCTTTTCCATGTAAAGTAGGTGAAGAATCTTGGGTACACTTTGAAGACCCAACGTCCTTAAGAGTGCTTATTTTGGTGATTAAGTCCATTGTAGGGTGGTGACTTCTATCTTTCAAGATAATACACCTCCTTATATGATCACCTCAATAATAAGCATCTCTGATCTGCATCCAAAAGATGAATTTCTATAGGCTTGTCTTTCTCTTTCTACCACAGATTTTGAAAGGCAACTCCTATATTGAAAATTTTCCACCATCAATATCATATGTCATTTGATTTCATGTATTAATGTCTTTCAAAAGTAATTAAATCAAATGAGTTTCTTTATGTAAGCTTGTATGTGTTAGCATAAATTAAGTATACGTGTGGCTATTATCACTAATAAATTCAAAGTTATTTTCCAAAGTTTATAAATCAATTATAATACTTAGAGTATTGATAGTTATGAATACATATATGATTTGCATGTGCCTATAGCTTAAGCATATTAAATGAAGCTCTCTTTATTATGATTCATGTATAGATTTACATAGGTTTAAACAATAATGGGTATACAGCCTGGACATCCCGGGAATAAGAGACTTTAAGTAACCCCAAGGAGGTCATTTGATTACCTCACTTATGTGGTTTAACAATGACATGTACTCATTTGATTTCATTCATATGCATTTAAGATAGCAAGTGATTAGTCTTAACATCTCCAAAATATGAGGCTTTAGTTAGCCCCAAAGAGGTCATTTGATTACCTCACTTCCCTAATTTAAACAATGGTACGTACTTACATCTTTTATACATGTGCATGTGTGTTTAATTAAAAGATGAAGATCCCCTTTTGTTACTAAAAATACATGCATCCATATTCAACTAAGTTGTTAGCATATGTTATACATGTAAATTCGCTCCTTTTCCTTATATATATATATATATATATATATATATATATATATATATATATATATATATATATATATATATATATATATATATATATATATATATATATATTTATATAGGTTTGGAATATTAATAAGTATATAAATTAGAATTCATTTTAAGTAACCCAATTAGGTCATTTAATTACCTCACTTCCGTTAACAATGACACATGATGTGATTACATCCTTATGTATTTTGGTATTAAAATTTGGATAGAGCTTTAATTTACATGTTCACATAATTCAATAAAAATGATAACATAAATTTCAAGCATACAATTTCATCATCATTCAAGTGTGTTAAAATATGTTGTATGTATAGATATACTTAGTATTAAATCATATGCATGTTACATGTGATGGAAAGTAATGACATAGTATACTTCATGTGATAGTAATCCAATTAAATTAATCTTAAGAAGCCTTCATATTGGATAAGGTCATTTAAAGTTAACATAAACTTAAGATTAATTAAAAAATATTTAATCAACTATTAATTAAAGAGAATTAAATCAAATTAATATGTTTTAAAAAAATGGCTTAAGATAGGGATGAAAGAGGGTAATCCTCTTCCTTCTCTTTATAACACCTAGATGTTAATTGTAAATCACATGAAACAAAATAAAATACAAATTAAATTCACAAATTGATTAAACAACTTCAAATGAAATTCACCATCATGTTAATTTGAATATTTTCCAAACTTACAAAAGTACAACTCTATTGCTTAGTTAAGACACGCCCCACAAGACTTTAACACACACATTAGAATTAAGTCATCGCTTCTAGTTCTATGTTAAGGCGGTGTGTGATGTGATGTATATTTTGTTTTATGATGTATTATTTTTAACCATCCCCTTAAGCACAATCCCCTGCAAAAATATGATTAGGCTAAGAATGGCTTAACATCTAGTCTACGAAGCATACACATAACATCCAGTCTAACCACATTAGAATTAAGTCCTGCTTCTAGTTCTATGTTAAGGCGGTGTGTGATGTGATGTATATTTTGTTTTATGATGTATTATTTTAGACTGGATGTTATGTGTATGCTTATAGACTAGATGTTCTTGCCTAATCATATTTTTATTGTGCTTAAATGGTTAAAATAAATATAAGTCTTACAGTTGCTTAAACCCCTAAACATAATCCAAGCCAAGACAGGTGAGCTTGATTATCCATGTGCAGGGTGCTAAGTCCAAGTTATATATATAACTACTTGAGATTGTATGTATGATTAGCTAACCTTTATTTTGAAGGTGTAGCTAGATTTACTTTTTCCCATATGAATGTAATTTTGTAATAGGAATTAGGATTAGTGTTATAGAGATTAGGATGAGCAGTGGCCAAAAGCTTCACCCTAGGGTGTCCTGTGATGCTTTTAAAGCAAGCACATCTGAATCAAAGAAGGAGCAAACCAAATCAAGAGAAAGAAGGAGGAAGATAGAAGAGTGAAGAATGAAGACCCCCATAACATGTATTTATTCTAATTGTAATTATTCTTTCATATACCGAGTTGTATAAGGGTTGAGCTCGAGCTACCCATCTTTTTTTTTTGGATTATACGGCGGAGCCTGACCGCACCAACCACTTATTCTTTTACGTTAGTTTATAAAATTGATTGATACTATGTTTAAATTGTACATTAGGATGATATGCTTTTCATAGTTTCTTATAATTGATGATTTAAATGTGTGGCCTATATACGGTAGGCTCTTAGGATAAAATAAATTTCCTATCCAACTAATCACTCATAATTAAATTTTAAACAACTCATAATCTCATCATAAAGCTTAGGACATAAATAAGATCAATTAAAAGATTTAGCAACCCATTAGTTGTATGGTTGTATGTCTCACATCATGCACATCTTCTTGAGTCACTTTTGTAAAATGAGGGCCTCCATCTCACATGTATAGGGAACGCTTGACCCATGAGAGCAACTCGATGGAGCTTCACCCTCTCTCTTTTGATTTAGCCAATAATCAACTTTCATCATGCATTTAGTCATATAAAAATCCCAAAGCCTTTGCCAAAAATACTATGCCCAAAATAAAATAAAAATATGAAAAGATTTTGCATTTATAGATTAAGTCATATGCTCATACCACTCATGTTATAGTCTCTTAAGAGTGAGTTTAGGACTTTAGTTTCTTTTAAATTAAATAACTACCCTAGCTATCTTGTAATTCATAAGATCAAACTACATGATTTTAAAATCATTGGAGGAGTTAGCTGATGGCCACTCCTAGCGATTATAAGTTTAGAAGTCGGATGGGTTTATCCTCTCTTGTGAGGATAAACCCTTATGTCCACCTGTCACTTAGATTTAGGTCACGCTTTAGCTTGTGCTAAAGCTCCTTAGATTTAGGATCTGAGGTAGCTATTTGTTTTGGGATACAAGCATAAATTCTTATCTCTTAGGCATTCCCACAACCTTGTGTTGGTGGATTATAAACCCTAACAATCTAATAAAAATTCAACTCAAATGAATAAATCCCTTCACTTTCAAATATATAAAGCCCAATTATGGGATAGATTGGAATGCTCAATATGTCTCCTAGTATCATGAGCATTCCCTACTTATATCCTTTGGATTCTAAAAATAAGTCTTCTCCTTGAACTTTCCCAATTGATTTTTTTCAAACATAACTAATCCTTTGATAGCCTAACCTTAAAATCTTTGGAGATAATAATTATCTACTTTAATCGAAAGTAATCTTAAGAAATTTTATTCTCTATGATATAATTAACTATGAATGCTTGCCTCCATAGGGAACTTACGAATCTAGTTTAATATAAACTCTACTTTATTCATCCATGTAAAGCAGGGGAAAAATCTCCGGTACATTCGATGACCCATCATGCCTCTAGGAGTTCTTATTAGGTGATTAGGTCTATTGTAGGGTGATGACTCTATCTTTCAGGATAGTATGTCATACCCCAATGTCATACCCGATCACTTCAATAAGTACCCACTACAATCTGCATGGTGTCCTCCTCGACATCCAAAAAAAACACCATACATTTATTTATATTATAATTACTTGAATATCAAATTAACATTTAGTGTATCTTGTGAGATAAGTAAAAATTAAGAAAAAAACTCATTAAAATGAGATAAATTAATCATCATAGCTAATAAGCATTCGACCTATACACATATATGAGGCTTCATTTTTAAACTCACGAATAGATGTTATTTTCATAATGGATACAAGTTATATAATAAAATTAACATTTTTATCTTTAGTTTCATCTTTCTTCGTATTATTTTGTCATTATAACTTTCTAGTCGAGTCTTTCAAGTTCAAATAATTATCTACTTCTCCGTTTCTTTTACCTTGAAGACTTAAATTCCTCACATCATGGAGTCTCCAATAATGAATGACGAGTGAAAGTTTTTCTCATTCATATTCGAAGGTTAATTATGCCCAAAATAAAATGAGCAATGGTCATTGATAATCATAATAATGATGCTTGATTATAGTATCATATTTGGATTAAGAATGTTCATTAGAAACATAATAATGGTAATTTATAAAATAATAACCCATTTATTAATCAAGTGTATAAAGATATCTATTTTATTAATGTATTGTTGACCTCACTTTTGGAGTAAGTTCTCAACCTCCTCATCATAGATCTAGGACTCTTATGAACACTAAGAGTGCCTTAGTCTTAAGACACTTATAGTGATTAGGTGAACACTAAACCTAAGCCTAAATACTTAGAAGGGTTAGTCATAGGGGTAAGTTATGCCTTAGGGATTTAGGGATATTTGCCCATCATGTGGCCTAAACCCAACCTATGTTCATCTTCTCAAACCAAACCTCAAATTCAATTCAAATATCAAATCTAAATTACAAATCAAATGATTGAAACCCATGTTCAAATCCAAAATTAGAATCTTGCCTGAGCCCTATGATTTTATCTTTTGGACTTAGCCCTTAACCAAATTCAAATCAATCCAAATTCAATTGATTTTCTCCAAGATCAATTCAACCCCTCAAATATTCATCAAATTCAACTCCAAATGATTCAAACCTGAGATCAAATTCAAACTCCCAAATCCTCTTTAAGCCTTATGATTGAATTCCATGGACTTAGCCAAAACTCCACCCAATTCAATCCAAACTTGATTGATCTCTTCATGGATCATTCATATCATCACTTATATTCACAAATATAATTGAAATATAAACTCAAATAACCAAAACTAAATCAAACTAAATCTAAATCCAATCAAATCCCAAGTTAAGCCATATGGACTTACCTCCATGAGCTTAGCGAAATCCCATTCAAATTAAGTCAAACTCAATTAATTTTCTTATAAATCAATTATTCCATCAATTATATTTTCAAATATAAATGAAACCACATTTGAATGATCAAAACTAAATCAAACTAAATCAAATTCTCTTCTAAGCCCTATTGACCTACCTTCATGAGCTTAACCAAATTTTCTTCAAACCACTCCAAATTTAATTTATTTTCCCATAAGTCATTTATATCTTTATTTATATTCACAAATATAAATAAAATATAAATTCAAATAGCCAAAACCAAATCCAAAATCAAATCAAAACCTAATCTAAAACCCTTTTAAGCCAATTTTTTGGACTTAGCCAAGTCATATCCAAATCAAGCCAAAATCAATAGATTTTCTCTTGAATCAATCATTATTTTAATCATCTATCCAAACATAAATGAAACCTACAATCATCAAGCCAAATTAAAATCAACCCAAGTCAAACACAACTCAACTAAACCTTAATCAAACCAAAACCAAGTTAAGTAACCCATTTAGGTCCACTTGACCCAAAGTGACCTAAGGACCCATTTATGTCAACACATTTAAGCCTACTTGACCATTTAGGTCCCACCGGATGATGATGTGACAACTTAAATAACAATCATGGTTGTGGAAAGTGTGTCGAGCACCACGCAAATGACTGGGATGTTTAATTAAGGCTAATTAATCTATTTTAAAGTGAAACTTAAATTCATAACAAATTATAGAAAAATCTAAAAAATATAAATAATGGCTCATTTTAAAGATATTTCATAGAGAATCCTTTAAAATTATCTTAATTAATTTTGAATAGTAGTCAGAGCTTAATTAAAAAATTAATTAGCCTAATGACTCCTTAATTAATTAACTAATTAACCTCAAACTTTTTGAGATTATTTAAGGGGATGACCTATTCCTCTCCTATTTTTCTTGGGATTTATTAGTTAATTATTTAGAAAAATTGATTGATTAAGCCCTAATTATCTTCTTAATTTAATTAAGTGTTAATTAAGCATATGAACAGTGAACTAATTAATTAATTGGGTAATTAATCACAGTTTTAATAGTGAGGAGATTTGTGGAATGTGATTGGGACCTCTCTCCTAATTTCTTTCCCTAAGTTCACTTTACTTTTCAAGAGAAATTAATTAGGAATTAATTGACTAATTAATTACTTAATTAGTTTAATTAAATTTAAAACATATCTAATTCCCCTTAATCAATTTATGGATAGATCTTTAGGTATTTAATAGCCTAAAGAGATTTAAGAAATTATGATTTACCCATATGTGTGGAAAATCATGAAAGTAATTAAGTAATTTCCTTGATCTAATTAACTAATAATTATGAGCTAATTGCATTAGACCCCTTTCATTTCATAGAACTATTGCTAATTTACTTTTCAATTCATTTGCATATCACATTAGCTCACAATTATTAGATAATTACTTTAAGATAACATAAGTAAGGGTTAATTAATAAACTTAATACATATGAAACTTAATTAATCCATAAAATTAACTTAATAACTTCTCATTAAACCAAATTAACTCACAAACATGGGATGGGTTAGGATTAGCAAACTCATTCTCACATTTTTTAAGTCAAATTGAACATGAAATTAAAAATGACATTAAAGAACTTTGGTTTATTTTAAATAGTTTTATTTGGTATGTTTGTCCTTAGGAATTAATTGGATTGAATGAATTACTTGCTTATATTTGATTATTCCTTTCCAATATACATATTGCATGTTGTATAATTCCATGCATCTATCTCTTTTCAAAATTAATTATATCAAATGGGTTTCCTTTATGTTAAGCTTGCATATGTTGATCTAATTTAATTATGTGTGGCTATTATCACTACCAAATCCAAATATATTTTCTAAAAAGTTTATGAATGAATAACAACATATGTTAAGGTTAGTTATAAATATATAGGAGATGTATGTGATTATACCTTAAGTGTATGAGTAAAGTTCTCTTTTCTTTGATTCATGTAGCTTTTTACATGCATTTGAATGTTAATAAGTATATGGTCCTGACATCGAATACAGGTTTTAGTTAGCCCCAAGGAGGTCATTTGATTATCTCACTTCCATGGTTAATAGCGATAAGTACTTATTTGATTTCATTTACATGTATTTCAACATTAGAATTTGAATGAGAACTTTAATCCACATGCATAAATGTTTTAATAAAATAAAATACAACTTTTGCATGGTTTTACTTCCTTTACTTATGTATACATCCACATGTCTTTGAGAAAAGCAAATATTTAGTCTGGACATCCTAGGAATACAAGACTTTAGTTAGCCCCAAGGAGGTCATTTAATTATCTCACTTCCCTAGTTAACAATGATATGTACTAGCTTATGTCTTTTATACATATGTGTGTGTATTTAATCATGGGATTGAAACCATGTTTCCTTTATAAAAAAATCCATGCATTCATGAATGACTAAGTTATTGAATTAACCGATCATGTGATTTGGAGCTCTCTTTTCTATGTATTTTATGTAAGAATTTGGATAATGTTTTAAATTAATATGATTAAATAATTAAATCAAAATGGAAAAATATAAACTTCAAATGTATATGTATTTACATTCATCATATAAAGTGTGCCAAAATATATTGCATGTATAGGTATACTTAGGATTAAGTCATAGGCATGATATTCATGATGGAAAGGAATGATTTGATATGTGTCATATATTAGTAGTTCAATCTAATTAATCTTAAGATGCCTTACATGTTGAATAAAATTATTTAAGGTAATCCTAAACTTAGGATTAATTAAATCATTCATTAAGCCATTCACTAAAGAGAACTAAATTGAATTAATGTGCTTTAGAAAGTGACTTAAGGTAGGGATGAAAGAAGGCAATCTTTTTTCTTCTCTTTATAACACTTAGTTGGTAAGTGTAATAAAATGAAACAAAAGAAACACAAACTAAAATCCTCAAATCAATTTAACAATTTCAAGTGAAATCAACCCTTTATATTAAATGAAAGTCTTTCATACTTAGAAAATCATAATACTAATGGCTAGTTAAGACATACCACACAAGCCTTAACACACACATTAGAACTAAATCACCACTTATAGTTTTATGTTAGGGCGGTGCATGGTATGATGCATGTTTTATTTTATGGTATATTATTTTTAGACAGGATGTTAGGGTGTATGTTTCGTAGACTAGATGTAAGGCAATATTAGCCTAATCATATTTTCTACAGGAGATTATGCTTAAAGGGGTGCTTAAAAATAAATATAAATGCTCACTTTACATGTTGCTTAAACCCCTAAGCATAATCCAAGTTAAGACAGGTGGGCTTGGTTACCCATGTGTAGGGTGTTAAGTCCAAAAGAAATATATATATATATAATTGTTTGAGATTATATGTGTGTTTTAGCTAACACTTGTCTTACAGGTGTAGTTAGATTTACTTTTCTTATTTTTAATATAATTTTATATTAGGAATTAGGATTAGTGCTATGGAAGATTAGGATGAGTATTGGCTAGAAGGCTTTGTCCTGGGTGCCATGTGATGCCTTGAAGTCCACCAAATCAAAATCGAAAGAAGAAATGAAGGAGACATGGAGACATGAAGACTTGAAGATCCCTCACAATATTATTCATGTATAAATTATAATTATTCTTACATACTTTGAGTTGTATAATGGTAGAGCTCAGCTACCCATCTTTTTTTTTCAAGTTGTATGGCGGTACCCGACCGCACTGGCCTATTAGTCTTTTGCATTAGATTTATAAAATTGATTGATGTTATGTTTAAATTGTGTAATAGAAATAGCATGCTTTTCCTAATTTCTTAAATGATTGATGCTTTATGTGTGGCCTAGATGCAATTAAGCTATTAGGGAAAAATAAATCTTTTACCCAACTACATAACTAAAGTTTTAAATAACTCATAACCTCACAATAAAAGCTTAGGATGCTAAACAAGATAATTAAAAGATTTAGCAACCCCTTAGCTGTATGGTTATATGTTTCACATCATGCATACATATTCTTTTACTCTTGTAAAATAAGGGCATCTATTCTTACACACATGAGAATCACTTGACCTATGAGAGCAACTCCTACTGATGGAGCTTCACCCTCTTCTCTTCTGATTTGGACAATATCCATTTCATCATGCATTTAGACATATAAAAATCTGAAACCCTTTGTCCAAATGAAGTGTCAAAAATAAAATAAAATTTGAAAAGATTTGCATTTGTAGATTAAGTCATTATCCATACCACTCATGCTCTAGTCTCTCAGGGAGTGGATTTAAGGACTTAAATCTCTTTCTAAATTAATAATAATCCAACTATCTTGCAATTTCATAAGACTTGATTACATGGATTTAAAGTATAGGAGGAGTTAGTTGGCTACCACTCCAAGCTGTTATAAGTCCAACAGTCAAGTGGTTTACTCTCTTGGAGGTGAACCTTATACCTATCTTCACTTAGATTTATGTCATGCTTTCGTTCTAATTAAAGATCCTTAGATTTAGGATATGAGGTGGTTGTTTCCTTTGGGCTACAAGCATAAATCCTCACTTCTTAGGCATTTCCACAATCTTGTGTTGATGGATTATAAGCAATAATCTAATAAAGTTTTAACTCTAGCAAAATGATTCTCCTCACTTTCAAAATTATAAAGCTCAACCATAGGATAGATTGGAATACGCATTAGGCTTCCTAGTATCATGAGCATTCTCTACCTAATCCATTTGGCTTCCAAAATAATTCTCCTTGATCTGTCCGACTTGATTTTTCAACATAACCAATCATTTGATAGTCTTAGCCTTGAAATCTTTGGAGATAATAATTGCTTACTTTAATCGAGAGTATTCCTAAATAATTCACATTCCTTATGATGTAATTAACTATGGAGGCTTGCCTCCATAGGAACTTTAGAACCCGGTTTAATATAAACCCTATTTTATCCATCCATGTAAAGTATGGGAAAAATCTCTTGTATATTCAAAGACCCATTATTCCTTAGGAGTCATTATTAGGTGATTAGGTCCATTAAAGGGTTATGCCTCTATTGTTTGAGATAGTACATCATACCTCAATGTCGTATCCGATCACTTCAATAAGTACCCCTTAGATCATGGTGTCCCCTTGACATCCAAAAAATAAACACCACGATTTTTTTTGGCACTCCGTGGATGAGTTCCTCTCTCCATCTCTAGTTGATAATTATTATCTCAAAACATCGATAGTGGACTTATATTTTATATAAGCCCAAGACTATCTTTCTTTCCATTGGCACTTGGCTTATTTCATCTTTAAGCAAAGCTAGCCAACATCTTTTAGGTCTTAGGACCTCACTCTGTGTAGGTCTTGAAACCCTATTGGGTCACCCTATATGTTAAAAATAAATCAACTAATAAAAGAAGATGATTAAAATTATAACCTCTTTACCACTAGCTTGGCGAGGCAATGTTCATCCTATACTTAAGAAATTAAACTCTTTTGCAAAATAATTTTTAAGAGCACTTTTCCAAAACAAAATTATATTTTCCACTTCACACAATATGAAGTTTGCGAGACATAAATTTCTTTTCAAAATAATAAAAACAACCAAACCTCATTTAACATAATCAAATTTGTTAAATGAGGGTCCTTTTTTAAAATAAAAAAAATCAAGTTTACATCATCAAAATCTTTTTCAATAAATTTTCAAAAGCATAAATTTTCAAAAGCACAATTTTCAAAAGCACAATTTTCAAAAGCAAAATTTTCAAAATCACACTTTTTAAAATAAAATCAAAACTTATTTGAACTCCATTTGACATACCCACATTTTTCAAAATAGAGTTCCATTTTCAAAAATCAAAACAAATTGAACTCTATTTAACATACCTAAATTTATTAAGTAGAGTTCCCTCTTTTCAAAAGCAACATTACACATAAAAATTAAAATACATTTGAACTTCATTTGACATACCCAAATTTGTCAAATGAGAGTTTCATTTTCAAAAAATCATAAAACAATTGAACCTTATTTAGCATACCCACATTTGTTAAATAAGAGTTCCCCTCTTTCAAATCAAAAAAACAAATCATATGAAGTTGTTGACCTCATTTTTAGAACAAGCTCTCAACCTCTCCATCTTAAACATAGGACTCCTCTTAGACACTAAGAGTTCCTTAGTTTTAAGACACTTCTAGTGATTAGGAGAACACTTAACCTAACCTAGAGACTTAGAAAAGTTAGCCATAGAAATAAGTCATGCCTTAAGGGTGTCAGGAAAACTTGCCTACCCTATAACTTGAACCAAAATCCTCACTTCCTTCCTTCAAGTCAAATTTCAAAACTCAAATCAACTTTAACTCCAAACAAACTTCAAATTCAAATCAACTTCAAATCCAAACCAACTTCAAACTCAAATCAATTCTAACTTAATTGATTTTCTCAAATCCAAATCAACTTTAAATTCAAATCAACCAATTCCAAATCAAATTTCAAATCAATTCCAACTTAATTGATTTTCTCAAACCTTAAATCAATTTCAAAGGATTTTCTCAAATCATGAATCAAATCTCAAATGATTGAAACCCATGATTGAATTCCAAATCCTAAAAATCTTTCCTAAGCCCTTTGATTTCATCTTATGAACTTAGCTCAAATCAATTCCAAATCAATTCAAACTCAAAATATTTTCTCACATCTCATTTATATTCTCATTTATATTCACAAATATAAATAAAATATAAATTCAAATACCCAAAACCAATTCAAAATTCAAATCCAAATCTAACCTAAAACCAACCTAAGCCCTTTCAGGTCAAATTCTTGAACTTAGACAAAACAAACTCAAATTAATTCAAATCTTAGATTTTCTCTTCAGACAATAAATCATTCAATCACAAACCAAATTCAATCAGAAACCTCAATAATCAAACCAAAACTAAATTCAAAACTCAAACCCAAATCAAACCCATGTTCATCCTTTGAACTTGAAATCATCAAATGAATCAAAACCTATTTGAATCTAAATCACTTGTAAAATTTTATTTCAATCATAAGTCCATATGTGAGTTCAACCAAACTTGAATCAAGCCTTGATCAAGTCAATTGAGCCACTTAGGCTCACTTGACCCAAAATGACCTAAAAGTACCTTTTTGAGCTAAATTCTTATCCAACCCAAATTGGATTGAACTAATCACATCTAAGCCTCACATTGTGAGCAACAATCATCATAAGATGATCAATCACTCAAATTGGGTCAAATCAAGTTAAACCTAGCTTTTGACCAAGTCAACATTTGACCAAAATGAAACCTAAACTATCCAAAATTCACCATAGGCCAAATTGATTGAAACCATTAATCAAAACCAATTCATGATCAATGATTGGACATTACCAAGTTATCATTTGAGCCAAACCTAGCCCAATTGGTCACTTGACCCAAGTTGACCCAAGTTGACCTAAAAAGTTAAAATGTGTCAAATCTTGATCTAAGCTAAATTGATTGCAACTAATGGATCAAATTCGTTCTAAATCACTTGTTGAACTTGACCAAGCTTGATTGGCCAAGACCCATCTAGCCAATTGACCATTAACAACTTGACTAAAAGATCAAATCAAATCAAAAAACTAAAGCTTGCAAAATATTTCAAATGACCAATCAAACCTAAACCAACCAGTACACAACTAGGGTCAGGAATTAGTCAAATTGGTCAACTTAACCCATTTGACCTAAGTGAACTCAAATGAACCAAAACCAATAATATAAAATACTCCAAATGGTCATATGAACTTGACCCAACCCTTGGTTTGACCCAATTTGACCAATCGGTCAACTTGACCCAAGTTGACCCATTTTGACCTAAATGAGTCAACATGAGCCAAATGATATCAAATCAGCACCAAATTTATTGGAAATTGGCACAACCCATTTTTCAATTTACAAATCTTCCTAAATCAAAATCAAAGCCAAATGACCATTTTACTCTTAGTCAAAGGGTAACCTATGGCCAATTCCACTTGGAATTTGGTCAAATCCTTTTCATGGCCACTTGGCATCCCCTTAGTGGCCCATTTGGACACCAAGGGACGTGGTGCACATGACCCAATGGGTTTGGGTCAGCAAACCCCAAAGATCGACCACCCAATGGAAAATGAGCACATGGAATCACTCCATACTCTCATTTAACACATGGGAAACTCCTCCACTACACTCCCCTGCCAAAACCGAATCATGTGAAGCTTCTAACAACCTAATAACCCCATTTAATAGGATCAATTTGATCAAAATGACAAAGGAGCTCACAACCATCCGATCCAAGTAGGGGAGATATACTTCATTTATTTGAACCCAGGAACTTAGAGCTCCCAATCTGCATTTCTATGCTCAATAGAATTCTCCATTTCTCAATTTGTCTAAGCCAAAAACAAGGGAGGTGAGTGAGAATTCCACTTTTCTCAACACTTCACCAAAGTCAAATTCCTCTTGCAAGCACCATTAGGAGGCAAGTCGAGCTCACCCAAGGTATTTTCCAAGCAACCAAGCCACAGGAAGGAGGAGTTCGATCAAAGATGCAAGTCATTGAAGCTCATTTTGTAATAGGAAGATCCACTTCACCTCAAGCCTTCAAACCTTCAAGGCTTGTCTCCACTAGGGAAGCTACCTCAACATTTAGCAGTGATAGCCTCCCGGTGAGGTATGCCTCAAAATTAGGTATATAATTCTTTGGTCCTTTATGAGGGAAGGGTAATCCCAATTGAATTCAGTCATTGGATGTGTTCTTATTGCTCTAGATGGTGTGGGTTGAATCCAGCTCAATGAGCTCAAGTGAGTATCAAGCCATGGAGGATGGGTCTCCTTCTCCAACAAGAAGGATGAATCATGGACCATCCATCCCGCGTGTTTTGGAAATGGTCCTGATTAATCCGCATAGATCCAGTGATTTAATCCCTTTAGATCTATGAGTTTTATCCTGACCGTTCAATCCTTGATCGGATGGTCCAAGAAGAAAATGCATAGCACTGTCGGCTGACGTGACATTTGATTTAACTACTTAAATAATCTGTTGATGCATGGGAAGTGCATGCCAGTGGTCCACGGATGATTAGTTATATAATTAGGAGATTTAATGACCTATTAATCATTGAAACTTCAAATATTCATAATTAAATATATAAAAATCAAAAAAATATAAATGATGGCTCATTTTAAAGATAATTCAATGAGGAATAATATAAAATTATTTCTAATTGATTTTGAGTAATGAATTTTCCTTAATTAGATTTATTTAAAATCTTAATAACCCTAATTACTCCATAATCATTTCATTAATTAATTTTAAACTTCTAAGCATATTTAGTGGGATGACATCTGCCTCCCCCTAATTTTCTTGAGATTTATTAATGAGTTAATTAAGAAAATCAATTAATGAATCTCTAATCATTCTTTTAATATAATTAAGGGTAATTAAGCATGTGAACAATGGTTTAGTCATTTAATTAAGATAATTAAACATTATTTAAGTGATTAGGAGGTTTATGGAATAAATTTGAGATATTTTCCTTAAGCTATTCCCTAAACCTCCTTTCTTCTTTAATCCAAACCTAATTAAGGATTAATCCACTAATGATAATTAGCTTAATCAAATTTTCAAAATCCATCTGAACTTAATCAATCTCTTGTTGGGTAGATCCTTAAGTGTTCAAAAGCCTAAGGTAAACTTAAGGAAATCAAATCCAATTCACATGTGTGGAAAGGTTATGAAAGTACTTAATTAAACCCTTTAGCTTAATTAATTAATAATTATGAGCCAATTATGTGAGCCAATTGCATTAGACCCCTTTCTTTCTTAGGTGCATTGCTGATTTAAATTTCATGTGGTTGCATATCATATGTTGGCTCACAATTGTTTGAATAATTATGTTAAGGAGGTGTAGATAAGGGATAATTAACAGATTTAATTTACACCTTAACCTAAATAAAACATAAAAATCAATTTAATAGTTATAAAAATTAAACTAAAATAACACACACATGGGGAAATGGGTTTGGACCAGCAAACTCTTCTCACTTTCCCTAAATCAAACTCAAAATAAAAATAAAAATCTCTTTAAGAAATGTTGATTTTTTAAATGATCTTATTCCATAGGATTATATTTAGGAATTAATTAGGGTGAATGAAGTTACATGCTTACATCACTTTATCTCTTTCTAAGTATGTTAAATGTTGTTTTCCATGTGAACTCATGCATTCATAACTTTTGAAAAATAAATTAAAATGAAATATTTTCTTTATGTCAAATTGCATGTTTTGACTAAAGTAAGAATATGAGTGGCTATTATCACTATTAAATCCAAAAGTATTTTAAAATATATAAATCAAAGGTTATAAACAAAAGGAATGCTACTTATAATTACTTATAAGCTTGCATGTGATTATAACATAAGATGTGCATTATGTGAATTTCCTTCTCTTCTCTTTTAACATAGTTTTGAATAGGATTTGCAAAGTGTATAGTTCATTTGAAAAGAACACAACACTTTCTTAAATCTATCCCTATTCATTCCTATGTTATCATTTAAGAAGGACCTTCACATATACACATGTAAATTGCATAACTAAATCAAACATAAAAATCTTTTGTATGTCTCTTTTTCCATTCATTTCTTTTTTTACATGCACATGTATTTAAAAAAAATAGTATATTAGTCTGGACATCCCAGGGTTGTGAGGCTAGCCCTAAGAATGTCTTGTACCTTATACCCTTGGTGTAGAAAATAATGGCACTATACTCACTTATGTCTTTCATACATGTTAAATGTGCATTTGATTAATGGATAAAAGAATCTCTCTCTTTTCTACATAACAAAATCATGCATCATGAAGCATCCAAATTTTCTTAAACAACATCTCTTAGTATTCATCATCAAGGTGTGCTAACATTTCCATTTCCATGTATAGATATGCTTAGGATTTATCCATATGCATGTTACACATGTTGGAAAGAAATAAAGGATTGTGTGTTATTTGAATAGGTTTATTTAGAGTAAATCTAAACTTAGGACTAATTAAAACACATAATAAGATATTCACTAAACAAAAATCCCTAATGAATCTACCTTAGAAATTATTTAAGGTATGGAGAAAAGAGAAGTTCTCTTCTCTTTTCCTCTCTTTACAACCCTTAGTAATTAAGTGTGGGTTCATTCAAACCAAATCAAATCATCAAATAAAATTAACAAATTAACTAAATCACTTAAATGAAACCACCTTCAAATTTGAACCCTTTCGCACTTAGAAAACTCTAACCTTAAAGCCTAGCTAAGATATGCCACACAATCCTTAAAATGGCACACACATTAGGCTAAGTCACCATTTCTAGTCCCATGTTAGGGCGGTGCATGGTTTGATGCCTGATTTTATTTTGTGATGTAATATTTTAGTCTGGATGTTAGGGTGTATGTGCATATATTGAATGATAGGACGATCTTAGTCTAATCATTATCTTCTGCAGGGGATTGTGCTTATGGGGTGCAGTAATAAAAATCTAAAATACTTTTTGCTATGCAGGTTGCTTATACCCCTAAGCATAATCCAAATTAGGCCAGATGGACTTGGTTACCCATGTGTGGGGTGCTAAGTCCAATTTATTCATATACATGCTTGGGATTGCGTGATTTGTTTAGCTAATCTCTATTTTAAGTTTTAGTTAGATTTACTTTTCCCATTTTCATGTAATTTTTACAATTAGAATTTAGAATGAATGTTATGGGGGGATTAGGATGAACATTGGTCATAAGACTATGTCTTATGCACCATGTGAAGCCTTTGAACCAACCACATTCCAACCAACCAAAAGAAGAAAGAAGAAAGAAGAAAGAAAAGAAGAAAGAAGAAAAGAAGAAAGAAGAAATGAAGAATGAAGACCCCCATAACATGAATTCCTTTTTTATTGTAATAATTCATTTATAATCCAGGTTGTATAAGGGTAGAGCTCAGCTACCCAATTTTTTTTTGGGTTTGTGCGGTGGAGCTTGAGCACAAAGGCCTTTTATTCTTTTGCGGTAGTTTTATAAATTGTTTGATGTTTGTTTAGCTTGTGCATTAAGATGACATATTTTTCTAGTTTCTTCCTTGCTTTGATGTATGGCCTGGATGAAGATTAAGCTCTTAGAAAAATATATTTTCTATCCAACTAATCAATTCAAACTAAAAATAAATAATTCATAACCTCACTTAAATCTTAAGTTATAATCAAGATAAAGGAATTAACAATCCCTTAGTTGGATGTTGTACTTTATTTCTCATATCATGCATAAAAAAGTATCACCATTTTTAGTTTGAATTTGGAGGGCTTCCACCTTTACCAGAGAACTTGGCTTGACTTTTTGTTGACCTCATTTTTAGAATGAGTTCTCAACCCCTCCATCGTAGACATAGGACTCCTCTTAGACTTTAAGAGATCCTTAGTCTTAAGAAACATCTAGTGATTAGGTGGACACTCAACCTAACCCTAGAGACTTAGAAGAGTTAGCCATAGGATTAGGTCATGCTTTAGGGGTGTTAGAAAAATTTTTCTACCCTATAGCTTGAACCACTTTCCTTACTTCCTTCCTTCAAGTCAAACTCCAAATCAAATCAACATGAAACGTAAATTAATTTTAGCCTAATTGATTTTCTCCAAATGCAAATCAATGCCATAGGATTGAAACCCATTATTGAAATCCATAATTGAAACCCATGATTGAAATTCCAAATTCCAAATATTTCCTAAGTTCTTAATTTCCCTCCTAAGGACTTAGCCTAAAAAATCATCTTCAAATCAATTCAAATTCATGAATTTTTCCATAACCCATTTATATTATCATTTATATTCACATATATAAATGAAATATAAATTCAAATCAAATTCAAAGTTGAAATTCCAAATTCCAAATATTTCCTAAGTCCTTAATTTCCCTCTTAAGGACTTAGCCTAAAATCATCTTCAAATCAATTCAAATTCATAAAATTTTCTCATAACTCATTTATATTCTCATTTATATTCACATATATAAATAAAATATAAATTCAAATCAATCAAATCAAATCCAAAATTCAAATTCCTAATTCAAAATTCTTAAGTCCTTAATCCTCTCTTAAGGACTTAGCCTAAAATCATCAAATCAATTCAAATTCATAAAATTTTCTCACAACTCATTTTATATTCTCATTTATATTCACATATATAAATGAATATAAATTCAAATCAATCAAACTAAATCAAAATTCAAGATCAATTCACAAATCTTTCTAAGTCACCTTGATTTTCTTAAGGACTTAGCTTTGATCATCAAATCACTTCAAACTCATGAAATTTTCTCATGACTCATTTATATTCTCATTTATATTCACATATATAAATGAAAATTCAGACAACCAAAACTAGCTACAAAATTCAAGTTCAAATTCAATCAAAATCCAACCTATGCCTTTCAAGTAAAATTCTTGAACTTAGCCAAATCAACTTTAAATCAAGCCAAACTCTTGATTTTCCTTCATGATTCAATCAATCCTTCAATCATGAATCCAAATATAAATACAAACTTCAATCACTTAACCAAAACTCAATTCAAAAATCAAGCCAAAATCCATTTCATCTTCACCCTTTGAACTTGAAATTATCAAATGAATCAAAACCATTTGACTTCAAATCACTTGCAAATGGATTTATATTTCAATCATAAGTCCATATGTAAGTTCAATCAAACTCAAATCAAGCTTTGACCAAGTCATTTGACCCACTTAGGTTCACTTGATCCAAAGTAACCTAAAGTACCCTTATGATCCAAATTCTAATCCTAATCAAATTGGATTGAATCAAACTCACCTAAGCCTCTCATCATGATCAACAATCATCATGAGATGATCAATCACTCAAATTAGATCAAACTAAGTCAAACCTAAGGGTTGATCAAGTCAACACTTAGCCAAAATGAAACCCAACATAGCCAAAATCTATCATAGGCCAAATTGATTGAAACCAATGATCTAAGTTCATTCATGATCAATGTTTGAACTTGACCAAGTCAACATTTGAGCTAACTTAATTGGCCACTTGACCCAACTTGACCTAAAAAGTCAAAATGTGTCAAAACTTGATCTAAGCTAAATTGATTGAAACCAATGGGTCAAGTTCATTCTAAATCACTTGTTGAGACCAAAGCCTTAATTAGCAAACTAGACCTAACCTAGCCCAATTGACATTGAACCCAACTTGACCTAAAGGGTCATATTGAGCCAAATTCAAATTTAACCAAAATTGATTAGAAAAAAAGATACCAATCCACTTCATATGACCAACCAAACCTAAACCTACCCATGACCTAGCTCAAATAGGTCAAATGGGTCAAATTGGTCAACTTGACCCATTTGACTTAAATGAAGTCATATGAACCAAACTCAAACCTAAACCAAATTGAATCAAACCAAAGTCACCAAAATATTTCAAATGGTCATATGAACTTGACCAACTCTTGGTTTGACCAAATTTGACCACTTGGTCAACTTGACGTTGACCCATTTTGACCTAAATGAGTCAACATGAGCCAAATCACATCCAAATTCAATGAAACTTGGCCAAACCTATTTTCTCATCATATCAAACATACCCAAACCGAAATCAAGGTCAAATGACCATTTTACCCCTAGGACATAGGATAAATTTTGGCCAATTCCACTTTAAATTTGGTCAAATCCTCTTCATACCCACTTGGCACTCTCTTAGTGGATCAAGTGAACACTAGGATGGTGGTACACCCAACCCAATGGGTTTGGGTCAGCCTAACCTAGCCCAATGGTCAAACCGACCACTCCCCTTGAAATGGCCACATGGGAATCATGCCTCCACTTATTGAGCACATGGGAGTTCACCTTCCACTCCTCCCAAACGACTCAATGACTCATCCCCTACAAACTCACTAAATTAGGGCAATTGATCAAAAATGGCATGGCAAGCTTCGGTCGTTCGATTGCAAAAGGGGGAGATATACTCCCCTAATTCATTTCAAACAAATTCCTCAATTCGATTGAATCCTAGGAAGCTAGAGAAGCTTTTGCCAAGTGATCCCATGCATCATAGAGTGAAATTGAAATCACATTTCTTGATTGCCGATATAATCCCTTCATTTCAAACAATCCTCAATTTGATTATAGGAAGCTAGAGAATGAGTGATCCCATGCATCATAAAGAAATCACATTTCTTGATTTTCCTTAGCAAAAATAGGAACTCCCTTCCAACTCTCACACAAACCAACTCAATTCCTTCTTCAAGCATCATCAGAGGACCAAGTCAAGCTCACCTAAGATCTTTCCCAAGCTCTAAAGACAAAGGAAGGGTGCCCTAGACCAAAGCCGAGCTCAAGGCAAAGGGGGGTTGGGCCATAGAAGCATCCACTCAACCTCAAGAGCTTAAACCTTCAATAAAGATTCGTCTTAACCAGATGAAGCTTCTCCAAGGGAATCGAGTGCCGGTGATCACCTCTGGTGAGGTTAGCCATTTTTTGAGCTTAATCTAGCTATGGTTTGGAGCTTTGTGAAGTGAATGTTAATCCCATAGAATCTTAGTTGTTGATCTAAGTTGCATGTTGATGGTGTGGGTTGAGTTTCATCCCAATCGAGCTCAATTGAGCTGGATCATCTCATGGAAGATGTCATACATGGATGGATCTCAGCCATCCATCCAGGCATTGGATGGATGACATTAAAATGCATATATATATATATATATATATATATATCCATATTATATATATATATATATATATATATATATATATATATATCTATATATATATATATATATATATATATACCTCCCACCATGGCTTTAATCTCACATGATCAGCGTGGCCGCGCACGTGCGATGTGTTAAATACCCAATCTTGTCATGCACGTGTGCGCGCACGGATTAATAATAATAATAATTAAAATTAAATAATTCATAATTAATCACCAAAACTTCTAAAATCCATATCTAAGTGTAGAAAATTCAAAAAATATGAAATAAATTGCATATGAAAGATAATTAAACATAGAATATTCTAAAATTAATTTCAATGGATTTTGAATAGTATTTTTTTTTCTGAATTTAGGTTTTATTGGGAATGTTAATTTGATAATTACCCTTTAATTACTCCTCTGATTAATCCCAAACTTTTTTGTGCTTAATTAGTGGGATGACTCTTACCTCCCTAATTATCTTGGGATTTGTGGCTTAATTAGAATTTCTAGTTCATTCTTAATTACCCTTAATATAATTAATTAAGAATAATTAGTGGTGGTTTCCATTGAGTCAAATTAAGTTTTGATTAAGTGAATGTGAGGTTTAGGGAATAATTTTGGGATACTTTCCTTGAGATATTCCCTAACTTTCTTTAATCCATTCTCATTGGGTTAATTCACTAATTACCCCTTAATTAATTTCATAAAATTCTAAAACCTTCGAACTTAATTAATCTATCTTGGATAGATGCTTAGGTGTTCAAGAGCTAAGTACATTAAGAAATCAAAACCCAACTCACATGTGTGAGAGGGTTATGAAATTACTTAAGTTAAAACCCTTAGTTTAATTAATCATTAATCATGAGCCAAATTGCATTAGGCCTTTTCTTCTAGGTGCATTGAAAATTTAAATTCTTGTGAGATTTTATGTCATCTCATTGGCTCATAATTATTTGATTAAATATACAAAATTAGGTAGGTAATTAATGCACTTAATTCATACCTTAACCAAATCAAAATATAAAATGGATCTAATCATCTAAAAATTGAACTCAAATATCATACATATGTGAGAATGGGTTAATAACTACAAAGTCACCTCACATTTCTCAAATTAAATCAAACTCAAAACAAAACCAAACCTTCATTAAAAATAATTTGATTTGCTTTAAGCTTTCTTATTTCATAAGATTGTCTTTAGGAATTAATTAGGGTGAATGTGTTTACATGCTTTCATCATTTTAGTTCCTTCACAACATGATAAATGTGTATGTCATATGAATTTCATGCATTCATTCTTTTCAAAAATCAAAAAGAAAGTGAAATGTTTGCTTTTATGTGAAATTACATATTTTGACTAAAATAGAAATATGAGTGACTATTATCACTATTAAATCCAAATAATTTTCAAAATATATAAATCAATTACCAAAATTGAAATTCTGTTACTTATATTTTATTTATAAGCTTGCATGTGAGTAAAATATAAGGATGTGCTTAGTGTAGTTTTCCTTCTCCCCTCTTTTAGTATAGTTTTGAGTAGGATTCGATAAAGTGTTTAGTTCATTTGAAAAGAACCTAACACTTACCCAATTCCATCTCCTATTTATTCTTATGCTATTACTTAAGAAGGATGCCTACACTTGTACATATAAATTGCATAAACAAAAATAAATCAACAAACATAACCTTTTGCAACCTTTCTTTTCCATTCATTTCTCTTGTACATATGCTTGTATTTAAGGACAGTGGTATATTAGTTTGGATAATCTCGGGGTTACAAGGCTTTAAGTATCCCTAAGTAGATCTTGTACCTTACACCCCTAGTTAACAATGGCATCATACTCACTTTTTCCTTTCATACATTCATGTGTGCATGTGAAAATTGGATAAGAGACCCTTTTTCTACTTAATGAAAATCATGCATCATAAGAATTCAAATTTTCTTAAGTAAACTACTTAGCATTCATTATAAAGTGTGCTAAACATTCTCATTTGTATGTATATATATGCTTAGGATTCATACATATGCATGTTATACATGTTGGGAAGAAAAAGTGATGTGTATTTGTGAATTTAGTTCACTTTACTTAATCTTAAAATGCCTCTCTTTTTGAATAGGTTTATTTAGAGTTCATCTAAACTTAGGATTAATTAAAATACATAATAAAATATTCACTAAACATAAATCCACTTTAGAAATTATTTAAGGTAGGGAAGGAAAGAGAAGTTCTCTTCTCTTTTCCTTCTATTTAAAACTTAGTAATTAATTATAGGATTTATTCAAACTAAATAAAAATACAAAATAAAATCAACCCAAATCAAGTAAAAATAACTTAAATGAAACCATCCCCTAAGTTGAATACTTTCACATTTAGAAAATACAAACCCTAAAGCCATAGTTAAGCATACCACGCAAACCTCCTAAAGCACGCACATTTAGACTAAGTCACCACTTCTAGCTTTAGATTAGGGTGGTGCTTGGCTTGATGGTTTCTTTTATTTTATGATATATGTTTTAGTTTGGATGTTAGGGTGAATGTGTGTAGAATGAATGATAGGATGATTTAGTCTAATCATTATTTTTTGTAGGGGATTGTGCTTAAGAGGTACTGTAATAAATAAAAATATAAATGCTTTTCTTTGCAGGTGCTTATACCCCTAAGCATAATTCAATAGGCCAAGTGGACTTAGTCACTCATCTGTCGGGTGATAAGTCCAATATACATGCTTGGGATTTATATGGTTTGTTTAGGTAATCTCTGTTTTGTAGGTGTTAGCTAGATTTACTTTTCCTTTCCATGTATTTTCGTAATTAAGATTTTGGAATGATTATTATGGGGATTAGGATGAGCATTGGTCATAAGATCTCATCTTATGTACCATGTGAACCTTTAGACCACCTTCAACCATCCAAAGAAGGAACCAAAGAAGAAAAGAAAAAGAAGAAGAAGAAGAAATGAAGCTTGAAGACCCCCCATAACAATGAATTCCTTGCTTAATTATACTTAATTTTGTAATCTGGGTTGTATAAGGGTAGAGCTCGGCTACCCAATTTGTTTTGTTTGTGCGGTGGTGCCCGACCACAAATGGCCTCTTATTCTTTTGTGTTAGCTTTATAAATTGATTGATGATTTGTTTAGCTTATGCATTAAGATGGCATCCTTTTCCTAATTTCTTCCTTGCTTGATGTATGGCCTGGATGTGGATTAGGCTCTTAGGGAAAAATAAATCTTCTACCAAATTTAATAATTTAAAATTAAAAAATAAAGAACTCATAACCTCACCTAAAGCTTAGGCTAAAATCAAGATAAAAGAATTAGCAACCCCTTAGTTGGATGAGTATTTCTTTTATAACATCATGCACAAATACATTTTGTTTTCACTCTTGATTGGAGGGCTTCCACATTTGCTAGAGAAACTTGGCTTGACCTTTGAGAGCCATAGTGGAAACACACCTTCTCCATTGTCACTAATTTTGGCCAATAATCTTACTTCTCATGCATTAGGCATATGAATCCTATAAGCTTGAGTCAAATGATTGTCCAAAAATGAAAATAACATTTAATATGATTTGCATTAGATTTAGGTCATTTGAAACATACTCTTACATGATCTAGTCTCTTTAGGAAGTGAGTTTAAGGACTTAATATCTTTCTAAATAAATAACAACCTAGTTATCTTGCATAAAGCATATGGCTTACCTACATGAATTTAAAATCGTAGGAGGAGTTAATTGGCGGGCACACCCAGATGGTTGTAAGTCCAAGCAGGCATGTGATTTGCCCTCTCTTGTGGAGGCAAACCAAATACCCATTTTTCACCTTAGATTTAGGTCATACTTTCGACCCTTGCCAAAGCTCCATAGATTTGGGTTCTAAGGTTGCTTCTCCCTTCCATGGGCCATAAGCATAAATCCTCACCATCCTCACCTCTTAAGCATTTTCATAATCTTGTGTTATGGAATCATAAGTCCTGAACTTTTAATAAAAAGTCAACTCAAATGATTTTAATTTGAAAAATATAAAGCCCAACCATATAATAGTTTGAGAAGCTCACTAAATTTCCTATCATCGTGAACATCTCCTACTTATCTTCCTTTGGCTTCAACAATAACTCCCTCTCTTTAATCAATCTCATTTAATCTTCTAAAACAAACTAATCGATTGATAGTCCTACCTATTGAAATCTTTGGAGACAATGATCATTTACCTTAATCGAGTATTCAGGATCTCATTCATTAGGATGTAATTAACTATGGGGATTGTCCTATAGGAACTTAACGATTTAAAATAAACCTACTTTACTTTTCATGTAAAGTAGGGGAAGAATCTTTAATGCATGCATTGTTCTTAGAGTCCTTGGTGATTAGGTTGATTGTATGATGGTGACTTCTATCTTTAGAGATAGTACACCTCTCCTTAATGTCGTACCCGATCACCCTCAATCAGAACATCTATGGATCTACGTGGTGTCAAAAATGCATAAAAAGGAGATGTATATTTATATCTTCATTTTATCCTGCATAGAGTGAAGATGAAAGTATATATTTATCCTTTAGAAATTATGACATAAAAATTTCACCACACCTTTGAGAGCTATGGTGGAAACACACCTACTATCTTGTTGATTTTGGCCCATAATATAATTTCTCATGCATTAAGCATATGAATCCTAAAGTCTGTGTCAAATTGATTGTCCAAAATGAAAATAAAAACATAATAAAATTTGCATTAGATTTAAGTCATTAATCATGCCCTACATGATCTAGTCTCTTAGGGAGTGTCTTTAAAGACTTAGTCTCTTTCTAAATAAATAATAATAAATCTTGCAAAAGCATTTGACTTCCTACATGTACTTAAAATCATAGGAGGATGGTTGGCGGCCACCCATTGTAAGTCCCGGTGTTTATCCTCTTGAGGTAAACCAAATGCCCATTTTTGCCTTAAATTTAAGTCATGCTTTTGGCCCTTGCCAAAGCTACCTAGATTTAGGTTTAAAGGTTATTACTTTCCTTTGCAAACTAAAAGCATAAATCCTCACCTCTTAGGTATTTCCATGACCTTGTATTATAGAATTATAAGCTCTAGATTTCTAATAAAAATTCAATTCAAACAAATAAATCATATCAATTTTAAAAATATAAAGCCCAACTATATGATAGTTTGGGATGCTTACTAGGCTTCCTAGTATCCTAAACATCCACTACTTATCTTTATTTGGCTTCGATAAGAACTCCCTCCTCTTGATCGATCTCACTTGATTTTCTAAAAATAAACCAAACGATTGATAGTCCTACCTTCAAAATCTTTGAAGGTATGTTTACCTTAATTGAGAGTATTCATAAGGAATCCTTCCTTAGGATGTAATTAGTATGGGGCATGCTATTATAGGGAACTTAAGACCTAGTTTAAAATAAACCTCTTTACTTTTCCATGTAAAGTAGGAGAAGAATCTTTAATACAAGATTGTAGTCAGAGTCCTTATTAAGGTGATTAGGTCATTTGTAAGATGACTTATCTCTCAAGATAGTACACCATTCCTCAATGCTATCTAATAAGAACTTCTGATCTGGTGTCCAACACGAAGTGTTGTTTAGAAGAATTATTTTTGGTTCTTCATTTATTTATTTTCTCTCTGAAAAGATTAAATGAAGGATTAAAATATATCATTGACAAGTGAGAGAAGTCGATCAGGAGGATCATTTCCAAAGGTAGACCTACCGGAGGAATTGATGCCATCAAATATCTTAAGGGTTTTGTGCCACCTTCTTTCAGAGTTTTGATGGCGGCGAGAACCCCACCAAAGCATAGCGGGGCCTATTGCAATGGGTGATGATCCATTACTATTCTATTTTTTGTCAGTAGGTTAGCAGGCATAGCCTTTGATTGGTAAGTTAAACTCCCCAATAGTTAGCGAAGACTTTTCTTTGGAGCAACTCTTTATTAAGAGGTTTGCTGGAGCTCAACAAAGGGTTACTGTGGGCGATCTCGTTGTGGCTCAACAACACCATGGTGAGTCCCTTATTGATTATATTCTCAGATGACATAATTTGAGTATGAAATGCAAATCATAACTATCTAAACAGCACACCATTAAAATTTTACTAAAGAATATTCATGGCCCGGCTGCCTTCATGCTCAAAGTACCATCAAGATATTTGAGAAACTAATCAACAAGGCGACTAGCTTATAAGGAGAAGTCAAACTGTTACCTTTTCGGATCAATCAATAAAGCCAAAGCCACAGAAAGCTTATGAGAAGAAGAAGTCGAGGATAGCGTCTTGGACAAAGGAAAGCACCAGAGGAGATGAAGAGGCCTCGAGCTCCACAATCACTTCCACCTCCTATACCACCAGGGGCCATCCTACGACAATAGCCTCCATGGCCTGCCTCTCCTCGACATACTCCACAGCGCGGTACATACATCCATACGTAGCTACTATCCACCAACTCTTTTGGATAAACTAAACAAACCTTATTCATTTAAGAGGCAGATAATCAAGAAAATCTTTAAGAATATCTTTTAAAAACCTGATTTTTAGCTACCTGAGCCTAGAATGTCGAAGAAAGTGAGAAAGAGCATTGATCCTAACTTTTTCCCCTACCACTGCATGCTAGGCCATATTTTGGAGGATTATTTTACATTCAAGAACTGACTTGAGCATAACTACAAGACGCCATAATTATCACAAAGGAATATCTTGTGGAACAACCATCCAGTTCTATTAGGGTAATCCTTAGGGATACATGCGATCCTCTCAAAACTAAAGAAGGTTGGGATATCCCCTTATCTCAAACCTCTAAAAAGATTGTGTCAAAAATCAAGAAACTTTCCTTGCAGGTGCCTAAAGTAGCTCAAACCTCTAACATCAAGGAATGTTCGCAAGTTTCTATAGACAACTTGGGGAAAGTGAGCTCCGGCTGAGCCACACCGGCTGGGATAGCCAGTAGCAACCGCAACCTCAGGTCCACCATTGCGACTTCAATGAGCACTTGCTTCATAGCTCTTCTTCTAGTAGACATCTTGTATCATTGAATGAGGGCATCAAATTCCTCACCCTCTTACTTTACTTGATTTCTACTATGTACCTCCTTCTAAATCCAAGAAATCGAGGAATAAAGCTAGTTTGAATTACATATGTGTCACTTCTGATGGGTTGTCTAATTCTACTCTTACAAAAAACTCTCCAACTTTAAATAATTATTATAACAACTCTGATCTTCCTTTTTCTAATTCAAAGTTAGACTTTCCTTCTCTAAATACTATGGGTTCACCTCTTGAGATAGACTTGGAATCATCGATTAGAGGGTCCTATAGGAGAAGTTGTAGGTGAGCACGATGGTAGAATCTTCTACTAACCTGCCATAAGAGATCACCGAAGTCAACCTCCATAGTGGCAAGGTTCTACCTTCTAGGCCAGCACCTCAAGATAAGGGAAAATAAGTCATTGGTTCTGATGATGAAGAAGCCCCTCCATAGGATGCTCTACCCATGGATAAGCTTGTGGAGGATCAACCCAAAGTGGATTACAATGTCTCCTCTCACCTAAGAATGTTGTCATCTAAGTTAAGCATATATGATTCCCTTGTCATATCCAAAGAGATGAAAAAATCATTAATCAAGGCTCTTCTTGATCCAGAGATATGCTTAGCAGGCGCTATTGGAGATGAGCACATTATTCAAGAGAAGCCAGTCACTTCACGATGAAGACCTTCTTTGGGGACATGGAGCACAACATCCCTCACATTATAGTGGACATGGGATTCAAACTTTCTTCTTGTTGATCCAGGTGCATCGATGAACATTATGAGTCTAAAGACCCTTACATACTTGAGGCTTGAGGATTGACATCTCTACACTCCGAGGAGATCGGATGATGTTGAGAGGATTCAATGAACAAGGTGAGAGGGCTTTAGGTTCCATAGTGTTACCTTTGGAAATAGGTGACTGGAAGACTTAAGCTAAGTTTATATCATTGATTTGAATACTTCATTCATTGCTTTGCTCGGTAGGCCTCAGATACATCATAATAAGATGATTCCATCTTCCCTTTATCAGTGCATTAAGTTCAGAAGGGATGGGATCAAATACCGTGTTAAAGCAGATGAAAAGCTATTTTCAGTTAGAGAGGTTGAGATATATGAAGATGCGACTTACTATCTTCCTCAAAACACCTTTTCTCGTGAACTTGGTCAAAATTCAAATGCAAAAGAAAAATAAAAAGAAAAATGAAAGTTCAAGTGAACGAGAAAAGGAAATCAAGGAAGAATTAGAGTCGCATGTCACATTCCACCCGTTCATTCCATCATATGGACATATGGGTAGATGACTTGACCTCCACCTAGGTAAAGGAAAAGGCATAATGTAGTTCAGAGGTGGAAGACCCCTGGTTGGGCGCCAATAGGGGTTATGTTAGTTCAGAGTACCCACTATTCACATAGACTTGGAATCGAGATGAGTCTAATGTGATTAGCATACCCAACCCCTCTTAGCGGGTTTCATTGGAGGTGATGCTCGAGCCATACATCGATGAACCAGCCTCAGCAAAGAAGCAAATGTATTTGAATCAAGTATGTGAAATAATCATGATTTAGGAACCTTTTAGCTCTAACCTCACTTTCCTCTCAAAAGTTGAAGGTTTAGTAGTTAAGAAGCCTAGTCTTCCGGGATGTCAAGCCAAAGAGATTCCTATTGGGATCATCATCCTCAAGTCGAAGCGATATAGAACTTGAGGATAATTCATATAAAAAATTAATGGAATTGCCTTTTGATTTTTTCGCTTGTGTTCTTAATCTTGCAAAAAAGGTTTGATTCCTTATACATGGTCAAGCATATGTCAAAATTGAGAAGCTGGAACAATAAAGCGGATGCACAATCAAGATCGACTAGGATTGATAGTGGGTCCAGTCGATGATGATGATTACTGTTTAGTTGTCACAAATCATCTAGAGTTTGATAGGTTCTTTTCCCACCACACTAACTCTTATGAGGATGTGTGTTTAGAAACTTTAGATAATCCAGATGATCTCCAAATCAAAGATGCACTGCCTGAATTTGAAGAAGAAATCCATTCAGTAATTGATAAGCTCAAAGAAATCAACCTCGGGATAGAAAAAATCCATGCGACATACATGGTTCATTGTTGAATGAAGAAACAATGACTTAGTTAGGCTATTGATTGAGTTTAAGGATTTCTTTGCATGGAGTTATGAAGAGATGTCATTATCTTCACATAGCTCTACAAAACTAGCAATAGACCTAACGCTAATTATCAAGCAAGCTCATAGGCACGATTAGAAATTGAACAGGTCATTTTAAAGTTAAGAAGCGATTGATCTTTGGTTTCATTAGGGAAGAAAAATACTCTACTTAGTTAGCCAGTTTCATCCAAGTTAAGAAGAGGAATGGTCAAATTTGCATATGCATCGATTTTAGGGACTTAAATAAGGCATGTCCTAAGAATGAGTTCCTCTTCCTATACCGAAATTAATGGTGGACATATGCCTCATCTCATGCAATATTCTCCTTCATGGATGGGTCATCCAAATCAAAGATGGCCCCTGAGGATGAAAACACTATTTTTCGAACTCCAATCAGAATCTATTATTATAAGGTCATGCATTTTGGCCTTAAAATTGCTGGTGCTACATACCAATGGGCCATGACTTAGATCTTCAATGAACTCATTCATCATCAAGTTGAATGTTATGTTGATGATCTAGTAGTCAAAAGCAAAGAAAAGGAAGACCACCTCTTTAACTTGAGAGTAGTTTTCGAATGGTTAAGATAATATAACCTCAAAATGAATCCCTTGAAGTGTGCATTCGGAGTAGCTTCAGGGAAGTTCCTTGGGTTTGTTGTCTAACGCCGGGGAATAGAACTAGATCCAGAAAAGATCAAAGCTATCTTAGAAATGCCACCTCCCAAAATTTTAACTCAACTCAGATCTTTCCAAGGGCGGTTGGCATATCTAAGATGCTTTATCTCCAACCTATCAGGAAGATGCAAGCCATTTTTAGCACTTGTCAAAAAGGATGCCAAGTTTAAATGGGATGATAAGTGTCAGCATGCCTTTGAAGATATCAAGCAATATTTGGTGAAGCCGTTCTAGCATATCTGCGGGCCATCATCTACACTACTGCATTGGATGACTCCCTCAGTGCTTTGTTGGCCCAAGCCAATGAAGGGAAGGAGAGTGCTCTCTACTACCTAGCCATCATCGATTCTTCTTTGAAACAAACTACCCACCTATTGAGAAACATTGCCTAGCTTTAATCTTTGCATCCCAAAGCTATGATATGCTTTCTCATAAGGTGAACTTGATTTCAAAACCAATCCACTGTATCTCATGACATGACCAACTATCCGGATGTTTGGCATGTTGGTCCATGATTCTCTAGTTTGATATCACATTCATACCCCTCCATGTGTGAAAGGATAACTAGTGATTTCTTAGCAGCACACCCACTTCCTGCTGATTCTTCACTTAGTGACGATCTCCCCGATGAACAAATCATGAACTTAGGGGAGGTTGACAATCATCATTGGGAGATGTATTTTGATAGTGTGTCTTCCTTTCAAAAAGGAGAAGAACCATAATCTACTCTTCTAGGAAAGGCAGGGGTAGAAATAGTTCTCTTAACTTTATATCATAGTGTGATGAGATTCTCATACTATCTCTCCAATCCACCAACAAGGCGAGTATGAGGCTTTGATGTCGGTAGGTTAGCCATTACAGTGTGTCAAGAGCATCAACATCTAAAATTCTCGGTTGGTCATCAACTAGATTGTGAGTCTATAAGGTTCTCAAACCTAAGCTGTCATTACCATGAGTATACCATGAAGTTGTTGGCCCAAATCCACGAGGTCACCATCTAGGTCCTTGAGGAAAACATGATTGCTTTGGCCAAACTTTCCAAGGAATTAGCATGTCCGGAAGATGAGTTCATTCCAATAAGGGTCCAAAATAGACAAGTTTTATCCCTTATTGATGTTGAACTCATCGAGAGACTTTCTCTTGAAGGGGAGGTTGTTGTTGCCAATAAAGATGAGGAGCTAGATTGGAGGCAACCATTCATAGATTACTTGAACACCGGTAAACTACCTTAAGATAAATCATAAGCCCATATGATGAAATAAAGAGCTCTCTATATGTGGATGGCACCACGGTCTTTGATCAAATGGTTACGCTATTTGGACAAACACAAAGCCCTGTAATTGTGACTAGGTACATTCAGTCTGAGCATCAATCAAGTCGAAGATGAAAGCAAAGATCAGACTAGGATACTCAGCCGATGATTATAGGCATGGATGTGCACAGGAGATACCATCAGTGTTAGATGGTGTGGTCCAACATCAACCACCCAACATTCTATATCCTACATACTCATGGCCATTTAAGTGTTGGGGTAAACATTGTGGGTCCCATCGATCCTCCTTCTTCAAGGGTCATCGCATTCTAGCCGCACCAACTACTTTTCCAAGTGGGCGAGGCAATCCCACTAGAGGTCAACTCATGTGCTTTTTTTTAGGAACCATATCATATATGTTCGGTGCCTCGATGAATTATATCCGATAATGGTACTACATTCAAAAGCACCAAGATCAAACTTTGCTAGACATGATATATATATTGAGATTTCCACCATCTACTACCCCAGAAAATGGCCTAGCAAGCATTCAACAAAACTCTCATCCGAATAAAGAAAAAGACATGATAACAAGACGGGCATGAAGTTGTTGAAGCCTTGGCATACCGCACCACATATAGAACTCTAACTCAATCTACCCCGTTCTCCTTAGCGTATGGGTCCGAAGTCGTTCTACCCTTAGAAGTGCAACTCTCATCACTAAAGATAGCATTGGGTAGTAAAATTACTACAGAGCATAATGCCAAGTTGCAATTAGAAGAGATTGAAGGTTTGGAGGAGAGATGTCAACCTTCGAGGAGAGACACCTGCAGGTGTGCCAAAACCTCGAGTTATACAAAGACAAAATGATTCAAGCTCACAACAAGCTGATCCGCCCTAGAACTTTTCAAGTAGGAGAGCTTGTCCTAGTTCTAAGGAGACCAATTATTGTCTGTCAAAAGATGGGAGGCAAGTTTAAACCTACTTGGGAAGGCCCTTTTGTCATAGAAAAGGCCTACCAAGGAGGATCTTATTAGCTTATTGATTGTAAAGGGGAACACCCGATGCTTCAATTAATGGGCTCTATTTGAAGAAATATTACCCATAAAATATGTTTGAAAATAATTATCATCAAAATAACAAAATTTCATTTCCAATTCATCAAAATCTTCTCTTCATTCACTTTGTTTGTAAATCCAAGAGGCATCCTATCCTCTCTTTCACAACATGAACATAATCAAACACAATTCCTTAGTGCTACTAGAATAGGTGTGAGAGAACCCAAGAGGCATCCTATTTTGACTAGCACAACTAAGTTAGGTTTAAGAGAACCCAAGCAACATCCTTTCTTGGTGGATCGCAACTGCCATCCGTGACACCATTTCATCAAATTCCACAAGTGTGTTCATAGGTGTGAGATAACCCAAGCAACGTCCTATTCCCTTTAACATAAACACAAAAATAAACACATATCTTTTGTCTATGGCTATTTTGATGTTGGAGCAAGCCTCCTATGACACTCACTCATTAGCTCCTCTAGGTCGGGTTAATATGCTACGTTACTATTATGTCACCCAAGTGGTCTCTTATCGGTGGATGCGAGTCCCCGTGCATTCTTCCTGACTTGACCATTGCAAACTGATGAGTGCCTTATTAGTTTGGTGACTTCAGTGCCCATCTAGTAAGCTACCTCATGTTGATTTTATTTAAGAAGATGTGAGTCCCCGCTTTTTTCTTAAACTAATCATCATGCACTAGGTCGAGTATATTTGAGGTTTAGGATAAGTCCCCAAGGTCCTTTCCTTGACTACTTTTTTTAGTTGATAGTCCCCGTGGCATTCACTCAGGTCTAGATAACATGTCGAGCCAAAGAGACTATCCCAACAATCATTTTCAGGAAGATGTGAGTCCCCAATGTTTTCTTCCTAGGTTGATTGTTGTAAACAGATGGCTACCTTAGGTTGGTTGATGTTTATTATGCTGATAGTGACTCACCCAGTGAATACACCTCTCTTAGCAAGATGTGAGTCCCCGTGCTTTCTCCTTGAGTTGACCACAAAATACCTATGCAAATTATCTTCTTTAGAGTTTTGGATAAAGCCCTTAGCGACCCCTCTCCCTATGGGCACTCTACTTGGATCACGTCCTTTGCGACCCCATTTAGACACTACCTGGGTTACACTTGGATTAGACAGTCCTTTCCAAACCAAAAATATGTTGAGGTCCATGATAAACAAATAAAATAAATAAACAAAAATATTCACTTGTGGATTAGGAATTCAAGCCCCGGGCCACTTTCCCAAGCAGGCATCCTTTCTTTAGGGCAATGTTAGCAGAACTCCTTATAAGAATTGCTCTGCTCTTGAGTTGATAACCCTTCGGCACTCTTCCAGATAGCCGGGTTCAATCCATTTTTCCATGATATGTTACCACATCATTTAAGATATAAGTTTACACATTCTTTCTAGCATGACAAAACCGATTAGCCCTAGGTCTTAACATGTTACTCGCTAATGTGTCACCCAGGGTCTTTTATTCAGAAAGATGTGAGTCCCCATGCTTTCTTCCATGAATTAACCATTGCAAACCAAAAGGCACCCTTTGGTTGATAGTTCTCCCTTGGTGGAAGCTACTTCCTTTGATTGGTAAATCTTAGCTAGAACAAGCCAACATGGTCCTACTGCCCATCGCAAATCGAAGATCCATCAAAAATAATTAAAATGAAATTAACTTGACTATCTTTATTGACAAGTCCCGGATTCACTCGACCCTAGGTCAGGTTCGATTTGTTGCACAAGCAACCGATCACCCTAGTGGTTCCTTATTTTGGAAGATGTGAGTCCTCATGCTTTCTTCTTAACTTGACCATTGCAAATTGAAAGGCAATCCCTTTGGTTGGATAGTCCCAGGGTTGGTAGACTACCTCTTTGATTTCAAATTTTGTTAGCCAAGGCCAACATGGCCTTTACTCAGTGCAATCCATCACAAACTGATGAGATCCATCAAAAATAATTAAAAAGTAAAATTAATTTTGATTATCTTTGAGTCGATTTGAGGCATTCAGTCACTCTAGTCGAGTTTGATTTGTTGCACAAGCAACCAATCACCCCAGTGGTTCTTTATTTTGGAAGATGTGAGTTCCCGCACTTTTTTCTCAACTTGACCATTGCAAATTGAAAGGTAACCCCTTTGGTTGGATAATCCTACTATGTGGTTGGTAGACTACCCTTTGAGAAATGAGATACAAGGCCAACATGGCCTACTCGTCCCCATCAAACCGATGTGACCCATCAAAAATAATTAAAATTGAAATTAATCTTGACTATCTTTGAGCTAATTTAAGTCCCCCAATGACATTCACTCAATAGTCAGCCCTAGGTTGAGTTTGATTTATTGCACAAGCAACCGATCACCCCAGTAGTTCCTTATTTTGGAAGATGTGAGTCCTCATGCTTTCTTCTTAACTTGACCATTGCAAAGCGAAAGGCAATCCCTTTAGTTGGATAGTCCTACTATATGGTTGGTAGACTACCCTTGTGGATTGGTAAATGTGTGTTAGACCAAGGCCAATGGCCCCTACTCAGTGTAGTCCATTGCAAATCGATAGGATCCATCAAAAATAATTAAAAATGAAATTAATCTTGACTATCTTTGAGCTGATTTAAGTCCCCCAATGACATTCACTCAATAGTCGGCCCTAGTCAAGTTCGATTTGTTGCACAAGCAATCGATCACCCCAGTGGTTCCTTATTTTGGAAGATGTGAGTTTCCGCACTTTCTTCTTAACTTTACCATTGCAAACTGAAAGGCAATCCCTTTGGTTGGATAGTCCCACCGTGTGGTTGGTAGACTACCCCTTTGGATTGGTAAATCTAAAATAGACCAAGGCCAATATGGCCCCTACTCAGTGCAGCCAATCGCAAATTGATGGGATCCATCAAAAATAACTAAAAAATAAAATTATTCTTGACTATCTTTGAGTTGATCCAAGAATCGATCCCTACAAGGATGTCTCACACACTTTCTTCCTAGTATAAAACACCAAAAAATCAATCCTTTGGTTGGTAGACTACCCTTTGATTGGTAAATCTAAGCTAGCCCAAGGCCAACATGACCCCTACTCAGTGCAATCCATTGCAAACCGACAGGGTCCATCTTAAAATCCAAAAATTTGAAAATCTTAAACAAATTCAACACTCCTCCCTTGGTGAAGTCAAACTATAACAATAACAACAAGCCTTAATCCCACTCGGTGAAGTCAAACTAAACAAACAAAATAAAATCCAATCAACCTCCCTTAGTGGAATCAAATCTAATAATTAAATCAATTAAACAAATCAAATCAATCTACTTATCCTCAGATGAAGTTCTACTCCCCAATGGAGATCAATCCCCTTGATTCCTTCTACACCTTGGGTTGGGAGTAGATCATTTATGTTAATATTGTGATTGTTCTGTTGATCATCTTCCAACACCAATACATGCGTGTGTACCTTATCGCCACACCACACCTATTGGGCGCCTCTATTGACCTCACTTTTGGAGTGAGCTTCAACTTCTCATCTTAGACATAGGACTCCTCAGACATTAAGAGTTCCTTAGTCTTAAGACACTTCTAGTGATTAGTGAACACTTAATCTAACCCTAGAGACTTAGAAGAGTTAGCCATGGAATAGGTCATGCCTTAGGGTGTTAGAAAACTTTCTACCTATAGCTTGAACAATCTTTCTTCTTTCAAATCAAACTTCAAATTTAAATCATCCTCAAATCCAAATCAACTTCAAATTCAAATCAAACTTCAAATTGAAATCAACTTCAAACCAAATCAACTTCAAACTCAAACCAATCCCAAATTCAATGTCAAATTAATTCCAACTTAATTGATTTTCTCAAACCTTAAATCAATTCCAATGGATTTTTCTCAAATCATGAATCAATTCCAAATGATTGACATCCATGATTGAATTCTAAATCCAAAATCTTTCCTAAGCCTTTGATTTCACCTTATGGACTTAGCTCAAATCAAATCCATATCAATTCAAACACACAAGATTTTCTCATAATATTTATATTCTCATTTATATTCATAAATAAATGAAATATAAAATCCAAAAAAACCATTCAAAACTCAAATCCAAATCTAACATAAAACCTAAACTCTTTCAAGTCAAATTCTTGAACTTAGCCAAATCAAACTCAAATCAATCCAAACCTTTGGATTTTCTCTTCAAACAATCAATCCTTCAATCAAAAACCAAATTCAAATATAAACTTCAATTATCAAACAAAACTAAATTCAAAACTCAAATCCATAGTAATCCTTTGAACTTAAAATTATCAAATGAATCAAAACTCATTTGACTCCAAATCACTTGCAAATAGATTTATATTTCAATCATAAGTCTATATGTTAGTTCAACAAACTTGAATCAAGCCTTGATCAAGTCAATTGACCCACTTAGGCTCACTTGACCCAAAGTGACCTAAAAGTACCTTTTGAGCCAAATTCTAATCCTACCCAAATTGGATTGAACTAAGCCCATCTAAGCCTCACATTATGAGCAACAATCATCATAAGATGATCAATCACTCAAATTGGGTCAAACCAAGTCAAACCTAGCCTTTGACCAAGTCAACACTTAACCCAAATGAAACCTAAACTAGCCAAAATCCATCATAGGCCAAATTGATTGAAACCATTGATCAAAACTAATTCATGATCAATGATTGACTTGACCAAGTCATCATTTGAGTCAAACCTAGCCCAATTGGCCACTTGACCTAAGTTGACTCAAGTTGACCTAAAAATTCAAAATATGTCAAATCTTGATCTAAGCCAAATTGATTGCAACCAATGGGTCAAGTTCATTCTAAATCACTTGTTGAACTTGACCAAAGCCTCAATTGGCCAACTTGACCCAACCTAACCCAATTGACCATGAACCCAACTTGACCTAAAAGGTCAAATCAAGCTAAAATCAAACCAAACCAAAATTGATTGAAACCAAAACTTGCAAAACATTTCAAATGATCAACCAAGCCTAAACCAACCCATGACCTAACCCAATTGGGTCAAATGGGTCAAATTAGTCAACTTGACCCATTTGACCTAAATGAACTCAAATGAACCAAAACCAAATATAAACCAAATTGAACCAAACCAATGATACCAAACCACTCAAATGGTCATATGAACTTGTAACCCATGGTTTGACCCAATTTGACCCAATCTTGACCCAAGTTGACCTATTTTGACCTAAATAGGTCAACTTGAGTCAAATGATATCAAATCAATACCAAATTCATTGAAAATTAGCACAACCCATTTTTCAATCATTTCAAATCTTCCTAAACCAAAATCAAAGCCAAATGACCATTTTACCCCTAGGTCAAAGGGTAACCTATGATCAAATTCACTTGGAATTTGATCATATCCCAACTCAAGACCACTTAGCACCCTCTTAGTGGACCATTTTGGCACCAAGGAGGGTGGTGCACATGACCCAATGGGTTTGGGTCAGCCAAACCCAACCCAAAGCCAAAATTGACCCTCCACTCATATTTCTCCACATGGATCACCTCCTCCACTCATTTTAACCCATGTGCACCTCCACACTCTCACTCCTCTGCCAAAATCGAATCACATGGAGCTCATAACAACCTAAATGACCCATTCCATGAGGGCAATTTAATCAAAATGGCAAGGAAGCTCTCGATCATCTGATTCAAGTAGGGGGAGATATACTCCCCCTCATTTGATTCCAATTCATTTCTATTGCATTTGATTGAGCTCAGAGGATCAAATGCAAGCATCCACAAGCTTCCCTAAGAATTCTTAAGCTCGTTTGAAATTCCCATTCTCGGTTTTGCCTAAGCCAAGATCAGGGGAGGTGAGGGAGAGTTCCAACTTACTCATCACTCCACCAAAGGCCAATTCTCTTGCAAGCACCATCAGAGGCAAGCTCACCCAAGGTTTTTTCCAAGCAACCAAGCCATGGGAAGGGGGAGTAAGACCAAAGCTATAAGCCATTGAAGCAAGCTTTTATCAATTGGAAGATCCATTGCAAATTGAACCTTCAAACTCTCAACAGGGCTTCATCTCCACTAGACAAAGCTACCTCATAAGATAGCCTCCAGGTATGAATCAAAAGAGCTTAGGTTGAAAATTCTTGGTCCTTATGGAAGGAATTATCTCATCATTTTCCACCATTATATTCTTCTTATGCTCTGATGGTGTGGGTTGAATTTAGCTCTGAGCTCAAGTGAGCTCGATCGCCATGGAGGACGGATCTCCTCTCCACGGGGATGAATCATGGACCGCCCATCCATGTATTGGATAATCGATTAAAACACCTAGATCCATTTTATCCCGTCTTCAATCCTTGATCGAATGGCCAGAAAGCGTTGCCAATGATGGCATAGATTTGACAACTTAAATAACAATCAGTGCCACATGGAAAGCGTATGCCGCCGCCCACATGCAATGATTAGTTATATAATTATATAATTATATTAATCATATAAATTCATATATAAATGTATATATATATATATATATATATATATATATATATATATATATATATATATATATATATATATATATATATATATATATATATATATATAAGAGCTCATTTTAAAGATAATTCAGAGAAAAATCTAATAAAATTATTTCTAATTGATTTTGAATAGTGGATTTTCCTTAATTAGGGTTTAATTAGAAATTTAATAATATTAATTACTCTAATTACTTCATTAATTAATTTCAAACTTCTCAAGCATGTTGAGTGGTATAACTTCTATCTCCAAATTTTTTTGGAATTTATTGATGAGTTAATTAAGGAAATCAATTAATGAATCCCTAATCACCCTCTTAATGTAATTAATGATAATTAAGTATGTGAACAATGATTTAATCACTTAATTAAGATAATTAAATATTGTTTAAGTGAAGAGGAGGTTTATAATGGGTTGGGGTATTTTCCTAAGTTATCCCTAAACCTCATTTTTTCCTTAATCCAAATATAATTAAGGATTAATTCACTAATGACCTACTTAATTAGCTTAATCAAACTTTCAAACTAATATGAACTTAATCAATCCTTTGCTGGGTTGATCCTTAAGTGTTCAAAAGACCAAGTTAAATTTAAGGAAATCATTTCCAACTCACATGTGTGGAAAGGTTATGAAAGTACTTAATTAAACCCTTTTGCTTAATTAATCAATAATTGTGAGCCAATTGCATTAGGCCCCTTTCTTTCCTAGGTGAATTTTAATTTAAATTCCATGTGATTATCATATGTTGGCTCATAATTGTTAGGTTAATTATGTTAAAGTGGTGTGTAAGGGGTAATTAATGGACTTAATTCACACCTTAACCTAACAAAATATAAAATCAACTTAATAGTTCTAAAAAATTAAACTAAATCAATTCACACATGGGGGAAATGGGTTAGGACCAGCAAACTATTTTCACATTTTCTATATCAAATCAAACTCAAAACAAAAATAAAAATCCCTTTAAATAAATTTTGATTCACTTTAAATAATCATATTTCATAGGATTGTCTTTAGGAATTAGTTAAAGTGAATGAAATCATATGCTTACATCACTTTATCTCTTTCCAAGCATGTTAAATGTTATGTGCCATATGAAAATCATGCATTCATATCTTTTAAAAAATCAAAATAAATGAAATGTTTTTTATGTCAAATTACATGTTTTGGCTAAAGTAAGAATATGAGTAGCTATTATCACTATTAAATCAAAAATTATTTTCAAAACTTATAAATCAAAGACTACAAATGAATGTATGCTACTTATAAGTATTTATAAGCTTACATGTGAATATAGCTTAAAATGTGCTTTATGTGACTTTTCTTTCTTTCTTAACATGGATTTGTATATAGATTTGCAAAGTGTATAGTTCATTTAAAAAAGAACATAACACTTGCTTAAATTTATCCTATGCATTCCCATGTCATAAATAAAGAAGGATCTTCATATTGCACATATAAATTATAAACCAAAATCAAACAAACAAACAAAATCTTTTGCATGATTCTTCATTCCATTCATTTGTTTTTGTACATGCACATGTATTTAAGAAAAGTGGTATATTAGTCTCGACATCCTGGATTGTAGGCTTTAAGTAGCCCTAAGAAGGTCTTCTTCTTATACCCTTTAATGTAGAAAATATGTGCATTTGATTATAATAAAAGAATCTCTCTTTTCTACTTAATAAATCATGCATCATTCAAAATATCCAAATTTTCTAAACAACATCTCTTGCATTCATCATTAAGATAAGATTTATTTATGCATATAGATTATTCATTTGCATGATACACATGTTGGAAAAAATAAATGGTTGTGTGTTTTGTGAAAGTAATTCACCTTAATTAATCTTAAAATGCCTTTCTTATTTGATAGGTTTATTTAGAGTAAATCTAAACTTATGATTAATTAAAACACATAATAAAACATTCACTAAAGAAAAATCACTAATGAATCTACCTTAGAAATTACTTAAGGTAGGGATGAAAGAGAAGTTCTCTTCTCTTTTTCTTTATTTACAACAGTTAGTAATTAAATATAGGTTCATTCAAATCAAGTCAAATCATCAAATAAAATTAATAAATCAACTAAATCACTTAAATGAAACCACCCTCTAAGTTGAATCCTTCACACTTAGAAATCTAACCTTAAAGCCTAGCTAAGACCACAAACCTTAAATGGCACACACATTGGCTAAGTCATCATTTTTAGCTCTATGTTAGGTGCATGGTTTGATGCTTTTATTTTATGATGAAATATTTTTACTGATGTTAGGTGTATGTGTGTAGACTGATAGATGATTTATTTAATCTCATTATCTTCAAGTGAGCTTATAAATAAAATATAAATATTTTGTGTGCAAGCTTATACCCTAAGCATAATCCAAAATAGGTCAGTGGACTTGGTTACCCATGTGTGCTAAGTCTAATTTATTCATATACATGCTTGGGATTGTGGTTTGTTTAGTTAATCATTATTTGGTTTTAGTTAGATTTAATTCATTTTCATGTAATTTTGCAATAGATTTGAATGAATGTTATGGGGATTAGATGAACATTGGTCATAAGACTATGTCTTATGCACCATGGCCTTGAGCAATCACATTCCAACCAACCAAAAAAGAAGAAAAAAGAAAGAAGAAAAGCAAAAAACATGAAGAAAGAAGAAATGAAGAATGAATGAAGACCATAACATAAATTCTTTCTAAATTATAATTAATTTGTGTAATCTGTTATATAAGGGCAAAGCTCTACCAATTCTTTTGAGTTTGTGTAAACCACCACAAGGTCTTTATTCTTTTGTAGCTTTATAAATTATTTGATGTTTGTTTAGTTTGTAAGATGACATATTTTTCTTAGTTTCTTCATTGGATGAATGGCTCGGATGTGATTAGTTTTGGAAAAATAAATTATCCACCAATCAACTCATTAAAATAATTATAACTCACTTAAAGCCTATAAAAATCAAGATAATAAAAGATTTAACAATTTAATTAGATGTTGTCATCACATTATCTTTCTTCACTCTTATGGAGTTTTTTGGGAACTTGATTGACTGAGAGTCATGGTGAAAACACACCTCCTCTGATTTTGGCCCATAATCAATTTCATGCATTAGACATATGAATCTCATACCGTGTCAAATTATCCAAAAATGAAAATAAAATATAATAAAATTTTGCATTAGAATTGTATTAATCATGCCCTACATCTAGTCTCTTGGGAGTGTGTTTTAAGGACTTAGTCTTTCTCTAAATGCTCTATCTTGCAAAAGCATATGACTTGCTCATTATTATTTTAAGGAGGAGTTAGAGCCACTGCATTGTAAGTCAATCGAGATTTATCTTCTTTAAGGTAAATCATATCATTTTTTGCCTTAGATGTCTGTCCCTCAAAGCCCCAAATATGATTGTTGTTTCTTTGGACAAAATTCTCACCTCTGGCATTTTAGATCTGTTATGGAATTGTAAGCCCTTGATTTAAAAATTCAAATTAACTCTCTCCTCAAATTTAAAACCCAATCATAAATTCTTGATTCTCACTAGTTTCCTAATCATGAGCATCCCCACTTATCTCCATTTGGTCGATAATAACTCCCTCTGATCACTTGATTTTCAAAAAATAATTTGTTGAGAATATCTTTAAAATTTTGGAGATAATTATCATTTACCTTAATCGAGAGTATTCTTAAGAATCTCATTCCTTAGATATTAACTATGGGGGCTTGCCTCATAGAACTTGAAACTGCTTAAAATAAACTATTTTTCATATAATAGTGGAAAGATCTCTAGATCCATTATCCTGAGTCTATAGTGATTAGTCATTGAGGATTATGACTTCTCATGAGATAGTACATCATTCCCTCAATGCATCACCCTAATAAGAACATCTATGGATCTATGTGGTGTCCAACAAAGAAGAAGTTTTATTTTTGTCTTCTTTTAATTCATCATTTCTTTAGATGAAGATGAGAATAAAAATAAAAATTCACCATAGTCACCCTAAAGGGATTAATTCATCATATTTTATTTTTATTCGCATCCTCAACTAAAAAAATGATGAATTAAATGAAGACAAAAATAAAACTTCTTCGTTGTTGGACACTATGTAGATCCGTAGATGTACTCATTAGGATGATCGGGTGTGATATTGAGGAATGATGTACTATCTCGAGAGATAAAAGTCGCCATCCTAATGGACCTAATCACTTAATAAAGACTCCTGAGGATAATGGGTCTTCGAATGTACCAGAGATCTTTCCCCTACTTTACATAAAAAAAGTAAAGTAGGGTTTATTTTAAACCGAGTTCATTAAGTTCCCTATGGAGGCAAGCCCCCATAGTTAATTACATTCTAAGGAATGAGATTTCTTAAGAATACCCTCGATTAAGATAAATGGTCATTGTATTCAAATATTTCAAAGATAGGACTATCAATAAATTAGTTATTTTTGGAAAATCAAGTGGGATTGATCAAAAGGAGAGAGTTATTATAGAAATCAAATGGAGATGAGTAGGGAATGTTCATGATACTAGAAAACCTAGTGAGCATCCCAAACTATTCTATGATTGGGTTTTATATTTTTAAAATTTGAGGAGAGTTAATTATTTGAGTTGAATTTTTATTAGAAATCTAGGGCTTACAATTCCACAACACAAGATCATGAAAATGCCTAAGAGGTGAGGATTTATGCTTGTTGCCCACAAAGAAAAATAATAACCTCAGACCCTAAATTTAGGGAGCTTTGGCGAGGGCCAAGACACGACCTAAATCTAAGGCAAAATGAGTATATAGTTTACCTCCACAAGAGAAGATAAATCACTCGACTGTTAGGCTTACAACCGCCTAGGGGTGGCCGCCAACTAACTCCTCCTATGATTTCAAATACATGTATGGAATTCTTATGCTTTGCATGATGGATAAGCTGTTATTTGTTTAGAAAGGAGACTAAGTCCTCAAACACACTCTCTAAGAGACCAGATTATGAAGGGCATGAATAAATGACTTAATCTAATACAAATTTTGCTAAGTTTTATTTTCATTTTTGGACATTTTTATTTGACACGGGCTATAAGATTTCATATGTATAATGCATGAGAAGATTGGTTATGGGCCAAAATCAGAAAGAAGGAGGTGTGTTTTCACCATGGCTCTTAAAGGTCAAGCCATTTTCTCTGGCAAAGGTGGAAGTCTTCCATTAGTAAGAGTGAAGCAATATATTTTTATGCATGATATGAGACATACAACATCCAGGTAATGGGTTGCTAAATCTTTTATTATCATGATTTATGTCATAGGCTTTAAGTGAAGTTATGAGTTATTTAATTTAATTTTGAGTTGATTAATCAGATAGAAAATTTATTTTTTCCTAAGAGTCTAAGCGCATCCAGGCCATTCAACAACCATAAAGCAATTAAGAAATTAGGAAAATCATGCCATCCTAATTGCTCAATCATAAACAAAACACCAATCAATTTATAAAATTAATGCAAAATAAAAAATGAATCCAATGATTGGGTACCACAGTACAACCTGAAAAGAAATATGGATAGTCAAGTTCTATCCTTATACAACTCGGATTACAAATGAATAATTTCAAAAAGAATTCATGTTATGGGGGTCTTCATTCTTTATTTTTTCATTTCTTCCTTTCTTCCTTTCTTCATTTGACTTGAGATGTATTTTACTCTAAAGCTTCACATGATACATAATACATGGTCTTATAACTAATTTTTATCCTAATCTCCTATAACATTCATTCCAAATCTTAATTACAAAATTTACATCAAAATGAGAAAGATAAATCTATTTAAACCTGAAAAGATTAGCTAAACATACCACACAACCCAAGCAGATATGAATAATTTGGACTTAGCACTCACATGGATAACCAAGTCCACTTTTTAATTTTGGTTATGCTTAGGGTATAAGCAACCTACATGCAAAAAAAGTATTTATATTTTTTATTACAAGCTCTTAAGTAAAACTCCTCAGTAAAGACATGATTAGGCTAAGATCGCCTATCATCCAAACTACATACGCACCTTAACATAAATCTAAAAATATTACATCACAAAATAAAATCGTGCATCAAACCATGCACCACCCTAACATAGAGCTAGAATGGTGACTTAGCCTAATGTGTGACATTTAAGGCTTGTGTGGCATGTCTTAGCTAGGCTTTAAGTTATAATCTTCTAAATATGAAGGATTCAATTTAGAGTGGTTTCATTTTAAGATGGATTTGTCAATTTTAGTGATTTGATTTGATTTGAATGAACCTACACTTAGTTAAATGTTATGAAGAGAAGAAAGAGAAGAGAACTTCTTTCATCCCTACCTTAAGTAATTTCTAAGGTAGATTCATTAATGTTTTTTTAGTGAATGCTTTATTATGTGTTTTAATTAACCCTAAGTTTAGATTTTCTAAATAGCTATTCAATAAGAAAGACATCTTAGATTAATTGGGGTGAATTACTATCACATAACACACAACCCTTTATTTCTTTTCACCATGTGTACCATGCATATGAATAATCCTAAGCATACCTATACATGCAATGCAAATTTTATCACACCTTGATGATGAATGCAAAGAGATATGATTTGAAAATTTGAATATTCTATGAATGCATATTTTTATTATGTAGAAAAGAGGGATTCTTCATCCTTTAACATAATGCACATCCATATGTATAAAAGACATAAGTGAGTATGGTGCCATTATTTTTTACACCAGGGGCATAAGGTACAAGACCTACTTAGGGCTACTTAAAGCCTCACAGCCCTGGGATGCCCAGACTAATATATCACTTTTCTTAAATACATGTAGATGTATAAAAAAAATGAATGAAGAATCATGCAAAAGATATTTATTTGATTTGGTTGTATAATTTACATGTGTAAATATGAGATCCTTCTTAAGTCATAACATAGAAATGCATAGGAATAGATTTAAGCAAGTGTTGTGTTCTTTTCAAATGAACTATACACTTTACAAATCCTATTCACATCTATGTTAAAAGGAGAGAAGAAGATAACATAAAACACATCTTATGCTATAATCACATGCAAACTTATAAGTATTTATAAGTAGCTTCACTTCATTCATAATCTTTGATTTATAGGTTTTGAAAATAATTTTGTTTTAATAGTAATAATACCATATTCTTACTTTAGCCAACACATTTGACATAAAGGAAACATTTTATTTAATTTATTTTTCAAAAAAAAATGAATGCATGATTTCATATGGCAAACAATATTTAGCATGCTTGAAAAGAAATAAAGGAATGAAAGCATATGACTTTATTCACCCTAATTACTTCCTAAGACAATTATAATAAGATCATTTAAAATGAATCAAAATTCTTTAAAGAGATTTTATTTTTGAATTTGATTTGACTTAGAAATGTGAAAAGAGTTTGTTGGTCCTAACCCATTTCCCCATGTGAATTGGTTTAGTTTAATTTTAGAACAATTAGTTGATTTTATATTTTATTTAAAGGTGTGAATTAAATCCATTAATTACCCCTTACCCACATCACTTTAATATAATTAAATAAGTAATTATGAGCCAACATATGATATACAATAACATGAAATTTAAATCAACAATGCACCTAAGAAATAAAGGGGTCTAATGTAATTGACTCATAATTATTAATTAATTAAGCTAAAGGGTTTAATTACTTTCACAACCATCCTACACATGTAGTTTGATCATGATTTCCTTTGAAGTTCTCTTAGGTTATTGAACACCTAATAATCTATCCAATAATTTAAGTGATTAAGTTCTGGAGTGATTCGATTTTGAGTTTAGTTAATTAGGCTATTTAATTAAGTGATTAAATCATTAATCAATTTGCAAATTAATTAAGTATTTATCCAAATGAAATAAACTTAGGGAAAAGATTAGAAAAGAAATCATAATCTCATTCCCTAAGTCCATTCACTATTTTAAGATGATTAACGAGCTTAATTAATGAATTTATCATCATTTAATAGGTTAATTAATCATCTATTTAGTTAAGAGAGGGATTAAGGATGAAATGAGCAATTCCCCTAATTAATCCAATAATAAATTCCAAGAAAATCATGGGAGGTAGAAGTCATCCCACTAATTAATCCTAGGAAGTTTGAATTAATTGTTGAAGTAATTAAGAAATAATTAGCATAATTATATTTTTAATAAAACCCACATTGAATGAAAGTCACTATTAAAAATCAATTAATTTTAATTTTATATTAATCTCCTTTGAGTTATCTTTAAAATGAACTTGAGTTTGTATTTTTTGAATTTTTTTACAATTAGTTATGAATTTTGGAAGATCCATGATTAAAATTAGATCAATTAAGCTAATTAAACCCCCTAATCCCGTCAGACCACGTGGCACAATGGGATATGTTATTTAAGTTATCACATCCGCTGCTGAGTCCCGTCCGATCTAAGATCGGACGACCACAATTAATCCCACAATTTAGGCTTAAATAAGAGGGAGATCTAGAACGGACGGTGTGTGATCTATCTCCTCCCAAGTGGTGAGAGACGGATGCCGTCCTCGATCTTCCGATCCGATTCCCGAGCTGATGAGTTCAAACTCACCCATTCTGGGAAGCAAACAATGAAAAACGATCAATATCTAATGGGATTACAATTCCCTTCAAAAAGGATAAAGTAATTTTTATCCTAAGATCGATTTTGAGCAATACCTCGCCAAAGGCTATCACCGCTTAACGAGGAGGTAGCCAGATAAGAGACGGTTCGCTGAAGGTATCAAGCCTTGATTTGAAGTAGATGACTGCTTGACCAAGCTCCTTCAATGGCAATCGACTTTGATCAAGTCCTCCTTCATGGCATGGACATGAACAACTGATTGAGCTCGATGAGGTCCCCTGATGGTACTTGCAAGATTAATTTGGGTTTGGTGGACAATTGGATGAGTTAGATCATCACTTCACCTCCACTGTTTTGACTTTGAGGAAAATCGAGAAGGAGAAATTGAGGAAGCTTGGAAATGGCTTTAGGGAGCTTAAGGATGCTTAGTTTTGATTCTTAGAGCTCAACCAATTCAGTGCTTCTCATTTGAGTGGGAATAAGGGGGAGTATATCTCCTCCTCTTTGGATCGGATGGTGAAGACTAGAAATGCCATTTTTGATCAATGGAGGAGATTAGTTAGTCGATTTAGGTTGTTAAACACTCTAAGTGATTCGTTTTAGGTAGTGGAAGGAAGGAGAGTGAGTGCCCATGTGCTAGGTAAGTGTATTGGGTGATCTAAGTGTTTAATTTCCATTGGAGGGGTTGGTTTGGCCTTGGGTTGGGTCATGGTTGACCCAAGGTGATTAAGTCATGTTTACCACCTTCCTTGGTGTTCAAGTGGACCACTAGGAGGATGTTTAGTGGCATTGAGAAAGAATATGATAAAAATCCAAGTGAATTTGGTCATAGGATACCCTTTGACTTAGGGGTAAAGTGGTCATTTGGCCTTGATTTTGATTTGGGTAGATTTGAAATGATTCAAAAATGGGTTGGGCCAAATTTCAATTGATGGCTTGGACAAGTTCAATCATTATGATCAATAATCAAATTTAATCAGGCATATAGATTTTGACTAGTTTAGATTTCATTTGAGCTAAGTGTTGACTTGGTCAAAGGTTAGGTTTGATTGGTTTAACCTAATTTGAGTGATTTATCATCCTAGGATGATTATTGCTCATAATGTCAGGCTTAGATGGGCTTAGTTCAATCCAATTTGGGTTGGATTAGAACTTGGCTCAAAAAGATGCTTTAGGTCAATTTGGGTCAAGTGAGCCTGAGTGGGTCAATTAGCTTGATCAAAGCTTGGTTCAAGTTTGGTTGAACTCACATATGGACTTATGATTGAAATATAAATCCAATTGCAAGTGATTTAGAGTCAAATGAGTTTTGATTCATTTGACAATTTTAAGTTCAAAAGATGAACATGGGTTTGATTTGGGTTAGTTTGATTTTGGTTGGATGATTGAAGTTTATGTTTATATTTGGGTATGTGATTGAAGAAGTAATTGTTTGAAGAGAAAATCTAAGGGTTTGGATTGATTTGAGAATGTTTGGCTAAGTTCAAGTATTTGACTTGAAAGAGTATAAGTTAGATTTTGGTTTGATTTGAATTTGAGTTTTGAATTTAGTTTTAGTTATTTAAATTTATATTTCATTTATATTTATGAATATAAATGAGAATATAAATGGATTATGAGAAAATCTTTTGAGTTTGGAGTGATTTAGATTTGATTTGAGCTAAGTCCATAAGATGAAATCAAAAAAGCTTAAGAAAGATTTTGAATTTGGAATTGATTATGGGTTTCAATTATTTGGAATTTATTCATGATTTGAGTTTTGGAATTGATTTATGATTTGAAAAATCAATTGTTGGAATTGATTTAAGATTTGAGTTTGAAGTTTGGTTTGAAAGGGATTGAAGTTACGTGGTGGCAAGTCCTCCTAATACCCCAAGGCATAACCTATTCTTATGGCTAACTTTTCTAAGTCTCAAGTGGTTAAGTGTTCACCTATTCACTAGAAGTGTCTTAAGACTAAGGAACTCTTAGTGACTAGAGGAGTCCTATTTCTAAGATGAAGAAGTTGAAAGCTCACTCCAAAAGTGAGGTCAACACTTAGGAAGAATTTTATCACATATGTAAATCACATAATCAAATTAAACATAATTTCTTGCATGATTCTATTCATGTGGTTCTTTTTGTACATTCATATGTACTTGAGAAAAGTGATATATTAGTCTGACATCTCGAGTTGGGACTTTAAGTAGCAAGTAGGTCTTGTACTTACGGGTGTAGAAAATAATGGTGTCATACTCACTTAAAACTCTTATACATATGCATGTATGATGTGGCCAATGAATAAAGAATCATTAATCAAATAAATCAAATATAATCTTTGCATGATTTTCATATCCTTATAGTTATTCATACATTTACATGTATCCAAGAAAAGTGATATATTAGTCTAGACATCCTGGGCAAGGCTTTAAGTAGCCTAAGTAGGTCTTCTATCTTACGCCCTTGATATAGAAAATAATGGCATCGTACTCACTTAAAACTTGTATACATGTGGATGTGTATTTAGCTAATGGATGAAAAATCCCCCTTTTTTATGTAATAAAGACATGCATTCATAATTCAATAAACAAATGAGATATTTAAATTCAAAATACATTTCTTTGAATTCATCATCAAAGTGTGCTAAGATTTACATTGCATGTATAAGTATGCTTAGGATTATTCATATGCATGATATACATGATGGAAAGAAATGAATGAATGTGTGTTATGTGATAGTAATCCATTCTAATTAACCTTAAGATGTATTTCTTATTGAATAAGATTATTTAGAGTGAACCTAAACTTAGAGTTAATTAAAACACATAATAAGCCATTCATTAAAGAAAATTAACCTAATTAATTTACCTTAGAAATGACTTAAGGTAGGGATAAAAGAGAGATTCCATCTCTTTCTTCTCTTTATAAAGTGTAGGCTATATGAAACAAAAGAAAACATTAAGTAAAATTTTTAAAATAATCCACTTAAAGAGAAATCAACCCTTTTATAAATTAAATCCCCCACACTTAGCAAACCATAACCCTAAAGCTTAGTTAGGACATGTCACACAAGTCTTAACACATACATATTAGATTAAGTCACCATTTCTAGTTTTATGTTAGGACAATGCATGATTTAGTGTATGTTTGGTTTTGTGATGTTTTATTTTAGACCGATGTTGATATGATGATCTGATGTTAAGTATAAGCCTAATCATGTTTTATGTAGTGTGCTTAAGGACGTTGTAATAAAAATATAAATATTTTTTACTGTGCAGGTTGCTTAGCCCCTAAGCATAGCCTAAGTTAGAACATGTGAACTTGGTTACCCATGTGTGAGGTGCTAAGTCTAAATTATTCATATAATTGCTTGAGTTGTATGATGTGTTTAGCTAACACTTATTTTGTAGGTGTAGCTAGATTTACTTTCTATCTCTCTTAATGTAATTTTATATTAGGATTAGGATAACTGTTATGAGGGATTATGATGAACATTGATTATAAGATCAAGTTTTATGCACTATATGATGCCTTTGGAGCAAACAACATCCCAACCAAATCAAGAGAAAGAAAGAAATGGAGCAAATTAAAATGAAGAAATGAAAGATGAAGAGTGAAGAATGGAGGATGAAGAATGAAGACCTCCATAACACTTGTCATGTTATAATTATAATTATTCTTTCATTATACCAGGATGTATAAGGGTAGAGCTCAACTATCCACATTTCTTTCGTGTTAGCAATACGTAACTGAACGAAGTACAACAGTGTGATAGCTTTATAGAATTATTTGATGCTCTGTTTAGCTTGTGCATTAAAAATAGCATATATTTTCATAGTTTCTTTATGATTGGTGATTGTTGTGTGGCATGGATGCGATTAGGCTCTTAGGATGAAAAATAAATTTTTTACCCCACTAACAACCCACAACTAAAATTTTAATATAATTCATAACCTCACATAAAAAGCTCAGGCATTAAATCAAGATAATAAAAATATTTATCAACACGTTTAGCTGGATGGTTGTATGTATAATATCATGCATGTCATATTCTTTCACTCATGTTAAGAGAGGGCTTCCATATGTGCTAGAGAATAAATGCTTAACCTGTAAGAGCCTTTGATGGAAAGACACATCTTTCTCTTTTGATTTGACCCATAATCAATTTCTCATACATTTAGGCATACAAAATCCTATAACCTGTGTCAAAATAAAAAGTCTAAAAATCAAATAAAACTTGACAAAATTTGCATTAAAATTAAGTCATGATTCATGCCCTACATGATCTAGTCTCTTAGAGAATGGTTTAAGGACTTAGTTTCTCTTATAAATAAATAACAACATAACCATCTTGCAAAGTATATGACTTGCCTACATGGATTTAAAGTGTAGGAGGTGTTAGCTGGCTGCCACTACAGGAGGTAATAAGCCCAACAATTGGGTGATTTACTCTCTCTTGTGGAGGCAAACCATATACCCACTGTCACCTTAGATTTAGGTGTTCTTTGGCCCTCGCCAAAGCTCTTTAGATTTAGAATTTGAGGCTATTATTTCCCTTTGCGGGCTACAAGCATAAATCCTCACCTCTTAGGCATTTCCATAATCTTATATTATGGAATTATAAGTCTTATATTTCTAATAAAAATTTAACTCAAACAAATTAATCTCCTCAAAATTCGAATACATAAATCTCAACCATATGATAGATTAGAGTGCTCACTAGGTTTCCTAGTATCATAAGCACTCCCTACTCATCTCATTTGATTTCGATAATAACTCTCCCCTTTTGATCTATCTCACTTGATTTTCTAAAATACAAACAAACCTTTGATAGTCCTATCTTTGAATTTTTTGGAGACAATAATTGCCTACTTTAATCGAGAGTATTCTTAAAGGATTCACTTTCCTGAAAGATATAATTAATTATGGAGGCTTGCCTCTATGGGAAATTTAATTAACCCAGTTTAAATAAACATTGCTTTACTTTTCCATGTAAAGCAGGTGAAAAATCTCTAGTATATCCAAAGACCAATCATGCCTTAGCGATCCTTATTAGATGATTAGGTCCATTATAGAATAGTGACTTCTATCTCTTGAAATAGTATACTATTTCTTAATATAATACTCAATCACCTTAATAAGTACATCATCAAATCTGCGTGGTGTCCCCTCACATATACACACACACAAATGCATAAATCAAAAATAAACACTATAATGACATGTTGGATGACACAAGAGGTCCACATAGTTGACACATGAGGGTCCTTACATCGGGATCAACATAGCTAAGAAGGTGTCATGTTTGAGGAAGGTGACACTTCTCACTTGACTCAACACCTCCTCCACCAGCTTAAGCAAAAGGATGATCATATAAACATTATGGTGAAGAAAGTAGAGGAGTTGATGGCAATGGTTTTAGTATTACAGAACTCACCCCAGCACATGACCTTATCCTATGTAACTTGCGAGTTGGTACATACTTTAGACCATCCTAGGTGCACCCTAACAGATGATGATGCTGGTAGTTTGTATATGAAGGTCATAGATGACACCTCCATACATGAGAAGGACATCAAGCATATGGTGGAACAGCAGGTGAGGGAAGAAATAGCACAAACCAGGGGGAGCTCATCCATTCCAAAGGGTTGACCATACCTAGAGGAATTCGATGTAGTTCAATACCCAATGGTTTTGTGCCACCTTCCTTCAAGATCTTTGATGGTAGTGGGAACCCTCGACAGTATATTGCACACTTTTAGGGCCAGCTATTACAATGCCGATGGCAGCGACGCACTCCTGTTCAGACTTTTTGTCAACTGCTTAGCAGGGGTTGTATTTGATTAGTGCGCCAAACTACCCAATAGTTCGGTGAAGACTTTTGCTGAGTTGGAGTACCTCTTCATCATAAGGTTTGTTGGAGCTCAACAAAGAGTGACTGTAGGCGACCTCATTGTAGCAAAGCAAAATTCCAACGAGTCCCTTATTGATTATATTTTCAGGTGGTGCAACCTGAGCATGAAATATGAGCTCCAGTTGTTCGAACAGTATGCTATTGAGATTCATCTCAAGAATATCCATGGCCCGATTGCCTTCATGCTTAAGAGTTTTACCATCAAAATATTTAAGAAATAATCAATAAGGCTACTAGCCTACAAGAGGAAGCCAAACAATTTCTCTTTCTCAACCAATCATCTCAGCCTAAGTCATATAAGGTGTTCAAAAAGAAACCATGGATAGTTGTGTCAGTGGATGGAGGAAAGCAGCCAGCCAGAGTCCAGTATGAGAGACCTTGAGCTCAGCAGCCTCCTTTGCCACCTCATATGCCACCACCTCAGCCATCATATTAGTCACCACAATGACCATTTCACCACCTCAACAGCACCTAGCCTACTCCACCGTAGCTACCCACTTACTCTTGTCGATAGATTGAATAAGTCATATTTATTCAAGAGGGAGGTAGTCAGAAAAATCTTTAAGAACCTCTTAAAAAACATGATTTTCTATTACCAGAGCCTAAGAGGCCGGAGGAAGTGGGCAAGAGCAATGATCTTAGCTATTGCCCCTACCACCGCATGTTAGGTCATGTCTTAGAGGATTGTATTACTTTTAAGGGTTGGCTTGAGCGTAACTACAAGTCGGGCATCATAGTTATCCCCAAGGAATACTTATTAGAACAATCATCCTATTCTATTAGGGTAATCCTTGGGGATATTTGTGATCCTCTTAAGATAAAAGAAGGTCGAGATATTTTTTTTATCCCGAACTTCTAAAATGATTGTTTCTAAGATCAAGAAACTCTCCTTACTGGTGTCTGAGGTATCTCAAACCTCCAAAACCAAGGAAGGTTTGCTAGTTGCAAAGGACAACCCGGTGACAACCCGGGTGTAGAAGAACTCACCGCACTTTACTTTGATAGCGATGCGTAACCACCATCACAGATCCATCCATCCAGTTGCTACCTTTCCTACTAGCTCCTCTTCTACCGGTAAGAGCATTATATTAGCAGACAAGGGCATTAAATCCCTCACTCTATTTACTTTACTTGATTTCTACCATGTACCTCCACCCAAAAAAATCAATGAAGAAAACAGATTTGCCTTACATCTTATCCACTTCTGATGCTCTTGATTTTATTCCTGTTGAAAGCTCTCCAAGTCTAGAAAATAATAATAGCTCTAGTAATTCTGATCCTCTCTCTTCTGATTCAAAATCAAACTTTCTTTTTCTGAATCAATCGGGTTCACCTCTTGAGATTGACTTGGAGTCAACCAACTTTGAGGATCTCATAGGAGAACCTGTAAGTATACTTGATGAGAAGGTGGAACTTTTTACAAGTTTATCATTCGAAGAAGTCATTGAAGTCAACCTGTGCAGTGGCAAGTTCTACCTCCTAGGATGGTACCTTAGGATAAGGGTAAATAAGTCATTACTTCAAGTGAGCGAAGCCCCTCCACGGGATGCTCCACCATGGATATGCTTATGGAGGACCAAATCAAAGTTGATTACAATGTCCAGACATCTTAGAAAGTTGTCTAAGTTAAGCATATATGCACCCTTATCTTATCCAAAGAGATGAGGGAATCTCTAATCAAGGCTCTTGATCTAGATATATGCTTAGCTCAGCTGACCACTACTGAAGAGGAGACACACTACTCGAAGGATTTCTTAGGAGTTACATTCAGTGATGAAGAATTACTTCTAGGGACGACCGAGCACAACTGCCCTCTTTATATTATAATGGGTGTTAGCAGATATAGGCTATCAAGAGTTATGGTTGACCAAGGTGCATCAGTCAACATTATGCATCTAAGAACCTTTGCCTATTTGAGGATCGACATCTCCAAACTCTAAAAGGAAATGATGAAGTTGAGAAGATTCAATGAACAAGGCGAGAGGGCCTTAGGCTCCATAGTGTTGTCATTGGAGATAAATGATTGGAAGACTAAAGTTAAGTTTCGCATCATATACTCCGATACATCTTTCAATGCTTTGTTGGGGAGACCGTGGATACATGAAAATAACACAGTTCCATCATCTTTGCATCAATGCATGAAGTTCATGAGAGGTGGGCTTGAATACTTTGGCAAAGGAGATTTCAAACAACTCACTGTTCATGAGGTCGGGATATATGAGGATGTAGCCTATTACCTCCCCTAAAATCAACAAGTCCATTCTCATGAACCTAGTCAAGATCCCCATGAGGGACAAAAAGAAAAGAAAAAAAAAGAAAGAAAAAGAAAATAAAATGGAGTGAGACATAGACTCAGGAAGAGATATAAAGCCTGACATTAGATTCCACCCACAGTTTACCACCCTATTTGAAAATACGGGTAAGATGACCTGACCTCCACCAGGCAGAGGAAGAGGCGTTGAGGAGGCGAAGTGGAAAGCCTCCTATTGGCCCCCAATAGGAGGTATATCCAGCCACCGAGTACACACACTATTCATATAGACTTAGAATCTAGTTCAGATGATGAGTCTTATGTGGTTAGCACACCAGCCATCCCTTCTCAGTAGCAGATCCCTTTCAAAGTGACACTTGAACATGATTGTGATGAAGGATGGGCTTTAAAGCAAAGCATAAATGTATCTAAGTCTTGTGTGAAATAATCAGGCATCAATTAAGAACCTTAGCTCTAACCCCACTTTCCTCACAAAAAAGTTGAGAGTTTTGTAGTTAAGGAAGCCCCTAAGTCATCCACAAATATGAAGACTCAGAGGTTCTTTCTGGGAGCATCATTCTCAAGTCAAGAAGTTGATGTAGAACTTGAGCATGATTTATATAAAGATTTAATAGAATTACCTTTTGATTGGTACTCACTGTGTGTTCTAAATTTGGCAAAGAATGGGTTAATCTCACATACTTGGTCAAAACACAAGTCAAACTATTTCGAAAGAATATGAAAGAATGAATGCAAGCTCTCAATCAAGACCAGGACTAGGATTCGGTACAGTGGACCCAGTCGATGATGATGATTACTACTTAGTCATCACCAATCATTTGGAATCTGATAAGTTTTTTTCAAATCATGCTAACTCATATGAGGAGGTGTGTTTAGAAACTTCATATGCTCTAAATGATTTTGAAGTCAAAAATGCACCGCTAGAGTTCGAAGAGGAGATCAAGTCAACCATCGATGAGCTCAAATAAATCAACTTAGGAACTAAAGACAATCCACGTCCAACATATATCAGTTCTTTGTTGAATCATACTGAAACCAATGACTAATTTAGGTTATTGATTTTAAGGACTGCTTCGCATGGAGTTACGAAGAGATGCCCAATTTATCTTCTAACGTAACGGTCCATAAATTAGCAATAGAGCCTAGTGCTGACCTTATCAGACAAACTTCTAGACGCATGCGATTAGACATTGAACAACAAGTCATTTCTGAAGTTAAGAAACTGATCGATGCGGGCTTTATCATGGAAGAAAAATATCCTACATAGTTGGACAGTGTCGTCGTTAAGAAGAAGAATGGCCAAATAAGCATATGTCGATTTTAGGGATCTAAATAAGGCATGTCCAAAAGATGAATTTTCACTACCAATACCATAATTGATAGTGGACATTGCCTCACTTATGCAATATTCTCTTTCATGGATGGCTCATTTGGATATAACGAAATAAAATGGCCCCCGAGGATGAAAGAAATGCTTTTCAAACCCCGATCAAAATCTTTTCCTATAAGGTCATGTCTTTCAGCCTTAAAAATGTCGGTGCCACCTACCAGTAGGCTATGACTCGAATCTTCGACGAACTCATTCATCATAAAGTCAAGTTTTATATCGATGATCTCATAGTCAAAAGTAAATAAAAGGAAAACCATCTCTTTGACTTGAGAGTAATTTTCGAATGACTAAGACAATTTATGAGAATTTATCTATTATCTAATAATCACTTTAATATACATCACTTTGTTTAAGGTAAGAATCATGAAAATTCATTATAATATTTATAAAATTAGTCAACTACTTCATTGATTTTAAGTAATTAGAGATCTAGAGAATATTTACTCTTCAATATGAGAGTGAATGCTGATATTGATGGTTAAATTTTGATACGAGAAGAATACATGAAGTAACATCTTATATATTACTTCTTCAATATACCAAGTGTTCAAATAAATTATCCTACATTTTATAAGTTAGCTATACTTATTATCTTGATGATTTTTTTTATAATCTTAATACTATTTTTTTCATCAATGACTAAATATTTAACTAAAAAGAAATTTTATTTATTTTCACCGCATTTTTAAAAAATAAATATATATTTTTATGTAAAATATTTTAATCTAATGATTTGAGAATTTAGATTTTCAATTAAAATTTTTTGAGTTCCTTTTTAATTTGAACTTAAATTCGCTGAAATGTATCAAAATTAAAAATATATATATTATTTTTCCAACCTTTTACTACTTCAATCCAACACCACGAAGCGCACCAGCAGACCGAAGCGCAGGCATTTCGGGTTTCCTCACGCCTCACGGGTGAGAGCGGCGCCGTCAGTGTCGGGCTTTCAAACCCGATCATTCTACCGCCATGGCGAAAATGTTCTTCCATCATCTCCTCATCCTCCTCCTTTTCCCATTCGTATGCGAGTCCTTCTCCACCGAAAACCCCACCGATCGCCGCCTCCTCGTCCTCGTCGATGACCTCGCCATCCGATCATCTCATTCACTCTTCTTCAAGTCCCTCGAATCCCGGGGTTACATTCTTGAATTCCGGCTCGCCGACGATCTGAAGCTTTCGCTCCAGCGATACGGCCACTACCTCTATGACGGCCTCGTCGTATTCTCTCCTTCCGTCCAGCGTAAAACCTACCACTTTCAGTTCCGAATAGTTACACGTCTTGTTTTTCTCGAGATTTTAATCTGCTCGAATTCGTTAGGTTTCGGGGGATCTCTTGATCAGGCCGCCGTGGTGGACTTCGTTGATGCTGGACACGATCTGATTTTGGCTGCGGACTCTATCGCTTCTGACCTGATCAGGGGGATTGCCTCAGAGTGCGGTGTAGATTTTGATGAGGTGATTTGGGTTTCTCGGGTTAAGTAGGGTTTGGATGTACGAGCTTGTTGTTGCTTTGTGATCGATTTGTTTGCTTTGTTGGATTTAGGATCCGGATGCTGTTGTTATTGATCACGTTGGTTATGCTGTTTCGGAGACCGACGGAGAACATACGCTCATTGCTGCGGATGATTTCATACAGTCTGATGTAATTTTGGGAGAGAAAAGGATAGAGGTGAGCTTTTTATCTACTTGGTCGTGAACTCGTGTTAGCATTATAGACAGCGTTTTTGCACCATTGAAACATTGACTATTCCCAACCACTGACCGATTATATATGATTTGGTCTCCAAGAAAGTTTGCTCCATCGGGGAGTGCACTTCTGTTCTTGTAGGTGGAAGTGCCACTACGTGAGGAGTGCATGAGGGATTGACTCCAGTTGTTGGGATTACACAAAATCCTGCAAGCTTCTCTATGTAGTTCTCGTTATCTCATGCATGTGGTTGATGTATAGTGAAACATGGTGCTGGGTTTATGTAATAGAAGTTCTTTACAGTAATCAGTTGATAATTTAATAATTATTGTTCTGCTATTTTATTATTTTTAATATAAGTGTACGCATCGCATTATTGCAATTTAATCATGTCATTGACATGTGGGGTTTTCTTGACTTATGTGTGAAAATTTTTATTTCAGAGCCTTACTTCCGTCCAAACGAGTTATTAATTTTTTTGGAGAGCTAAACTAGTCATATTGATAGGCTATTGAGGGTTCATTGAGGTGGTTTGGTGGCTCTTCAAGTGGCTAAACATTTTTTATTGCTAAATTTTTTTTGGTAGTTTTAATTAGAATTGTTTGTATGTAAATTTTGCAGACTTTGCAGTAAACATATCTTCTGTTAATGTGGAGATTTTAATTTGAATTGATAAAGCCTTTCTTAAATTTATTGTTTGCATGAAGTAATGTTTCTGTTGCATGTGCATGAGATGCAAAAGAGTTAGTTTGGGGTATAACATGCAGTGAGTAGCTAATCTAGCTTAACAATTTTTAAATTTATTGTAGAGCTTCTTGATCATTCCAAGTGCTTGAATACTGTACATTGAGCCCATACAACAACAACAATAAGCTTTTATCCCACTACGTGGGGTCGGGTACATGAAACTTTTTTCTCCAATGTCTCCCATTAAGTGTCATATTTTCATTTAATCCTAATAAATTAAGGTCATTTTTTATACTTTCTAACCAAGTCTTTTTAGGTCCACCCCTACCTTTTTTAACATAGGGAAAATCTAGTATATCTTCTCTCCTAACGTGGCCATCAAATAATTGGCGTTTAATGTGACCAAACCATCCGAGATGACTCTCTCTAATCTTATCTACCACTGGAGCTACTCCAATTTTATTACGTATATATTTATTGTTCATTTTGTCTCTAAGTTTAAAGCCACTCATTCACTTGAGTATCCTCATCTTTGCAACACTTAATTTTATACTTCTCTTTTACTGGCTAGCATTTTGCACCATAATACATTGCAGATGTCATCACCATCTTATAACATATTTCCTTGAGTTTAAATAGTACTTTCCTATCATACAATAGGCTCAATGCATTTCTCCACTTCAGCCATCCAAATGAAATTCTACTTGTAACATCCCCATCTATATCACCATCACTTTGAACAATAAATTGAGCTCATGAATAACCTTCATCTTTATCATGAGAGTTTTCCTGTTCCATTTCGATTGCTTCTTGTTTGTGCAAACTGAAAGGACTGTTGTGTGCAAAGGGTCTCATTTTTAATAATAGATGGTTTAATTTTGGCTACGTTCATTATGGATGAAACATTTTTCAATTCATTTATTTGGTGTAAGAAGCTAAGAGTTGACTGGTAAATTCTGTATTGATGTTGATCCAGGCTGTTTATCTAGCTTGTTATTTGACTGTCATCTTTACTTGAAGCTTGCCCTAAGCATATTATTGTCATACGTTCTTCACACTACCTTCCAAACACCACAAGCAATGAACGTTTTGCATTATTTTATTTTATTTTTTATTATGTACCTTTTAATTATATCTCATACTATTGAAATTTTGTTTTGAATTTTGATTTCATCACTAGTAACATTTTTATAGGGGAACTTGCAGATCCTTTGATGGCATTTTTTCCCTTCCTCTTTTTTAATAAGTTTTTGATTTTTTTTTGAAATATTGCGAAGGACATTTTTAAAATTTTTAAACATTCAACTTCATTTTTGGTCATTAGTTATTGTGTTGACAGTTTCAAATATTTGAACAGGCTCCTGTACTCTTCCGTGGAATTGGCCATTCTGTAAATCCTACTAATACATTGGTAAAGTTGTTTTCTTTCCATATTATCCATCATATTTGTCCTTTCATTTATTTATTTGGAATCATGGTCTAATTTTTTAATCAGGTCTTGAAAGTGTTGTCTGCTTCTCCTTCAGCTTATTCAGCAAATCCAAGAACTAAGTTGTCAAGTCCTTCCCTCACAGGCTCCACAATTGCATTGGTTTCCGTTGTGCAGGTTCTAAAGTTTTGTGATCAATAATAGTTATTATGCATCCCGCCTTTTACTAATCATTTTGTTTTCTTGAATACTAGAATATTTTCATTATGTTGTGATCTACTTTTTCCGTTCCTATATCCCTTGTGATCTGTTTATAATTTGGATCATGTAGCATTTGAAAAATTGACTTTGTTGTTATGCTATTAGAAGTTGCTTTAAATACAAATGTTTTTTCATTTGGTTTTCAAAACATATTTCAGAACTCTCAAGGATTTTAGCTCTAAAATATTTTATCAAGATTTAGTAATTATTAGATTTTTGACTTGGGTGCAAACCTTACTGTACCTTATCACGACGTTTCAGTCAAAAAACAGGTTGTGTAGTTGAGCACGCATTTCTTTATTTCTATACTTAAGGGTATGCTTGGTTGTGTTTTATTTATTTATTTATTTTTTCTATTTGTTTTGTTTCTGTATTTTTAAATTCACTTAAAAGAAAAAAACATTTGGATGTGCATTTATTTTCTGTTTTCATAATAGATGTTTTGGAAAAACGTAAAAGCAGCTCATATGGTGTTTTAAAAATCTATGGAAACAAATTAATTTGTTTTCAAAAATAAATAAAAAAATGAAAAGCAACAAACCAAACATGAAGTACTTGTTTTTTTAAAATAAGAAAACAGAACCAATAATGACATCAGTTTATTTATTTATTTTGCTATCTTATAACTGACGAGCTTTCATTTGTCTTTGAAATTTCATGTTCTGATATTTTTTCTATTTTTTATAATAACATTCTGTCTCCCCATACCTATTTGAAAGCCTAGAACTTCCATATTATCCTAGCACTTTTTATTGGCATAGTGGCACTTAATCTTTCAATATTTAAATTTTTTTTATCTGATGAGCCATACTGATGCACGCTTTTATAGCTTTAATGTCTTAAAAAATGCTAATTTAAATGCAGGCTAGAAATAATGCTCGCATTTTGATCTCTGGTTCGTTGGATCTTTTTAGTAACAGGTATTTGTTTGTATATTTATATAATTTATTTGCCAAGTTTCTTCCTCACCTTTTCCGTATTGTTGTGCAGATTTCTGAGGTCAGGAGTACTGAAGGCAGGAAGCTTAAACAAGTCAGTCAAAAGTACTTTTGATGTATTCTTGTCCTTTTTCCATGTTTGTGTTATACCTTTATTTTTTCTAAAAAAAATTATTTTGTTCAAAATGATTGAGATGAGCTAGTTTTTACATCGTATGACACAATATTTCAAGGCGGCTTTTGTGTTAAGCAGTCTCATCACGTTTCTCACTTTGTATTACTCAATCTAGCATATGCCTCTCAGGACATTTTTTTTAAGGAACATATGCTGTGGAGTGGGGATTTTGGCCAGGAGTTTTGAATAACCAACAATCTAGGATTGTAGTTTAGTATTTATATGACAGATCAGTGTACAGTATATTAATATATGCATATACTGAAATCATGTTAATCATATAAATTAATCTAAAACTAGAAAATAAATTACAACATTTCTTGACTTCCACCACATTATGTTTTTAACCACAAAATAACAAATAAAATGAACCAATTAATGAAAAAAAAATTCATTACAATTAATGTTTGATGCAATACTTCGACTGAAAATAAACATGGAGATTTTCATCAAATTTACCCTACTTAGATAAGTTTGGCTTCAAGAAATTTAGGATTTAATACTCATCAAGTAAATATGGACAAATTATGAACATATTTTAGAGTAATCCACATGAATAATCACAATTAGGTTTGATTGATGATTTCATCAGTCAATAAGATTTATCAAAAAATTATCGCCAGTAGTGGATACAATCTTATCATCTAGAATATCCTCAAGAAAAGTTGCATGGAAGTATCTCACAAAAGGATTTGTTGTTGTCTCACAAGGTGAAAATAGAGCATAATCCAAAGAATTAGTAGTCTACTCATGAAGTAAGATTAAACCAAACACGCCAAAAATTATATGATAACTATGTTTTTTTTAGTTTTCAATCTGCAGGGATCATATTCAACTTTTACTGCACAATTTTGAAGATTGAGCCTTATATTTAATTTCTTAAAAATTTCATACAGCAATCCTTTTGGATTTAGACTCACTATGACTTTATTACTGGACTTAAATTTCATACATCTCTTGTTCACATCATCATAGCTTATAATTGCCACAATTAATAATTTGATTTCTACAAATATTTTCATGTAAATCATGTATATGTCGTGCAAATGATTATGTGAATGATAAGAGTTAACTAATAAAATGATTAAAAGCCTCACATGCATTTTAATAATACTAATAAAAAATAGAGTACTAACTAATAATGAGCAACAAAAACATCAAAAATAAAATGCTATGCAATTGCAACAAGACAAATCATGTAATTAAGATATGTTTGTATGGATAGGCAATCCCTTTTAAGTGAAGCTTAAAACATGTTATGATGATTTATGCATATTTAGGATTGGTCATATGGATGAGCTTGCTGTTTCAGCTTACTTTCAAAGCATTATTTTTAACAAAGTGATTGAAATGTTGATGCGACCTAATTTTTTAATCTGACATAAAGAAACAAAGAATCGAAAATAAAGTTAATATTGCTTGATCATATATTATAGGAATGGTATGAAATAGATGATTCTTGAATAGTTGCATTTTTTTTATTGCTTTAGTTGATTCATCAACCAAATTAGATATGATTGATTAAATTTCACATCTAGACATTGACATGATCTCTACTAAAAGCTATGTTTTGAATATGATTGCATAATCAATTTTACTTTTAATCCCTGATTTTGATTGCTGTCCAATTATATATTCATGTTTATGAACAATATTTAATATACATGCCAATTTAATATTAACAACATCAGAGATAGATTTATATTATAATTGTAAATCATATTTTATATCTAAAATATCTTTAAAATATTTATAAACTATTTTTTGATTGGATTAATTTCAACCTTACATGATTTTTGCATTAACATATTTATCATGTGCTTTAAATGAGGCGTTATTGAGTATTCATTCAGAATCAACACATGTGCAATAATCTTAACAAGAGAATAATTGTAAGATTCTTCAATATATAAAGTTATGTATAAAATATCATTCTATATTTTTGCTAAATTATAGCTTAGTTCATCTCTAATTTCTACCCGATGCCCTTTATTGAAATAAATAATAGCAATCAAATAATCTAACTACAAATAATGCTTTAACAACAAGAGTTGTAAACATTACATGTTACTCATACTCATTATATTTATCCTCTTTGTAAATCTTAATTTGATCATATATTTAATCTTTATAATCACCAAATTAGAAGGATTGCTTTTTAAGTAAATATTTCATATCAATCCTTGACGACTTAGTTGCAATGCATCACCAAAATGATTAAGCATGTCTCGTTTTTTTTTTATTTTGCATTAATAAATTCTTTGGGAATTAGAGAAGTTGTATTTTCAATGAAACCTTTCAAGTCATTTAATCACTTTGAAAATTTACAAGATAATACCATCAAATATAAGAATATATTGTGAGGTTCACGATTGCTCTATTGTTGTTGTTTAGAATTTTGATTTACTTTATTTTGTTAAATTGCATCATTAATTAAAATTTATATTCATCTGATTGATGCTTTTTTTTATAGTTGATATAATGATGCAACCAAAGATTCTGGTTTCAATTGGTTGTTAAACTTATAAATTGTCATTTCAAATTCAAATTGTGTTTGAGATTGATCATGTGTTAACATTATCTACTAGCTTATGTTATGAGAAATCTATAAATAATTGATCTAATGAATGCTATTTTTTTTTTTTTGACTCAGAATAGATTTTTTTCTTCATTGTTTCAGTCTTGTTAGTGCAAATTAGTTGCGTGATTTTTATGAGTGGTACAAGCATGCTTACCCAATTCTAGAAGTCATCTTTACAGCAATATGAGGCTTAATTTTTTCGTTCTTTTGTATTTTTTTTCTAAACATTCTTACCCAATTTTATTAGCATTATCTGATGTCGAATTTTATAATGCTTTTGATCTTCATTAAAAAGTGATTGGTAAAAAATTAATTCTATTTACTCGTTGATATTGCATGCTTCCAATTTCTTAGTAAGTTTATTGTATTATTTTCATCATTTCATTCTTAGTTGTTTTTTTTACTGCAGTATTACTTGGCATGGTAACATTTAAAGAAAACAATGAATTGATTTAATTTGCTGGTTATAATATGTGAATCTTCATTTTTCTTTTGTATAGAATTATATCACGCATCAATACTAATTCTATTAGGATGTTTTAATCCAAAGTGGTTTTACATCACTGATACGTAATGGTTTCGGGATTGCAGTTTTTATCATGATTTGGTTTTCCTCACCTTTTCTGATTCATGAAAATTTGCTTGCCCAAAACTTCTAATGCAGGCTTGATGTTCTAATGTTTAAAATTGAAAATGACAATTGAATCATTTTAATTTTACTGGGTTAGCATTTATGGATTCATTAGGTATCTTATAGCTAAACAGCATGATATAAAAGTATGATTTTTTTCACTCATTTTGCTTGTGAAAAATAAAGAATCACTTTTAAGAGATTTTGAAGGTGCATACAAAATTAATATCCATATTGATTTTTGATTAGTTTAATCTAAATGAAGAAATATATTAAAATTCATCATCTCTTAAAAACATGTTTTTTAACTTCAAGTAACAAAACATGATGTTTGCTTAGTTTTTTAACTTAGCACAAGGAATTTGATTTAACTAGAGAATTTGCATATGAATGTTGAATTTCATTATAGCTAACATGCTAAGGCAGTTATTATAATCATCATCATTAGCTTTATCCCCATTTTTTCGGGACTGGTGTTATGAACTCTCTTTTTTCATTTGTACTCTTAAGTGATGTCTATTAAATTTCTTGTTTGCAAATCATTTTACTAAGTTTATCAACTTATTTAATAGGTACAGTATCTATTATTTGTTGTACATATCCAAACCACCTAAATATATTTTCTGCCATATCTTGAAATAGTCATCAGTCCAAGCTTTATCTGATATAACCATTTTATAATTTATTCTCTATTAGTTATTTTTATATCCTTAACATTTGTATTTCTGCCATTCGCATCTTAGATATCAGCAATTTTTTTACAAAAAAATTGGTTCATTTAACAATTCTTGTCTAGTTGAGATTTTTAAAAATTTATCTTAAAACTTTTTGATATTCTTTTATCACAAATTTTATCATTGATACAAATATAGACTATGAACGATTTACTAATGATGTGGATGCAAATAAATAAGGTAGACTCATATTTTTGAAATGTATAACTTAATATGCTATTGTTGCACATAGCTTCTGCTGAGAGAATAACATCTTCTATACTGATGAATATAAACTCTATATTGAATAACATCTTCTGCAGTTCAAACTTAATTGTTTTGAGAACTACAAGAGTACTTTTTTTCAATGTTTGTAAAACAATTGCCAGATTGGCTATAAATAAATTTGATGTTGTAGGCATGAGAAGTCTGGCAATGAGCAATTCGTGACAGAAATCAACAAATGGGTATTTCATGAGAGGGGTCATCTCAAGGTGAATCTTTTTATTTATTTTTTATTTTATCTATTCCCTGTAATGGTACTTTCTTAATCTTTATTATCCATTTGTTTATGTTATTATTTACTTTTGAAGTTAATAATGTCATATAAATGGACATTGTTCTACAATTTCATCGTTTTTCATTGAGGATATGTGTTTTTGGTTCATACAGGCTGTAAATGTGACTCATCACAGAGTAGGAGAGACGTCTGAGCCTGCAATGTACCGTATAAATGATGATCTGGTAATGAATAAATAATTATTTGAGCAGTGTACGAGCCAACTTTTGAATTCCAAGCAAGGGCTGCACTTGGCTTATAAGTAATTTTGTATTTTGAATGACTCAAGGAATATTCTATTGAAATCTATGAATGGTCTGGAGCATCTTGGAAACCATATGTGGCAGATGATGTTCAGCTTCAATTCTATATGATGAGCCCTTATGTATTGAAAACTTTGTCTACTGACCTAAAGGTATAATCTCAAGCTGATCCTTTTTTATCTTCTTGTTTCTTTCGTGTGTAGACACTCACTTGTACAAGTGGGAAGGATTTTACTGGAAAATGAAGCAGTTACCTATGCTGGAATTAATACCATACTTTTTCTGCAGGGACTTTATTTTACATCATTCAGGGTTCCAGATGTTTATGGCGTCTTCCAGTTTAAGGTGGAGTATCAGAGATTGGGGTACACAAGCTTGTCTCTTTCAAAACAGGTAACTAATAAGAGCTTGTTTCTTGGTTATTTGATTATGTTTTTTTTTTTTTGAGAATCATCCAACTTATAGTGATCAAAGAACTAAGTTTATAATTAGATTTTAAGTTTATTTCAAGAACGTAATTTATATGATTTAGTATTTTTACTTAAAGAGCATGAATGTTTTTTCAGCTTTCTAACACTATTGGTATATTCAATACCCCCAAAAAATATGAATACGTAGTACTTTATTACTATTTAAATTCATGGTCATTGGTTTACATAAAGGAAGTAGGTTTTAGTGCTCCAATGCAATGAAGACTACGTGGCATGTTTTGGATAAAATTTTTTGTGGTCATGATATTAAAATAAACTTAACATGGCATTGCTGCATAATATATAATATATAATTGCAATGTACATTTTTTAAAACAAAAAGTATGGTTCGGGAATTTTCTAGGTTTCTTATAATAGTCAATTGATTTGAATTGCTACTATACCCATCAAAATATATTTTAACATATTTATAATAGGTGGGCACATCCCACAAGTAGAAGTGTTGAACTGCAAAATTTTTGGGTAGAGGATGAGATCTAAATGTTTAGGAAGACAAAATAATATTATATAAAATTTTCAATGGCAAGTACATTATAATTTTTTGGATTATTTTGTAGATGATAAAGTGTACCTATAAGTGATGGTTCAATCATATTCAATGTATTGCTAAAGGAATGGGAAAATGGATGACATTATTTAGGGAGTTAAAGTTTGGTGGCTAAAATGAAAAGTCTATTTGGAGTTATTATGCAATTTTAAAACATGATAATGATTTAAACGACATTTTATAAAAGTGCAGTCAAACCAACTATGCTATATGTATTTGAGTTTTTGGTTTCAAAGTGGTCATTGATAGCTAGTTTGCATGACATATTAAGAATATTAAGATGGATGTATGCTAAAGCTAAAAAGAATACATGAAAATATATATATATATAAAAGGGATGATGGGAGTAGCATATTTTAAAGATAAGATGGTGAAGATAGACTTACGTGTAAGGTGTGTAGATAGTATTGATACGGAGTGATTCAAATGAAAAATGAGAAGACTAATGCAACATAGTTAGTAGTCATGTAAAACAGACTTCCATGAAATGGAATTAACATCTCATTTAACACTCTCAGCTACATAAATAGTGGAGGGTTCTGAAGTCAACTCCTATTACTTGGAATAAGGTTACTACTGATTATTGATTTTTTATTGGGTAATTATAGTTCACATCACAGTTTTTTTTTCCTTTTTTAAACTTATCAGGCTTTTGAAACGAACACTTAATTCATGCAATTTTAAAATGCAGAAATAATGTCGATGATATCATATCATGATTATCATTAACCTTATCCAACTATAACTCTATGAAATTATAAATTATTTTATAAGTGTTAACTTTTTCTATCCCAGTAGAGAACAATATGTTTTTCTATACCTAAAGCTATACGATGTGAACCATCAATAGCTCTTCACAGTATGGCAGCTTCTTTACAATTAAAAAGATGAAAGATAATTGGGGTTTGGGTTGTAGCAACATTAAAGGAATTTGATAACTCTTGATTGTGAGATGAGTGATCAACCTCAAGCAAGCCAAGCAAATGGTAAGCTTCTACTCATACCTGCACCAAAATTGACATTAATGAGGGTGACTATGTTTGAGTTAATTGTCCTTGTGTGGATCTTGAGGATATGGCATGCGTGAGGGAGAAAGGGGTCGTTTATGGGATGTATAGACGTTAGGAGCCATAAGAGCAATTGCTTGAGGTGCTGTGTAGACATTTGAGTTTATCTGATATGTTTGAGGACTGAGGAGTGGGAAGGATAGTGATTGCAACAGCAATCATAATTGGTTGAGCATTGCCTAAATATTTTATGATGGTCTCTGTCATGGTATTAGAAGAACCCTGCTATTGATCATTGTTGGAATTTGGAATAACAAAAAAAAAGCAGCCATATATAGTGTCTTTCTTTTATCTTTGGTGGGAAAAAAACCTCCTTGAGGGACTAACCATTTGTAATGCACTTATTGGTAAAAAATATAATTTATGAATAGTTTTTATGGGTGAGCATGCTTTATGTTTGTTGGGATAAAAAGGTTAATGATTATATTTAAGTTTATGATTTGGTGGTTGTTTTCTTTGTGTTTCAAAAGTAAATTGGGGTTATGAGCTTGTTTTAGATGTCTTATAGCGGTAAAGCAATAATCTCATTTTTTCATAAAATAATCTAATTTAATAAATATGATGCTTTTCACACTAATTAGGAGCAATGGCCCAAGGGAAGGGCTTTATGTCAATCTTTAGACTCCTTTCATGGAAATAAGGTTGTAACATGCCAACTCAACCAAATAATTTTCTTTTTTTTTATATATGCTTGCAACTCCATTGATTGAATAAGCCATTTAAACAAAATATAATTTATCAACCTTCATCTTGGCCCTTGCCTTGTTCAAACCAAAAATAAAATAAAATCCTCAATGTAAACTTTTTTTTATAACTTGTATAAACCAAAAAAATTGTTGTTTTGAATCTTGGTCAATATTAATTGTCATGTAATGGGTTGTTTTTATATAATCATTGAGCATATTGTGAAATGACTATTTCAATGTAAATTTATGAGAAGAATAATGATTAAACAGCAATAAGTTTGAAGCTACACTTAAACTATATGCAGTAGTTTTGTGACTTGATTGCTACATTTTAAAAGAAAAGATGCAGACTTGTGAAGATATTTGTATGAAAATTATCCTCATTTGTAGGGTTGATTTAGTTCTTAGTTTAACTAGAACTCAAAAATTTTGAATTTTTCTCAATTCAAAATTAACTTGAAATTATAGATTATTGAGTGAACTTGATATAGTAGTCCTTTTCATATTGGCATGCCAATTTTATTGATGTGATATCATAATCACATAATCATTTACTCAAAGTGGAGGATGTTGTGCCTTTGATCTCACTGCACATTGGTCTCACAATTTCATTGATGATGATTGGATGTGGATATGGGGTGTTGCCCAAAGTAGAGGAATCAGGTGAGGTTCTTATGGCTAATGTTGCACTTATTGGTGAGGATGGCAAATTTAGAGGGGGTTGGAAAGTTGCTGGGATTGCATGTTTGCGGATATAGATTTTGTTTTAGCTACTAATGACTCTGGGCATAATGATGCTAGGGCAATTTTAAAAGGTTTTAGAGACTAATAGGGATTTGGTTACCAACAATTGTGAGCATAATTGGGTTGTGGTTGCCCACAATTGAGAACATGAAGTGTCAAAAGATGATTCAAAATTAAATCCTAAATGCTTACTTCATGGTTCTTATGTCGATATATTGATAGGTTGCAGCTTTTAGGCGTTGAATGAGATTTAATAATTCATTTGTTAAAAAAGCATTGGTTATAAAAGCATAGAGTGAAAATTGAAAAATGAATGTATTAATTTATTATATTTATTGTCAACCCGCTGTATTGCATAATGTTGCATTTTAATATCTAGACCAAAAATATGTGCATATCAATTTAATCTAGTTTGAATCAAATTTAGTGAAATCAACTTGATTTAAGTTCTAGCTTGAAATCAACTTGATTCAATCTGATGTGGAATCAGGGAAAAAATAAATAAAAAATAAAAAAAAAAAGTTCTAGTATTGCACGAAACTTGACTCAAAATAATTCTCTTCAATATCAATTTTCCAGAGGGTTGTTTGGGATCAATTTTATTTTGTATTTTTTGTTTTTTTATGTTATTTTTAAAAACATGTTTGTTTGATGTGTTTTTATTTTTTGTTTTTAAAAATAAATAATATCATTTTTAAAAACACTTTTAGATGTTTTAAATATTTTAAAAATGATAATAACCACTAAACATATTTTACTTTGAAACAAAATATAAACAAAATAAAATAAAAATAAAACAAAAAAATATGGGCATTCTTGTCACCCTACTTGATTGGAGATTAATATAAATTTATGATGGGCTAATAAAATGTTAACTATGATATTATTATGTTTGTTATACAAAACATTAAATTTCCTTAAAATTAATACTTATTTTTTCCTGATGAAACCATTTTTATGAAAAGAATCTGATGCTTATAATTTTAGCTATAAAATTAAAATAAATCAAGAAGATGGTGGAAGTAAATGATATAGTTGGAATCTTGTTTAAGAGGTTAAATTGAATGTGGATTTGATGCTTAAATCCCAATTATGGGGAGGTTGCTAGTGGTTGTTTAATTAGATATAATAAATGTGACATAATCCTTGCTTTCAGCGATTATCTGATATTCAACTTTTTATTTGCTAAGATGCATGTCTTGGGTCATGAAATAAAATTTTATGACAATATAGATCTGAAAGTTTATATTATCTAAATGTTCGATGATTAAAATATCTTTGAGATCTTATCATCAAAATTATGCAAGTTTTCCATGAGACAGCTTTAAAATACATTGTGGCTTTGTGTCCCTCATTAGATTGAACACCGTCTCGAGCAATCTTTTTAAATTTCCTTAGAAGGACAAATGGAAAAAAGTTGTCTTTGCATGGACAATACTCAAATATCAATCTAGTTGATGATGTAACATAAAGAATGACTCTCACTCAAGTCATAATACGATCGACACGTGAAGGCACTTTTATACAAACAAATCAAACCAATAAACGTGTCGGGGGCACCGATGTGTTGTGTACCCTAAGAGGTATAATGGAGAAGTCACAATCAAGGATCTTGCTTCATGTTATGCCATAGACATTCAAACTCAAAACCAAATATGCTTAAGGGACTCTTTCTCTCAGGGCAGGGTAGGGGTTGTTCCTATACCATTGAATTGTCCATGCTATGTTGTCGAGTCTTCATTGGTCATGTCCACCACCACTAAACTATATTTGGTTATGCTTCAATCCCTCTTATAGAAAAATGAAATGTAATCCATAATTGCTAATAAGACCCACCCAACAATTGATACAGCTCACTGAATCCATCCTAAAGCCATATGAAGTTCTTGGACTAGTTAGGATTTGTGATCAATATCTACAGTTATAACAGTTTTTTCTTGAACTGGAGTCCGCTAATTAAAATCCTGATAATGGAATTAGTGAAGTGGACCGGGTTTATCTCCACCCCATAATCATTTCCCCCACTTGGACATCTTTAATTTAGATCTCTCTATTGAGACTGTGAGGGGTAGTCATTTTATTTGAGATTGTGCCTATAAGAATATTCCAACCTCATATCTAAATAAGAATTTTGTCAATTGAGTGAAATCTGACTATATAATCTCCTCCTAATAGTAGCTTAGTCTCCATTACGGTTCAGCTTTCTATTCTTTATTCTTTTAGGTAGGTGGTTTCATTGTTTCATAATAATTATCATTAACGTTGTTATTCGGATCGTTTTTTTTTTTTCTTGCATGAGATGTTAAATTAATTTTCACTTTACTATTTTTTTTGTTTTTTATAAATTATTTATTTTACTTGGTGCTTCAGATCCCCGTTCGGCCATTTAGGCACAATGAATACGAGAGATTTATTCCAGCTGCCTTCCCCTACTATGGCGCATCATTTTCAACTGTAAGTGTGTTCTAAACTCATGTTCATGTCCTCTAATCTTTCATAAATTCTTCTGCCTTTGTATTGTAATGGAGTTATGATTCCAGCAGTTCGCCCGCCCATTAAAATTTGTTGACTAAATATTTATCGAGTAATAATTGACTATTGGTTGATGAAATAATTTTTAATGATGATTTATAAGAAAGAAAGCTTTTTTATTTATATTATTTTTCCTTCTTGCAGATGGCTGGTTTCTTCATATTCACAATTGTTTACCTCTACAACAAATAGATTGATGATTTAGACCACTGGAAAAGTGTGGTGGCAGATTTCCAGTAGAGCGTGAGGTGATGTGTGGTTTAGCACCTTTTAAATTTTGAGCTCTCAATAAATGTAGGCTTGATACTTTTTTTAGATGTTTCTTAATATCTCTGAGATTCCAATTCTTGACCCTTGACAAAATTAAAAAAAATTGTAATCGTTTTTTACTTCTCGTAATTATTATGATTTTTTTTCAAAAAAATATGGTTTTGGTTTAGTTGTGCTCTGATCAATGCAGGGTTTTTGGTATTATTGAGTTCACATTATTAAAAAAATAACCTCAGTCTGATTATAAATTTATTTAAAATGAATATTTGATTATTCAAAGCTAACACTCCTATCAGCATTTAATCGAATTAATTGACATTTGATTGAAGTCGTAGAAATATCACTTTTAATGTTTTACTCAGCCTCTGTGTGCATGCTCTAAATTCGTGCGTGGATGAATTGAGTTATATATTAGTTTCATTTTTCATAGCACATCAAAAAACACTACTTTTTTAAAACAAATTTAAATACATATTGTCATGCCTAAGAAAATATTATATATGTATATAAATTTTCTTATAAATAAATGTCTTCAACAATTAAAATTTTGCAAATTAAGAATGTCCACTATAACCGATACTTCCAATCTAAGAAAACATACCTTAAATCATAAACTGATTTTGCTTCTAAACTCGAATGCCTCATCAAACATGATATTCAATCACAAAATTAATTTATCTTACAACATATATTCAAATTTGGTTAAGAGAATCATGTTTGATCTTTCTACAGCACATAGAAATACACAGTTTAGAACATTATTGTAACGCATATTAAAAGCATGCCTTCTTTTTATATTTTGAATTATATTACCCATTCATTGCTCTTCAGAAGTTTAATATTTTTTTTGATAACATTTTCCACTGAATTATAAAACATGTTTAAACAGAAAAACAAATAAAAAAAATTAAAACACAGTACTCAGTCAGAAGGATCAAGTTCTGGAGCCGGTCTTTGAATTTCTCCTCAATTTGAAAGCAGAAAATTTGTAAGCAGCTTGACTTTCAGTAATAACAGTACTGCCGCTAGCAGAATGTTTGCTCTCCAACTTTTGATCGAACTGAATAGATGATTGTCGCAATATGTTAAAAAGAGAAGAGCCAGTCTCTGAGTCTGCCTGCATCTTTCTTTTGATTACAGATGATTTCACTTGTGAACTTAACTTATCTTTCATAGAATTCTTTGCAGATTTACTTTCCTTTTCAGCCTAAAAACCCAGAAAAAGAAAGATTAAAACATTCACATATCAAGTAAACAAATTATGCCAACAAATACATTAAACATTATTTTACTCCTAAGGTTAATCCAAATTAATTTATTTCTATCAAATAAATTAAAATTGCTTTTTTTATTTCTTGTGACAAAAATTAATAAATAGAGAATTATGGAGAAAGTAAAATTGTGTGACAAGCACTTTAACAAGAACCTAGTTCAACTTATGAGATGCATTCGTATCAATGTGATCTTTCAACGTATGACTTTATTTAATGAACATACTATCAATATTGTGGGTTTCTCTCAATTATCTATAAAGATATCATTTAAATTGACATGACAAATCTACTTATGATTCATGGATTACTATAAGAAGCACAACAATTATGCTAATTTCTACTTCATGAAAACATTAAATGATAAATTCATCTTAGTTAATTTTTTTTAATTAGGGCAAATTTTATAGAATTTTGAAAATGCATACTCATCAAAATTTGGTCACCCCAAACATTTTTTTTTTTCCCAAACTTGATTGAAGTTTTGTTAATTTTAGATTTCTTTTTATATTGTAAACCTTGATTATTATTAAATTTTATATTCACTCAACTTTCTTGTGAAATTTCAAATTTTAATGATTATTACAATTTTAGTTAAAATGAAATAAGTGTGGTGTTTTTGCATCAAAGATGACAAATCTTTGCTAAAATTGAAAGTTGGTAAACCTACAAATTGTAGTTTTTTATATGTTTCATTATGCACCTCATCTCATGTTGAATTTGTAAATTTTGGACGGTAGTGCAATCTGCATCATGTTTAATATTTTAATATAATACATAATGGCTAATTATTTTCATAGAATAATTTTGGCGATATTATGCTTGCATATTTCCCAAAAAGCTAGATGCATTTTATTTAGGAAAAGAGGAAAATGTCCTTAGATACTTTGTATATAAAAGTAACGATATCTTACCATCTCTGAATTGATCTCAGATGTTGAAATATTGCTCCTGCTATTGCTGTCATCACGACCAAAAATGAATGTCCTGATGGAAATAGATCCTTGTTTATGTGATGATGGAAGTGAATTACTTGTTCGATTGAGAAAAGAAGACTGCAAAGCAAATAGGTAGGATGATACTCAGAATAAGCATTTAGTATAAGACAACCGAGATAAGTTAAAAGAACTAAGGGGCCGTTTGAGATTATTTTTATCTTTTATTTTGAATTTTATTTTATCTATGTTTTGTTTTATAGTTATTTTTAAAAACACTCAAAATATCTCAAAATTATTTCGAGTATTTTTAAAAACATAATAAATAATTTTTTTTAAATATAATATAAAAATAAAAACAAAATAAAATTGACCCCAAACAGCCCCTAAATATATGACATTTAATAGTAGGAATTATTCCATTTTCACCTTAGAGATTTAAATTTTTTACTTATTAGCATTAGAATAACACTGTACAGTAAAAATTAATTGCTATGAAAAGTTATTGTGCTTCTTTAGATTATGCTGCCTCTTACCAAGCTATCAAAGGAAAGAATTTTTAGATTTAACCCTAAATAGCACAATTGCACAAGTAAATTGCAGTACAAGGGATAACATAATGGCCTAGTTGTAACAAGTTTAACAGAGCATACTAACGGCTGGAGACAGATCATGCACCATCCAAAATGACAAGCATACTGCTTTGTTACTTTCAAATTTAACACTTGTCTACAAAAGAAATAGAAATTAACGAGCAAAGGTCATTTATCAAACTTTGATAACTTACCTTCGAAGAACCATTGCTGCCTCCAGACAATGCAAGAGAATCAAAGAGAGCTGCTGGATTGCAAAAGACTAATAATTAATAAAAAAATTGACCACTGTTAACAGTTGAAACTGATAAAAAAAAGAGAGAGATATACAAGGTTTGCTTACGTGCAGAAGATTTCCCTCTCTTCTTGGTACTTGGAGCAATGTTCAGTTTCTTTATTTGACTGAAAAATTCTCGAGAACTTTCATCTTCTACTGGAGATATCAAGGAGGGTTCCTCCTGTAGAATTTGAATGGGCAGAATTATTTTGACTTAAATACCGCATTTTGAGTCAACACAAGCTTATCATTGTGTTTTCATTTTTTTAGTCCGGTTTGCTCAGCTAGACTTCAATAATTACCAAGCAGTGTTGATAATGTATTTTCCTATTTATCATACAAATGTGTAAGTTAAGAGGACTAACAGAAGCATATACACAGTCGGACACCTGGATATATTGACCTAAGTTAATACGCATGAGAATGAAATCAATAGCACGGTGAAAATAACAACTTTCCGCAAGAAAAAACCATTGGGTGGTGTTATGGTTATAGAAGGCTTCGTAGGAGGCTTTAAATTAGAATAAACAAAAATAAAGTTAAAAAAATTAGCATCTCATAAAGAATTTGGAAAAAAAATTTGGTTGCTTTGCTTTTTAAAAAGCAGCCAAAAAATAATCATAATTATGCTTGGTTATTATTATTTTTAGCTATTTTTCAGAAAATTTTATGGTAAAAATTTTTTTTGAGAATCAGCATTATTAGAATGTGGTGTCTATTAAAAAATTAATATTTGAATTTTCAAAAAAAAAAAAAAAACTGTAACACACCCGTAATAATTTTTTAAAAAGATACTTTTTTTCATAATAGTTTTACAATCAATTTTTCAAAAAAATTATTGTTATCTCAAATAGACTCTTAATCAAATAATTCAAGAAGAAATCCATCTAACGTTCATGAACTCTATTAACCTGCCAATGCAAACATGGACTACAATTGAAGGATCACAAATTTACACCGAAAGCAAAAAAGCAAGAATATGCTGATTCAGACGACGGGGAAATATCTCACAGCTTGTACTAAATGAAAAATACCACAGAAAAATATTTTGAGTTCTGCACTAGAATGGCTAGGTATACACATGATCTGTGAAAGAGAAGGTGATAATCTTTCACGTGTAAGCACTCCAACAATATGGTCACCTTGACAAACATATATAAAATGATAAGGAGACTGTGAAACAGAAGTATCACTATAAATTTATTAAGCCCAAGTAAAATAAAATAAAAATCTATCAAACACAAAACTATAATGTATGCCCAAATTTGAGGACAACTACTTCATAAGTACCATTTCCATAATCAATATGTGACAACAAAATAAGGGAATTGCAAGGTTGTCAATTTTGGACAGCTCATTATATTAATATTAGTGAATCAGTTATTGAGTGAAATCTAGCATGATACATGGACCGTAGAAATTTCAAAACAAATTCAAACTACAGAGAGATCTACAATATGCACTTGACAAAATGTTATCACTTCCACCTTCATTAATAAATAGATGAACATTCAAATTAAACTGATTGCTCAGATTACAATTTTACTAACAGATATGATAAAGGGATTTATTAAATGAGAATTTGACATATAATAGAACACAATGGAGAGAAGGATTCATGTAGCCGACCCCACCTAGTGGGATTAAGGCTTGTTGTTGTTATTATTGTATATGATAAAGGGATTTGAGATGCAAATATGAGTGTTCCAAGTCAGCAATGGACGATTAAGCAAGACACAATTCTACTGCTTCAAGTTGCCAGAATATCCATGAATAATTATTACTACGGGAAGGAGTATCTCGTCCAAACTCAAACAGAAAAACAGTAGTGAAATTAAAAATTTCAAAGAAGATCACTTACATGATGCTTAAGAATATGATGACGAAAAAGATTCTTTTCTGTCTCTTCATCATCTGATGGTATGTATGCATCGTTCGCATCAGTAAACATGTGAGAAATCATTTGTTTAGCCTTTTTCAAGCTTTCACGAGATTTATCAATAGGATGATTCTTATGCAAGATATCATCATCACCATCATTGCCTTCATCATCATTATCACTCTCATCATAATTATCATAATCGACATGAATTAATGCTGGTTTTCCGATTCCTTGACGACCAGATTTTAACTTTTGGAGAACGTTGTCAGTTTCAGCAGCATCCTGTAGCTCAAGCCACTTCTGATGAAGTTCCTTGCGTTTCTCTTGGTCAATTGGTGCCTCCTCATAGCCCGTAGCAATCAGGTCACCAAGTTCATGTTCATCAAAATCATTTTCCTCTTCATTTTCTTGAAACCTCAATAAATCACAATCGCTATCATCTTCTTCTTCAGCCTCATCATCAAGAAAAGCTTTTGCAAGACCATCTTTAGGAGATGAGTCCTTGTTCAAAACATCGCAAAAACTAGGACTAATGTTTTCCTTGTCATTTTCTTCTTCTGATGACGAACTGAATGAAATGCCATCAAGTATCATAATTCAGAATAACATGCGATGCAGTGGTTCTTGACAGACTTTGTGTTATATATATATATATATATAAGGATTATTTAGAATGAAAAAAAGTAAGCAACAATTATTTTACGCATTCATAGGATGAAGGGACGAAAATACAAAAGCAATTTCAATGTTTTTAACTCTTTCCGTAGAAGGTATTGGACAGTGTTGTGACGTTTTCATGCTGAAACAGCCGTAAAAGATGGTAGAAAATTTTAAAATTGTCTTACGTCCAAGATTACTGAATAAAATGCTTTATTGGGATTTAGCCTTTGTTGTGTAATATCATTGATGTTGTCCAGATCTTTACATCAAATCACGCACCAGATTTAACCCAATCCCTGAAACTTAAAAAAAATGCTAAAAATAGGAATCCAAAAACTTCAGAAATTAATTACAGGTCTATAAGAACTTTAATCTTAAAGAAATGTGATAGAATCGAAATGCCATGCTCGCCCAACAGATTCCATCAACACAAATCATCCAAATCTGAGTTGGAATGACTTCAAATACTAAAATTTGTAATTATGATTAAAAAATTCCAAAAATTATTTGGGGGATCAAATGACCTCCAACTTGTGTGTTTAGAACAAATAAGTGTCTCGATGAAACAATTCTGATGACACAAACAAGCTAAACCAAACAAGTTGGGTACCAAACATAATGAACCGGATCAAACTTGTTTGTTCCAAGGGGGATAGTTAACCGCACTTTCTTCCTCACTCTTGTAAGCATCCTGCAAACACCTAGGCGGCAGGAGGCAGCCATGTGCAATTGGCCAATCCCTAAATGCTTTTGATGCCGAGAATCCAATCTAGTATTGTCTGAAACGAGTTCCAAACTGCAAGCAATGTCAATTAAAATCTAAACTTCAGAAGCTTTTGCAATATTTAGAAGCGATGAAATCTGTATTGTTCTTAGCATTGGATTACTTGAGAAGATGATCATTTAAGCTTAAAATGGAAGACCTTCGATAGTCATTTTTCAATTGCCTTAAGTTGGCAACTTACATAATTTAATTATAAGCCTTTGATTCACAAATTATTTTCTAAGTCAATTTTATTTGATTTAAACAAAAAATTCCATACCAATATTTATTTTTCAATGGAATGATCAAAATTTGCAATTTGTCAACTCAGTTGGACTAGTGATATTAAGAAATTCAAAATAATACCCTCTACACACCGATTGAAGAAATTGTTGGTCTATAGCTACATTTTGGTTAGCATCATCAACAACTAACAACCTATTAGGAAAACTCAAGGATAGGATTATTAATCCACTTTTTGAAATAAAAGGGGACGATTTGGGTTGTCTAATTTGAAGCATTATGTTAGTAGATTCTAATACAAAGGGCAAAAATATCCTTACTAAAATATATAAATTAACTATATTTCTATACAATATGGACAAAGTCTAACAAATAGAAAAAGCAAAAAAATCATAAAAATTTCCATAGCTCGAACTTCTATTTGGAACCTCCAATCAATTGTTTATGGTGCTTCACCTTGCAAACTTCTCCTTTGCCTCCTTAGTTGCTTGATCTTCTCTCCTTTGATGCCTTCTCATGCAACCATCTCCATTCATCCACCCAACACTAATCTATTGACCTACATGTGTTCCACGTGACTATGCAATCAAATATGACAGAGGTGATTGAGAATGATTGAAATGTTTAGAGCAATGCACAAACTAGGGAATTAAGAAGCATGACACTAACTAAATTTGACTAATCATTACTTGCACTGTGAGGTAAACTTTATTAATGAGTTCTGTGGGCTCTAAAAATTCGCCACCGACCTCTTTGATGAAAAGAATGTTTATGTTGTAATTTTGAAGCGAATGGAATAGTAGATAAGACACTATCCGGAGATTTACCGTCATTTGTGAAGACTTTAGATTGGTTCCAATATAAGCATAAGCATATAGTTAATTACTCTCTGAGAGATAACTTTCGATTAAAGAAACGCTTAATGCGTAGCTTATAAGAATAGATGTAGGAATTTTGTAATTTAGATTTATGAAATTCATTATATTTAACTTAAAGAGGATGGTTAGGAGAACGATAACGCGCCCAATCTAGATCCCATGGTCATTATCCCGCGTCGAATCCCTACCTACTTCCAAAGGAGATGATCCAACCTGACAAAGATTCTTGTCGCCATGGGTTGCGTCATCCAAGAAAATCTTGTAAACCCGGGATAGTATTTGTCTAAGGAGATAAGTTTAAATCCACCTTGACCAATGAGGGAGTTTTGCCCTATCAGTATACCCTATTCACAATCATGACAAAAGATAGAGCATCTGAAGGCCGTGATCATAATATAATGATGTTATTTGGAGGCATCCATCGGGACTCTGGCCATAATCATATGGAATCCATCGCAAATCGCAATCAGACGCCACTACGGGCATGAGATTTAGAGAAACATAATTATGACTTGATTAATTCTTTTTATAAAGCTAAGATTTTCTTAATTTGTCATCTATGACAAACAATTGTGAAATGTAGATTGAGTTTTAACTTTAAGTTCCTTAAAGATTGAATTTCACTTAAACATTTATAGCTTAATGATATTTTAAATTCTGCCTTTAGATTGATATTCAATCTAAGTTAATTCTTAGAAATTGTAATCATATTTTGAAAGTATCCCCAATTAAAATTTTCATTTAACACAACCATCATTGTGGTATTTATTTCGTTGTTGATCACGTCATTTCTATTAATTTAATAATAGAGAATCGATCTATTATAACAAAAATTACCGATGTTTTATTGGATTGAAGATATTATAATATAATTATTGGATTTTTTTAATTTTGTCCTGCTACCCAAGATCAAAACCAAAACGCAAAGATCCTCATACACTAAAGCAAGCATTCATGTGGTGTACTTTTAAGTTGCTTGCATAATTTTAAGATATTGAATTTGAGTTTTAATCATATTTTATAATGCATGGAAGAGTTCAATCGAAGTCTTAATTAACATCTTTTGTTCGCTTGTACAATGTGTTTCGAATCTAATAACGTAAAGTGTTTTAACTCCTATTCAATTGTTTGCATTAGATAAATATCTAACATGTTGTAGACTATTGTTAGTCAACTAATTGAAAGTCCAATCTTATCCCAACAGCTTAATATATTAAACTTAGTTCAATTATTGGTCTTATTAGTCGTTTAAGCTTCAAAGATTCTTCTTTAACTATTTCATTTGTTCACATGTTCGCCGTGAGCGCTAGTCTTCATAGATCTCATAGTCATGTCTTAAAGAGTCTTTCAAACCCACCACGCTTAAGAAAGCGTGCATAGGCCTTCAAATACTTGTAATTTTAATTCATAATTTTATTTTGAGCTTAGTTCATTTTGTGTTAAATTGATCATGTTCCTTATCAATTTGAATTTCGACCTCCGACGTGCAGGTAGGCGCATCGATGTTATAATCTTCCTACTACGCTTAAAGAAGATATAGTCAAGTCATGACTCACGCTTAAGATCTTCTAAACCCATCACGCTTAAAAAAACGTGCATGAGCCTTCAATACATGTAAAAAAATACAAATTTCTCTGTCACGCTAAAAAAAAAGACGTATCTTATGGTAAATATAAGCTTCGAGCGAGCACGGGTGTGCACGAGGGTATGCAGAGGTGCTCACTGGCGCGCGGGGCATAGGTCGTGGGTCACGGTCAAGCGTCGCGGGCTACGGGCACAGGCTGCAGACGCGAGATGCAGGACACGGGCTGCGGGTGCGACGCGGGAGTGCCGACGCGGGAGTGCCGAGCGTGAACAATAACAGGACGGAGGTTTCACCTGCGGAGACGAACACTGGTGTCGCGCGTGACCAGCTACGGAATTTCACCGGAAGATGGGCTTCGGCTGCTGTGAGAGACAGACGGGAGAGTTTCGTTCCATGCGTGAGGGAGCTTGGGAAAGGAAATGCAGGCTGAGGGTTTGGGAGAGTAGGAAAAATTAGGTTTAGGATTTTAAGGAGGGTATTTATAAAATATATTTTATTTGCCCTAATTTGAATTTTCGTACCGACATCGTCACATAGATAATATATGTCAATTTTAAGTTCTCGACGTTTTGACGCGATCAAGTATGATAGTTTAGTTGTCGTTTAACGAATTCAATTCAAATTTACGTCGTCGTCGAAATTCGCACAAACTCATCTGAATTGAGCGTGGATAGTCTCATTTAATAGGTTTCGGTGTTTTGACACTAACGGCAAGATTAATTTCACAAACAAAGATCTTTTGGGCATTGTCACGGCTTTCCAACCTCGATATGCGTGTGGGCGCATCGACAGCCCTCCTTGATCGATCGACCGTCGAATTATGCAAGATACATATTATGATCAATTTACATCAACGAATGGTGTAGTCGTCATCGATCAAGATCATTGATTGATTTTCAATGTCGCATTTTAACTCGATTTGCGTCAGTTCGTCAATTCACCTTCGCGACTTGACTTATGGCGCATGTATAGAGGTCAACAAGTTCAAAATGTCACAATTGGTTAAAAAGAACTAGATTGATTGGCGATTTAAAATCACTCAAAATATAGCACCTTCATAAAATAAACTTCACCGTGTGTTTAGAGCATTGAATTATAAAGGGAAGACCTCCCCGGATGATTCGATGGATCATAAAAAAGAATACATGGACAATTTCACATAAATCGAAGTGGTGATGCTTACATAGCCATTGAAATAGTCCAAATAGAGTTCATTCATGAAATGGGCTGCATAAATGTGTACATCGCTAAAATCAACCAAAAAAGACCTCTTACAATTGATTCAATCAAATAGGATGTCGATGATGAGCTATAGACAAATATAATGTGAATCAAGCCAAAATTGCTAATGACTATAGTTGAAACAACTTAATGGTGTTGTTTGCAAAACAAACTGCACCAGAGTATTCATAACATCAAAATCATACAATAATGACACCCATATTATTAGATCATAGAACAAGAAAATTCGTGAAAATCATGTGCATTTGATGTAATGGCATGCAATTCAAAAATCATGCAAATGATGAATTTCATGGGCAAAACATTAATACATATTATAAAAAAATCTTAAAATTTAATCAATTAAAGAAATTAATTTAAAACTAATTTAAATTATGTTATATATATTAATCAAATATTGTTATTATCTAATCAAATAAAATTGAGTTTACACTAACTAAAACTAATGTATAAATAAATTTATTCAAATAATAAATAAAAAATTCAAAATTTTTTGAATCCTCATATATTAAAATCTCATGAGAACCGTATAAAGGAAGTCAACAACTATCCATCATGTGCCATCTCATTTCATTTGATACATTTTTTTGGGAAATTCACCTACTACATCTAAATAAATAAATAAATAAATAAATTTTCAATTCAAAATAAATAATTAAATTTTAAAATTGATTATTTAAAATTTATAAGTTTGAATTTAACTTTGAGAACATGTATTAGGCTAATAATTACCAAAAAAATAGAAGGTAAAAGGCATTGATGAAGGTAATTAGCAACTTTTTCTATTAATGGCCATACACCCCATTTTTTCTCTAAAATTTTACTCTCTATTTTTGAATGATGACCATTGTAACATTTATAAATAGGGCTCATAGATAATAAAATTTCTCAGTTTTTGAATGATAATTTTTTAAAAAACTTCTATCAAATTGTGTTAGTCTTTGGTAGACTAGCTTGACCTTTCTTTAATAGGTTTGGTTGTTTATCCTATAAATGCTTTAATGCCCTCTCAAAACTTCTTATCCACTTTCACATCTTTTCCATGCTAACTAGCATCTAAGCCAAACCATCCACTCCAAAACCTTCCTTAAAACTCACAACCCAAACTAGGTTAATAATTCCTAATCTTATTCTCCACATCACTTCAATGCATTTAAACCTCCCCAAACCCCACTAAATATTTCAAATCATAAGTTCATATCTTAAAGTAGCCCTTCACCAAAATTTTGATTTTCTCTCTACAAAATCACCCTAAGAGCCTCACCCTTACCAACAACTACAAATCATTAATTTACATTCTAAGATAATCAACCATAATTTTTCAAACTAATCTTCCAGATCAATCGGAATTAGCCCAAATTAGACAAATTTTATCATTCCTTCCACCAAAATCCCTCATATCTCTTTTATAAACTCGAAATCATTTATTGAGATATGAAATTAAACCCACATACATATTCAGCCACTAATCCCACCAAAACGGTCTTCTACAATCATAATTAAAAATCACAAAATAGTGCATTAAAAAGAATCTTCTCCTTGAAATTGTAAATTGAAAAGGGAGGCTTTAGTTGCTAGCAAACAACAAAAGATGTTGCTAGATTTCTATGAAAATCACTTAATTGGACAAAGTTCTAAAACAATCTCAGTTGAATTAAAATAGCAGGATATCTTCTTAGATGTTTATTTGATCTAGTAAGCAGGTGAATAAGAAATTATATTTTTGTTGGAGAAGAAGAAATGATAAATCAAATTGAAATGAATATCATATAAAAATGATTTCATCATTTTATATTCACGTGTGTGCATGCATGTTAGAAGATTAACAAAACAATTGAAATTGTATATCTCATTTGCTTATATTGATATTCAATCAAGCCAATGATGCTATAAAATTGATTCAATATGAAAGCATGCCTCTTTTTTTAGAACATGCTTAAAGATAGAACTTTGACCATGGCCAAGCGATTGGAATTTGGATTGGTACTAAAAACTAGGTCATTTTTAAAAAGAAGAATTTGAGAATATTCCTTTTTTTGTCATTATCATACATTTGGAAGTGATGTTTATCATTTCATTGAAGTCTATAATAATAGTAATAATAATAATAATAATAATAGGGGCCGAATGCTCCCTTGACCTTCAATATGAATGTCCCATGGAGGGCGTGGGGTTATATGATTCTCCATTTTGTCAAATAAAAAAACCTAAATCAAGCCAACAACCCCCACACCTCCTCATTCCTCTCACTCCAAAGCTTAAAAGCCTAATACAATCTTATAAATAGCAACTTGATGATGTTATCAATAACTTGGCTTAATCTACGAATCACCATGGGTTAAAGAATCTAATAAATCATGTTTACTGATATAATAATACTAATCATCTAAACCTAAAGTGTGCATGTAATGCAAAGAATTTCATCCAAGAGATAGTGAATGATGTCTTAAAGGCAAATCCATTTATCCAAAGTGATAAATTGCAAAATCATTAACATCATCAAGGAGGACATTAAATTTCCAAATCTCTTACAAGAAAGTTATATTTGAAATAAAATGAAAGTTTTCAGGCCACTTTGCCTATACAGCAAAGTTATATGTCCCACTTAACCACTTTGATTCTCTTAATAAGGACACGAGTTGACAAGATTGAAAGATAAATAATTAACTTTTTTCTTTTACATTTGCAAACGACTAGCAAAGGCCTTAATTAAAAAATCCATATTCAGAACGAAAAACTCTATATATATATATATATAATCTAAAATATGATAATGAGTCATAACCATAAAACTAATCTTCAATGCTTAAAATAGAGTTGATAGGATCTGCAACGTGATAAATCATAAATGAACTAAAATCACATACCAATCATGAACCTGATTTTATATGTTAATTAAATTGAGTTGACAAAGTCCTGAACTATAAAATAAATGCAATTAACATAAATAGATTGATGATAATTGTGTAGAATAAATATCTCAACTGAATAAGCTATTACATCAAAATATATTTAAAATTTTAAGTTAAATCAATTAAAACCAAAATATCAAAGAAAAATGCAAAGACTTGATGAAATAAAACTTAAAATATTCAAATAAAATTCATCAATCAAAATGCTTAAAGTAAAAAAGTCATCCACTCTCTCGCTCTCTCTACAAATGTTTGTTGAAGATGACACACAACAACAACAAGCCTTAATCCCACTAGGTGGGGTCGGCTACATGAATCCTTAATCGTGTCCTATTATGTGTCAAATTTTCATTTAATTCAAGTATACTAAGATCATTTTTATACATCTTAAAAGTCTTTGGTCTACCTCTACCTTTCTTAACATAAGACAAATCTAAATCTACTCTCCTAATCAAAATCAATACGCTTTATGTAAACCATCAAGGCAACTCTCCTAATCTTATCAATGAGCTACTCAACTTTTCAACATACTCATTTTGCATTCTATCTCAAGAGTAAAGCCACTCATCCAAGCATCCTCATCTGTAAAAAATTTTAGTCTTATGCTTCTCTTTTATTGGCCAACATTCTGCACCATAAGTCATTGTTGAAGATGACAATGTAAAAAAAAAACTCTAACTCATAAAGAAGTCAATATCAAATTAAATGTATCATTATGTTCACTCTCAAATAATCTCACACCAATAAGGGCATAATCTATCCTCTATTCACATGACTTTTCTATTAAATGGTGTTACATAAAATTGCAATTACAATCAAAACACCTAACCAAGTGATTTGCAACTAAATAACACCATTAAATTACACAATTATAACCAATAAGTTTTTCAATGACTTTGCTCATTTAGTCATGAATTATAAAGTGCACTTGATAGGACACAAAACCCTTTGTTAGCTAAGATCGACTTATATTGTCCCCTTAAACAAACAATCATCTTAGGTCTATGAGGTGTCCTTGAACGAAGCAACCAATGGTTACTGATAAGGAACTCTTCGATCAAATTGGGTTGATTATCTCCTTTGACTAAATAGACCAATGACCATGATAGCCTAAACGATGGAACCATGAGATTTTGTTTGACCTTGTCATCATTCCTCCCAACATTCGCTTTAAATTAATGATGATGAATTTCTTAATTTCAAGCTTCTTTTAGTACTACTATCCATTAAGCAAGCAACCTAATGACTAGCCTTAATTAAAAGTTTTTTCTCACCATTGAAAGAGGTACTGTAAATGATTATGCCTATAGAAAATCTAAAACAGATCTAAAGTCCTCACAAACTTATCTACAAACTTATATGCCTTTTGAAAATTTGATTGATAAACCAAACTCTCCTCATCAAGAAGTCTAACGTGAATTTTTGGAGCCCACAATGTCTTTGATGACTATAAAGAAGCAATATAAAAAAGACATTTCCTGTAGTTTCTATTGAATCTAACATTCAAAATTTCCAGAATTCAACTCAAATCACTACTGATATTCACACAACTTTGAAATCCAATTTCAACTTGGGAAAAATCCCAACAAAACTTTGTTAATAAGTAAAATAAGATATTATTAGAATCTATCATCTATCTTCCTATCCTCGAGTTGGTAGTAGCTGATGTTTCTGATAACTGTAATGAAGCATTGATAAACAGACATTTCCATATATTACTATTGAATCTAATATTCAAAATTTTTAAAATTCAACTCAAATCACTACTGATGTTCTTAAGACCACTGCTTCATCTCCTCAACTATCTTTTATGCATGAATTTAATTTTAAAGTCATTCATCTTGATTTAGTTGTTAATAAGTCTAAATTTCTAAACCATTCTACTAATAAGCTATAATTAGATGAAGCTAACTTTGCCAGTGATTAAGTAACCTCCTCTATTTTGGTGCCAAATTATATGGCATTCATACGATATCATCAAATAATACAAGTTGAATATTCCATAAAATAAAAATAAGGTCCATGATATCTAGATTTTGTGAGCATTGAATTGATTAATGACACTAGGTAATATAACTCCCTTTGTGATTGACATGGTGAATCAATTGGAAAAGTAGAGGTCCTTAGGGATTCTAATTCTACTAATAATTTTACTTTGGAGGTTATTCTCCCTTCTTTGGCACCTTCTCCACTAAGTTTACATCTTGTTCCTACTATCAATCACTTATTTATTGATGGTGACTCACCACTTGAAATTTTGAGAAACTTCACTCTCTAATCTCAAGCTTATGTGAACTTGGACAAGCTTATATCAGGGGTGAGAGCTACATCATCCTTTTTCCTACGTGGAACCACAAGATCACTGACTAAAAATCAATGCTAGGTTGTTGTTTCTCCTCCTATACATTATTAGAAGCTTGGATACTTTAATCTCATTTGTCTTTTTTCCTCTAATAAAAATTGCTATAATTTGTTTTATATATTTAATCTATATAAATGTTCTCATTTTCTTTTGTGATTTATGTGTATTTTGAACCCAATGGGGTGGGTAGGCCACTGGATAATGTCTTGACTAGACTATAGAAATTTCAACCTTTTTTTTTGTAATTTTCCATTTTATATAAAGAAATTCATTTTTTTTTTTTTTGTAAGTGTTGAACATCTTATAAAGGGAGAGTAACAAATTGAGAAAGAAGAGACACTACAAAGGTTAGATAATATTATATTAAGAGCTTGTGAAGTTTAAGGAAGACTCATAAAATTATGCATCTAAAGATCACATGTAAGGCTTTCGTATTATTGCAAGAGATACTAAATAGAAACAAGTGTTGAAGATCCTACCAAGGGAGAAGAACAAAAGTAAGAAAGAAAAGATGCCTCGAATAAAGGTAAGATAATATTATATCAAGAGTATGTGGAATTTAAGAAAGAAAAGAACTAGAATAAAAATGATGAGTCATCAAATTTAAAGAAAATATATAATATTTATTGATTATTATGGAAGATGCTAAATGAATAACGAGGGAAGTGAGGAATGAGATGTTTGTTGCGGAGATGATATTAGATAAATGAAAGATAAGAAATTCATGCTTTTAATTATAAAGCTGAAATAAAATAAAAAAAGAACAAAATCATTAGCAGGAGTTACAAATATTGAATCAAGTAGCATTCCTAGAGTTGAATGAAATATTTTGAAATAAAAATGCCTGTGATTGAATAATAAAGTTGATAAGGATCTTATGTCACTAGTTCTCCTATTTGAAATGCATGCTTCCTCCACATAAATACAAATAAAATTATTGTTTGTACAAACAGATTAATAAACCCTATTGATTTGATAAAGCCAAAAATGAGTTAATGATATGAGTGAACATATAGTTGCACTAAAATCTGAAGCGCATTTAAAGTAATAGAGAGTAAAAAAAAAGCTAATTCTGATGATACGGGACTTCTTTCATGATCACCTAACAATTAAGACGGTGCAAAATATAGAGTTACTAATTTTGGTATTTCTAAAAGAAAGCATATAAAGACCAAATGAAACTTCCTAAAATGCAACAAGCAAACACAATTAACCAGTCTTTTGAAAAAAATTTGATGAAATGAACATCATAGCATGCTTAATGCACTTACACGTCATAATCACTGGAGTTGGCATCACTATCAACGTTGCCATCATCATCAATATTGAAGTTAGAGGTAGGTTGGTATGAAGGAGGACTAACTTCCTGAGTATTTAACAGGCTATCAACTCCAGTGCTTAACTGGTCAGCACTTTTGTCTGCCTACAGTCAATGTTACAGTTACAACAATAGTTCCTGCATGAATTGTTGAAAAACAGTAATTTCCTTACTTTAAATAACAGGCTACCTGTGTATCATTAGTTAGATTCTTATCTGTGCCTTCGGAGCCAACATCAAAGGCCTGCACTTATCAAGAAAGGGAACACTTTATTTCCATACCACTTGCAAAGTAAGATTTAAACACACAAGTTATAACACATAAAACAATAATTAAGATAGATTAAACAGAACTAAATTAGCCATAAAATGTATAATCATATAGACTTTCTGTTATGAGCCTTAATCATCTAAAATTAAACCCAATAAACCAGCGTTTTACAAAATTCAACTAAAGGGTATAGATGAAAGCATCATGACTGAGCGGTGCGGCTTCAAAGATGCAACATCAGCTATTAGAGCAAATATACGTGCAATAGTAAACAAGAAAGGTCTATTCAGTAAATTACCAGTTCAATTATACCATAACAAAAATAAGCATTATTTCTATGGAAAAGAGTACATCTCATTTTAAGGAGGGTAATATATATTTCTTAGCATATCAATTCAATTTACAATCCATATATATCATCTTTTAATAGCAGTATTTCCCAATATAAAGTGGGCAGTTTTCTCCCATATGATAGAAAAATGCAGGCAGTCTTTAAAAGAATGCAGTCATCGGAATAGATTATTTAGATCCACCCCACATAAAACATAGTCCTTGACTCATGTAAGTTTATGAACTAACACTATTGGAAAATCAAGTAGTACATACGACAATAAACATCTTAAATAGCAATATCCTAACTTTTTGAGGCACGGGCTTTATGAATCCTCATCCAACATCCCATTAGTGTTGGATTAGATGTAAACTTAACATCAAAATAAAAGTTTCATAATAAAACCCGAGAAAATAATCAGGAGACTTACCTCATTTGCATTCCTAATAGTTTCTTTTATGTCACTTTTGTCGTTCACTAGGTTCAAGTTACAATCACTCCCCGCAGCACAATCAGCATCGACAACAGAAGACAGTGAACTAAGAATGTTACAACTACAACCCAAAACAAAAACCTTTCAGTTCGGATCAAAACATTTAAAGATAATTTATGAGCATTATTAGCAACAGCAGAAGCAAGTTATATATCAAATAAACCTTTTCAACATTTCTAGCTTCCTGAGACGGATCTTCTCTAATACTGAAGATATTGGCTTCTGAATGAGCTGAACAGGCTTAAACGATGCATCCCTGGTTTCTGCACCGTAATTTCACTATCATTTTAAGCATTCATACAGTTCTCAAAATTCTTGGAAATGCCTGAATATGGCTAGTTTGTTACCTCGCAGAAGCCTCTGTGATTCAGCATGTAGGTGCTCCAACTCTGCCTTCCTTGCCTGCAACAAATGATTTCGTCATGACAAAACGAGTACAATCTTCAAATGTGCAATATTATCAAAAACAATATATTAATATTAAAATCAACAAAAATTATTCACAAACCTTCTCAAGCCTTTTTCTTTCCCGAACAGATTCCTTCGGCTTCCCATCCGGCTCTTCGAGCTTCCTATGCTTCCCTTTTTTCATTCTCCTCGTATTCAGATCTTCCTCTCCATCTTCCAAACTAAGTTTCCTCTTCACATTCTTTTCCTTCTCTAATTCCTCCCCGACCACTTCCTCTTCATCATTTCCATCCCCAACTTCATTAGCCTCCACCAACATCTCTTTACTACTCCGATATGCAAACAAAGGATCCAACTCTGGCGCAGACCCCGTTTCCTCGCCGAAACCCTCATTCTCCATCGCATCGGAGGAACCCCTTCGAACCTCACTAGTTTCCGGGAAACTGGGTGAGATCGGCATGGTCGAAGCATTCGTAATCTATGGCTCGCCAATGGCTGCGGAAGAGAAGTAGATGCAGCCTTCCTGAGGCGCTTGAGCTTTGGTTTGGGGAGGGAAGAAGATGGCTTCTCTGGTGCGGGAAGGGCCAGGTCGTCGTCTTCGCCAAAGCTCTCCATTACAATGGTAGATAGCTGAATGATCGACATGAAAGGGATGGACACTGAGGGGCTGTTTGGTCGCAGGAATTGAGTAGGATTTAAGCCGGATTTAACTTAAATCCAGCCAAACGGTATTTTTGAACAAGTTAAATCCACTGATTTGTATAATACGCTAAAGCCGCACAACGTTAAATCCAGATTTACTAAATCCTGTTGGTAGGCGGAGACGTTTTCTCAACAATCAACTATTTCTTATGGGAACAGAGCGGAAGGAGGAGAAATACGGAGCTTCGGAGGCCGCCTTCTTCTTCGGAACTGCGAATCCAGTCCGTCGTTGCCTCCGCTTCGGTAGCGCTTCGAGCAGGAGAGATCGATCTCTAGGGTTTTCGAACTTCTGAGAAGTAAAAGGCTCCAAAACGCCTACCGGGCGGCCCAAACATTAGAGAGAGAGAGAGGGGAAGTTTTGGCGCCAAAACTCAAAAAAATATATATTGGCCTGGTAACTGGTAAGCCTATGGTGTGTGCCTGGATTGGGTCGGTCCGGACCGTCCGGTTTGTTTTAATCCTAATTCCGATTCGGCCCGAAAATAAGAACTGAATATTTATATAAGCAAATCCGTGCACTTAATAAATAGCTAAATACATATTTATATAAAACTTATTTTATGTTATTTAATTAAAATAATTAAACAAAATCCAATAAATATTTAAATTTATTTATTTTTAAAAAGTTTGACATATAAATGATATATTTGAACAAGCTCATTTATTGTTTACAGAAAGACATGCTAAGAAACTATATAATTGACTCTATTAATGAATACAGATTTAAGGTATATTTGAGATATTTTTTTGGCTACTTTACTTTTTCAAAAATAAATCAAAAAACAATGCAGCTGCGTTTAGTTATTAGTATTTTGGCTATTTTTTCAAAAAAATAATTTGTGTGAAATGTCAATTTTAAGAATCAAAACTGTTAGTATGTAGTAGCTGTCAGTAAACTACTGTCTGAATTTTCAAAAAAAGCTATTGAGAGCTTTACAATATATAGTTGTCCTAAACAGGTCCTTACTCATTTCATATTTATTTTATGAATATTATCAAATTTTTATATTATGTGCACTTCAAATTTTTTTATATATTATTAAAAATATAATAAAATTTAAATATGTGAATAAAAAATATTAGCTTGCAAATAATAAACATCATAAATAATAAAAGAAACCATGCAACTTTGATATAACTACATAATATATATGTGTATATAGTACTAAGTCTATATACTTCAATTATTGGCATAAAAATAAAACTATTTTGACTCAATTAAAGCTAGATTATGAGTTGAATTCAATAAGAATTTATTAAAAGAGTTTATAAATATTTTAAAACTTTAAAACCCAACTAAATTTTGTTAAGAAAATAAATGAAAAACCTTATATAAGATAATACTTAATCAACTCAATTCAATTAGTCTAGATGAAGCTTATTAACTTATTTATTATGGTCATTACGATCCTAATATATTTAAGTACCCATAAAAAATCATACATGTGATAAGTTATGAGAGTTAAATATATAAGAAAAATATTATGCTACTTAATTTACAGTTAAAAAAAAAAGAATGAATTGACATAAAAAAAAGAGAAATAAAAATTAAATAATTTCATATGATTGTGTTACACTTCAATGATGTTTGGTCAACTGTATTTTTGGTGTAGTATAAAATAAATTCTATGAGTTAAAACTTTCATTGTTTAGTCTATTGCATTTGAAAGTAAAATTTGTCTAAAGTGATATTGGGGGTATCACTTTAGATGGTTATCACTTTAGGCGACAGCATCTGATATCATACAATCTGGGATCAGTTATCACTTTGATATCACTTTAGGCTTTTCTTGTACTATGTTTTGAGAGTTTTTTTGAGATACAGTCTCTAGTTCAAATCTTATTCGGAATTCATCAAATTTAGGTGAATTTTAAATACACAAATTTGAGTAAAAGTGAAACTATCGAACCTAACTACTGCCTGATGCTATCAATTATTGCTCATTATTGTCTGCTACAACAGTCACTATTATAATTGCCCACTGTCCACTGTTGATGCCACCGGCCAATGCCACATATCACCATTTGCACAACTCATAATCTTACTTTACTTTGTATTATTTAGCCAAAAAAAAAAAATCTTGAGTTTTCAATCAAATAACTAAGAGGCTATTTGGATGCTTGAAAAAGGAATACAATATAAAATGAATGTAACATATTTGAATTACTTTACAGTTAAAATTCTATAAATACATGAGTTAGTTATTTCTGTTTGGTAGAATAAATATAACATAAAATATTTTGGCAGTCGATGGTAGGTGCGTTGGAGTTAAGCGGCGGCGGCGGACAAGTTGGGCGGACCGCGATAGGTGGCAGCAGGGTGAGAGGGGGGGTTGTGGCTCTGACAACAATACTTTATACTGACCGATGTATTTAAAATTTACCCAATTCAGGTGATTTTCAAATGCATCAAAATTGACTCTTATAATATATTCTAAATATATCACATTACTTTAAAATTTTATTTCGCACCATGCCAAACACATAGAAAGTTAAAATCCTTTGTATTTACTTTACTTTAAATCAAAAATCATCAAATCAAACAGCTCCTAAAATTATTTAAAATACATTACTTTCACTTTAACTAATTATGTTTACGTTGCACCTCTTATTCAGCCAACTAGGTATACACTTATTACTTCTTGTTGAATATGATTTTTTTAAGCTTATGATTTAAATAGTGCACCAATACCCTATAAAAAAAGGCCCTAATTTTGATGGATATGAAAAATAAATTTCAAATGCTTCAATATTTTTATTTCAATATTCATGTAATTTAGGACAAGGGCCATTTAATTCTGACTATTTTTTTTTTTGTAGTTTAGGACGAATTCATCATTAGATGATATCAAGTTATTAACAATGAATCACAATCCTTCCCTTTCAGATACTCTAAAGTGAGAGTTAAGAGTTCAAACGAAATTATAGACATATAAGGTTGGTTAAGTAGTGTTAATTGGTAAATTATCAATAAATTTAATTGAGCATTTACTTATAATAAGCTTATGACCAAGATTAGTTTTTGGACCTCATTAATTTTTGACGTACAACAACAACAACGAGCCATTCTCGCACCGCGTGGGGTTGGCTACATCAATCCTTTGAATCCATTGTGTCATATTTAAGTTTATTTTATGATTAAACACTTTTTTCAATCATCGTACTTATAATAAGCTTATGACCAAGATTAATTTTTGGACCTCATTATTTTTTGATGTAGTACAACAACAACGAGCCATTCTCAAACCGCGTGAGGTTGGCTACATCAATCCTTTGAATCCATTGTGTCCTATTTAAGTTTATTTTATGATTAAACACTTTTTTCAATCATTGTACTTATAATAAGCTTATGACCAAGATTAGTTTTTGGACCTCATTATTTTTTGACGTACAACAACAACAACGAGCCATTCTCGCATCGCGTGGGGTTGGCTACATCAATCCTTTGAATCCATTGTGTCCTATTTAAGTTTATTTTATGATTAAACACTTTTTCAATCATCGTACTTATAATAAGCTTATGACCAAGATTAATTTTGGACCTCATTATTTTTTACAACAACAACAAAGCCATTCTCGTTTGCTACATCAATCCTTTGAATCCATTGTGTGCTATTTAAATTTATTTTATGATTAAACACTTTTTCAATCATCTACTATAATAACTATGACCAAGATTAGTTTTGGACCTCATTAATTTTTAACAACAACAATACTCATTCTATCTGAGGTTATTCATCAATCCTTGAATATTGTGTCCTATTTAAATGTCAACTTCTCATTTATTCTAATAAAATAATATCATTTTTTATACTACATAATCAAATCTTTTTAAGTTTATCTTTACCTGATATAGATCATTGGACGACTGATATTTTATATTATCAAATCATCTAAAATAATTATCTTTAATCTTATCTACTACTATAACTACTACAACCTTTTCATGAATATATTCATTTCATATTTTATCTCTAAGTGTAAAGCCACTCATCCACTTGAATATCTTCACAATTTTTTACATATTCCGCAAAATACATATACACTTTTATAAGGTATTTTTTTTTAGTTTAGAATATCGATTGTATATAATTGTACGCATCGAAAATACACAAAAAATATATCTACACAACTATATATAACGATAGTACATCACCAAAATTATAAGAAGTGACCACAAAATCATTATATCTAATGTTATAATATTTCATAAAAATTTTGTCGAGTGTGCACTAATGCTTAATGATCCTACAATAACAAACCCTAAAAATAGGATTTCAATGGATTAACAAAGATAGTGATGATAACATAAACCGTACAAATGTAAAAATTGGACAGTGATACAATTTTGTTTGTTTGTATGCAATAAAATCTTCATTTATATAGGCAACAAAGGGGGGAAATCAATAATTGGTAATCAATCTTCCTTCACTGTTCACAATCATGTTCTATTCTGGTAATCATAATTAAGAGAAAATTCCTGTAATTAATAAAATTCCAACCAAAGCACAAAAATACATCAACGAACAGTAATTTAATTAAAAAGGAAAATTAAAATAGCATTGAATTATTGATTCCAAAAACACAAAAAAAATGTAAGGAAAACTAAAGAATGAGAACATTTAAAATTCATTCTGCAATAACAGTCAGCCTGAAAGAATTTAAATCATCTACAAGAACTGTACAAATATTTCTCTACGAATGAATGAAACAAGGTTCACGTCTTCCTATAAGCCAACTCAATACAAAATGATCCGTTATTGGCCATTTAATACATGATATTAAAAAAAAAAAGTAACAGTAAGTTTCAGAGTTAAGTAAAATGTGAGAAGACAGCAAAATGCATGAGCTGTGAATATGCAATGTGTGAGCATCTTCTTACACAGTCATCTGGGCTGGGGAGCAGCAATGATCTGACAAAATCCTGATGATGGTTCAGAGGGAGTGAGAGCAAGACCAGGAATCTTACGCTCGATCGAATATTGGAAGCGATTCGAGCCACCGAAGCTCTCGATTGATCTCATGTACTCCGAGGCATTGTTCTCGATGATGAGAGCATCTTCGAGCTCTCGAACGATATCGATCATGTTCGGACGGTAGGCGGAGAAAGGTTCGATGCAGGCCAGAGCGGCCTCCACCACTCGCCACATCGCTTCTGCATGATAACTACCTTTTATGTTTGGGTCGACCATCTCATCGATCCTTTGCTCCCTGATAAATGGCTTCGCCTGTATCAACATTTTTTTGTTAAGTAGGATTAAGAGAATGCAATGAACTTACAATTTTCATGAAAAGAATATGCATCTTATAAGTAGATCACAAAGATTTCATTCTAAATAATTCAAATCTATAAATTAATCTGTTGATTTTTTGCATTTATAATGTTGTTTATTATTTCATATGTTATTATTAACTAATCCAAAATTTTCTTGGCAATTTCTAATATGTCCCCATAAAGTGGGGGACATTAAAATTATGAAAAATAATAATAACTAGAAAGAATATACAATTAAAAGTAATGCCAAACAATGGATTCTCAAGCTATTCATGCCGAATCATTTAGACACTGATTGTTGAATCCTCATTGCAACATGAAGAAGATGTGAATCCTCAAGCACCCAAAAAGGAATGTAATTCAATATTCAATAGAAACATAACTCACTATTTTATTTATCATAACATGATTTTTATAAAGAATAAGGAGGTGGTTTATAAAAATAATTTGATGACAAAATGAAATACCCCATAACTCACTAATTTAATCAAGCATCATTAATATGTTATTTACGTTTAATTAATAGTAATTAAGTGCTGACAAATATTGGGTTAAAATAACAAAAAAATTTATTCACAATTGGTTAAATGAATGAACATGACTTAAATTGAATGTATGTATATTCAGCTTGGTTCTATATCAGACAAGTGAGCTGTTTGAACGGGAGGCTCTTTTCTTGGTCGAATAATTGAGGTGATTCAGTGTAATTTGCTGCATAAGGTGACTGATCTTTATGGGATGAGCAAAGCATGCATCCTTATCTTCTTGCAGATTGCAAGGCGGAAAAGCAACGGACCAGTTAGGTTTTAATCTATATATTTGGATTTGGTGAACGGAATTTGCGACAAGAGATAAGGACGGAGGTGAGTGATTGAAATCATGAAGAGCAAAAATGAAAAAAAGAAGAAATAGGTGCAAAGATAGATGTGAGAAGAGGGAGATCATATATATATATATATATATATAGAGAGAGAGAGAGAGAGAGAGAGAGAGAGAGAGAGAGTTGGAATGAGATGAGATCAGGGCATAGATGTGGGCGGTATGGATTAACTAGATCGAGAGCAATAGAAAAATAAAAAATGAAATAGAAGAGGTGCCACCGAGAAACAAGACGGACTGAGAATTTGGAAGTGCTATCAACCTCATCTCCTTCCTCCAAAGCAAGGAAACCTCGTAAATCATTTGATGCAACATCTTATATATCTATGTTGCAAGTGATAAGAGCCTTTTGATTATGTCATAGACTTAATTATCTGCTAGCAACCAATAGAATTGACAAGATATGAAGTAATAACGATCGATCACCTAAATACATGATGGTGATTGCACTGATCAATGATTTCAATTAGATGAGTATATTGCTATCAAAACATCTTTAAGTTCCAAATTAAATTATCTTGAAATTAAATTTCAACAAAAATATGAAAATTTGATAAATTGTTAAATATAATATATTCAATTGAAATGAAAATTCATCATTTAAAGAATTAAAGTGAAAGTTCATCCCCCATTCGCAACTATTTATCGGTGCTGAAATTTAAAAAAAAAACTATAGCTCACGAAGAGTCAAAGTCATATCAAATTTATCATTATAGTAACTCTCAAATGACCTCAAGCCACGGACACAACAATTATCACCTGATTGGGTGATTTGAATGCGGTCCTCTGTTCGGGTAGCTTGATCACTTAATAGCCTCATTATATTATAGTCATGATTATAACTCTCTGATGAAATTATTTTACTCCTAAATGACTCCACCATATTATAATTAGGGCAACAACCTGAAGCCTCAATGATTCAGCCCCTTTAGTTGTGAATTATATCATATATTTGACAAAGTACAAATCCATTTGTTAGTGAGAGTTAACATAAAAAATAGACTATGGACGTAAATGAGTCGAATCTTTGTTTTTATTTGGCTCATGTTCGAAATGACTCAAAGTTTCAGTGTTCGTTTTCAACTTGTATTGTTCGAAATGACTCGAAAAAATAATAATCCGAAAAAATAAAGAGGATGAAGGATTTGAACCTGGGTCAATTTTTTGCATAGCAAAAGTTCAAACCACTAAACTATGCTAGCTACTGTAAAATTATTTTATGTACGTATATATATTTTTTTATTTCGAGTTGGAACAAGTAAAATATGATCGAACGAAAGATTGTTCAAGTTCAACTCGCTTCTTAATGAACAAGCCAAACATGGGTCATTTACAAACAATGAGCATTTTTGATAGCCCTACCTTAGACAAACATTCACCCTATGTCTATAAAGTCACCTTTGATGAAAGAACCTATGACTACCGACAATGATTTTTTGCTCACATTAGTTCGACTACCTCCTATGACTTCAGTAGATCAGGGACTATGATAGCTCGAGACAATGGAACCCTTGATTAGGCGCATCATTTTTTCTCCTTCCATCTATTTTAAGTCAAGAGTGGTGAATTTCATAATTCTAAAATAAAAATTGATGCTATTATATGCGAAACAATTAGAAACTTAATTATTAGTCTTCAAACTATAAGAGCTTACACCTATGGAAAATTAAAACCATATCTAAGTCCTTGCAAAATAATGGCAAAATGTCTAGATAATGTTTTATTCATAAATTAATTTGCTTTTCTAAAATTTGATCCGAAATATACAAAACTCTTTTAATGAGAGGTCAGACGCGAATTTTCAGAGCCCTCACAAGGTGCCCTAAAGGCTGCAAGAATGATTAACATACAAAATACCTATCAATAATGCTAATAAATATTTTCACATAAACATTAATGTGAAAATTTTCTCGAGTGTATGGAATTTGATTTGTGTTAGCTTATAGTTCATAGGTCATTCTTGCATAGTTTATGCTTGCTTGATTGCTAGAGATAATGATTTTGTTACTAAGGTTACAAGTTTCAATTAGCCAAGAGTCATTCATTGGAGATAACTATTAAGCACCTTTTCTATTAATTTTCTTCATCTAACTTTGATATATTCGATTATCATAAATTGACTTTCAAAAGATAAATTAAACATTAAGTATGACGCAACCTAGATGTTTTGCCCTCATAGTTAATTCCTCTTTTGCTTAAGATAGATCATTTTCAATTAATGCTTGTCTATAAGCTATATGATACTTTGCTTTAATAGCATCAATTTAAATTAGAAGAATAATGATATACATCTATTATCTTACAATAGATAATAAGGAACTGAGACAAATTCGATCAAGAATCCATAATTTTATTCTTTCGACTTATGATTGGTGATTAATATATCCAATGTAGGGGAGAAGGCTTGAATTGTTTGCCTTTGGCTTGGAGCTTTATTTGGATGGTGAACCCCTTTGATTAAAATAATCTAATAATCAAACCCATTAACGATGTAGGAATTTTAGAATCCACTAAGGCCTTACTAGACTGATACAATTATAGGCTTCTAGAATTGGTAATGAGTCTGCTTTAATTTAAATTGTTGAGACTTATCAAATTAAAAATGCTTCGGAACACTAACTTGGCAATTAAGTGTGTTGAGTGGGACCCTACCTTACATGATTGTCTTTTAGCTTGTTAGCAAGAATTATCAATAACGTATAAAGCTCTACCATCATCTTAATTGACCAAAGATTAGTGAAATAGTTATTCTTTTACTTTTTTCTATTTACTTGTTGAGACTATATCAGCTTTAGACCTCTTCTTTTTCAGTTCTCAAAGCTTTTTGGCTAGTCATAGAGACCATCTTTTCAGAGTCTTGCATTTTAAACATTTGAGGATTGGGTGAATTTTGACCCCTCTGATTATGATCATTGGATAAATTTATCACATCATCAACATTTAACGTGAAGTGTTTCACTTAATCTATCATTGAGAGAATATATGACATGAGTTTTATTGACAATCCCTCCTTTTATGATGTGCAATAAATGTGCTCATCATAGAGGCAAGAAGCTTAATGGGACTTGTCTTGACTTATTGATATTGGATGACAACAAAGTAGAAGTGATTTGTATATAATCGATCCAAATAATATAGCTAGGAGGGATAGACTTGATGATAGCCAAGAATTGATCTTGAGAGAAAGAAAAAATTTAGAAAGGTAGACGAAAGATTTGTGATTTTTTAATTTCTTTTTTATGAAATGAAGAGAATACACTGTAGTAGTAAATTTTTAAGAGATAGTAGACTCCCGTATAATACAGAGCATATGTGAAGAGTGGGAAACTATGACGAGAGGAAAAAAAAACACAAAATTCCTTAAATAAAGTGTAAAACTATAGCAGATTATTACATTCAAGAACACAAACAACAAGAACTTATGAAAATTAAAGCAAAGGCGTACAATAAAATTATAAAAAATAAGAGGGAAAGGAAAAAAAAAATTCAATAAAAAGGAACACCAAACATTGAATCCTCAAATAGTTGATGTTAATTCTAAAGACATTGATTGCTAAATCCTTAAAGCATGGAGATGAATCATCAAAGCACAAAGAAGGGAATGCAAAAACTCAAATATTCATGAGATGGAATTCCATAAATCATAGCGCAATATCTCATTCATCTTATAATGATTTTTATAATGAATAACATAACCAACAACAAGCCTTTATCCCACTAGATGAGGCCGGCCATATGAATTCCTTTTTTCTAATGTGTCCTATTAAGTGTCATATTCTCATTTAATTCTTTTTCTCCAATGAATAACATAATCATCTAAGAAAAACCCAGAAAACTGAAAGTACATACTACATCTAAACTTATTACAGAAAGATCATCATGATAAAGACAGAATGTGAAAAACCTACTAACCCCAAAATATCTCATTCATTCTATAATGATTTATATAATGGATAACATGACTGTTTATAGAAATAAACTGAGAAGTTCAAGTAAAAAATTACATTTAAACTTTTCAGGGGAAAATCATTATAGTAAAGAGATAATGTAAAAAACTTACTAAATCCAAATAAATTCAAATAAATAAATAAATAAATAATATCCTATATACATAGATCATCATCAATCCATTAGAAATTTGCATGACATACCAGTATAAGGGTAAAAATAAATTAACTGATTCATTTTCATATATAATTTGTAATTTGGTTAGATATTATTTAAGGACATATGATTTCTAGAAGTCATCTGAAAGAAGGGTACTAATTCTACCTAATATGACATCGCGTCTATTTTAATAGATTTGTTTTTAGGAAAAATTGCAATCAGTAAAGGAGAACCGGCAAAGAAAAGTGAGGTTAGCCCTACTAGGAAGCTAATAAAATTAATGCAGCTAACTTAGTGCATGATTTAAAGAATAATATTGAGGCTTAAGCCGTACCCATTCAACTAAGCTCCATTCATTGCGTGGCCGATGTATATTTAAAGGCTCTCTTCCGGTCACAATCTCTAGAAGTACCACTCCATAGCTAAATACATCACTTTTCGTTGATAGCTGCTGGGTAGAATAATATCTGCATGGATAGAAAAGAAATTAATTATAACCTTCTTTGAATTACATTTTACAACATTCCATTAAATAATAAAAATGACATGTGCTAGAGAAATTTAATCAATATAAGCCACTTTAATAAAGAAAGTTTATGTTAGTTCAATAGGCAGATATACAAGCACTGAAGCACTCATATATGAAAATGTAAATAAATTAGTCTATAACGGTCAACCTAAATCTGAGAAGTTAAGGATTTTAATATGTGGCCACAGCTGGAAGCACAAAAATAAAAACGACAATAGCCTTTTACATATGCCGATCTAAAAATAATAGCCACAAGGAAACAAATGCAGTAATTGTGCTCTATGGAGAAGCATCCTGCTTAGACAGAAAGGAATGAACTTTAAACTATAAGAATTGCACGTGCAACGTGGAAGAAGCACATAAGGAGCACAAAACGAGCCTGAACGAAGTGCTTTTAGCCATCTGCATATTTATCAAACATGGCAGTCCAAACAATTAGTACAATTAAGTTATTAGCCAATAATTTCCTTCCAGATGATTTGCTGACATAATTTGGATAATGCAGCTATTTGTATTTCCTTTTTTGCATTAGAAAACCATCTTTCGTTTAACATAATACATAGGTATTATCCATAATCTTGGATACAATTCACCCTGGCATATGTAGCAAATCAGAAACTGGGAATGAACAAGTGTAAATCTTCATACATCAACTCCATTTTTGAGCAGCTTAAGCTATAAACTGAGACATACAACCTGGTCTAAGTTCATTATTCTCATAACAAATGTAGAAGGAAATTAAAATCTTTTTAAGGTATTATTTTGCTTCACTAAGTGGAAAATATCAGAACCAAATTAAATTGGCCATGCATTGATTACACAAAGACTCATCCTTTATCGTTATCTTCCATATGACGTTTATTATACAACCTATCCCATTTAATCCAGTAGAGACAGAAGAGACTACTTCATCAGACCTTTTCTTACATGCCTTAACCGCATAAACCTTGTAAACCACCTGATCCACATAGCTGTAACTTTGGGCCTTGTTCATATGGCATTTCACAACAAATCAATAATTTGGTATAACATAAGGTAATACGTATAGTAGAAAAGGCATTAGACAGAATATGAACAAAAATGTCATATTGGCAGTTACAGCTCGGCTGTTTGAGATCTGCTTTCTCAATCTGTCTTGGCAATCTCTATCTTTTCAGCGATAACAGGAGCAAAAACAAAGATGTAAAAAGTATAGATAAACAAACATGATAAGAAGAGAGAGATGCGAGGGATAGAGAGATTAAGGATCAACAATCATATTAAAGAAACTCATCCATATCTAAATGTGTTTCAGCTAATAGAATAAGGAAACCACGCAAGGCTGGTCTGAGCTAAAATGAAACAAAAAAGATCCATATCACCAGCACAGAACATACGAAACACAACAAGAAAGAGCTTACGCAGTAATGAAAATGCAATTAGCACATCTACCATACTGATATGGAATTATGAACAGAAAAACTTACTCTGGATCCAGGTAACCTGCTGTTCCTCTTACTTCTAAAGAGGCGCCACTATCTCCCTCTTGAGGCGCATATTTAGAAAACCCAAAGTCTGCCACCTTGCCACACATGCTTTGATCTAGAAGAATATTGCTTGATTTCACATCCCGATGAATGATGCACCGTCCAGGATAAGTGTGCAAATACAACAAACCTGAAAAATACACAGAATGTGATTATTTGATAGAATATGATATTGAGTAAATTGTCACCAACTTCAATTTCAATTATCATCATCACAACATTACTATTAGTCTCCTCCCAATTACTGTGGGTTGGCTTTTCTATAGTCATAATTTAATATGCTTGGAGACAAAAGAATATGCTAAATTTCACCTTTGAAACCTCGTAGAAGCTTAATGCATGAAGGTTCAGGATTTAGGGCATAAAGATCTTAATGAAACTAAGTTGATGTAATGAATATAGATTCATACAAAATAAATTAGAATTCACAGATCCAAAAACAACTACATATGCAAATTAGAAAGAAAAAAAAAAGGTTAGAACCCAAACAAATTTGCAACGGTCAAATAAATCCTTAACCAATCAATGAGCAATTCAAACCATATAAAATTAACAAGCAATTGTAATTTATTCATCATAATTAGCATCACACTTATATCAATTTGAAACAAATTAATAATGCTAGCCAGCTAAGAGATAAGGCAATACCAAGAAAATTCGTAATAACAACTATAGCGACCTTCAACTAGCTGTAATGGTACAGCAACAAGCAAAAGTCAATGCTCAAGGGGAAAATCAACAACATAACATGCTTCATGCCACCGCTCAAGAGGTATGACTCCATTACCCAAGCCCAATTTTTTTTATTAAAAAGTTGTTAAGTCCAAACGAAAACTTGATTCAGTGGATAAGCCCAAACCACAACAGCTACTCTATGTGATCATAAACTTTAAAAAATAGAATGCCGAACCTCAAGCAACTGGAAACTCTTCCATAAATAATATCCAGTTATTTTGATTGAGTTTTCTTGAAACTTGGAAATTTTCTATATCGCACACAACTTGTAAAGAGAATTCTCTCAATGGAAGCTAAAAGCACTATTAATAACGACTCTGCTAGTAGCAACAAAAAGCAACGAATTTTTTTTTTCCCTATCATTATTTTAAGAATTCTGCTCACAGCTTAAAAGTTTGCAGCCATATATAGAAATGAAGCAAAGATTACCAATTTTAATCCACTATATGTTTTGATGTTGTCAAAATTAGCAATAATGTTTAAATAAGAAAAATTAATAGAGACTTCATTAAAAGGGTGGGAAAAGGTTGATAATTTCATATAATAGCAACAGTTAAAGAAGCTATGCCACAAACTTTTTTTCAATATCTTGGTAAATGGACCTCTCAAGGTGTGATATCACGCACACATCTGTATCTCAGGATTTTTGTAAGCATGCAGGCACAAGTTCGTGTGAGAGGATCCATACAAAAACACTTGTACAGAAAGGGGTAATTTCATGTATTGAATTATTACAACAATATTTTACAACTCGAACCTGTCATTCTTAAAATAAACTAGATTATCGTGTGCTTACAACCGATCAAGATAACAAGTACATTAATGAAAATAATTAAAAAGGAATTTGCTTGCCTCTGGCAGCACCAAGTGCAATGGAAAGTCTTGTTGGCCAGTCCAAAACCTTTCTTTTTGATGCCTCCCCTGAAATTACAATGAATTATACGTAAAGGAATGAATGGTTGATCAAAATATGCTTGGTTAGAAGATGAGTACCATATAGACGTTCTTGTAAAGAACCATTGGACATGTAGGGGTATACTAGAATTTGTTGATCATTTTCACAGCAGTAACCAAGAAGTGGGACCAAATTATCATGTTGAAGTTTTGAAAGAAGGTTTACCTAGAAAACAGATGTTAGTTAACAAATCAAACATGATAGATCCTTGATGCTTTTGATATCTATGGCATAAAGTTGATCTGGAATAGATGATGAGTGGTTTACTTTCATTAAAATGGGAATATCACTTAACAAGGAAGTCAATGACAATTCATACAACAACAACAACAAGCCGTAATCCCACTAGGTGGGGTCGGCTACATGAATCCTTCATCTCCATTGTGTCCTATTATGTGTCAAATTCTCATTTAATTCAAGTATACTAAGATCATTTTTTATACATCTTAACCAAGTCTTTTTTAGGTCTACCTCTACCTTTCTTAACATAAGGCAAATCTAATGCATCTACTCTCCTAATCGTCATCGACGGAGACGACGCTTTATGTGGCAAACCATCTACTGGATTCTCCTAATCTTATCTACCACTGAGCTCCAACTTTTTCCAACATACTCATTTTGCATTCTATCTCTAAGAGTAAAGCCACTCATCCACGAGCATCCTCATCTCGTAACTTAACTTAGTCGCTTTCTTTTATTGGCCAACATTCTCGCACTATAAATCATTGGGTCTTACCACCATCTTGTAAAATTTTCCTTAAGTTTAAGTGGAACTTTTCTATCACATAATAGGATGCATTCCTCCACTTCAACCATCCAACTTGAATTCTACTAATAACATCTCCATCTATTTCACCATCATTTTGAACAATAGCCTAAATATCAATCGCCATTTATTAATGACTTGATCATCTAAAGTCACAAACTATCACTAAAACTTCTACAACTAAAATTACACTCCATATATTCGCTTTAGATCTACTTAAATGAAAACCTTTAGACTCTAAAGTTGACCTCCATAATTCAAGTTGGACTCCTCTCTAGTCTTATCAACAAGAAGAATGTCATCAAAAGCATACACCAAGGTACATCTTCTTGTAAATGCCTCGTAAGAACATCCATAACTAAAGTAAAAAGATAAGAGCTTAATGTTGATCCTTGATGTAATCGAATAAATAGGAAAATATTTTGTCAATCCTCCTTGTGTTTGGACACAAGCAAATGCTCTAGTATACATATCCTTAATGACTTGAACCAATATTACCTTTCTTTCTAGAACTCTCCAAAGAACATCTCTTGAGACTTTATAATAAGCTTTCTAAATCCATAAATATCATATGTAGATCCTTCTTACTTTCTCTATGCTTCTCCATCAAACCTCTTAACAAATGTATAGCATCCATAGTAGATCTACCTGGCATGAAACCAAACTGACAGTGAGAAACTTTTGTATCAACCTATGCTCACTATTTCTCCCATAATTTTAATGTATGACACATTAACTTAATTCCTCTATAATTTGCACACTCTTGTGCATCACCTTTATTCTTAAATATAGAACCAACAAACTCTTTCTCCACTCATCCGACATCTTTTAGTCTTTAAAATAACATTAAAAAAGATTTGTAAGCCAAGAAATTCCTTGATCTCCTAAATATTTCCACACATCTATTGGAATATTATCCTCCTGCTTTTCCACATTTCATTTTCTTTAAAGCTTCACTAACTTGATTTACTAATACGATATAAAATAAAATTTTTATTTTTGTTTAGTAGATTAAGGTTGCTAAAATCAATCTTTCGGATCCTTCATCAAAAGTTTATCAAAATACCTCATCCACCTATTTTCAATATCTTTTTAGAAAAGACTTTATTATTTTCATCCTTAATACCCCTCACAACTATATATTTTTACTTCTCCTATCTCTTTGTAACTTATACATACATCTTTCACCTTCTTTGGTATCTAATATATTGTATAAATCACTAAGAGCTAAATTTTCAGATCACATATCGCTTTCTTAGAATCTCTTATATCTTTCCCAATTCTTCGAGTTTTACATCTAAATCAAGTTTTATAACAACGCTTCTTATTTCTTATCTTTTTTCGCAGACACTCGACTCCACCACCAACTATTCTTATTAAAAGAACTTTTCCTTTTGATTCTCCAAGCACATTTTTTAGAACTTGCTTATTTCACTTGATATTTTTCCCACATAACGCAATTTTCTTAACATCTCAAATTCTAATTTCAGAATTGCTTTTAAAATATTTTATTTGTGTTCTTTAAGTTCCCCATCTAATCCTGGAAAATAATTTAGTTTATTTTTTCTCTTACAACCTTTCATCTTAAAATCTAAAACTAATAAATCGATGTTGAACTTAAAATTTCACTTGAATGACCTTACAATCTTTACAATCTAAACGATCTATTTTTCTTATCGAAAATAATCAACTGTGTTTTACTAGATCCATTTTATAAATAATAATATGTTCATCCCTTTTCTTAAATAAAGTAAGAACTACAAAATCATAAAGAAAATCTAATATACCCTACATTCTTCATTAATTACTCCAAATCTATAACCACCATGAATACTTTTAAAATCTTCTACTACTACCAACATGCCCATTTAAATCTCCCCAATAAATACTTTTTTTCTTCAAGAGGTATCTTTTGTATTAATCCTCTAATTCATTCCAAAATTTTACTTTTGAAGCCTCTCCAAACCTACTTGAGGAGTATGTATTTATAACATTGATAATCTTAAGATCAACAATAATCTTTAAAGTATAATTTAACTCATCTATTAATACTTATAACATTATCCTTCAAACTTTTATCTATAATCACACCTACACTATTTCTAGTAATTTTTCAATACCAAAGTTTAAAACCTAAACTATCAATCTCTGGCCTTCTCACCAACCCATTTAGTTTCTTGAATACATAAAATATTTATCTTTCTATGAACCATAATATCTATTAATTCCATTAATTTACGTAAGAGTACCTATATTCCAAGATCCTAACCTAATTCTAGTTTCATGGACTAACTTTGCCCGCATCCTCCATATGTGGGAACCCTTTATTTAACATCGACACGGCATGCGTGGTTTCAGACATTTTTTATCAGATTGCTTTACATGCCGCTGCCGCCTGTGGGACAAGATTAACACAATGATTTAAAGGATTCATGTCATTCGACAAATTTTACGCTAGCTGTCGACTACCTAACGCAACCCTCAATGACAATTCATAATTGCAACAAATATGCAATTAAGCTTATGATGCTTTATAAAGGTACACACTAACAAACATCAGGCCATAAAACATAAATTTGATCAAAACTTAAAAGAAATATAGGACACTTAAAATTTTCACTATTACCCATTCAAAATTTACCTTTATTTACATAAATGGCACTGAATTTTTGAGTTTGTTTTCTACTGCATCCAATGATTAAATGTGTTAAGGTAAAGTAAATTTTGAAGCATCGTGAATTAAATATCCAAACACATAAAAAAGTTTATAATCATTTGTTTATAATAAATTCAGATCAGAAAATTGCAGCATGTAAAAATTTACCTCATTATCAAACTCACGTATACCCTGAACTGATGTGGCTGATCTAACTTTTACAGCAACTTCTTGACCGTATTGAAGCATACCACGGTAAACTATCCCAAATCCACCTTCACCGATTAAGGTTTGGTAACATGATGTTACCTTTTCTATATACTCAAGTGTGAAGGTTTTTACATCGGGATTCTTTAAAGGGTAATGGATGCTGTGATCTGCAAACCCCTGACCTGAATATTTTAGTCAAACTCAGACTTGGTCCAGACAATTAAAGATATAACTAATTGTACTTTGAAGGAATGCACACACATTTCAAACATTGTTATTATAGAGTGTATTGAAAGGGGGTAAAACTCATTCTCAAACAAAAAGCTTAAGCCTATAAGAAGGAGCCCACAACTTAGCATTTCTTACATCAACGAATTGCAGGTGTGGGTGAGGTTGTAGGCTAATGCAGTAGGGTGTATGCGCATAGGGATCAGATGCATTGTGAGGTGAAGAGCTTCTCTCTTGTGGGGGGAGAGGGGCAGCAAGCTCGCATTGTAGGTCTAATAAGGAAGAACACTGAAGAAATGCTCAAGAGTAAATTAAAAGGAGAGAAAAGAAAGGATGGGGGTAGAAACTAGGATTAGGCTAACACTTCTTAAATACCACTAGGGGAACTGATAACTATATTTTGAAAGCCAACAATATAATTAATTATAAATTGAGAATTTTCATAAGAATATGATAATTCCAATAGAGAACATACTCTTGAACCCTGGGTAACTGCTTTTCAATGTTCGACGAGGACGCTTGTAAAAGCAGCTGAAAAAAATTCCCAGTGCAAATGTAGCAGCAACAGATCCTCCAGCAACACTGCCTATGACACCAACATTGCTTTTCATAGGAGATGGAGCATCACATGGTCCAGAACTAGTCGGAAAAAGAAATATGAACATAAGATGATGATATGCAAGGCTTCCAGCAAGCACTGTATAGATATGAGAACCACTTTGTAGCATACATACACAACAGTAAGATTTTTTTGAGTAAACCAGCTGGGTGATATTTTGCAATTGAGCTGAGGGTTGCACTGTATGGATCTAAAAACAGATAATAAAACTGTTAAAATAGGAAATTTTCGGCTATAAGACCAAAAAACGGGTGTTACTAAACATAAGACATCCATGCCAGTTATAAAACTATTTAAACAATATAAAACTTATGGGAAGCCAAGTTACAAGCATACAATTTTGATAATTTAGAAAGAGCAGCAAAGGAATCAGGGATTGATCCATGGAAGTCATTATACTGCACATCCCTGCAAATAAAAGTTTCAGGATGATTTAAAGTTGACTTTAATAAAGTTTAATGAAAACAAGTTCACGGTTGTGTGAGCAAAACATACAGTTCCTTGAGTTCTGCCATATCTCCAATTACAGAAGGAAACGGTCCATGCAGATAACTTGATGAAATATCTCTGAGTAAATTAAGCAAATTTTTAATTCTTCAACATCAGAACATATTTAATAAAAAACAAAAGAATAACAAAGAATTGGGACATCGGCAAAAACTAAATGAAGAAAGTGGTAGCATAGAACAACATGAATCTGGGAACAAAAAAGATAGAAAATTGATAATAAAAGCCTTTGAAGCATATTAAGGACCACTTTGGCCATATCCCAAGAACATGAACATGGGAATATTGTGTTCCTGACAACACAATCAATCCACTATCATGGACATAATCTTTTTGTTTGGTCACACAACGCCACATTGAACTAAAAGAATGCAGCAGTAACATCAAATTGGCAACTACATATTAGTCCACAATGCCAGTGGGCCAAACAATACCTATGCATCACTGAATTCACAAACTTAGTGATTATAAGTGAAAGCATTAAAGAAAAATTCTTACTGATTAAATAACTTACAGCTTCGTGATGGCAAAGGAACCATTCATCTCTTCACATGCTAGACCATTCCAAAAAAAAGGAGCGCAAGGGTCCCCATGCCACTTTCTAAATATCTCATGAGTAGGATTTTCTTCCATCAGTTCATCCTTGAGTTTCATGACAGCATTTACTGAAAAAAAAACAGTGAGAGAAATATTCACTTGATTTGGCAGGAAATAAAAAAGTTCAACATTAAAAGCATAATGTGATCTTATATTGCTTCAATTTTAGAAATGCATTCTTACAGATGTGCAACATTTATTAATTCTATATCTGCTACAACATCGAAGCATTCACCTATGAAATTTACAGAGTTTCAATGTAATCACAACCAAGTTTTCCTAATAAAGTACAGAGAAGCCAACAAAATAGGAAAAAAGAAAAAAATTCTAGCAATGCAACTCCACATCGCCAAGGAACATGTTTCACACATATCAATACACATCCATAAGAACATCTCTATGTAAGTTCTATTATTGCTTATGCAAGGAGTGTTTACGACACATAGATGGCCATTAAAGAAAAAAAAAAGGGTTTACACACATATCACTAATATATCTATTACTAACATGTTATACTTTTCACTAAAAAGTGTATTATTTACACATTCAATGCCTAAACTATTCTATTTACCTACATAATACTTAAATCATGTTAACACAACAAAAAATCACTTTTTGTTTGAATCATCATTGATTGTCTGAAGGCACACTAACTGAGGCCTATGAAGATGGTGTTGATGATAAAAATGAAAGAGAAGGGCGGCAACAACCGATATGCTAGTGATGAAAGCAAAGGAGACAATTAGGCTGTTAGAGATGCTGATGATGATCCCAACGGCGATTGTCAACCTCCCCTAAATTCATGATTTGTTCATCAGGGAGATCGTCACTAAGCAGGGAGTCAGCAGGAAGTGGGTGTACTATTAATAAATTCGCTAATGCTTGTCCTTTCACAGCACGGAGGGGTACGAATGTGATATCGAACTGCTAGAGAAACATAGATCAACGTGCCAATTGTCCGGATAACATTGGCTGTGTCATGAGATACTACTATGGATTGATTCTTGAAATCAAGTTCACCTTATGAGAAAGCATGTAGTGCCGTAGCTTTTGGGATGTAAAGATTAAAGCTAGGCAATGTTTCTCAATAGGTGGATGGTTCGCTTTAGTAGGGATCAGATGATGAGATAGTAGAGAGCATTCTCCTTCCTTTCGTCGTTGGCTTGGGCCAACAAAGCGCCAAGGGAGTCATACAATGCAACAGTGTAGATGAGTGGCCTTCCCGGGATAGGGGCTGCTAGAATTGGCGACTTCACCAAATATTGTTTGATGTTATGCTACTCATGGATCAAAAGCTTTTGTGACAATGTGATGTTAATTGATAATAATATTTGAGTTCTCCATCTCTCTCTCTCTCTCTCTCTAAAATTAAGAATATTATTAGATGCATTGATGAATAGTAATCTCTGATGGTCAGAAGTTAATTAAAGAAGCTTTTTATCCATCATAAGGAGAGGAATTTCACCACCAGCAAAATCATCTATGATGTCATTATTGGCAACTCTAATAGGCTCACCACCCCCTTCGATTTCATTGTTTGCCTATCCAGTTCCCCATCACCGGCAATGTAGAAGTCACCTCGATGCCATCTCCATTGACCTCAATAGGTATGCCTCCAGACAACCAACAAAGAACGTGCACAGAGAGTTATATTTTGTTGTGTTAAAAGATTTAGGTGGTATATTAGTAAATAGACTAATTTAGATGCTACAAATATAAATGGTAGATATGTCAGTGGCATGCATGTATGTAAATCTCCTTAATGGGAATAATGCCATGCATGGATATAATATCATGAGCAAACATGCATTGGTGGTGTATAAATTCATAACATAGCAACACACTAGATTACCAAGCATAATTATCATGAGAATTGTTCTCAAAAGTCACTTGAGACAGGAGAAGAAAAAACAAAACAGCATGCAGTGCGAATTATGGGAAATAATGTTAGATAATTTAAAACAATTTTCTGCAAGAGATTACAGGTAGTGCTCGCACAAGACTCTAATATTCCAATCCATCAAATGTTAATAGATGCTGATAGATCCATAAATTATGATTCTAGGATTTATTTTCATCAAATGCAAGCATGATATTGGACATCAACATCAATTAAACTAGGCAAAACCAAATCACAATGCTAACAATACACAACATACCATCTCTTTGAATCGTTTCAGTACTTCTTTGGAGTATCTGGTAGATCTCATAAGCATTGCAAATGGGTCCATATTTAGCTTTGTCCAGAACTTTGACTAGAGAGATATTTAAAAAGCCATTTGATTTCACCCTAAAGGAGATTACTTGGTAGTTGGAAGAATTTTCATTTTCCAATATATCGAAGTTCGCATACTTTTTATCACCATTTACATATATGTCAAAGACCCTTTGGCCAATTTGGACATCGGTATTAAGCTCGAGGAAATAAAGGATGATAAGAAAGTCATTGTGGTCTGTTTGAAGATCCTTGTGATGAAATACTAACTTCTCATCATCCGTGATAGCAGTCTGGAGAACTTCAAGCGGAATAGAGATATTAGATCCAAGCAAAGATATGTTATGTGATTCCAATATCTTGCCTTTTACAACACCTCTTTCCCCAAGATCAACAGGCCAGATGCGGTCTGCAAGGTCATTGGGAAACCTGTTCACAGAATAGAAAAAAAATGATGTACTCATCAATACTGCGTTACTTCTAGTTGCAGTATTATATGTCAATGCTAGCAAAGTCAGGTTATAGGATAGAACTAAAAAGAAATGGTACCTATAATTGCGATTCTTATTTCCAAGATCAACACGATTAACCAGCTTTAGAACAACGGACTGATTCCCTTGAAGGTAAATAGCTTCGTTTAATGGCCTCAACTCTAACGTGGATATATAAGCCTTACCCGTCTCGCTCAAAAGACAGAAGTTTGTGTGGTCATTAGTGGCTGTAAAAACACCTTCTACTTCAAAATATTCTAGAGATGAATCAATCTGAGAGATTGATGTGGCTCCAATCAAAAAATTGAAAGTGGTTGGAGTAACAGATCCAGAGATAAGGCCATGTAGAAATGTAGTCCTCACTAGGTAATCCTGGCCTTTAAGTACTGGAAGATAATAGCAGAAACGGTTTGAATCAACCTCATCAAAGAAACGGGTTTTTGTATGATTGGAAGTTCTAGATGAGCCAGAAAAGAGCTCGCATCTCCCAACACTATGGAATAGATTGGTCATCTGATGTCCATGTTAAGTTGGTCTCTTGGTCAGTAAAATTTGATGCCGAACAACACTGAATGCTAACAAAACCTGCACATGCAATCACAATATAATCAAACAGTATTATATAACACAACAGTGTTTACAGAAACCAACTTTAGCAGCAAACAACTAGACATACATGATCGTTGAGTAAGGGAAAAAAAAAAAGAAAGAACAATGAAAGAGGCCTGACATGGCAAAAGGTTGTATGAAAACTGAACACAGCTTACTTACAAATTGACAAACATAAAAAAAAAGTGCTAAAGAGTGTTTATCAAAGGGGTCAAAGTTGCCACTTTTAACCCAAATGCTTAAGCCTATGGGTACGGCCAGCCACTTGATATTTCTACACAAACATATTTCCAATGTAGGAGCAATCCCAGACTCTCACCTCTCTCTCAAACATTTATTTTAACACCATCAAATATCAGGCATGAAAAATCCATTCAACCATGCGGAGCAATCATGAGAGTCGCACCCTCTTGAACATAACATCACCAAAACACATTAGACTACTCAATCCCAACAAAAATTTTGAAACCAGTTATTAGGAGGATTTAGACTAAAGGAGGAATAAAGTCAAGCCAGATACACCAATGGGTAAATCACTATCAACTCAAAAACTTAGCTTATAAATAAAAGCCAATACCTAATCATTTCTACACTAACATCTCACGTATATAATGTGGGACTAAATTTAAAACGTTGCATGCCTTGACACCTTTAACTCAAGGAAATCCATCTAGATACGGAATTGCAACTCTCTAACACCAAAATGCTTTTAACTGACAAGATAATATAAAAGGTGTGCCTAGTGCATGGAGCCTTGAGAATGCAAAGGAAAAAGAGTGGTTTATGTAAACTCTTTACCCTCCTATATTTGCAACAGAATAATATCTGAAGATACTTTGGTCTGTTGGCTATCAGTCAAAGACCTGAGAAAAATAAGACAAATAGAAGAGCCAACCAAATTCTAAAATGCTCAATTCAGTTTGCTAAGAAAAGTTGCAGCGCCATAATACTAACAAGTGACGTGAAAATAATGCCTTCTATAAATATGTTTTAAGTACTCATGGCGCGATAAGCCATAGCAAAGCTTGGACATATGATGTCATCAGCTATGAAGATAAACCTACCTTCTATACATTCTTCGAGTTCAATAATCTAACTACCACCAGTACCTACTGAATTTAAGGTTTACCGGGTTCAGCATAGAAAAGTGGTTGGTACATTCCTATCATACTTTGGTTTGGAGATGCAGAGATGGATGGACAAACAGGGATTCAACGTAAATCTAACTCTATTTTCCAAATTTAATTCATATGTAATGGTTATTGGCAGTTGTTGGTCGCTTTTTAATTCTAAAAATAATATAACCCCCAAAAAACTAGGCATTTCTCATTCCACTGCATGCGTACTCAATTTGAACAGAGGAACATGTTGAAGAAGTGCACGGATATCTATAATGAAGGAGAATGCATTTACACCAATTATGCACTATGTTAACCATTGACATCAAAGCCTCAAGAAATTTCTGCGTTCTTTTATGATATTACCAAACAAATAAATCCATGTCTGGCAATCTCAATAACCCATGAAAAAACCCAAGAACACTCATTTCTTCGGTATTTGACTGCACATCAGGTCGCCAAAGCCTGCCATATATGGGTCGGGTTTATGTTCTATGCCAAAAGTAAATCATTTTGAATTGATTTTCAATTCAATTTTCCTGTATAAATGAATGGAAGAAAGGAAAAAAGCATTTAATACATTCAAATAATATCTGGTGCTGGATATTAAAGCTAAATAGACTATCAAGTTAGGGTCCTCAAAACCTGTAACAAGGCATCATTCAGCACTGACACAAATGCGCACATTCTTTTTTTCTCTCTTTTGACATGGATCCGGTGGAGAGGCGTGAACATAATTGTCAATGGCGAATGGCGCACCATAATGCAAAGCTCCTCGTGGAGCTATGACTCATGGTGCATGGCTCGATGCACACCATTTTAAATATGCCGTTAATATTTAAAAATTATAAATATAAATATAAATAAATATGAAATATTATTATAAATATATATGCGTGTGTATGTGTGTATGTATAGATGTGTGTATACACATATACATACATGTATATATGCATATGTATATGCATGCACACATACATATACATATACACATATGAACACATTTACAAATATATATGTATGAATGTATATTATCATATCAAGCTTCAAAAAACAACTTGGCTCATGGCACAAATAGTGCGCACATTTTTTATGCGCCGTGCCACACTATATAAATGGCACCGAGAGCACCGCACCGTTTTACACAATTGGCATGTATGGGCGTGAATAAATTAGACAGACACAAAATTAGTTGACATACAAAAGTGGTCCATTATCACAATTCTTTCCTTAATTGACATCATTACAAATCCTAGTTCCAAATTTATTCATATCAGGAAGGGACAATTAAATCAATGTCAGCTTGCCAATTCTCTTTCTTTCAACCTTACTTAAGTTGTATATATGCTGAATGCTTCTTAACTTAATCTCAATAGCATTATTCTCAAGAGATATTTCCTTAGAAACCTTAAATATTAGTCATTTTAGTCATTTCAAACTTCTATCCTTACCATATCATAAATCCATCCTATCCCATCACTTCTACACATAGGGTTTGTTTAATAAAATGTTTTTTGAATGTTGTTTTATCAAAATTGTGATGTTATACGAATGTAAATGTAACTGATTCTGTTTGTAAGAATTGAAGTACAATCTACAAAGTTAAATGGTGATTATAATCTTTCCTTTAGCCAAGTATGACTACAATCTAGATGTTCGCCAATTTGATCAACGTGTAAATAGTAGAAAATTTTGGATAAAGCATAAATTGTTGCAATCTTTTGAAAAAATCAGCCAAATCACATTGTATAAAAATTAAGATAACACGAGAACCAAGATCTTTAAATACGAAAAAAAAACTGATAACTTTTTTCCACTTTTAGGCAGCCTTGTATCTTATCAGTCTATGTATTCAAATTCTGTCAAGCTACTACCAAGGAATCCCATTAATTACAATAGTTTGGGTAGACAAATCAGAACTTAAATGCACTAACCGACCAAAAGATACATTAGAGTATATGAATCTACAATTCAACTCCATTAACTTCTATAAAAGAAAACTAATTAATTCAGACATTCTTCAGCAGGTAAAAAATTAGGCTGCCTACGTATAAATTAGTTTTTCCCATGATTCAGGAGGAAACAACCGGATGGACGAAACTTTTTTTTCTGATTTAAATAACAGTTTCCTTCTAAGAACTATCTTGCATAAGCAGATTGCACAACAGAAGTACGTTGCCATGAACTGGAAAAAGAGTTTGTGATTTTGATAGAGATCATGATAGCAAGTCCAACGACTACTGTCAAGATTAAACCACTTTCATAAGGAAGGGGTGGATTATTTCCATGAGCCTTGAGCTTTAAGGCATAGTACTAACAACTAAAAGCACACACTTGAGAATCTATATGCAGGTGATATGCATAATTCTGAAACATACAAGGCTCAAATGAAGATTGTAACTTAAAAAAAGTCATGCTCATATTCACTTAGTCAAAGGTTCAAGACAAATCAAAGGCAATTCAAATCAAGAGCTGCATGAGTCAATTCTAGAGTTGTATTTTAAAGCTAATGGATAACATATGCTTGTTTTGGATAAATAAATTGGTTAAACAACCAATACACACATGAGTGAAGCTAATAAAAATTCATTTTAATTTTTATTATTAATACAATTAGATCATAATGGATCATGCGGTACAATGTTAATCATACCATATAATAGGCTCTAAAACTGAAGTAACTAATCAAAGTAGTTTGCATTACAAGATTTATAAAACTAATAACTGAAAAGTCATTGTACTATAACATGTATATCGTACCCTATCATCAAATTTAATTTAAAAATAAAATAACCATGCTTTTCTATCATAATTAGATTAATTCAAAAATTAAATAATACAAACTGCATAATTATTTTCCTAATTCAATTTAATTAAATAATGAGAATTAAAAAATGAATTAATATGCATCAAGTTTAACTGATCGTACCATATGACTTGAATCGTACAATAAAATCATTCATAACTCAATTTACATGAAACAAATCGATTTGTATTGATCGTATTGTATGATCAATTTGATTTTTTAGCCTAATTTTAAGATATATTCATATTAGCTAAAGAACACGAGGAAAGAAAAAAAATTTTTAAAGAAATAGAAGAGAGGATATTGTTCTTGTGAGAGACTCTTTGCTTTTTAATTTGCAAGCCCTAAAGACCCTAAAGAGAGAGATCTCATTACGAGAGTGAGTGCACCACTTTGTTGTTTTCCCCTTTATTCTTTAACCTCGATCCTTTATATCTTTTTCATTTCTAAGAGCTTGTGTGTTGCAATTGTGAGAAATCTCAAAAACCAATAGTTCCTTTGGATGACTAGCCAATGGGTTAGAACAACATTTTTCATGTTTGGAATAGAATAGAGTGTAGGATTTTTCCATTACTCATAAAAGAAGAAGATATCTTCGCCTTGCAAGCTGCAGAAGTAGTTGGTGAAACTCTCAAATTGAAAACTCGAAGAGTGGATGTAAGCCGGCAGATCAAACCATTATAAATTGGTTTGTGCCCCCATTTTATCTAATTTTTGTTTACATATACTAGTACTTTTTGTCTCTTGCTCATTTCAATTCAATCTTGTTCATTGGATGTAAAAGTATATGATGATTATATGATTTGCATAGACCTCTAAAGTATTTGTATATCATGTCAATTTTATTGTGACCCCTTTCAAAATAACCTAAGATAATTTTTCTCAAAAACGTCAATAAATTTGTTTTTCTGGTTGTCTTAATTTGTGATCTTTTAGAAAAAATAAAAATTCAAACATATTTTTATTCAGAGTAATAGAATTTGTTTTACAAGTCTCATTTTTTTATTAATTCGTAAATTCACAAATTCACATCCTCCACTTTGGTGTGTCATTTTCTTTAAAAAGCTTAATGTTCTATATCAAAAAAGTACATCCCTAATGTTAAAATAGTAATGTCGCATCATGCCTCTTCATCAATGCGATCTGCAAGTGAGGATTTATTAATTAGGCCTCAAGTCTTGGCTCATTTGCCCCTGATAGGGCTTCCTTGCCTTTTATTGATGCATTTGTGGGCCATCTTTGACACCAAAACTTCCTCATGTTGTTGACATCTTGCCCGTTCTTTGTAATATCCAAAAAAAAAAAAGGGTAATTTAAAATTTCGCATTTTTACTTGATTTTTTTATTCATGTATATTAAAATGTACTCCAATATTTTTCACACCCCGAAATCATTAGACATATACTTCTACATTTTGTTCTAAAATGAACGAAAATATTAAAAAAAAATTGTATTATCATTTATTAAGTAAATAGCTAATTTACTCTCTAAGCTAATTCCTAGTTAATTTCTATTTAAATGATCTAATTAATCCCGAGTAACTGTAGCACCTACTGTAGCGATATTCCTGTAGCACCGAAACCCACTTTGCTTTACATGCAGCGGCTGATCTAGATTACAATTAATTTAAGTGTTGAGATTGAATATTAATTACTTAATAAGTAATTTAGACTATATATATTATAAGCCTCATTCCGATAAACTTCTCCCTCACTTCTCTCCCGTTGCTTCCTTGCCTACCCAAATTATCCTGTTGCGTGGGACATCTAGGAGGCGAGGTTTACGTGAAGCTTGGGATCGGAGTAGCCAAGCCTTCACTGCTTGGTGATAGTGGGCTTCGTATTTTTGGTTAGATTTGGAGAATTTTGGCTGCAGGTATGTAACTGATACTTTTATATAGATAAATCAATTAAGCTTCATTTAGATTAATGTGAATTAAAATCTGATAGGAAATGAATACAAATTTTGTTTATATTATTATATTAGTATTTATATGAAAACAACCTACATATCTAATATATATATAAATTATTTGATAATATTAACCGATTATACAAACTTTTCAATTCATTAGTTATAGAACTCAAAACAGGAAATTTAGATTTTAAATTAACTTATTATTATTATCCTTAAACTATATATATATCTTTAACAGGAATATCACGTCAAAGGTCCAATTCATTATTCAAAGCATTGATGATAGGTCTAATTCAAATGGTAAAATGAAAGCAAGATAGTTTAAATTGTTAATTACCAAATTTATATAAAAGAAAGGGATGATGAAAATTAATATTGTTATGTTAATGTGTTTGCAGGTATATAATATTTGGCCTGAATTTGAGAAGTTCTTTGGAGAGTGACAAATTGATAGCATCGAATTTGATGTGGCGTGATCGAAGTAGGGTAAAATATAATTTAATGTTTGTATAGATATTCCAAGTATTGATAAATAAATTCAATAATAAGTACGTGTATTCGAAGCGTCGACATGGCGCCTATAATTGAGACATGTAATTCTTAATTTAAATTCGGTTTATAATTATAATGTATGTCCGTTCCTACTAATTTTACTAATTTTATTAATATTGTATGAATGCATATAGATATTCGTCATATTTTATGCAAATATAAATCTTGTATTTTATTATATATTCGATTTACAATGATTATGCTCAATCAATTGTCTTAATATCATATGATCTTGCTATGTATATTGAAATATTTTAACACATGCATTATTAATAGTTAAATGAAATGTAATGTGATAAACAGAGAAATGTCAGAAAATTGTGATAGGAAAACTATGTTATAAAAATCTATGCAGATGTTTTATAATTTGTCTCAACAGTTCAAGTCTTTTCCCAAAACTAGGAGCTAGAATCAAATTATCTCTTGCAGATAGTGGCAAATGTTCCCATCCCTACTAGTCTCTTGATGTTGATCACTTTATCAACTGCTAATATTATTATCGAGAATATTCCAAATATTCTTGAAAAGCCACAACCATATCCTATTTGTAAACACAATGATAATATTTTATCACAATAAGTTTTTAATTCTAAATGGAGTATTCATAGTGTCAACTTTCTGGTGAATAAGAGGTATCATGTTAATTATACCAAAGGGGCAAGAATTCAAAGAAAATCTAGCGCAACTAGTCTTTTTTTTTTTTTCCGCTAAACTTCCAGCTAAATGATCTAAATGAATATTTTGTATCTTCTTCTATGTTATTGTACTTTTCTCTTTTGCTTTGACATTTTTTATAAAAACCCGCTAATTAATACATGTTTCTTAAAAAAAGCAAATCATACGACCTTGCAATGATGATTATATTAAACAACAAACACGTACATTTTCATATTCTCTCATGACCCGCGTGCCATCATATTGAGAATACGGCCCGTACTCAAAGGTACTTCACTAGCTGCTTTGAAGACAATATTTTCATACTAGGATATGACTCTAGTTTTGAAAGTGGTGGTTTATATAAGAGGCAACTTACTATAATCAGCATTGTTAAAGATCTAGTACACCGTGACATGGCTAAATATATTGAGATTAATAAACACTTCATAAAAAAGAAAGATCATCAAATTATCAAATTGATTAAATACAATTCAAAGGCCTGGAATCAAATACAATTTGACAATCTCAATTCCAAGCTAAGAATAATTAATGGAAATTCCCAGTTTGAGGATTGTAAGTAAAATTTGGATTCATTTAAAGCCACAGAAAACTATCCCATATGGACTTGGGAGGTGTGGTGGCTGCCAGATTTGGAAAGAAGTAACGGGGCACACGACAATAATAAATAAGGTAAAAGCTGCGACTTTAAACCAAGAACGTATTCTAGAAATCAACCTAAAGCAGACACCAATCAATCCAGTCGTTCTCGATAGCTGGACCTGGGCAGTAATATCTGCAGTAATTCACTGTAGTCATGCTAAATAAATTTATGTCAACGGCTAATTATAGGACCCTGATTTTCTAGTCTTTATTTCCACTGAAAGGAGGATAATTTGGATGATTTCACTTAGCAATATTTGTGCTTAAGTTTTTTTTCTTTTTTTTTCTCACATAATTAGTCACCTTTGGTCCACAAATTAGGTAACTTCTCCTCTATATATAGCATACTTCGGCTTGTTCATTGGAGTGAGAAAAATAATCTCTCTTCTATGATTTTTAGAATTCTCTCTCTATTATCACTATATATAGTGAAAAAATCAGGTCATTTGTTATCTTCGATTTAGGTCTGACAGTTTAGGCTGGCCCTATATTTTTCTTAGACATAAAATATAATTAACCTCTTGTGATGAAAGTTTGGCTTTTTTTAGATAATTTCCAATTTATGCTTGATTTTGTGGTGGCCATCTTGAGTTCTGCTAAAAAAAGCTTGAATCAATCAGAGGAGTATTGTAAGGAGACAAAGTCATCATACTGAGTGGGAGTTTTTCATAAACAAATCAATCAGATAGTGATGATTCTGAAGGAATGCAGCTTTTGAAGGTAAGTGGCGTGATTTTCGCAAAGTAGATGAAACATGTCATTAGTGGATGAGCATATTGATCAATTAAAAACCAAAACGTGAATATGCTCATTCGATCAATGACTTGGTGTGTTAACATTGATTTTTAAATGTAGCCTGCTGACAATAAGAAGAACTATTTGCATATTTCTAAAATTGAAAGACCTAAAAGCATGAAAAAGTTAACTCATGAACAAATGGCGCTGATGCCATAGATAACAAAATGCAAGATACCTTGTATGTATCATTTGCCTTCCTTCATGAGGTTTACTGCAAAGGCTCCACATTTTTTAGGCTTATCAAATCCTGGTATTTTTTGAGCCTTAATCCCTAAGCTAAAAATCTCTATGCATCTTCTCACAAAAAAGGCCCACAAAAGGAATTCTAGCAGCTAGTTTTGACTGAATTGATACAAGATTCTCATGTTACCAAATCCAAAAGCCACATGCATTTCCATTTCAGCAAAATCCTCAACATCAATATCTAGGTTGTTATCTATCAATCTGACCCAAAAGCCAACAAAATTTCTAAGAAAACTAGTAAGAATTCATTCACATTTACCTCAGTTATACATTAGCATTATCAATTTTGCAAACGCTAGACAACATAATGTAAAACTGAAAGAGTTGAACTGATGATGGCCAATTTCCAAACCACTGTGAAATAAACAAATCAAAAATTTTAGTCAACTGCCTTAATCCAATTACACAAGAATTACCTCTGCAAATTAATCAATCCAGTAAGATAAATACGTCTACAACCTAAATCCACTGAACAATCACCTAAGGTCCATTCAGTAACGACTTCAAAAAAAAAAGGTCTAACATTCACAATTGTTTAAGAAAAAAGATTTACTGCAAAAACTCCGAATTTGATAGACTTGCCAAATCTCAGTGTCTAACGTGTTTTTCACTCATGCGAATCCCTAAGCAAAAATCTGTATCCAAGTCTTCTCATAAACACAACGAAGTCAACATAAGCGGTTCCACGGCTCCTTGTGATTGAACCAATGCAATATTCCCATGTCACAAAACAAAAAGCCTAGCAAATTTCTATCCCAACTAAATGCTCACTGGATTAATGTCAATATCAAGTTTGTCATTTTGTCATCTGAACTTAAAATCCACAAAATTTATAAGACCACTAGAAAAGAACCCAAACCCATGCACCTTTCTTTAACTGCAAACGTATTAATCTTGCAAACTCTAAATAACATTTCAAGAAAAAAAAAGGACGGTTTCCCAAACTGCTAATCAATGACAAAATACAACTCGAAAATTATTCACAAATTAAAGTCAAACGTTTCTAACTGCTCGATTTCCCAATCGATTCTTTAGAAATGTTCCATTTAGCTAGATGAATACCTCTGCACTTTAAATCCACTAAACAAACACGTAAGCAGCAACAACTTACAAAACCACCACCCTTCCCCAACGATCACGTGTATAAACTTAGACAAAGAAGACGATGAACAAATCGATACCGATTACCTTCCTGTGCGCAAATCCCACGAAACAGCGCAAAGAAGAACACGATCGCAGCCAATCTCATGTTCATCCTATCTACCAGGAGGATGTAGCTGGTGCCGCACCATGTTATCTCCTCTATCGGATCGACCTCAGAGTGATTCCAAGCATTCCAAACCCATACTTCCAACCACAGCCAGAGTCTTCAAGTCACCGTCGTCTTCCACCGTCTAAAATCGCCGCCGGCCAAGTGATTCTCTCTCTCTCTCTGTCTCTCTTTCTCCACACTAAAATTTTATGTTCCCAGCATTATACTACGAGCAGCCGCTCGACGAGGTCCAGTGTGAACGGATAGTTTTTGCATATCCCCCTTAAAACATTCGCCTTTTGATAAAATTACCATATCGTGACAAAGCTGGTACAAATGTAAAATCAATAATGCTAACTCATAATTCCTGAATTTGTGTGATATTGGACGTTAATAAGGCATTTAATATGGCAAATCTTGAGTTCATCATAAATAGAATAAAAGGTTTTCCATCAATCTATATATCTTTGGTGATGAAATGTATATTGAATATTAAGTTTTCTATGTATTTGATGTAGATCTTGAAGGCTATTTTTATTTCTTCATTAATTTAATATTATGATACTCTATTTTTCTTTATGTTTTTCATCGAGTCATAATCGTCTCTCAAACTTAATTGAGCATAGCTTCCTCTTAAATAAATTCATACGAATGAGGATTGATAATATTTCTTCTCTAATTTACTATTATTGTGTAAAAAACCAGGATAGTAGAGAGTTTACATCTTACTTTATTGTGAGTCAACACACACACGATATTTTGAAGAATTAAAGAAAAGAATTTTAAAAACTAAAAATAATAGGGTAAAATCCACGAGCGCCCAAGAAAAATCTTTCACTATGTATTTATTTTGAGTACAAAGTTTTTCCGAAGAAAGATATATGAAGGGGCGATAATAGAATCCGAATCGACAACCTATATATGTTCAGTTTTAACAAATTAGTAGTAGAGTGATGGTGATCAGGGATCGCCGACCGACGAGGTGTCGTGGATGATCACGAGATAAATGGTCGACAATGCGATCGATGATGGCGATGAGGCCGTGGTCATGATGATGACCGGCGACGATGGACGATAATGACCGGCGAGCTGGTTATGGCAGCTCAGACGAGCAGATGAGACGACACGGCGAGATCGGGTGGCCCGATGGCGGCGGGCGATCGCCGGTGGTTGGTAAACCAACCGTGGGGATCGCCGAGTGGCGGCGACGATTATTTTGGAGGATTTTAAGCTTTAGAGTTCTCTCTCTTTGCCTCTACGCGAAGAATGAACTATTTATAGATTAGATGAGTGACATTTCTGTAAATACATACAAAACCCGAACCACTCAACTCCATCGGACGGCTCAAAATGATTCCTTAGATCATTTGATGTATTTTAAGTATTTGAATGCTCAAATGAAGTCAGAATTATGAGATATTGCTTAGATCCGGCTCCGACACTCGATACTATAAACACTCAATGTTTAAGTCCCATTTTAGGTAGGATTTAACCGATATCCCAAAGTTTAATGATATTTTAAGTTTTGATCTCGATCGCCAACTTGATCAACTTACTGACATCAAGATTCAATACTAAATGGTATTTTAAGTGTCATATCAACTATATATTTATGACATCATTATATTTCGGCATGCTTCTACTGTAAGTTTAGTTATTCTCAAGAGCATTCTTGATACTTTTCATGGCTTTCGGCCATTCGGTCAATCATATCAAAAGCCAAATAACTTTATCACCTAAAAATAAGAATATCAACAGTTACATTAATAAAAATATGCTTATATTTGTATTTATAGGTGTAAGATAGCTGATTTCTCCCTCTCGTTGGCCAAATCAAAAATTATCATTAAGGTTGGAAGGCCAAATTACAATCTTTTGACAGTCGGCTTCAACTCCTTAAGTTGAGGGCATCATTATATAGTGTTTCAATCCATATGGCTTCGAGCAAAATATCATTCTCTCAGAAATATGAAATGCACTGTTTTGGTTCTCATTTTTGAAAAAAATCTTAGGAATATTGCAAATTTGCTCAGACCCAAACTTTCTTGGGTCTGATATTAATATCTTATGAGACTCATGGGATTGTTTATGAAAAAAAAATTATGTCCTTTTTTGGTGAAGTTTTTTTTTGGCAATGATTAAATTTCTTTATATTCTTATATATTTACATGCATAACACATAATTCTTATATATTTACATATTAAAAAAAATTTAATTTTCATATTTCTATAAATAATATAGAAATTTTTAATGTTACATCCAAAATATTATTAATTTTTAAAGTGAAATATAACTTTCTATGTATAAAAAAGTACTACTTATGTAAATATCAAAATTCTAAGTGTTAGATATGTAAATTTACATACAAAATTATGTATTGTGTATGCACATTTTTCTTATTTGAATTAATCAATAAGTTTATTTTTATATGTTTAAAATGACAAATGATGTCAAAATTTTAAACTTAAAAAAATATGCTACATAATTTCCAAGTATTGTATTTGTATTTTACAAAATCTTTTATTAATGTATCTCATTTTGATATGTGAAAATAAACTAATGTTTCCCATTTTACTTAAATTATTCAAAATTTTAAATTTTTAAATAAAACTCATATTTTCACTTACAAAAATTGTCACATTTATTTATTTATTTATTTTTTGACCGCTTCAAATGTAAATACAAGATTTTTTTTTGAAAGTATCCCTTCAATTTGACTATTAAAATTTTGATTCTTCGCCTTCATTTAAACTAGTTATAAAAAATTAGATAAATAGGATTTTGATTTAAAGAGAACATAAATTTTATAATATGCATTATTGAACTAAAACTTTAGGTTAAAAATTTAAAGGTGGAATTGCAAACACAATACCTATCATGGCATTAACAATCCTATTGTTATTTGAAATTAAAAGTAAAGTGATATTCCTATTGTTATTTGAAGTGTTATGTGAGAAAATAGTAAAATTTAAATGTTAAATGTGCAAATAAAATAATTTTAATCATCAAGAATGCAAATACCCTAACTTTTAAGCAACCCCTATTATATCCCTCTATCATTTGACCATTGCTTATAAGATGATTCAAATTAGGGGTGTACAATCGGTCGATTTGGAATGATTAGTTTTAAAATTTGTTAATCCGTTTGGTTTTAAATCCGAAAAATCGTTCCGTTTAATTAATAGCATAAACATAATTGATCCAAATCAAAAAAATTTTGGATTTTCGGTTCAGTTTAGAAAAAATAGAAAATTGAAAATATAAATTACTATAATAATTATTAATCAAAGAATTACATCATTTTATCAAATTATTTCATACAAAATCAAATAATTCCTTAATAAATGAAACTAATAATATACAAATTTATCATTGAAATTACTTTTTTGAGAGAAATTAAAAAAAAAATTGAAAATTTTGATTTTTTTAGCTATTTTCGGTTTAATAGGTTTAATCATATTAAGATAATACAAAATCGAACCGAAAATCAAAAATTAAATTTTAACAAATCCAAAATCTCTCTCTCTCTCTCTCTCTCTCTCTCTCTCTCTCTCTCTCTCTCTCTCTCTCTCTCTCTCTTATATATATATATATATAACTGATCCAAATTCAAAAATTATGTTTGGCGGATTTTCGATTTTAACCAAAAAACACACCCCTAATTCGAATTATCAATTAGAAACATTATCAACAACAATCATCATTGATAAATCAAGCAATAGAGAAATTGCATCATAAAATTACATTATAATGATAAGAATATGCAATATGCATAATTTATTATTAATATTTATAAAAAGTATTATAGGGCCATTTACATACATGTACATAATTCTTATATATTTACATGTGTACGCCTAAACTTTGATATTTAGCATCCAAACCTTCATTATTACATCAAAAATAGTATAATCATTACATTTTCAAGCGAAATGCATTATTTTATACGCATGAAAAATATTATTTTTATAAATATCTAACTTTAGATATTAGGTGTATAAAAAAAATTATGTGCTATGTATGTAAATTTCCTAATATTCTAATATATAATGGCAATGTATCATAGATACTGATCAAAACAACTTTATGAAATATATTAGAAAATCAACTATTTAATTAAACTACTAACCACTTCATTGTAATTAAGGTCTAATAGAGAAATTAAGCTGCTAATCACATAATATATGACCCAAAAAAGTAATTAGTGTAATTACATATCCTTAAAAATACATTATTTCATATCTTAACAGCTCAAAATGAGGAAGTGAAAAATATATTCTGAAAGCAATATAGATTAATTTTTCTTTATTTATGCAATAAATATAATTATTTAAATTTAAATTAATAATATTATCTTCTTAATTAATAAATAGTGTGGATTGTTTGTGGGGAGTAGATAGGGATTGATTGAAAGGCAGGATGATTTGACTTGCATGCAAGAATTAGTCTTAGTTTAACCTGGCAGCTTTTACAATTTTTTTTTTTATTTTTTAATTAATTATTATTTTATTTATTTATTTAACCTGCTGTGCAGACTGGGTCATGTTAGGGCTTGTTGAAGTTTAATCTAACTCTAAGGTTAAATTTATTTAAAATATTCTATTTCTTATATTTATATGTTTCTTATTGAAATTAAAATCACACTATATTAATTAAAAAAAAAATAAAATAATAAAAAACTCTTCAAAAAGTTCTAATAATTTGTTGATAATTTACATTGTATATATTTTTTAAGTGTAATAATATGGCAAATCTCATTATTTTCTTTAGCCAAGTGTAATAATATTTTTTAAGTATGATATAAGAAAATAATATATAATTTTAAAAGATTTTAAATAATTTAATACTTAAATTATTACATTTTAATGCATTTTAATTATATTTAATATTCATATTTATTAATTGAGCTGGCTCGTGAATTAATGAGTCGAGTTAGAATTAACATGAGCTTGACTTATGAGTTTATCGAGCTCGGCTCACGAGCTATTTATCGAATGAGTTTGAACTGATTCACGAGTTGACCTGACTCACTTACACCCCTAACTTATAATAAATAAAGAAATAATAATAATAATATAAAATCTCCAAAAATTTTACCTACTCTATGGAGAAATTGACTTCTCACTATATTTCCAATAATGTATAATGCAAAGGAATTTTGGTAGAAAATATTAAGGACAAGTTTAATTTAACCTTATTTTACTATTTTATAATAGAATATATTGTCATAAAAATCTATTTAAAAAAAACAATCATGATGAAAATTATGCCATATAGAGTGACTATTATAATGTTTTATTAATATAAAAAACATAGGAGTGATATTAAATAAAACCAATTTATTTTGACAAAAAATCATTCCTAACAAACTATACCGTTAAAATAATTATTATAATAAATATGATTTTATTTTTTTTCAAAGAGTTTTATATCTTTTGTAGAAATATCATTTTAATCAAATAAGTCCTAATTCTTTCATTTATAAAAATAAAATAAAATTCAATAATTGAAGCTTAAATTACCTGAATCCTATTAGTTTAAAATCAGAGAGATAGATTTTTTTTTAATTTTTAATTAATTAATAATAATAACAATAATAATAATAATATTATTATTATTATTATTTTGAGAGATTGAACTACAATGGATATACTATTTGGTTGCAATGTTTTTTAAAGAAAAAAAACACATAAAAAAATCTAAAAAAAAACAAGGAATGAATGGAAGATTGCAATGGCTACACTTTAGATACTGTAAGTATTTGATGTTTGACAAAGTGTTAAAATTTTAACAAAATTAAAGGATAAACATAAATAAATGATATCGTGTCACTATTGCAAAGATATCGTGTCACCATTGAATTAAAAAAAAGAAATTTATTTCCACTGATTTCTCCTTGCTAATTAAATAAAATAAATTTAAAAAAAGAATTAAATGAGATTTTTCTTTGGTACTTCATATGGATATTTGTTCATTACAGGAAAGAATGACTATAAAAAGTTTTATTTTCAGGCGATGTAAACTTTTAGTGGAATTTATAAATATAGTATTTACAATTATCATATTTAGATATATATCACTTAAACTTTTGATATTACATCTCAAATATCATCAACATTAATTTTTAAAATAAAATATATATTTTCATAAATATAAAAATATATTTATAAATGATATGAACTTGAAAATTCCCTACAAGAATGCAGTCTTGATGCACGATATGACCTTGAAAACTATCTTGGTCGGCCTTGAATCTTGATCTTATAAGTAGCCGTCAAAGCGGTAGATCAAGCTCTTAAAATATCTTTGGAAACTTTGAGATATCAGTTAAATCCCTAAATAGCTCTCAAATATGAAGTGTTTATAGTCAAATCGAGCGTCTCGATGAGCTGGTTCCAACAAGCCAAAGATCTTACAATTCCAACTTTATTTGTGCATTCAAATACATAAAATACATCATATGATCAAGGGAATCATCATGAGCCGTCCGATGGAGAGGAGTGGTTCGGATTTTGCATGTATTCTGACGCCACTCCTCTATAAATAGCCTCATTACATGAGGCCAGCAAGAGAGAGGAGAGAGCTCTAAGATCCTCCAAGCCTGTCGTACCACCACTCGGCGGTTGTCAACCGCCAGCCGTAGCCATCGGCCGCCACCGGGATCCTCGCCATCGACCATTGTTGCCGGTCATCATCACCGACCACTATCGTCGGTCATCAGCGTCAACATCGTCGTCAATATCGGCGTCAACTTTGTCGTCAACGTCGTCGTCAACTTTGTCGTCAACATCATCGTCCATTTCTCATATACAATTCTGTAATCCGGTATCGGGAAGATCTTGTACTCTGAAACAGATACGTAGTGAAAGCTTTTCTTGGGCTAGGCCACGTGGTTTTCCCTCTTTTGAGGTTTTCCACGTAAAATTACGGAGTTTTATTGTTACTCTTTAAATACGTGTGTCTTTGGACTCAAAGAAGGCAAGGCGTAAACTTTACTCTACCTGGCGGTTTTCTAGCACCAGGTTTGGCCGTCACGTGGAAGCTGATTCCCATTATTTCATCTTGTATGATGACCAAGTTTCCCAACAAGATCAAAACCACCATCGAGGTGGAGCATTTCAAGCTTTTAAAGCATGCAAGAATGAAGATTCATTAAACTTTGTTCCTTCATATTACGTGAGGCGGGGGCAACTCTTAATCTCGAAGATCACCCATGTTAAGCATCTAATCGATTTCCATCCCAACAAGTCAAAGTTGGAAGATATTTCAACATTGAGAAGAGATATAACTTTGCAAATTATGTTTTCCACTCATACTCATGGAAAAAATGAGACGAGGTTAAGGAGCAACTTTAGCTACAAAAGCGGATGTTTTAATTGACCTCTTCCATACAGTTAGCGTCATCGAGCAAAGGCTTCGACAAACAATCTAGGATGGGTCAAAAGATCCTTAGTGGACTTCCTGACCTCTTCCATACAGGTTAATGTCATGAGCAAGACGACAAACAACTTAGGATGGGTCAAGGTCCTTGGTGGACTTCTGCGACCTTTTCCACACAAGTTAACGTCATCGAGCAAAGACTCTGACAAATAACTAGGATGGGTCAAAAGGTCCTTGGTGGACTTCCTGACCTCTTCCATACAGTTAGCGTCATCGAGCAAAGACTGCGGCGCAAGCAAGGATAGGTCAAAGGTCGCGGTGGACTTCCTACGACCTCTTATCTGAGTTGCGCGTCATCGGCGGCTGCAAACAACCGGATAGGTCAAAATCCTCGGCGATTCAATTCAACCTCTTACATAGTTGCGTCATTGGGTAACGCGGATAAACAACACCGGATGGGTCAAAATCCGGCCAGTTGATTCAACCTCTTCCATGCGAGTTAACATCATTGGGTAACACTGACAAACAACCTTGGGTGAAATCTCGGATTCAATTCAACATCTTCCACATAGGTTGCGTCATGGGTAACATCGACAAATAACCGGATGGGTCAAAATCTCAGCGGTTCAATTCCTCATATAGGTTAACGTCATGCCGGTCATACTCACAAACAACCGGATAGCAAAATCCTTGGATTCAATTCAACCTCTTCCATCAGGTTAGCGTCGGAGTCACACTCGGCAACAACACCGGATAGGTCAAAAATCACCATCGTCGTCGGTCATCCCCGCCGACTACGGCGCCGATGCGCCCGTCATCACGATGCCGATTCGCCGCGACCATCCCGTCGGCCGCCAACCATATGGCGGTCACCATGGGCTACCATTCGTTCGCATGGCCATCGCTGACAATCTCGTCGATCATCTCGGCAACCTCGCGGTCCACCATCGTCGGTCATCGCACCGCTTCTGGCGTCGCCGCCATCGACAATGTTGCCGATTCTGCATTGCCACCCGTCGGCCAACCATATATTGCCGTAAATTCACCGTGGCCGGTCTGCCGCGGACCATTGCCGACAATCTTCGCCGATCATCACCATTATCGCCGGTCATCCCGCTGCAAGCGTCAATGCGCCGTCGACAATCGTCGATTCGTTGCCAGCCCGTCGGCGCCACCAGCTGTAGCCGTCCGTAGCCATTGATCCGCGGTCCCAACTCACGTGGCGATCTTCCCCTCGGCGTCGATGCGCCATAACTACCGATCTCCGATTGCCGTTGCCGACCACACCGCAATGGTAGCCGATCCCGCGTCTGGTCCAGCCGGTCCGTGCATATGCCGTCGACAATCTCTGGGGTCACCACCATTGTGGTTATCCTCGCAGGCCGCCATCGTCGAGCATTGCCGTGACGGTCTCGGTTATCGTCTCGATCGCCTCCAAACCCGGTTAGTCCCACCGGGGCGTCAGCGCCTCTTTCGAGGGAGCCTAGCCTATGAACTATGGGTCTTGATCGCCTCCGAGCCGGTCCGACAAGGGCAGTCAACACCTCTTTCGAGGGAAAATCGAACCTCTGCCGTATGAACTACAGTCTTGATCGCCTCCAACCCGGTCGGTCCGAAAGGGCGTCACGCCTCTTTGAGGGAAAATCGAACCTCGGCGCATGAAGTCTTGATGGCCTCAAACCCGGTCGGTCAGGCCGACGGTGATACCTCTTTGAGGGAACCTCGCCGCCCGTGAACTACGGGTCTTGATCCAAACTGGTGGTCAGACAAAGGCGATCAACGCCTCTTTGAGGGAAAATCGACCTCGCCGCGAACTACGGGTCTGATCGCCAAACCCGGTCGGTCAGGACAAGACGGTCAGCGCCTCTTCGAGGGAAAACCAGAACTTGCAGTATGAACGGGCCTTGGCAGCCTCAAGCGACCTTCTCTGAAGAAGAAGGTGTCTTCTCCCCAGCCTGGGGTTTTATCGAGCTTTCATAGCGGACGGGGCCGGATTCGGCCGGTTGACCGTGAGCAGCCAGCCGGTCCGGAATATTCAAAAGCGGCTCGTGAAAACCGGGGACATTAGAGCGGCGGTTCAACCTGTGAGCGGAGAACCGACCCAGCGGTCGCCGTCAGCGTGAAAGAATAAAGATTTTGGCATTTTGCCAGAGATGCTTATCCAACCTCTGTTATGGTTTTCACTTTTGTTTTGCTCAGCCAGCTTCCTCTTACGGTTTTGGTTTTCGCTCCCCTCTTCCTGGGCGGTATTCTGTTTTCACTTTTCAGGTTTGATTGTATGTGTTTCTCACTTGTTCTTTTCATGTTTATTGCTAGTTTACATTTATATGAATTGGTTCAGTTCTTGTTTATTTGTTTTTTTTTTTTACTAAATTATTGCAACGAGGGAAGTCGTTGCAATAAAAAAAATCTCAAGAACAGGGAAGCAAATCACTAATTACAGCAGAAGTAAAACACATTTAATCCCTATCAACCATAGTGATTCATCATACTCACCTAAAAAAAGAAAATCCAGACATCCTTAACCACGTTCAAACCTTTAATCCTTTGTCAACAACTAGAATAATAAAATGCAATGAAATTCATTAAACAAATTAGCTTGACTTTATACGACATGCCGCAATTAAATTAAAATGTTCGGGCTTTAGGGATTTTCATTAAAGCTTGTGTCAGTTATAGTATACACTATAAGAACTCAGACATGGCAACCATCTTTCAAATTGAAATTCATAAGGACATATTCGATTCTTGCACTAGATCTCCAAAAACCAAGTGCAGGTTTTTTGAACATCATTGTTTTTAATTTTGTTTTTAAAATATATTCATTTGATATTTTTTTTTACTAAATTATTGCTTCACTTCACATTTATTTTTCTAAACTTGTATATTGTCGTTTTGCTATTATATTCTTGCATCTTGATTTATGATTTCTCCTTGTGCTTGCTTCTAAGTGAATTTAGGAAGCAATTGAACATTGGGCATTCACATTGGATGTATTTAAAGAATTAAATCTTAGTTAACTTGAACCAATTGTGGTTGAATGATTGAATCATAATAAGCCGTGCTAGATAAAGAATCTTTATCATTTATCGGAATAAAACCGGCATTTTTTTGTATGGGATGTATTTTGGCAATTTTTTATTGACATTCTCTTTATTTATTCAACATTTATTTTCATAAATATGCTAAGTTTAAACATTTATTTTCATAGGAGATTTTTTATTTTTTTTTCATATGATTTGTATTTTATAATTTATTTCTCTCAAATTACACACATTGTATGATTATTTGATCATTTAAATCACATTTAGGATAATTTTGTATTTTTCATTTTTTCTTGATATCTCCATGAATCTTTTCATAATTTTTTGATTGACATTTTTTTTAATTTATTCAACATTTATTTTCTTTTTTTATATTTAGGATGGAAAGTTAAATTATATTTCTTCTCATAATGTTAGTGAGAAAATAGATCCGGCTTGGAATCATTTTAGTGAATCTAGATGTCCTGATGGAAAAAAAGCAATATAAGTGTTTGTACTGTGGATTAATATATAAGGGTGGAGGCATAAATAGAATGAAGCAATATTTAGTAGGAGTTAAGGGAAATATAGCTTCATGCAAAAAAGTTTCACATGATATTAAACTTTCAAATGCAAGAAAATTTAAAAGCAATATCTCAAAAAATAAGATACACAAGAGGATAGAGAGTGTTCATACTTATAATAAACATATTATTGAAGAAGAGAGTGGCTCAAAGGAAAAAGAAAAGTAGATGAAATTGATGCTTACTTTGCTCCAAGAACAAACACAGGTCACAACCATCTTTAAAAGTGTTTTGGCATCTAAAGAAGTAGTACATACATGGCCATTGCTAGATGGTTTTTTGACAGTATTCCATTCAATGCTTTAAATTCATCATTTGCTCGAGCTATATATGCAATACTACTTTGGACGGGTTATGAACTTCCATCATATCACGGATGAGAATTAATCTATTGAGGGATTGCAAGAAGAATGTAAACTTTTAATTGAATCTTATAGGCGTTGCTGGAAGGAAACAGGTGCACTTTAATGGCTGATGGATGGACAGATGTTAGAAATAGAACATTAATTAATTTTCTAGTTTATTGTCCACGAGGAGTATCTTTTTTAAAATCTGTTGATGCTTCTGACATTAAGAAAGATGCTACAACTCTTTGTTCTTTATTTGCTGAAGTAGTTGAGTGGATAGGTCCAGAAAATATTGTGCAACTTGTGGATGCGATAAATTATAAGAAGGAGGAGAGTTATTGCGAAAGTATGGGAATATTTGTTGGTCTCCTTGTCATTGCTTGAATTTGATTCTAAAGATATTGGTAGCTTGCCTCATGCAGTGGATCTTGCTAAGAAGGCATCAAAGATAGCAATAGTAATTTACAATCATATTTTTTTCTATTATCTTGGTTGAGAAGAAGACAAGGGTGGGTGAAATAAATGCCAGAAATTTCGTTTGCAACTTTTATTACTTTGAAAAGTGTATTTGATCATAAACATGATTTGCAAGCTCTTGCTACAAATAAGCATTATGTGGATTCAAAGTTAGCAAAAACTATTAAAGGAAAAGAAGCATCTTTTATCATCATGGATAACAAATTTTGGAATGATTGTTTAATCATGTCAAAAATAACAGGACCATTAATAAGATTATTGCGAGTTGTTGATTCAGATGAAAAACCATCTCTTGGTTATGTTTATGATGGCATGTACAAAACAAGAAAAGCACTTAAAATCATGTTTCGAGGTGTGAAAAGATTGTATAAGCCATATACTTATATTATTAAGAAAAGATGGGATGAACAACTCCATGAGGTATCCACTCATTTGCTTATTTCTTAAATCCACATTTTGATGATCAAGAGAATTCTTGTCAAAACCAGTTATGCAAGGATTGATTGAACTTATTGGAAATAAAGATATATGTCCCAAAATTGGCAATGAATGAAGTTAGAATATATCGAGATAATTTAGAAAGTTTTGGGAAAGATTGCACTCACTTTAGAAATGCAACTGGTAAGTAAGTTTTCATTATTTCATTTAATTCTCATCGTCTTTTGACATATTTTATATTTTTGAAGTTAATTTAAAATTTTATTTTGAGATGAATGGTGGAAGATGTTTGGTTCTAGTGCTCTAATTTACAAAAAATTGGCTATTTTTTTAAGCCAAACTTCTTCTTCTTAGTGTGAAAAAAATTGGGTGTTTTCAGACAAATTCATACAAAAGAAGAAATAATTTGGAACACCGAGGTTAAATGATCTTGTCTATGTTAGTTATAATCTTAATTTGAGGAACAAGTATGCTTTTTTTTATCATTATTAATTTATTATGCTATTGTTCTTAAGTTCTTAACATTGATACTTATCTATAATTTTATGTTTATTTGATAGATTTCATCTTAAAAAGAAATTATGATCCATTGGATTATTCAAGTATCGAGACAATAGATTTTGGATAGTTGATGAAGAACACACTCGAATTAAATTATGATGATTTAGAGAATGAAATATATAAAGATGATGCCATTCTATTATTGAAGGTAAATATATCATCCAATATAACAATAGTAAGTTAGTTAAATTATTCTTATGTTGATTATAAAGGTGAAGAAGTAATTTATTTTGAATGTGTGATTTGTAGATACTAATGAGGTATGAAGCGCCTTAATGAGATGAATTACATGAAACACGAGCATGATATTTTAGAAGCTTTTGGAGTTGATTGAGAGACAAACTTTGGACACGACTTTTGATGCGGATCTTTTGAAGAGACAACATTTAGAGATGAATTTTAATATATTTGATTAGAATCTATTTCTTTTGAATTTATTTTAGAGATAAATTTTAATATGTATTTGATGTTTTTTGTTTTTTTAGCGAAGTTTTGTAAGAACATAAATTATTGATACATCATATATCATCTTTATTGAATTATTAATATCTCAAATTTGTTATAACTTGCTTTTTTATCATAATTTATAATATCTTTTTGTATTTAGTTTCATTTATGTTTTACTTGTATAATTTATATAGTTGATGCCAAATTACTAATTTTTATTTAATTTTAATTTCTTTTAGAACCAATTTCTAGAATTTCTGATGGATTATTTCAAAGAATTATCATGGCTACAAAAGGTTATTATTTATATATTCATATATTTAACTTTGAAATTGTATGAGATTTTTTTGCATATGATTTATATTTTATAATTTATTTCTCTCAAACTGTACATATTGTATGATCATTTAAATCTCATTTAGATAATTTTAATATTTATTTATTATATCATCAGGTTAAATTTTAAACCTCTCTGCTTCTGTTTTAGGTTACATGTCGGTCCGGTTTTCTGACCTTGGTTTTATAGACCCCTTCTAGGGGCAAAAGGGTAAAAAATAGCCCAAAATCGCTGGAAACCGCCTGAAACCATCAAAAATCGTCATTCGGCGGTAAGTATCCAGAACCCGCGCCCGCATTGTGGTTCTTCGCGCCATGCGGCGCCATGAAGTAGGCCCTCTCATGGCCGCCGCCGATGCCCAGCCAGCGCCATCCGGATCACGTCAGACGCTCAGCCTTCGCCCATACGTGGCCATGAGCATAATAAACCGACCGCTGACGGCCATCGAGCGATGCGCATATTTATCGACCCGGCATCGCCGCGACGCCTCGTTCAGCGCTATTCAGGCTGACCAGGTGGCCGTGACCAATCTTCCGGCCGTAACCAGTATCGAACCGCAGCGACCGCTCTGCCTCGACCATCTGAACCAGCGGTTCGCGACTTAGAGCCAACGTGACCAGGGCGAACCATTGAACGCCGCGCCGCGGTAGCCAGCGCCCGTAGTATGTATGCCGGCATGGCGCGCCCATCGCCCGGTAGCCCATTGTGGCCGCAGCCTCTCAGAAGCTCCCATTTGCACCGGTAACCTCAATTTCGCGTATACTACCGCATTTGCGACCTTAAGTGAGTCATAATATTGCTCATGAAGATCTGTTCTCTCAAAATGTGCAGTTAATGAACCCTCAAATTTTATTGAAGAATTTACTATTTTCAAATATTTGACATATATTTTTGGATGATTGAGGTAATGTCATCCAAAAATAGAGCAGCGATATGACCGAAAACTCTACTAGTTGGCCGCGAATCTTGATCTTTAAAAGTAAGAACGATCAGTTGAAGCCCGGTCGAGATGAAGCTCTTAAAATATCCTTGGAAACTTTGGGATATCGTTAAATCCTAAATAGCTCTCAAATATGAAGTCTTTATAATGGAAATGGAGCGTCTCGACGAGCTGGTTCCATCAAGCCAAAGATCTTACAATTCCAACTTTATTTGAGCATTCAAATACACAAAATACATCATATGATCAAGGGAATCATCATGAGCGTCAGATGGAGAGGTGGTTGGGATTTTGCATGTATTCTGAGAGGACGCCACTCCTCTATAAATAGCTCTCATTCCTCATATGAGGGAGGCCAAGCAAGAGAGGAGAGAGCTCTAAAGATCCTCTAAAGCATAATCATGCCACCACTTTCGGCGGTTGTCGACCACGCGCCGTATATGCCGTGATCCTCGCCGCCATCACCGGTCATAATCCGACCACTTGCTATTCGGTCATCGGCTTCAATCGTCGTCGATATCGTCAACTTTGTCATCAAGCGTCGTCAACTTTGTCGTCAACATCATCGTCCATTTCTCATACATTCGTAATCCGTTATCGGGAAGATCTTGTACTCAAAAGATACATAGTGAAAACTTTCTTGGCTGACTCAGGTGGTTTTCCCTCTTTTGAGGTTTTCCGTAAAATTGAGTTTTATTGTTCGCTCTTTAAATACATGTGTGTGTGCTGGACTCCCCAAAGAAGCTAAGGCGTAAACTTTTACTCTACCGCAACTGGTTTTCTAGCATGCAACAATGCCGAAAGCAAGCAAATCAGAAATTGAAACTAGTCGAGATCAAGCGCTTAAAATATCATTGGAAACTTTCAGACATCAGTTAAATTCTTAAAAAGCTCTCAAATATGGAGTGCTTATAGTCAAATCGAGCGTCTCGATGACCCGGTTCCGACAAGCCAAATATCTTACAATTTCGACTTCATTTGAGCATTCAAATACACAAAATACATCATATGATCAAGGGAATCATCATGAGTCGTTCGATGGAGAGGAGTGATTCAGATTTTGCATGTATTCTGAGCGTCACTCTCCAATATATAAATAGCCTCATTCATCATATGAAGCGAGGAGAGAGAGAGGGCTCTAAGATCCTCCAAACGCGATCGTGCCGCCACTCGGCGGTCATCAACTACCACGCCGGTAGGTCGACCGCCATGCGATCCTCACCGTCGTCGACCGCTGTTGCAGGTCATCATCACCGACCACTATCGTCGATCATCATTGTCAACATCGTCATCAACATCGTCGTCAACATCATCGTCAACATCGTCGTCAACATCGTCGTCAACATCGTCTATTACTAGCAACTGTTGTCCATTTCTCATATACTTGATACTGTAATCCCGGTATCGAGAAGATCTTGTACTGAAATATATACATGGTGGAAGCTTTTAAGCGGGCTAGGCCAGTGGTTTTCCCTCTTTTGAGGTTTTCTACGTAAAATTGCGGAGTTTTATTGTTCACTTTTAAATACATGTGTGTGTCTTTGGATTTCAGCGGCTAAGGCAAAACTTTTACTCTAATTGGTTTCTAGCATAAGTTTGGCAGTCGTGGATGAGAACCCCAATCACAATTCGTGAACACCCTCGTTATGGATAGGTCACTCGTCGAGTCCGCTCAACTCGTCACTCTCGAAACTAATCCTTGAACCAAGGATGCCAATTCGCCTCCCGATAGGCGTGACCACTCGGTGAAGGCGCGATAAATCTCTTTAGAAGATGGTCGAATGGAAGAGTCTCAAAATGAGATGATCGACTTTGCGAACACGCCATCTGCGAAAAACACATCTCCCCAAGATCGATCATTGCGGAGGTCAAATGCTAATTTCCTTGACAGCGAGTTCCTCCGTAGAGTGATCTTGATCTCCTTGACGCAGAGTTCACTCATCCATCCGCGTCAGACTCAACCATTTGCTAATCCACCTGGTAAGACACATTCGTCTGACACCCTCGTCATGTCATGCAAAATTACAGCTTAATGCAAGGCAATTTCACCTCAAGATAGAAATCATCTTCCCCTCAGCGGATGATCCTCACCTTTATTCTTCAACATCCCATTCCGTGGGTTTCAAGCTTAGAACATTGATTCTATGATGGGCGGCCCACATGAACACATCGACCATTCTGGGACTATCATGCATATCCAAGCTCGACACCTTTGCTTTGTCGTCTTTCCGACCCCCAAGGGAGCTACACTTGGTTACTCCTTCTGGGGAATCCATCCATACCTTTGACGAACTCGCCAAGATTTTTGTAGAATAGTTCATTGCAAACGAGAGGATTATTAAAGATTCCTCCCATCTCTCCAGCATTCATCAAAATGAGGGTGAATCACTTAAGGAATACTTCCAGAGGTTCTCCCTAGAAGCTCGCCAACAGGTAGACCGATTAAGAGGAGTTTTCCTTGGAGGACTCGTCCGGAGCCTTTTTTACTCATTAATGCAGAGACCACGATCCATTCGACTTGGTTCATCGTGTGGAAGCAAATCTCTGCGATGAGGCTAATGCCATCAAAATAATTTGAGCAATCTAGAAAATGTAAAAGCAGAATCGATCGGCATATCAAAGAAGCAAAGCGGTCATGATCTCCCTCCGGCCCAAGGAATACCGCCGAAAACATCGTGTTAACCTCATAATGGCTATTCGAGATGAAGAAAATATCAAGTGGCGCATCCAGAAACCAAATTATCGGAGCAATATTGTCACTTCCATCAAGTCATGGACATACTCTTGAGGCATGCAACTCAAAGAAGAAATTGAGAGGCTCATTTAGAGGATATCTTCAATTTGTGAAGAATCAATCGACTCAAACAAACATACCTCCAAGCGGGGCAACAGGACAATCATCACATAATAAAATAATCATCAAGCGGTTGGAGAAATTGAAACAATGGGAGGACCATACTATCTAATCAAGTTCTCATTACCATCTAAGAGCAGTTAAAGAAGTCTCATCTGATCATTCCATCACTTTTAATGACTGGACTTAGAAGGTATATGTTCCTCATCAAGATCCACTTGTCATCGGTAGCGGGGATCGATGTTATAATGTTAAGAGAATTTTGATTGACAATGGAGTTACGTTGATGTCTTATTTTACTCCACATTTCTTAACATGGGCTGGTTAGGGAAAAGCTCCAACCCTTGGGACCATTATGCGGGTTTGATAATCACCCGTGAGTAGGGACAATCACCCTTTCTTATCCTTGGTGAATTTCTCGACAAGTACTCATTTAATCCAATTCATGGTGGTCAAGTCGGTGATTATAAATGTATCTTTGGAAGGCCCCTCAATCAATTTTGATGCGTCACTTGATATCTCATCTTAAGATGAAATTTCCAACCCCGTTGGGTTGGGTGCAATGAAAATCAGCAGATAACAATCATGTTATCTCGAGACAAGCTCAACCCTTGTGACCTTCAACATGAAGATTTTAATTTTGAGATGAAAAAGTACCCAGCTTTGCGTAGAAGACTTGCTCTTTGTTGCATTATCGGATGACCAACCATTACGAGCGATTAGTTGGATCTCTGCTCTCAGACGAACAAAGGGAAAAAATACATGATTTCTTGCGCAAAATCAAGACATCTTGCAGTCCGACGGACATGCAGGAATCGACCCAATGTGATCATGCACTCCTGATGATCCAACATTCAAACCGATCATCCAAGAAGAGAAGTTTTGCACGATCACCAAGCTATTGAGCAAGAAGTTAACAAGCTTAGGCGGGATTCATACGAGGTACATTACCCATACATGGCTAGCAAATGTTATCATGGTTAAGAAAATAAGCGGAACATGGAGAATGTGTATTGATTACACTTACCTTAGAAGATAGTTTTCCTCTTCCTCAATTGATCGGTTGGTTGATGTTATGCAAACAAAATGCTCGGTTTTTTGGATGCTTACTCGGTTACAACCAAATAAAATGAACCCAATGGATGAAGAAGCTACAACATTTCAAACATATAAAGGTTTATCTTTGTTACCAAGTTATGCGTTTGATTAAAAATGTTGCTACTATGCCTTATGAATAAGGTCTTTAAAGACCTAGGCCTGATGGAGGTATATGTGGATGACATGTTAGTGAAAAGCTTGGAAGAATCACAACATATTTCTGACTTAGAAATATGCTTTAACCTTCTTCGATGTTATAACATGCGACTCAACCCAACCAAATGTGCTTTTGGGGTTACGTCGGGAAAATTTCTTGGATTTATGGTAAATGGGATAGAGGCCAACCAGAAAATCAAAGCTCTCAAAATATGACTCCTCAGAAGAATATTAAGGAAGTTCAATGTTTGAATGGCAATTGTTGCATTATCCGCTTCGTTCAGGGATAGATACTTGCCATTCTTTAAAATATTAAAGGGAGCTAAAAATAATAATTTTCAATAGACTGATGAATGTCAGTATGCTTTTGAGCAGCTAAGGGAGTATTTAGAATCTCCACCCCTACTATATAAGCCTATTCAAGGAGAGATGTTATACTTATACTTGCAGTCTCTTCCCACACAATAAGCTCAGTTTTAGTGCGAGAAGAAAGTGGGATACAACGACCAATTTATTTTGTCAATAAAATTCTCGATATAAAAAATTATCCACTTGTAAGGTGGCTCGGCTTTAGTTTTCTCGGCAAAATTACGTCCATACTTCAGCTCACACTATCGATGTTTACACTCATTTACCATTAAGGGCCATCTACGAAACCGAGCATGAGGTTAATAATTAGTGTAGGGAGAGAGTTTGATATAAATTTTCTACCTGTACGCTATAAAGTCTCAAGTACTTGACTTTATAGTGGAATACCTGCCCAACTCTAGAGGAGCTATCACTACATGCCTTTCGTCTCCTCAATGGACCCTCTATGTTGATGGAGCTTGAAATCTGGCAGTGCGGGGAATCTTACTTATTTTTCCCCCATACCTTATAGTATGGACTTTACTAAAATTTCTACAACTAATAATATGGAATATGAGGCTCTCATGAGGTTGAGACTCTTCATTGGTGAAGCTTAAGACTTAGTGATACACTCTCAACTTGTGCCTCCCAAGTTGAGGAAACTTTAATACTCATAATCCCAGTGACCTGATACCTCCACTTGGTGAAGTCTCTTCTTGCCCATTTCAAGACACATCAAATCATTCACATCTTTGAGAGAAGAATACTTTCAGTGACGCTCTCTTAAGCTACCTTCTTGGGATCTATTTAAGAGAAGCATGTTGAAGAAATACATTTTTTTAGTATCCAAGGGTCATGGGTAATTCAAAATTGATGAGATAAAGGAACATTAGGTGGATGGACCCCATCTTTTTTTTACAAGAAGGAACTCTTCACGAGACCCAACTTAGAGAAGAAAGCTTCAAACTTTACTTATATCTCGGTGAACTATACAAACGAGCTTTCTGGACCGTACCTCAAATGTCTCACCTTGAGGAGGCGATTATGCATTAAGAGATGTCACTGGGGATATGTGGAGAAAACACAGGGCTATAAAATTATAAGACAAGGGTTCTATTGGCCTATGATGAAACAAGGCTTAGTTCACAAAAAAAATATGCAAGTTGTCAATTGCACTCTAACCTTCCTCAGGTGTCGCATACAGAGCTCTCTTCCATTCAAAGCCCATGGCCTTTTGCTCAGTGGGGGATTGATATCATGGGACCTTTTTAGATAGCATCAGACGAAAGTTCATCATTTTAGCCATTCGACTACTTCCTTAAATGGGTGGAAGCCGAACCACTCGCTAAAATTACGAGGCAAATGCTAAACAATTTGTTTGAAAAATATAGTATGTCGATTGGTCTTCACAAAGATCATCGACAACGGAACCCAATTCTGGAAAAGTCTTTACGTCCTTTTGCAAAGATCTTCACATTCATTTGTTTGCATAGCACATCCTCAAACTAACTGAAGTGTGACTATACTCAAAGGACTAAAAACCGTCTCAGAAGGCGGGGTAATGGGTTGATGAGCTTTCTAATGTTCTTTGGGCTTACTACTTAGCACCCGGGTGAGACACCATATAACTTGTGTTTTGCTATTATACCAGTAGATATCGGGTTCCAAGTCAAGAGTTCAATTATTCGATCATGAGGTAATGAAGAAAAACTCAGACACGGACTACTCCCACTTCGTGACATGGCTGCCGGTTGCTTCCCATCCAAAGGGTAGCTCGTCACTTCAAGAAGAGTAAAATCTTGTCCCATATCTATCGGTGACTTGGTCTACGAAGTCAAGGCTGAGCAAAGGCCCTCAGCCAATAAACTCTCACCTCTTTGGGATGGCCCATATGTGGTTATAGCTATGGTGAAGTCGAACTTTCAAGCTCAAGGATTGAGAGGAAAAACTTTACCTCGAACTTGGAACAGAATCTCAAAATATTATCGTAATTCTTCATAATTATCACAACTTTTATTTTGTCTCGTTTATCATTTCCTCTTCGTGTAGCCAACCCCACTTAGTGGGATAAAGAGTTGTTATTATTGTTGTTGTTGTTGTTGTTGTCATTTTCTCTTAAAACTCATATCTGTGTTAAAATCGTCTTATGATTGTAGCACTGAACTTATCAGAGTAATGAACTTATAGCTTTCTTCTTATAAACTTGTTTCTTCTTTATTTAATCCTCCCACTTGAGAAATATACAACTCATGTTATATCTCAATCGGAGCATGATCAATCCCAAGGGACTTTCCGGACCTCTTCCATAGTTAAGTCATAAGACTCGATAAACAACCTAGGATAGGTCAAGGTCCTTGGTGGACTCCTCGACCTCTTCCACATACGGGTTAAACCATCGAGTGAAGACTTCGACAACTCTTAGGATAGGTCAAAAGGTCCTTGGTGGACTCCACACCTCTTCCATACAAGTTGCTTTAGGAGTCATGAAAATATCCCAATAATAGGATCATTAAAATTATCATGATATAATAAATAAATTATCATCTTTCTTATATAAGAAAGAACATCCTCAATGTGTCATCATCAGTGGTGATATCGCGTCCTCCTCACCAGAAGATGCTCCTTAGACTCACTCTCAACTCTTCATCTCCACGAAGAGTCTTGAACACTTGGAGATAGATCCTCACAACTAGCTCCGTCTTGCGATACTTGATTCCTTTTAGGAACCCTCATGAAGCCCTCCTCTAAACATTGGTGCTCCAAGTCCTTCACTTCAACATAGAATATGATTACGAGCTTCAACATGGTCTTGATTATACCTGATAAGCGAGAGCTCTTAAAGTCTTCCACGCCTTCAAGGAGATTTCATTTGCTTCTTACGACATCATATGTTTCTTCTCAAAAGATAATCACGTAAGCTTTCTTCTCCCATTCGAGCTCTCTTCTCCCAGTGCGAGTCTTTTCTCTTTCTGGCGAGTCTCGTCTCACCTCAATCGGCTCATCATGAGTGCGCTCCACCACGACGGAGAGAAAGAGAAGTCTGTTCCTTCTTCAGTTCGCACCCGGTGATCCTCCAAAGTCGCCACTTCTTTGGTCTTAGCACTCATCTTTCGCTCATACTCGCCTTGAGATATTTTTTTACCTTCACAAATTCAAGTATTCCACTCATCTAAAGAGACACCTAAATGAGCCATCGACTAATGTTTGAGTTACCTAAAAAATTATTACAAATATTACACAAAGAAGAAGAGGAAAAGAAGAAAAGAAGAAGAAGGGAAACAACGTACCAATTCATCGCTCGTTGATGCATATGTGATTTAACACCTCTTGAGAATGTGCTTGAAACAAACTCCCCCATCATGAGTTGAAACAGCTAAACTCTCAGATGCCAACTGAGGGCGAACATCTTCTTCGCAGATATCTGACATAGTCACTTCAGCACATGTCTTCTTTTTCTTTAAGGAAGAAACATTGCCACCACCCTGATTTCGTGACGGGCTTCTTGAAAGAACCTTATGAATATGAGAAGACCCTTCATCACCTTTACTTGACCTCTTTAGTGGAAAAGAATGAGATCTCCTTGCCTGGATGGAAAGGCCAACCTTGAACATTCTATCTTCAACTATATATTTGTAATATGGCGTAACTCATGCGTAAGCTTTCTACATCGGAACATTAAGAGTTGCCAAGATCTCATTCTCATCAATTAGTAATGGATCTGGAAGGTCATTCAATCTTCCCCATCTCTCAGGAAGGCCCCACTCATTTTTCATAAAGAAGAATCCATTAGACCAATTTTTTAGATCGGATCCGTGCTAAAATTCTATCCACATAGCCGATAAGAAACACGTCCTTGAGCATCACATGTGAATCTACACATTCGCAAATATGTGATGTTCAAAGTAACACACTCTCTAAGAAGAAAACCAAACCGATGACCACTAAAGCATGAAATGAAAATTGTGACACCACATGTTTTGAAGATCTCAATCATTTCGAGCTAAAGGGAATCGTAGTCCGGCCGAAGAATCATCTCGAGCGTGAAGCATCCGACGGTGAGCGAGCTCGATCGGACCTCTTGGCAACAATAGCCACCAACTCATTAGAAATGAAATTTCTTACGTATTAAACTATCGATGTGACAATAGATGGTATATAGATGCACGTAGGCTTATCCCATCATCGTGAAAATACATCATGAATAAGTAAAGAGGGGAGAAATGACAAAATGAAAAATCTAAAATTTTGTGAAGCTACTCACTCACCCTAATACTTGGGCATACCCTTTTATGACTTTGCCGCTCATGGACAATTTGGGCTAGGATTTTTTGCCTACGATCTGATGAAAAGGACATGCATACATATGAGATCAAAAAGAAATGGGGGAAAGAGACAGAGAAACTATTCCTCCCCAATGATGCTCTGAAATTACTTGCCAAATTTTTTGAGTTGTTGAATGATCTAATTACCGCTTCCCCGCCATCTTGACAATTATCAGCCATTGAACCTTCTATCGAAGTTCGAAGAAATCCAATTTCTCATTACGGGTCTTGATCGCCTCCAAACCTAGTTGGTCCGACGAGGTCAGTTGACACCTCTTTCGAGGGAAAATTGGAGCCTTGCCGTATGAATTACGGGTCTTGATCGCCTCCAAACCGGATCGGTCAGCGAGGTCGGTTGACACCTCTTTCGAGGGAAAACCAGAGCCTGGTATGAACTACCGGGCCTTGATGCCTCCGACGACCTGCACTCAAGAAAAGAACGGAGTGTTGAAGAAGTGTGCCTCCTCCCAGCCACAGGGGTTTTATAGACCACCAGGCAAAGTAAAATCTTCAAAAGCGTCCAAAACCGTCAAAAAGCAAAGCTCATTCATCGTTTGGGCCCGCGCATCAGCGTCATACGGCCGTTCCGCTGCAGCCCGCCGCCATAGTGGGCATGCCTGACATCGTCGCCAGCGCTGACCATTGACCGTATCGTTCGCTGACCAGCGAGGCCACTCGACTCGCCGGCCAGACCTGGCGCCCGGCATCCCTGTCGCGACCCTACAGCCCGTGACCAGCTACGCCGACCCATGCAGCCCACGCCCTGCATGTAGCCACGCGCCCGTGAGCGCCTCCGCTTACGGATGGGTCCAGTAACCTAGAAATTTCATGCTTGCATACATACATATTTGTGGGTGCGTCCTTGTAGTCGTAATCTTGTGCTTACATGAAGATCGTTCTCTCAAAATGTGGTTAATGGACTGCGATTTCATTGAAGAATTTGCTATTTTGAAGTACTTGACATAAATTTTGATGATTGAGTTAATATCATCCAAAAATAGGGGGCAACTGATATAAACATGAAAATTCTCTAGTCGAAGTACGAATCTTGATGCCGAAAGCAAGCTAATCAGAAATTGAAACTGGTCAAGATCAAGCACTTAAAATATCATTAGAAACTTTGAGACATCGGTTAAATTCCTAAAAGCTCTCAAATATGGAGTGTTTATAGTCAAATCGGCGTCTCGGAGCGGTTGACAAGCTAAATATCTTACAATTGACTTCATTTGAGCATTCAAATACACAAAATACATCATGATCAGGGAATCATCATGAGCCGTCCGATGGAGAGGAGTGGTTTGGATTTTGCATGTATTCTGAGAGCGTCACTCTCCGATATAAATAGCCCTCATTCCTCATATGAGGGGCAAGAGAGAGGAGAGCTCTAAAGATCCTCCAAGCACGATCGTCGCCACCACTCGGCGTCACCACCGCGCCAGCCGCGTAGCCGCCACCGTGATCCTCGCCGTCGTCGACCAGCGTTCGGTCATCATTGACCACTATCGTCGTCATCATGTCAACATCGTCGTCAACATCATCGTCCACGTAAAACCGTCAACATCGGTGATACATACATTACGCATTTGTCTCTTTCTCACTATCTGTAATCCGTGTGGGAAGATCTCTAAAACGGATATATAGTGGAAGTTTTTTTTTTCTTGGGCTAGGCCGTGGTTTTTCCCTCTTTTGAGATTTTTCACGTAAAATTCGGGTTTTATTGTTCACTCTTTAAATACAATTGTGTGGATTTCATTCAAATAAGTAAAATTTTTTACTCTAATAGTTTTCTACAACAATAAATATCAAGCTTGAGGTGTTACATGTGCAAATGCATAAACATTATTCCCTAAATTTTTTTATGATGATGTTATACTAACGTCATTATATGATCTCCAAAATATCACTTTCTTCGGATTCTAATTTAAATATTTAATGTTTTATTATTATTAAAAGTGGTTATGGCAAAGTTTTCTACACAATCAAACACCAACAAATGCTTCAAGGCACTAAATTCTTTCTATGACATTAAAAAAAAAGAAAATTTGCATACATAGCACACATGCATTTACACATCTAACATCTAAAATTTCAGTGCGAACAATCTCACTTGATAGATTTCATCATTTGGAAACTAACTACTCAATCAATTTCACAAACGGAGGTAGTTTGGGCATCGTCGCAGCCTCCTGATCTCGATATGCGTGTAAGCATGTTGACGGCTCGATCGCTTGATAGACTGATCATTAGGTCGTGCAATATTTATATTCTGATCAATTTCGCTGTTCTGAACGCAATGGCGAAGTCCGTTCGTCGATCAGAGATTGTTTCGACTGATTTTTTCACCGTTGAGTGTATTTCAGCCTCGATTTGCGCACTATCACTTCCGATCATTCGACATTCATATAGACTCATTTAAATTGAGCGTGAAGAGTCTCTTTTGGTAGGTTTCAACATTTCGAAGACAACGCAATTTTATGAACGTAGGTCGTTGGACATCGTCGCAGTTTCCCTTCACCGATATGCATATCGGCATATTGACAGCTTGATCGCTTGATTGTTAGATTATGCAATATTTATATTTTGACCAATTTCGATGTTCTGAACGACAATGGTGAAGTCCGTTCGTTGATCGGAGGTCATTTCGACTAATTTTGGCGATGTCTAGTGTATTTCAGTTTCGATTTGTGTTTTGAAGCATCCGAAGTTGATCGAATTTATCTTATAAGCTTAATTCGACTCATGTGATATATATAAAGGTCAACAGCCTTGTTGAAGTTTAAGCTAACTCTAAGGTTACATTTATTTAAAATAATATATTTCTTATATCTACATGTTTCTTATTAAAATTAAAGCTACAACTATATTAATTTTTAAAAAAAATAAAATAATCGAAAAACTCTTCAAAAGAGTTCTAATAATTTGTTGATAATTTACATTATATATATATATATATATATATATATATATATATATATATATATATATATATAAAGTGTAAAAATATGACAAATCTCGTGATTCTCTTTAGCCAAGTGTAATAATATTTTTTAAGTGTAATAAGAAATAATATATATTTTAAAATTTTTTAAATAATTTAATACTTAAATTATTTAATTCTAATGCATTTTAATTATATTTAATATTGATATTTATTAATTGAGGTGGCTCGTGAATTAATGAGTTGAGTCGAAACTGGCTTGAGTTCGACCTTTTAGCTTATCGAGTTTGGCTCTCAATTCATTTATCGAGCTGAGCTTGAGCTCGCTCAAGCATTGACATATCTCACTTACACCCCTAACTTGCAAAAATAAAAAATAAAAAAAATAATAATAATATAAAATCTCCAAAAATTTCACCTAATCTAGATGGAGAAATTGACTTCTCACTATATTTCCAATAATATATAATGCAAAGGAATTTTGGTAGAAAATATTAAGGGGTTGTTTGGTTGCCTATATTTAGAATATAAAGTAAATTGAATGCAGTATATTTAGATCACTTTTAATTTGTTTGGTTAAAAACTCTACAAATACATGATTTTTTTTCTTGTTTGGCAAAATAAATATAATGTAAAGTATTTTTGAGATTATCGGCGGTGGCGTTCGGTCCGGCAATGGCAATGACGATGGCGGTGGTTGGGGGTCGGTCGGTGGTGGCGACGGGCAATGGCAGCCAGCGGCTGGTGGCGATGGCGATGGGAGGCCGACGAGCGGTGGCGGCGAACACTTTACACTGGCCGGTGTATTTGGAATTCACCTAAATCGGGCGAATTCCAAATACACCAAAAATGATTATTTTAATGCATTTCAAATACACTATAAATGCATTGAAATTTTACTTTGCACCATACCAATTACACAAAAAATTAAATTCTCTGCATTTAGTTCACTGTACACTCTACATGCATGCAACCAAACAGCCCATAAGGACAAGTTTAATTTAACCTTATTTTAATACTTTATAATAGAATATATTGTCATAAAAATCTATTTAAAAAAACAATCATGATGAAAATTATGCCACATAGAATGATTATTATAATGTTGGGGTATTTACATACATAGCACACAATTTTTATATATCTACATATCTAATACCTAAATATCTAATACCTAAAAATAAAATATACCAAAACCTAAACTAAAATAAACTAAACTAAAATAAATAAACCCTAAACCTAAACTAAAAAAAACTAAACCTAAATCAAAACATAGCTAAATAAAATAAAATAAACTAAAAATAAACCTAAACCTAAACTAAAAAATAAAACCTGAAAATAAACCAAAAATAAAAACCTAAACCTAAACTTAAACCTAAATAAATATAATAAAAATCTAAACATAAACATAAAAATAAAAAATAAAACCTAAACCTAAAAAAAAAGCAGATAAACTCAACTAAAATAAACCTAAACCTAAAAAATAAACTAAAATAAAATCAAAACTATAATAAATTATCCAAAAAATAAAACTAAACTAAATAAAATAAAATAAACTAAAAAATAAAATAAAACCTATAAAATAAAACCTAAAATAAACCTAAAATAAAAAACCTAAACCTAAACCTAAAAAAAATAAAATAAAACCTAAACTTAAACCAAAAAAAAAAAACTCTAAACCTAAAAAATAAAAGAAAAATAAAACTCAACTAAAAATAAACCTAAACTGAACAAACAAACTAAAATAAAAAAACCTAAACTAAAATAAATAAACCTAAAATAAATAAACTAAATTTAATAAAAATAAAAAATAAACCTAAATAAAAATAAAAATAAATAAAATAAACTCAAATAAATAAAAAATAAACTAAATAAACCTAAACTTAGGTTACTTAATATAAAAAAAAAAAATCCTAAAACTAAACCACAATCCTAAACCTGAAACATAAACCCTAATCCCACAAAATAAAACCATAAACCCTAAATCTTAAACCCTAAACCCTAAATCCTAAAACTGTAAACCCTAAACCTTAAAACCCTAAACCTTAAATACTAATCCCTAAACCCTGAACCCAAAAACCTACAACCTTATGCCCTAAACCCCAAACCCTAAACCCTAAACCCCAAACCCAACCACAACCCAACATTAAACTAACCCTAAACTCTAAGAATGGGCAGAACCTTGATGGTAGGAACATCACCGTCAACTAGGCTTAATCTAGATTTGGCGGTGGAGGCGAAGGAGGAGGTGACGATTATCTTAGTGGTGGTCGGGGATCTGGAGATACTGGTGGATATGGAGGTGGTGGTCGATGCATTGGTGGTTATGGAGATGGGAGGAGCGATGGAGGTTACATCCATGGTGGTGATGGAGGGGGACATCAGGGATATGATGGTGGATCAGCTACTTGAAGCGAGGGGTGGTTATTGGAGAAAGCGAAGAAAGGCGTCGATCATACTTATGGACTTCTCATAGAGATGGTTCTACTTTAGGGTTTTAATTTACTATGGGTGCTTATTTTATATATCTTATCGTTTGTCTTAATACTTGGGGTGATACTTCATTGATGAAATAGAAAAAGAAATGTTTAATCAATTTGTTCTCTCTAAAATAAAAATCTCAAACCAAATAACCCACATAAAACTTAACCACAAACCATAACCATAAACCTAAACTATCCAAAAATCATAAACCCTAAACTCTAAACCAAACCTAAATCCTAAATCCCTAAACCCTAATCTAACCCTAAACCTTATAACCTGGTAAACCCTATAACCTAACCACAAAACCCTACAATACCCACCCTAAACCTAAACCTAGAATGGCCAGAACTGGCAAACATCACCATCACTTAAGATATGGTTGATATTTATCATTGTGGTGATCTAGATGGTGGATGAGGTGGTGGTTTATGCATGGTTATGGAGGTGGGAGGACGATGGAGGTTACATGGTTGTGAGGAGAGATCGAGGTTATGATGGCGAGATCCAACTAGAGGCGTGGTTATGAACTAGAAAAACAAAAGACGGGATCCGATCAACTTATGGAACTGTCTTTATAGTAGAGCGGTTCTACTTATCTAAAGGCATTTTATTTTGCTCATGGGAGCTCATTTTTATCCATGTCATCGCTTATTTTAAGAAAACTTGGTGCTACTTGGTTGATGAAATCGAAAAGAAGAAATGTTGAATCTAAATTTATTCTTTGTTAAAAAACTTTAAATAAACCCTAAATACTAAAACTTAAACTTTATACAAAATCTAAACCCACAAACCTTAAACTCTAAACCCAAACCCTAAACCCAAAACCCTAAACACTAAGCCCTAAACCCTAACCAAACCCATCTCTAAACCACAAATAAAACTAAAATCCTAAATCCTAAACCATGAACCCAAGAACCATAAATAAATGACATCATGTTAAAATTTTAACAAAATTAAAGGATAAACATAAATAAATGATATCGTGTCACTATTGCAAAGATATCGTGTCACCATTGAATTAAAAAAAAAGAAATTTATTTCCACTGATTTCTCCTTGCTAATTAAATAAAATAAATTTTTAAAAAGGAATTAAATGAGATTTTTCTTTGGTACTTCATATGGATATTTGTTCATTCTGAAGAATGTATAAAAGTTCTATTTTGCTATATAAACTTTTAGTGGAATTTATAAAAATAGTATTTACAATTATCATATTTAGATAAATAGCACTTAAACTTTTGATATTACATCTCAAATATCATCAACATTAATTTTTAAAATAAAATATATATTTTCATAAATAAAAAAATATATTTATAAATATCAAGCTTGAGGTGTTACATATGCAAATGCATAAACATTATTCCCTAAATTTTTTTATGCTTGATATGGCAAAATACTTAATGAATCTTGATGCTAAAGCGGTGATCCGAAGTTAAAGCGGTGAGATCAAGCACTTAAAATATCTTGGAAACTGGGATGTCGGTTAAATTCTAAATAACTCTCAAACATGGAGTGTTTATAGTCAAATTGAGCGTCTCGACGAGCTGGATCTAACGAGCCCAAGATCTCATAATTCTGACTTCATTTGAGCATTCAAATACTTAAAATATATCAATTGATCAAAAGAATCATTTTGAGCCGTTCGATGAAGTGGAGTGGTTCAGATTTGCATGATCAAAGGAATCATTTTGAGCCGTCCGATGAAGTGGAGTGGTTCAGATTTTGCATGTATTCTAGATATGTCACTCTCCAATCTATAAATAGTCCCATTCCTCATATGAGGGAGCCAAGCAAGAGAGGAGAGAGCTCTAAAGCTTGAAAATCCTCGCATAATCGTGCCACCACTCGGTCGACCCGCGTTGATTAACCATGTGCCGTCGGTGCCGCGTTGATCCTCGTCGTCAATCTCCGTCAGTCTCCATCATCGACCCTCATCGTTAAGCGTTGTTCCCATGTTCACATCATCACACTACCACTAGCATTACAACGAATGTGACTATATACATTTGTTGTCGATTTTGGGATTCTATTGTCGCCCTTCTCATCTGATTATGTAATCCCGTTATCGGGAAAACTTGTACTCCAAAATAAATATATAGTGGAAGCTTTTTACTGGGCTAGGCCCCGTGATTTTTTCCCTCTTTTCGAGGTTTTCCACGTAAAAATTCTGGAGTTTTCTTGTTCACTCTTTAAATACATTGTGTCTTTGGATTTCTATGAGCTAAGGTGTAAACTTTACTCTCTTGGTTTTCTAACGCACAGTTTGCCGTCGTGGAAAGCGATTCCATTATTTCATCTTGTATGGTGACCAAGTTTTCCAACAAGATCAAAACCACCATCGGTGGAGCATTTCAAGCTTTTAAAGCATGGCGAAGAATGAAGATTCATCAAACTTGTTCCTTGATTTTGTCAAAATTGGGGCAACTCTTAATCTCGAAGATGTATGTTAAGCATTTAATGAATTACCATCCCAAGAAACAAGTCAAAGTTGGAGGATATTTCAACATTGAGAAGAGATATATCTTTGCAAATTATGATTTTTCAATCATACTCATGGAAAAAAAAGACCAAGGTTAAGGAGCAACTTTGGCTACAACCATAAACGGATGTTTTAATTCGGCCTCTTCCATACAGGTTAACATCATCAAGTAATACTTTGACAAACAACTTTGGATGGATCAAAAATCCTCAGTGGATTCAATTATCTCTTCCATACGTTAATGGCGTGGAACATCGACAAACAACGGATGGGTCACCATTGACCTCTTCCACGGGTTGTCATCGAGCAAAGACTCGACAAACAACCGATAGGTCAAAATCCCGGCGGATTCAATTCAACCTCTTCCATACAGGTTGTCATCAAATAAAACTTTGACAAACAACCTGGATGGGTCAAAATCTCGGCAGTTCAATTGACCTCTTCAGGTTAGCGTCATGGGTAACCACGACAAACAACTCGGATGGGTCAAAAACTTAAATTCAATTCGACCTCTTCCATACGAGTTAACGGTCACGATAACGACAAACACCGGATAGGTCAAAATCTCGCGGTTGATTCACCTCTTCCACGCAGTTAGCGTCGACGACTATGACAAACAACCGGATAGGTCAAAATCTCGGTAGTTCCATTCCCTCTTCCATACGGGTTAACGTCATCGTAACACGACAAACAACTCGGATAGGTCAAAATTCTTGGCGGTTGATTCGACCTCTTCCATACAGGTTAATGTCATGGGTAACACCGACAAACAACCTCGGATAGGTCAAAATCTCGGATTCAATTCAACCTCTTCCAGGTTAGCGTCATCGAGCAAAGACTTCGACAAACAACCTTTGCGGATAGGTCAAAGGTCGCGGGTGGACTTAGCGATCTCTTCCACCGCAGTTAACATCGTAACACTGATAAACCTCGGATGGGTCAAAATTCTCGGATTCAATTCGACCTCTTCCATACGGTTAGCGTCAGCGGTAACACCACGATAAAAACCGATAGTCAAAATCCTCGGATTCAATTCGACCTCTTCCATATAGGTTAGCGTCATGGTAACACTCGACAAACAATCTCGGATGGGGTCAAAATCTTGGAGATTAATTCAACCTCTTCCACATGTTGCCGAGTCATACTCTCACAAACAACCTGGATAGGTCAAAATTCTCATTCGCTATGCGCCGGTCTTTGCCGTACATGGCAATCTTATTTGGTCACCACCATTGCTCGCTGTCATCGCCCGATTCGCCCTTATCGTCGATAGTGCGATTTTAGACCACCCCGTCGGTAGCCAACCACCGTCTGCGCCGTACGTCGCGCCGATTAAAATATTTCGCCGATGCCCGCGATTCGATTATTTGCAGACCACCCGTCGCGACCAACGCACGCTAAGCCGATTAGATTCGGTCCTTTGCCGACCATCGTGGGCAATCTTGGCGGTTACCATCGTCGTCGGTCATCACCGACTTCTGGCGGTCGCCGTCATGGGTTAAATTTACCACCCGGCATCAACCCACTGGTAGGTCGCTGCTGTATCTCTCCATTATCGTTGATCTTAGGTCACCATGCGGTCCTCCCGCACTAGATGCCGATTCTTTGCTGCCACCCTCGTGACGCCATGAACATCTCGTCAATTTTGCGGTCACCACCATCATCGCCGGTCATCTGCCGTCTGGTGACGTTGCCGCGTCGCCGATTGCGCTACCACCACGGTGGCCGCCAACCACTATAGCGGTCCGCCGCTCATTAGTCGTCGATATCGTAGACCATCCGGGTAATCTGGTCACCACCATCGTCAGGTCATCCCCGTTCGGCGGCTGCATCCGCGATTCCCGTCTGATTCGCTGACCACCCGTCGGTCGCCAACCATAGCGGTCCCGGACCATCGTCGGTCGCCGCAGACCATCGCCAAAATTTTAGCGGTCACCACCATCGCGTCGGTCATCCCCTACTGACTCATCGCCGATTCATTTATCGCCGATTCATTGCCCGATCACCCCGTCGGTAGCCGATCAGGCGGTCACCTGCGCGGTGTCGCGGTTGCAAAACCAGCCGTCGGTCATTGCTTAATGGCGGTCCACTACTGACTACTTTTCCTCCCGACCATCGTAGCAATCTCCGCGGTCACCACCATTGCCGTTATCTCGTATTCGTCGTCACCGGCTACGACCTGTCGCCACCATCGTCGAACATCGGCATCGACCAGATCTCGATGCCTCAAACTGATCGGTCGGCGGTTAGTTGACACCACTTTCGAGGAAAACTAGAGCTTTGCCGAACTACGGGCCTTGATCACCTCCCAGTCGATCGGCGAGGTTAGTTGACACCTCTTCGAGGAAAAGCGTCTTGCCGTATGAACGGGTCTTGATCGCCGAATCCGGTCCGAGGTCGGTTGACACCTCTTTCAAGCGGAACTGGTATGAACTACGGGTTCTTGATCGCCGAACGGTCCGGTCGAGGTCGGTTAACACATATTTCGAGGAAAAGCGGAGCCTTGCAGGTATGAATTCTTGATCACCTCAAATGACCTTCTCTCAAGAATAAGAAGGTGCCTTCTCTTGTCCCTGGGAGGTTTTATAGACCCATAGGCGTCAAAAGCGCCAAAACCGTCAAAACCGCTCAAAGCGGTGACGGTAGCGGGCGTTTTTTCGGCGCCATGCGCGCTCAGACGCGTTCAACCCGTCGCACCGCTCCGCCGTAACCCATCGACCCGGCGTCACGATTCGACCTCGTCGTGGCAGAATTGACCAGCGCCCAGGCCACCGCCCAGATCCATTCGGTGACGGTGGCCACGCCACGGGTAAGCCCTGCATGCGCCGCTGGTGACCAGCTCGGTCTTGTGATGAGCGCCCTGCCTGTTGGCTCGCAGACGCTTTGGTGGCTTCAGCCGCCTGGCAGAGCGCCGTATGCACTCCGGCCTCGTACCGGATGGGTCCGTAACCTCGAAATCTCGCACCCGCGCATACCTACACACATCCGTGGCCCTGCATCTGCTTCCGTAGTCATAATCTTGTGCTCACATGAAGATCTGTTCTCTCAAAATGTGTGGTTAATGGACTCTCAAATTTCATTGAAGAATTTGCTATTTTTAAGTATTTGACATATATATTTTTGGATGATTGAGATAATGTCATCCAAAATTGGGAGACAACTGATATGACACTTAAAATACTACTAATCGCACGGATATTGATTAAATGCAAACTATCGGTTGAAACTGGTAGATCAAGCACTTAAAATATCAAAACTCACGGGATGTCACTTAAATCCATAAATAACTCTCAAACATGGAGTGTTTATAGTCAAATCGAGCGTCTCAATGAGCTGGATCTAACAAGCTCAAGATCTCATAATTTTGACTTCATTTGAGCATTCAAATACTTAAAATATATCAATTGATCAAAGAAATCATTTGAGAGATGAAGTGGAGTGGTTCGATTTTGCATGTATTTACAAAGATGTCACTCTCCAATATAGTCCTCATTCCTCAATCCTGCAAAACTTGAAAATCCTCCGATCACCCCTCGTTGATTTTATTACCAGCCGTCGGCCATAATCGTTGATCCTTCGCGTCAATCTCCGTCATCTATGGCGATCCTCATCGTCGGTGGCATTCCCCACTGTTCACCATCATCTACTACCACTAGCAATTGTTACAACCTGAATGTGACTATATAGATGTTGTTGTCTGATTCTGGGATTCCCATTGTCACCTTCTCTACAATTATGTAATCTATTTATCGGAAAACTTGTACTCAAAACAAATATATAGTGGAAGTTTTTTCTCGATTTTTTTTTTCCTCTTTTCGAGATTTTTCACGTAAAAATTCTGAAGTTTTCTTATTCACTCTTTAAATACATGTGTGTGTGTGCTGGATTTCATAACAAGACTAAAGCGTAAACTTTTACTCTATCTCAACTAGTTTTCTAGCACGCAACTATGCTGAAGTTATACTAACGTCATTATATGATCTCCAAAATATCACTTTCTTCGTCTTCTAATTTAAATATTTAATATTTTATTATTATTAAAAGTGGTTATCGCAAAGTTTTCTACACAATCAAACACCAACAAATGCTTCAAGGCACTAAATTCTTTCTATGACATTAAAAAAAAGAAGAAGGAAATTTGCATACATGCATTTACACATCTAACATCTAAAATTTCAGTGCGAATAATCTCATTTGATAGATTTCATCATTTTGAAACTAATGACTCAATCAATTTCACAAACGGCGGTAGTTTGGGCATCGTCGCAGCCTCCTGATCTTGATATACATGTAGCATGTCGATGCTCGATAAACGATATTGATCATTAGGTGGTATTTATATTCGATCAATTTGTGCGAATGGCGAAGTCCGTTCGTCGTCGATTGTTTCGATTTTTTTCACCCGTTGAGTGTATTTACCGATTTGTGCACTATCACTTCCGATCATTCGACATTCATGTAGACTCATTTAAATTGAGCGTGAACAGTCTCTTTTGGTAGGTTTTGACATTTCGAAGACAACGACGCAACCAATTTCATGAACGAAGGTCATTGGACATCGTCGCAGTTTCCCTTCACCGATATGCATGTCGGCATATTAACAGCTCAATCGCTTGATCGTTAGATTATGCAATATTTATATTTTGACCAATTTCGATGTTACGAGCTGGTGAAGTCCGCTTTGTTGATCAGGTCGTTTAATTAATTTTGGTGATATGTATATTTCAACTTTTGTGTTTGAAGCGTCCAGTTGATCGAATTTATCTTTATAAGCTTAGTTCGACTCATGTGATATATATAAAGGTCAACAGCCTTGTTGAAGTTTAAGCTAACTCTATGGTTACATTTATTTAAAATAATATATTTCTTATATTTACATATTTCTTATTAAAATTAAAGCTACAACTATATTAATTTTTTTAAAAAATAAAATAATCGAAAAACTCTTCAAAAGAGTTCTAATAATTTGTTGATAATTTACATTATATATATATATATATATATATATATATATATATTAAGTGTGTAACAATATGACAAATCTCGTGATTCTCTTTAGCCAAGTGTAATAATATTTTTTTAAGTGTAATAAGAAATAATTTGATATAAGAAAATAATATATATATTAAATAATTTAATACTTAAATTATTAAATTCTAATGCATTTTAATTATATTTAATATTGATATTTATTAATTGAGGTGGCTCGTGAATTAATGAGTTGAGTCGAAAGTGGCTTGAGTTCGACCTTTTAGCTTATCAAGTTTGGCTCTCAATTCATTTATCGAGCCGAGCTTGACCTTTTAGCTTATCAAGTTTGGCTCTCAATTCATTTTACAGCTCAAGCACTGACATGTCTCTCACCCCAAAAAAAAAAATAATAATAAAAATAATAAATAATAATATAAAATCTCCAAAATTTTCACCTAATCTAAATGGAGAAATTGACTTCTCACTATATTTCCAATAATATATAATGCAAAGGAATTTCGGTAGAAAATATTAAGGGGTTGTTTGGTTGCCTATATTTAAAGTATAAAGTAAATTGAATGCAGTGTATTTAGATTACTTTTAACTTGTTTGGTTGAAAACTCTAGAAATACATGATTTTTTTTTTTGTTTGGTAAAATAAATATAATATAAAGTATTTTTGAGATTATCGGCGTCATCGACCGACGATGACATCGACCGGCGTGAGTCGGTCGATTATTCGGCGGCGGCGACGGTGTGGCGATGGCGATGGGAGGCCGACGGTGGTGGCTAACACTTGGTAGGTGTATTTGAATTCCAAATCGGGAATTCCAAATTCACCCAAAATGATCATTCTAATGCATTTCAAATCTATGAATGCATTGAAATTTTACTTTGCACCATACCAATTACACAAAAAATTAAATTCTCTATATTTAATTTACTGTACACTCTACATACATGCAGGCAACCAAACAGCCCATTAGGACAAGTTTAATTTAACCTTATTTTAATACTTTATAATAGAATATATTGTCATAAAAATATATTTAAAAAAAACAATCATGATGACAATTATACCACATAGAGTGACTATTATAATGTTGGAATATTTACATACATAACACATAATTTTTATATATCTACATATCTAATACCTAAATATAAATATTTACATACATAACACCTAAATCTTTATTATTACAATAAAAATAATATTTTTCTTAATTTTTTGAAATAAAATTCACCTTTTAAGTAGAGAAAAAAATATATATTTATAAATATCAAATTTTAGATATTAGATATATAAATAGATAAAAATTATGCGCTATATAAATTTTCCTATAATTTTTTATTAATATAAAAAACATAGGTGATATTAAATAAATCCAATTTATTTTGACAAAACATCATTCCTAACAAACTATACCGTGAAAATAATTATTATAATAAATATGATTTTATGTTTTTCAAAGAGTTTTATATCATTTGTAGAAATATCATTTTAATCAAATAAGTCCTAACTCTTTCATTTATAAAAAAAATAATTCAATAATTGAAGCTTAAATTACCTGAATCCTATTAGTTTAAAATCTTAGAGATCTTTTTTTAATTATTATTTTGAGAGATTGAACTACAATAAATATACTATTTTGTTGCAATGCTTTTAAAGAAACAAAAACACAAAAAATCAAAAAAAAAAAAAAAAAAACAAGGAATGAGTGGAAGATTGCAATGACTACAGTTTAGATAGTGCAAGTATTTGATGTTTGACAGACTGTTAAAATTTTAATAAAATTAAAGGATAAACATAAATTAATGATATCGTGTCACCATTGAATTAAAAAAAAGGAATTTATTTCCACTGATTTCTCGTTGCTAATTAAATAAAATAAATTTTTAAAAAGGAATTAAATGAGATTTTCTTTGGTACTTCATATGGATATTTGTTCATATCAGGAAAGAATGACTAGAAAAAGTTTTATTTTCAGGCTAACTTTTAGTAGAATTTATAAATATAATATTTACAATTATCATATTTAGATAAATAACACTTAAACTTTTGATATTACATTTAAAATATCATCAATATTAATTTTTAAAATAACAAATATTTTTTCATAAATAAAAAAATATTATATTTATAAATATCAAACTTCAGATGTTAAATATGCAAATGCATAAACATCATTCCCTAAATTTTTTTATGCTGATATGATACTAACGTCATTGTATGACATGAAAAATATCACTTTCTTCATCTTCTAATTTAAATATTTAATGTTTTTTTTAATTAAAAGTGGTTATCGCAAACTTTTCTACACAATCAAAGACCAACAAATGCTTCAAGACACTAAAATCTTTCTATGACAACAAAAAAAAAAAAAAACAAAAATAATATTACAAGCATAGCACACAATTCTTATGCATTTACACATCTAACACTTAGAATTTAATATCTATAAATTTAGCTTCAAAAGATGAATTTTACTTAAAAAAAAATATATTAGTTTTATTATAATAATAAAATTTAAGTATAATATATATATATATATATATATATATATATATATATATATATATATATATATATATATATAATTGTGTGCTATGTACGTAAATGCCCCCAAAAAAATAAATAAATGCTGCATTACAGTAGAATCACTAATACGAAGAAACAACCAAAAAACACTACATTAAAACGTAAACGCCTGAGAGATAAGAAATAAACCCAAACCTTATTTCTGCAATGCAATTATAAAGGAGTCCAACTTTCTCTCTATTTTTTTTTTAATTTTTTGAGAAAGTTAAATGACAGGGCAGCAAAGGACAGCAAATGAACCAAGACAAGCATGTGCTTGAACGAGTTCAAGCTTGTTTCGCATTATTGAGCTCTATTCAAACTTTTTATGATATTGTCCAAACTTGAACTCATTTAATAAAAGCTTGATCGAGCTCGAGTTGAGTTTACTCATAAGCTTGATTCAAATTGAGATTATCGAGCTTAATAACCAGAATGTAGTTCAAGTAACTTGTTGAAAAACATACATGAGTTCTATCAATTAATGCTTGATAAACCTAAAAAATAAAAAATTTTACAATATTATTCAAGAACAAACATTAATCCAGCTCTTTAACGAGTTATTCGTAAACTTTAAACGATATTGTTCATGAATATAAATGAATTGAACAACAAGCAATTGAATATTTATATAAATGTTTAAACTCGTTAGGTTAATTAATCAAAAGATCATGAACAAGTTCTAATCAAGCCTAATCATAACTTACTGTCGAGCATTTAGCCCTATTAAATGCTAAAGCACCAATTTACTATATACTTGTTTCAAATTTAATATATTACCAAGAAATTTTAAAGACTCCATTGCCTCAGTTACAAGGTTTCACTGCTTCATGAATCATACTGTTAAATTATGTATAATTTCATTGAAAATGGCAGCATATAACTGAAGAATTTTAACCTGTTTTACCTGGATGGTAACTACACATTTGATTTTGGATGAGCTTTCTAAGCTGCTGCTGCTGCTGCTGCTGCAAGAATAGCCATAAATTAAAAAAAATCTTTCACAAACCTTAGCTTCTGGTTGTGTTTTATTAAATAAAATCATCACTTCTCACATAGAAGAAGACAATACGAAATTCATATGCAGCATACTTTTCATATTAAATGCGCTCTTTAAAAAGAATGCAGTGATTTGAGAAATTACAAATATATATATTAAAACAGAGTGCTTTTCCAGCTAAAAACAGCTTCTGCTATATATCTGGAAACCTTATCATCCTGAAATAAATCAGTGTATTACATAAATAGAAGAGTGACGCAGATAAAATTATAAAATCTTATGGCCACTCAAGGAACCAATGTGGACCTTAAGAGTTTTGATGTATGATCATATAAATATAGGGGAGATAAACAGGCAAGACAGATTTATCTTAAAAAAAAAAAAAACTAAAATCTAATAGAGAAATTTCACACGATCAAAAGTAAAACAAAGCATTAGAATACACTTCAGCGTCCAAGTACCAAGCCACGCTCAAAGCACTGCACACAACTTTTTTTTTTTTTTTATGTACAAAATGTATATTCTGCAGTCAAATTGGTGCATCAATCCTGCAGCAGAGAATAAATATTATTGATGTTATTATTACTTTGTTATCGCAAGATAAAATATACAGATAAGTCTATATAGTACAGTTGATAAAAAGGATGAAAAGCTATATTAACTGAATAAGTTTAACAGAACAGTACATAAATTTCTTGTAGGAAAAACTAAAGAAGCAAGCATAAAGGTTGTGCTGAATGACAAGGAATATCTCCCTTCCTCGCCACTAAGTTATCTCTCAAACCTTTTCATATACAGGCGTTATAAAGCCTCTAAAATAAACTTTTATTCAATTTGATGAGATGGTTGATGGAAATAGTTGATGGTTTAGGAATATAATTTAATAAAATGGTGAGTGGGGAAGTAAGAGATGGTTGGAAAGAACAATTAATTTTCAATGGATATTTCATCATTCTCCCCTTCATGGACGAAACCTATACTCAAATTTGACAAATTTGACAATTTATCGAAGCACAATCCGCATCACCGTCGATCAACGCCTATCAAAAAGCACAAGGCAATACATGGTGAAACCTGCTTTAAAACCACTTTAATGTAGCCCTAAGCAATTAGAAAATTGAAGTAAATAGGAGAAGAGGTTTCAATATTAGAAAATACAGAAATTTACATACGTAGTACACAATTCTTATGCATTTACATATCTAACACCTAAAATTCGATATTTACAAACATAGCATCTTTTCTATGCTTCAAAAGGTGAATATAACTTCAAAAAAGTAGGAAAAGTACTATTTTTGTTGTAATAATATAGATTTAGGTGCTATATATATAAATATTTATGTTTGAGTATTAGATATGTAAATATATAAGAATTGTGTGCTATGTATGTAAATGCCCCTAGAAAATAAAATTTACATGAAAATTCACTCACCTGAAACTATAAGAACTACAAATCAGTAATCAAAAGGAAATTCAATCACCCATTACATTGGGTAGTCACTCACTCTGCAAGAAAAATCTTATTCTCTGTTACCTTTGAGCTCTCCATCAAACTGTTTCATATACAAGCCTTTTATAGACTAAAAAAATAATCTCTCATTGAGTTAAATGAGAAAGGATAGTTGATAATTGACAAACACAATGCAATAAAATGATTTGTAGGTGATAGGTGATGATAGGGAAGAATGATTACTTTCAATGAATAACACTGCAAACATATGCCTCATGAGCAAAAGAATATTTTTGTCAGAGATCATACAACAATATCTAAGAAAAAGAAAAGTTGAAGTGTCATCTGCTATATGATGGATGCAAATAAACCAGGAAGCCAACCTAATGGATTATAAGGTCAAAGAGAAAGCCTATTATTGTCTCCAAAAACTTGGGTTCATTCAAGTAAATTAGCTTAATTATATTCTCAAAAAATATCTAAGGAAATTTTTTGTTTTGATGTTAAAAGAACAATTGTAGGCTTCACTTGCTTTTCTTTAATAGATTATAGGAAATGGCATTCAAACACATGATTCCCAGTGCAACAATGAATTACATCAATTAGGTAGCACAAAAGTGAAATTACAACTCCAAGAGACAGCATTTAAATTCAATCATGTTTTCAAAAGCATAAAATTTGAAGATGGGCCTTTCCATTCAACACATCCAAATGTGTTGAATGGATATTACATCTTCAAGCAAAATCACAACTTTGAAATTTCACTCAACACATTCCACATGTGTTAGGTTTGAATTTTCATATTTTTTTTTAAAAAAAGCACATGAAACCTCTCCATTCAATATACCTGCATTTATTGAATAGAGGTTTCATTTCCAATCAAAATCAAAAACTCAGGATATTACATCTATTCCACAATAGCAAAAACAACAAATTGCAGCTGAAAAGTTTCAAAAACGATTTATTATATGCTACATAAATAATTCATAGCTGAGTAAAGTTAATCATGCAGAAAGAGCAAACACCAAAAATACATATTTAAGATTAGACTGACCAGTAAAGCGCTTCATCAAAGGGTAATTCTTGAACTAGCTATTTTGTTAGTCGCTTCCAAATTCTTCATAACTAACACCTTCAGATATGGTATCTAGCCGCCTCTCTTCTTCTACAGTTAACAATGACAAACATTAGCAATTGATACCAAGCAAGTATAAAAAAGATGCACACAATACATAAAGCAACCAGCAAAGCAGGATGTGAGAAGGGATTAATGTATGCAATCTTACTCCCATATTTGTGGAGGGGGTGATTCAATGAGTTAGACTCACGACCTCTAAATCATAGAGAAGACAACATAAATTCAGTTTAATTGGGCTTTGAAAGACGCTCATAAGCTCGTGGTGCAATCCACGTGCTTCTCACTCTTTTAGAGTATTGGCAAAAGACTATTGAGCTATTTTAATTATGGAGGGATTGAGGTCTCCCATAGGTGACAGACCTCTAAGATTAATTACATCTAGGGCCTAAGAATACACTTGATTGACGATATCAATGTCTTATGAAATAATCATGGGAATTTGGTTTGTAATGAGGGAATGGTTGAGATGGAAGGTCAACTCAAATAAAATCTCGTAATTTCACCATCTTGGAGAGACTTAGTGGACCCAGTATACCAATGATGGAAAAAGGGAAGGTTACATCACTATGGTAGTTTGATTAGCATCCATGGGTTGTCTCCTATCACATATCTCAAGTAAACTGGAGTGTAAGTATGCTGAAGAACATATTGCTTCAAAGCAATGCTTAAAATTTGTCTTGGACAAAAAAGTTCAGACGAGGAAAACATGGTTGATCCTGATTCACAGGTTCAAGGCTATGATCACAATTCACCAAAGGAACAACGCACAAGGCTCAAATTGTTCATACCAAAGTATGGCTCAAAGGAACAATGCATGGCTAAGTACAACTAAAGATGTCAATGTGTGATTGTCTCTCTCTTAGAAGCATTGGCATAATGCATGCAATTGTCTAATATAAGAATATGCTCACCCAAAAAAAGTGCACCTTAAGAGACAAGATAAAGGCTATATGCTACAAGGCATCTCTATTATGAGGGCTGATTCTTGAGAGTAAAGGATTAATTGTTGTATCTACCAATTATCTTAAGTTAGATCAAGTTGTTTCATAAAAGCATGTCCATGCACAACATAAAGTGGTGCTTGCTTTAGTGAGTGTATGATTATCATAGGTAGATGATTGCAATATTAAAAAGGTTGGGGCTTACCGCTCTAGATACAGAGTGGTCTAAAAGGTGGGACTTGTGGGAAGCTTAAAAAGTGCTATGGTCTAACTCAAAAAATGTACTTGAAAATTATGAGTTAAGCCTTGTTGAGAATGTAACTAAAACATATGTGATTATGAGCCAACCTAAAAATGACATTCTGTGCGTTAGAAAAAAAAAGCACAAAAAATATAGTAAGGTGAGTCTCTAAAAATTTGAATCAACACCCCAAAAAGGTAAGATATATAACCTCTTGGTTAGAGGAGAGTTTGACGGTGTGTACAACCTCATCCTATAAGCAAACAAAGCTACTTGAGTCTAATTGTGCTAGACTATTTAATTTGAATTCAAAATGAAACTAGAGTTTACAACTGTACAATAAATATGCCTATGGATGTGACTTATATCTCTAAATTAGAAGATGCCAAACGATGGCTCTGATAATCTCACATATAGGTGAGGTTAATTTTTATTATAAACAACCTTGAAGGCTTTATGCAAATGTAAAGCATAACACATTGGCAAATCTCATATCAATGAATCTCAAAGCATTTTGACGAATCTCATATCAATGGATCTCAAAGCATTTTGTAAAGGTCAGTATGTCACATCCATCATTCAAAACTTTGGCAGGTATAATTATAAAAAAATGGTGCAACCCTTAAATTCAATCTCAAACCTACATGTGATAGGTATGTAACCCTAATATTCAAATTCTTCTAACTAGCTTGAGATGAAACATAGGAATGTCCTTGGGAGACTTCTCAAGAGAACATTGACTCAGGCAGCTTATAATTCTCTTTAGGAAAGCAGTAAACCTAACTACCAAGCAATTTCTTTTGAGAATAAACATCTCAGTCCACCATGACAACTTAGCATCTTGCATTCTGATGGCAATATTGATGTGACATAGAAGATAAAAAATTTGCAGATGCAAAATATATTAATGACATGCTCAAATATTCATTTAGTCATAACACCTCACTTAATGTTGCCTCTTGATCTGATCGGACTAGCAAAACTTGAGTATAACCACTATCAACTCAAGTAAAATTAATATTTGGCATGCATAAGGATTATGTGGGCTCGAGCTACAAATGACAGGGATGCACATGCAAAAGACAACAAACAAGCCTGGATGCTTTGGGCTTATAGCACTAGCTTACGTAAATGTGCGATATGGTTAAATGAAGAGCGAGAGAGTGAGTTAAAAAGAGTTTGAGGTATGTATTCATCTCTAAGAAATGGCATCAGTGATGTAGCAAAGGTTTCATTGCTACTCTATACTAAATACCAAGATGAAGGAGAAGGCATAAATGGCAGCTTGAGTGTAAGAGGAGATGGTTAATTGGTGTTATGGTCAGCATGAGAGTATTATAGGAACTATAAAGTGCAACCTAGCTCAAGTGTTAAGAAGTCAATGTACCCTATAAGCTTAATTTATTCAAGCCATACTAATCACTAAATAAATTACTACATGACTAACACCAATAAAAATTCTGCTAATCATTTAGATTGAGCTTTATTTGTGCAATTGAGTAGGTTTACATTGGATTATTCCAACTTAAATTTAGTATTTTAATTCACTCATTAGGCCTATCAAATTTTAATCGAATAATTAGATTTATAACAAATTTAATTAATCAAACTAAATATGCTATGATGTGATTCATGTGAGTCAACCTTACTCCAAAATATAAAGGAATTAAATTAGCTGGATTCAGATCATTTCAACTGTTCTGACTATTCTTTAATTAAATTTTATGATTACACTTATATGAATAATTGAACCACAATCTAAGTTGACCTATGTTAATGAACTAGAAGCTATTGAATGAAATCAACTCAATAAATTAACCAAACTAAATTGAACCAAACCATTTGCGATTGAGCTCAACAACTTAGATTAGGTTTTACTTAAACTTAAAAATCCAACTCAATGGAGCCACTTCAAATCAACTAGGTAATCTTGCTTGGGGCCAAACCAACATTTGGATTTGAACCTCATGGGCCACTTCTAGTTTGACCAAATCCTAAATTTAAATTATATGAGCTAACTAAATTTAAGGGACGATAACTTGATCAAATCCTAAATTCAAATCAGATGAGCTGGACTAAATTCGATTCTAGCTAAGGGATCAAAATGCCCTCGTGACTCTCCTAAAGCCTTTTAGATCAACTAAGAAGTCTAAATCAAATAGCTCATATCAAGTTGAGGCATTGGAGTCATTTGGTATGGCTGATTAAGATCAACCTAAGTGAACAGAAAACTTGTTGAACAATCATGCGGTTGACATTCCTCTGAGACATATTGAAGGTCAACATGCTCCAAGGCCACCTTTTGATGACAGAAAAACATGTTAGAAATTAAACATAAATAAATTAAAACAAAGAGCACCTCACCAATGCATTCTACTCCTGGAGATCCTGCAAAGTTGTTTGCTTCAGGTGCAAGATAAGGCGACCTATCATAACTTTCCAGTATACCTGTTAAAAAAACAAAAGCATCGAGAACTTTAAAAAGTGGTTTAATCAATAATAACTGGAAGAGAATGGTAGAAAAATCAAGAAAAGTAATGAGTCTAAGCTCAGCACAGACCGGCACTTTGAGCAAAGCCATCTGTTAAATCTGAAAAACTGAAGTTTCGAGGAATATGACTTAAAAAGCCATAAGGAGATGAATCAATATCTTGAAGAGGTTCGTTCAGTGCCTGAGCAGTCAACTCAGTACCACTAAAGGATCCACCAAGTGTATCAAGTGTTGGCTGAGTCTCCAAGAAACTGCTGCCAGTAAATGCATACTCAGAATTGGTTGTATAGCTAGGCTCTGTCTTGATTGCAGTACCATTCATCATGTGATCTCTCCCCATTAGAGAGTTTTTTGAAGATAACATGCCTGCCGCAAGATCCAACCTTGCACTAAATGTTGATGAACCATTACCAAGTTGGAGATTCTGATTTCCTGCAGGACCAGCACTGATGATAGCAGAAGAAGATCCTCCATTGGACAGTAAACCATCAGGCCTTGAAGTAGATGCATTTTCGGATAAATAGCATGAAGGGTTCTGGTTCACTGCATCCAACTGCAACAAGTAAGTTATCTATTCTATGTAAACAAAAACAAACAAACATATGAAAAAAGTAACTGCAAATTGGACAACAGATCAAATTGAAGAATGGAAATTCAAAGCACGATCAGTGAATACTAAGAATCACCACTCCAAATATGGTTCAAGAATAATATTATGGTGAGATGACCAATGAAAAACCAAGCATCAGGTTATGCATTTTTAAGAAAGAGAGGGTGCGTGGCATTGCAAAATTTACAAAATTGCACCATTTGCTAGCACAACAAGGTCCAAATCCAGTTCAGGATTTAATTCCAAACTAAAGATCCATTTGGTTTCTTCCAGATTAAAAAGCAAGTTTTATAAACTAGAAGATTTGCTATATTACATCATTGGAGTAGATGCAATTAAAAATCAGCATGGGTTTTGAACTCCAAATATTCCTCAAATAGATGGATTTCCTTCACAAGAGACAAGTGAAAGCTAAATCCCAACAAAACATATTCAAAATATAAATAGTGGATTTGAAATTAATAATACACACCAAGCATTTGAATTAGAATTAGTATTGCAACATTTATGAAAAAACAAGATTTGCAATTCCATCTGCATTTGATTTTCATCAAACTAAAAAAAAGCCTCTAAGCACTTGCTAAAATAATAAAGTAAAATTACAGACAAATTGAGTATAATTTCACTCATTTTAAAGAAAAAATTATGCAGTACGCTGAATAAAGTTACAAATGGAACCATTATATCATATGCAGACAATATACACTAAGGTCCTTGCTTAAAATATCCTTCGTAAGAATTTTTATAACGAATAGAATAAGATACATAATGCCAAACTATGATGTAATCTTAATGTGATTGGCAACTTTTTAAGTACTCCAAATTTCTTCTAATGCGATGCAACACTACAGTAAACTTGTTTGAAATATCTTGTCACGCCATTATTTTTCTTTTTCCCAGCTTAATTCTCATAACACTTGATCATTGCCTTCTTTAATATCTATTAAAATGATATAAAGATTATTTTAGTATTTTATATATTTTTCCATTCATTAACTTATCATCAAAATAAACTCCACAGTAGATCATCCAAGCATAAGAAAATATTGATTCTCCAACATCAACAAAAATTTTCTAAGCCCATAAATTTTATCCACACCCATAACTTCATTGCAATACTTAAGTTTGAATCCCCAATCATTATTACAATACTAAACCATCTAATTTGTTTATACATATCAGTGTTGAAATATTGCTTCTCCAATAATTTTGCTGCCTCCCATTATTTACAATTAGTATGAAAATAGTTATGAAATTACCCCAATAACTCCTTAGATCTCAATAGGTATATCAGATGAAATTAAAGCTTAATCCTTACGAAAACACTTCAACCTAATCAACTTCATTTTTCTAAATCAATCTATAATATACTTCATATTTCTATTCTTTTAAGTACTTGAAACAAGATTCTTCCCTAAGCTCTTGGTCAATCATTTCTAAAGTCAGCAATTTTAATGTTTTCTTAAAGTCTTCATGATTAACAATGATCATCTAACATTCACTTTCAATACATCTAACTTGATCACAATCTCTAGATCTTCTCTCTTGCCTTTACCATATCTCTTTTGCATTGGCATGTTATATAAATATCAAAAATTATAGTCTCCGACATTAACATCAACAACAAGCCTTTATCCCACAACGTGAGGTCGGCTATATGAATCATTTTCTCTATTGTGTCCTATTTGATGTCATATTCTAATTTAATTCAATAAATTAAAGTCATTTTTTATCTTTCAATACATCTAACTTGATCACAATCTCTAGATCTTCTCTCTTGCCTTTACCATATCTCTTTTGCATTGGCACATTATATAATATCAAAAATTATAGTCTCCGACATTAACATCAACAACAAGCCTTTATCCCACAACGTGAGGTCGGCTATATGAATCATTCTCTATTGTGTCCTATTTAATGTCATATTCTAATTTAATTCAATAAATTAAAGTCATTTTTTATCTTTCAATATATCTAACTTGATCACAATCTCTAGATCTTCTCTCTTGCCTTTACCATTTGCATTGGCACATCATATAAATATCAAAATTATAATCTCCGACATTAACAACAACAAGCTTTTATCCCACAATGCAAGGTCGGCTATATGAATCATTTTCACTACTGTGTCCTATTTAATGCCATATTCTAATTTAATGCCACAACGCAAGGTCGGCTATATGAATCATTTTCTCTATTGTGTCCTATTTAATGCCATCAACAACAAGCCTTTATCCCACAACGTGAGGTCGGCTATATGAATCATTCTCTATTGTGTTTTATGTCATATTCTAATTTAATTCAATAAATTAAAGTCATTTTTTATCTTTCAATACATCTAACTTGATCACAATCTCTAGATCTTCTCTCTTTCCTTTACCATATCTCTTTTGCATTGGCACATTATATAAATATCAAAAATTATAATCTCCGACATTAATAACAACAACAAGTCTTTATCCCACAACGCAAGCTCGACTATATGAATCATTTTCTCTATTGTGTCCTATTTAATGCCATATTCTAATTTAATTCAATAAATTAAAGTCATTTTTATACTTCTTAACCAAGTCCTTTTAGCTCTACCTCTACATTTCTTAATATAGGCTAAATCTAATACACATACTCTCCTAACTAGTAATTATACAGTTGACGATTTATGTGACCAAACTATCTAAAACGACTCTCTCTAATCCTATCTACCACTAGAGCTACTCCAACTTTTGACGAATATATTGCTCTAAGTGTAAAGCCACTCATCCACTCGAGCATCCTCATCTCTGCAACACTTAATTTTCTGACATCGAAAGTCATAATTTTTTTTTGCTACTATATTTGCAAGATTTCTATAGTATAACAAGCTTAAGCTTCAATGACTTTCACTACAACAACAACAACAATAAGCCTTAATCCCACTAGATGGGGTCGGCTACATGAATCCTTCGTCTCCATTGTGACCTATTATGTGTCAAATTCTCATTTAATTCAAGTATACTAAGGTCATTTTTTATATATCTTAATCAAGTCTTTTAGATCTACTCCTTTTCTTAACATAAGGCAAATCTAATGCATCTAATCTCCTAACCGAGTCATCGGACAATCGACTTTTTTTGTGGCCAAACCATCTAAGGCAACTCTCTCTAATCTTATTTTCCACCGAAGCTACTCCAACTTTTTCCTGAGCATACTCATTTCACATTTTATCTCAAAGAGTAAAGCCACTCATCCACCTGAGCATCCTCATTTCTGTAACACTTAACTTAGTCTTATGCTTTTCTTTTATTGGCCAACATTCTGCACCATAAGTCATTGCATTTTATCTCTAAGAGTAAAGCCACTCAATGACTTTCACTAACTTTTTTAAAAATATCTCCTTCCTATAATAACCTTTTTATACCTCAACACTCCATCACCAGTTATCTTTACTTCATATAATCATTTTTTAGACTCTCATAAGACTTCTATCACAACCTTCTCAATACAGCCATCCCATCCTACGTGAATTGATTCACTATATCATTCCAAATTTGCCTCTCTTATCTTTACAGATTGATAACTTCTGATCATTTGAATGCTATCATAATACCATAGGGTAATTATTTATTTTTGTTGCTTTCTATTGTACAATAACAATATAATTAACGGCAGTTATTTCAACTTTGTTATAGCTTCAATGGAAATCTTCAGTCTGCTTTAGCAATTAAACCTAGCTAGTTCACGCAAAGTGCACAAAGAACATTTCTGTAGTAGTTAGCCTGGCACAATGTTAGTCAACAGGCAGCCAAAATGATATTGAAGCAAAAAAAAAATTTTCAGCATAGCCATCTGAATTTCCATGTCCACAACTGACTCAAGTTTTGCAGGGAAAAAGGGAGTAAGAAAACAATGACATGTAAAAGGAAAGGAGAATGTGGAACAAGTATATCTCCTATCAATTTTCAAAAGAAATTAAATATTAAGAAAACCGTCAGAAAAGGTAAGGCAACAATGAAAGCTTACGAAAGCTTTCAAAACATTTGCCAAGGAATCTACCTACCTTTGGCAAGTAATGACAATTGGTATATCTATAATTACTATCTTTCCTATTACTTGTTAATCAAGTGCATACATGTGAAAATGACTAAAGTTAGAAGCATGCACAAAGCAAAAACATGCTGACCAAATACGACAAAAATAAAGAGAAGAATAAAACTAAAGGGATATGAACTTTCTCAGTAGGCAATGCTGTTCGGGAATCACAATTTAATGGCGCTGTCTAGAACAAGTGAGCGAGATTCCAGCTTTTAAGAAAAAAAGATCAGTATATCTCCTTAATTTTGTCCACATCAGATTCATCACTAGAAAATAATTCTAAAAATGAAACCTACACTGTTCAGTTGTGCAGTATAATACTTACACAGTAAAGAAGAACATAAACTGATGCACTAGTTTTTTTCAGAACATATTGCAGAACGCATTTGAAAGAGAAAAGGTTATAAATTCACAATTACAAAGATGGAAAGAGTCATACATGCAGATGAACATGAGCCATGAGACATAGGCAGTGAACCAACCGCTGGAGAACAAACTTTGTTCATAAGCTCCACTTGTTTCTCAAGAAGTTTATTAAATACCACTATTTGATTCTTAAGCATCAATCTAACATGATACGCCTTAAAAAAGTCTCTATTCTCCTCTTCAAGTTTCTGCCAAACTGAAAATTTTAAAAGCTACACAAAATTAATCATGCCCAAAAATCTTTCATCTTGAAATTGCAAAAAATAGTAGATAAGAGTAGTACATAGATTATAATAGAAAAATTACACTCATCAAACGATCTTGTTTTGTCGGAAGGAAATACTATGCACTTAAAACATACTAAGGATTAAGAATAGTGACTACTCAAACATGATGACACTAACTAAATGTCCAGTATCTCAAAAAAAAAAAAAAAAAAACTTGAAAAAGTTAACAGCATATGTTAATGGAAATAACATAATAGATCCGGATTAGTACTATTGCATCCAAGAAAATAATGAAATTAATAAAAGAATCAATGCGCCAGCTTTCAAATCTAATCAATCCAACTAGAACCACTATAAATAAATAAATAAAGCCTGCGAACAGCAAGCATATGGAAATAGAATTGACTATTTGTTCATAAAAAATAATAAAAAAATAAAAACATTTAGATGTTGAAGGGATTTCTCCAACCAGAATGAGCTACCTGCATGTTTTAAGACAACATAAAACTGATTGTAGGAATAGGTTACGATGCAAAGTAAAACAACCCATAGTTAAGGGATTTCTCCAACCAGAATGAGCAATATGCAACTTCTGATAACACCCTGTGAATCCTTAACTCCTCCCCAATTTCTTTCATAAAACATATTATTATAAAGCAATCGCAGAGAGAGAGAGAGAGAGAGAGAGAGAGAGAGAGAGAGAGAGAGCACATGCTACAGTAGTGGTGCAAAAAATCATTGTCAATCATATTCCCTAGAGAGAATGCTTAGTAGTTGGGTTGACGGCTTTCTTGATACGAATCAAAAGTTGCCTAAACAAGATTTCTCTAGAAAAATTCCCTTCTTGAATATTAGAGTTACATGTCAATCACTGTAGAGTTGAGACTGACTGTAAGACTACCACGATTTCAAAGGATTACACTGCCAAATTTTAAAAAATAGTGGATGTGACATACAAACTCATACAACATGCTTTGAGATCAGATGATGTGAATTTGCCGAGGTGCTAGACTTTATATTTACATAAAACATTCAAAGCAATGAAAAATAAAATTAAGACCCAATCAGCCTCATCTACAAGTTGAGAAAATTAGACACCAATAGGTTCCCCTCTAATCAAATTGTTAGTCCTATCTATTCGTAGGCAACTCTACTAGTAGACTTGTAAGACCTTACCCTTAATTAAATTCATATTAAATAATCCAACACACAAACAAACTCGAGCCACTTTGCTTATTAAATAAAGTCATAAAACCTACCAAATAACATCCTGGCCTTTCTTAAACCAAGTATAAGCCCCATGTTTGTGGAGTTGATTCAGACCTATAGAGACTCATTTGACAACCTTTTTTGTATTTTCTATCTAAAGCAAACATACATATGCTATCCTCAACAGGCTCATAACCCCATAAGCTCCAAATCCATCCTCGAGATGGGCCATAACCAAACAATTCTCATAAACATTCCTTCAAGCCAAGCTATGAACCTTTCTAATGTATACATGCATCTCCATGTCGGCCAATAACCTCACAAATCCTACTTTTGAAGCCTCTATAACTAAAACAATAATTTGACACTTGCCAAAGTAGATGCCTTTCACCTTATGCCTAAGGTCATGTTTTAGAAGAGCCAATTTGATTTAACTTACTATTCCCTACCCAACTAAAAGCAACTCGCGGATATGGAAATCAACCTCCTATCATGTAAATGATAACCACCAAATAATCAAATGGACCCTTGAACATAGAGGTTCGTATCAGAAACATAGCAGCACATAGCCCTTATCATGCATGGCTTAAGGCGCACTTCCCTCGGGCAAGCATAACCACATCTTGGACAATTGAATTGTTTATGCCAATGCCTCTGAGCGAGAAATAATCATGTATTGAAAGCTCTGGCTGCACTTTGTCATATGCCAAGTCATTAAGAATCAAAAAAACTTGATATCTATCAAACCTCCAATGATCACATCTTGGAACCTCTAAATAAAAAAACAACAATATCTATCCTAGATGGAACCGAACTACTTCCTGCTCTTTATCATGATCAAGTGACTATCCATCCCCATCCACTCCCTCATTATAAATTGAACTTTCGTGACAAGGGTGTTCTCAAATATCTAGCCTTGGATGTAATTAACCATAAGGTTAAATATAATTAAAATAAAACTGAATCAACCTCATCAACTAAGGGGACAAAACTTTAGGACCTTCTCCAAGTCATGTTCAGACATGGGGGAAAGACTAAGTAGAACAATCCCTTCTCAAACATTGTATTGGCAGGAGCTTAATGCATTAGGTACACTTTTTTTATACTTACATGGTATTAATTGCTATTTTTTTCATTGCTCAGTTGGATAAAAAGAGATGGCTATATACCCATATACAAAGGTGTTGGTTATGAAGGTAACAACAAATATATATCTCATTTAATTTGCATGTAAGAGTCACTTTATACCACTTTGGACATGAAGAAATGAATGATGAAATGAAAGTTTAATTCTCTCCGCTTATTTTTGTGGTTGTGTTTTCTTTATTGAAGTAAGGGGTTTCTTTAATGAATGTGATGCATATTCTTGGTGAAGGACTTCCAAGTACTTGAAGATTGCATGATGTGGAGCAAGAAGGGTCCAGCAACCAGCGTTAAATCTTGAACAGGAGGCAAAACGCCCTCCTATTTATGTGAACCAATTCAATTGGAACCGAATAGGATTGATTCAGTTTTCCTAGGGACCGATTCACTTATCTGATAAACTAGAGTTTATTCATGTTTAGTATAAATAAATTTTTATGCACTTTTGGGTTCAATTTTTGCCATTTTGTATTAGAGACTGTTTTTCCTAGGGTTCTTGGAAACCTGCTGTATCCTTCAATGTTGGGTAGTAATTCTGTATACCAAGCATTGCTGGAGGTGGTCTTATATCTTCTCATTTGATTATTGCTCACCATAAGTTGTTAGTATTTGCACCTATATTCTTCTTATTAGTTGTCGTTGGCCCCCATCTTCAAGGACAGATCCAACGGGCTATCCATATTTTTGTTATCATCTCATAAGTGTTTACAGATTCTACTGTTAGGGGTTGTTTTCCCCTGCGTTTCCTACAATTAAAAACAATTACTCGATTCAATTAGGTGGTAAATCTGTATCCTAGTTGAATCAGAATACCAACTCATCTTCCCGACCATCAAGGATCATTACCAGCCTGGTTTGCCATCACCAAGCTTCTGTCCTGCATCACAACACACTGAATTTCCTTCCAACTTTCCCTATAGGTTTCCACGTCAATTTACCCTAATCTGCCGTTGGAATAATCTTCCTGTTGTATTGCATCTTCCCATGAAGCCACAAACCTGCTGCTATCCTGTTCATGCAGACCAACCGACAGGCCTACTCCCAGCCATCTCTCGCCACCCAGAACTTAATCAAAGCCGTACTCCCTTCTCTCCAACACTGGTCAAAAAGATTTACAGCTTGACAACCAGGGACCAAAGAGCTGCCTAGGTTTTCAGGATTTATGTTTATCCCAACATTACTCCATTAAAATCTCAGTCCTAATCATCTAAAATGGTATCATTATAATTATGAAAAAGGATTGTTCCTAGGGGGAATCTTCAAGTTGTTTTATATATCTTTTTTATTTACATGTTTTCTTCTTCTTTTGACCTCATTTTTAGGATTTCATCAAAATTGATGTCTCATTGGTTAGTTTAGGCTTCATTAGGATCTTTCAAATCCACTTAAAAGTTTAATTCTTGTGGATACTTTATTGAAACTAATTAAAAATATTTTTCTAGTGTATTTCTTTCAATCTTCCAAGTAATTAGTTTTAAATTTGTTTTTCCCAATTATAAAAATAGTAATTGAATTTCTCATGAATATCTAAACTTAGCCTTCATCATCCATCATAATAGTAAACCCATAATTTATCCTATCTCATTGTGTGTGTGTCATTCTCTAGTGACCTTACTCTGAATGCAATTACATACCTATGCATGTGATGGCCTTTTAAGCTTATTTGCACACCTTTTTCTTCTTTGTTTTTATTCAATAATATAATTGTCATATGACAATGGAGTCAATGTTTTAGCACTAGAATAAATGCTTTGAGGGGAATACATAATTTCTAAATTCTAATGTATATTTGTTATCAAGAAATCAAGATTTTGGGATATAATAAGATATATACATTTATAATTTTTGAACTTTGATTAGTAAAATCAATATTTCTAATGCACATTAGGCTTTTCTATATTACTTTTGATGTAAGTTATATGATTTGATATAATTCTTTCTAATGTAAAAAATACATTAAACTTAATTTTTTTCATGTTTATAAAGTATGCTTAATTTAATATCAACTACAATATGAAATATTATTTCTCTTAAATCTTAAATGAATATCTACTAAATTTGATTTGAGTAATCTCACAATGGATTTGCACTAATTCGACATCATTTGATTCCTACAATGTTAATTTTAAGCCAACTCAAACTCATTTCAAGTTGACTTGCAATCGACTATTTTCAAGTAAAGTTGACTTGAAAAACATTTTGAATTTATTGGGTGACCTAGTTGCAACTCGTTCAAATTGGAATCATTGTCAGCTATTTAATGTTAAACTTTTGAACATTTTTTCTACGTTACTCATAATTTTCACTATTTATCTTTCTAATCCAACAACTTCAATCTTTATCCACTCATCTTACACAGCACAACTTATCTTCAAAAGTTATAAGTTTACCATCCCTCTAATATAACCATTCATTATTATATCCTTCCTAGTTTTGCAACATATTCACTTGACATTTTCATTTTTATCATGCTCAATTAAAATAACTTTTTTATTATTTAACACTTAGATATATAATCGTAGCTTTATAAAATTTATTTTCAAGTCTCCAAAGGCTTCTCCATTTTAAGAATTTAGTTATATCTTGAGAAGTTATATACTTATCTATATCAACATATTTTTATATAATAAATAAAAAATATTTAAGCATATCACACCAAACAAACTAAGCATCACATTATCATCTAATAGTTTTTGCTACTAATTATTAATCTCACTCCTACTAAAATTGTGTATCATGTACTCAATCTTCTAAGCATTTTCTCTACTTCTAACTTTTTCTTTAATTTGGTAAATGGCTCACTAATAAAACTATGCCATCTAAAAAAAAGCAACACCCACCTTAAATATCATTTGTAAGCGTACTCATAGCTAATAAATAATTATAATTAGAAGCTCTTTAATAATTACTTAAAATAGTAGTCACTACTTTATCATACGTATCTTTAAAAATTTCAACATACCTTTAACACACATTCTCCTTAATGCACAGCAAATCAATTTTCACAATACACAATCATTTGTCTTCTTAACATCAATAAAGATAAGAACAAGATCCTTTCTCAACCTTTTATTCTTTTACATTATTGCCTAAGCACAAAAAAGCTTATATAATGGGACTTCCTAACATAAAACTAAATTAATTTTAGCATATCATCATAACTTTAAAGTCTATGTTCAATTATTACTTTATTATATGACTCATGAGTTTAATTTTCTATAATGATCATAATCCTAAGCATATATTTTCCTCTTATGTACTAATATAAGATGCTTCCTCTTCAATCATTTGGAAATATTTCTTGACCAAAGTACTAAATACTATTTAGGCCAAAAGCTTTTACTTTTATCCATCTTCTTTGAAGCTAACTCTAATTCAATTTAAAAAAAAAAAAAACTCTAATTCAATTTTTAAAATAAAAAAATAATACTCCTTAGTCTATTCATTATGCTCTTTCATGATGATTAATGATAAAAAAACTATATAATAAATTTTCAAAGTAATATTTTTATAATTCCTTGATACCTTAACCAAAATCCATTCTAATGTCTCCAATAAGGCTAAAATCTCTAAATCTCTTATATATCACCTTAGCTCTCATATATCATTTCTCCTCATATTATATAACCTATCATATAAAACAAAAAAAAAAAAAACTTTTTTTTATTCACAATCTTCTTTGAAAGACTTCTTTCTTCTACTTATTATGTCTCAATAGTATTATTTTTTTCTACTCTTTAAATGAAGGGAGAATTTTCAACTTTAGTATAGAATAAAACATTTCTACTTTTTCATCAAATCTTCCAAAAATATTACCTAATCTTCTTCCAAATGTTAACATCTACAACAAACTTCAACAACTCTTTTTTTCTTTTCTACTAAGGGTTTGTTTATGACAACTACAACTATATGAAAAAATAGTGGCGGAGGAACTGTAAAAGAATGCTATTATTTGAAGAAACTACGGTGGGTATACAAATTTTTTAATTTTACAAAAGTCAAACATCAACTTTTGACATTCATCGCAGAATGGTCGTTGAACAGTTTTTTCCATAGATTTCTCAAAACGCAACTAAAACGCAGCCCAAATGCAATATCCAAACGACATTGCAATGCGGTGCGACACCACACCGCAATGCCACCGCCACCCCAAACAATCCCTAATCAAACACCCTTCTTTCTTCATCCCTTTTTGTGCTCTATATTCCCTTCTCTAGTTTCATAAAGCCACCCAGAAACAAACAAATTTATTACACGGAAATATTCAAAATGTAAATTGTTAGTACCATAAAACCATCATGAATTACCCGGATCAGATCCACATGTGAGAACTTAAACTAGACACAAAAATTATATATCCAAATCTATGACCGGTGGAATACATGATTTCTGCATAGAGAGCTAGTTGTCCATGAACTAAAATAGTAATCGCAAGGAAACATAAAACCGTGATCAGAAATTCCAGCATGCCAAATCCTATATCACAAGCACGATAGCTACAATGTCCGACTGTAAAAATAAATTTGGCAACAAATACTTTTTTCTTCTCCGTGATAGCTCGTCCTAATATTCTAAAATGTAAATAAATTACAATTTTTTTTCATAGTACCAAGAATGGAGACAAGAAACAATTCTCAGAAACTGAACAAGCCTAGGCCAATAGGAAAAACCCAAAAGCCAACATATCCACTGCAAACAGAAAAATTAATTAACTCCTATAATATTTTATTCTACAGGATTCATGTATTAATTAACTCCATGATACCTATGAATGTGATATTCCGGGAACCATTTCTTGGTGGCGGGCAAACACTCTTCACAACAAGCAACACAATTTCTAGGATTCATGCACTTTAACACTGCTTAAACAAGAAAATAACATATACAAACCACATTAATATAAAATTTCTAACTTAAATTTTCTTTGCATCCTGCAATCAAGAATAATAAGGAAATCATGACATGACAGTATAAAGGGCATAACTCTATGCACGAGTTCCAACCACTGCAGAGTCTGAGGATTTCTGTACACAGACTTACCTAGATATCGGCAAATACAAGGCATAACATAGTCAAAATACTGTTAGCCACTAAAACAGCAAATCATAAACTAAATAGTATTTCTACATAAACTGATTATACTCTGCGCTTCACAAGGCCATCTACCAGCCTCATGTATATATGTATGTTTGTAACATTTCCTGCATTTTTGTTTCAAAGTTTAGGTGACAGATGCGACCAAGCAAAGATCTAGATCTGATGGTTTGAGAATCAATAATTTAGGCGAATGTTACACTGTTGTAAAATTTTGAAGGGCGGAAGGACATCAAAAGAAATTCAATGAATAAAGAAAACATCAATTTATATTATAATAAGATAAATAACACTAATTATGATGCCTATTAGAAGATTATAGACCCACACATTACCAAGTTCAGTAAAACCAGGTTCTATCTTTGCCTGGTATAAAAGAGTATCCACTACTTCTTTCTGGTTCATATAAAGTTGAAGACAACGCTCAATTAGATTCTGTACCTGAATAAAGGTGAATAGCATTAAAAATAATTACTGAAATGCTAATAGATTAAAACATCAAGATTTGAAAGCTTTGAAACCTCGATTTGAAAAAGAGCTCTAAAATACTACCAATCTAGCAGCTCACTCGCAGAAAAAAAACTCCAACTAAGAACACATCTACTATCTTATATGCATGCAGAAAGCAAGATTCTCATAGCTAGGCAATTATCAAAATCAAAAGCTTAAGCTCACACCTAAAAACATATAAGCACACAGTATCTGCTGGCCTGGATGCATAGAACTCACAATCTCTAATAAATATGTTAAGCAATTTGAATAATAAGCAGAAAAAGAGAAAATAAAAAGCTAAAAGCAGACAACCTTAAACTCACATATCTGCCGATTTGGATGTATAAACTCATGATATCTATTAACTAAGGAATCTGATTATTGGTAGTTGGTGCCAAAAATCCATGCGGTCTCAAACAGATGGGTCAGTCAATGGCAGTTAGATGCATAACCACAATAATATAATAGTGTACAAATGAATAGAAAAAGAAGTGCACAAAAAGCGCAAAGCAAATTTATTTGATCAATGAAAACAGATGATGTGTTGGGCAGCTCCAATGACCTAGTCACTTAAGACCAGATCTACTAAGCAGTGTGGCATTGAAATTTCCATCACAATTATAGTCATTCAACTGAGGCTTTCCAGCTGAAGGATGAGGTCGAGAGGTTTAAATCATAAAAGGTACAGAATATTATCATGAGGAAAACAGAGACCATTGCTAGAGTTCCTCTTTTATTAAGGCAGGTTCTCTTGATTGTTCAAGAGAATCACTTCCCAAGAATATGCAAGTTGACAACTCTTATCAAGTATAACATTGTCCACCATTTACCACCCCTTAGAAAACTCAACTTTCAATTCATCAATTGGTGCATGAACAGCCTTAACATTTTTATTTTCCAACTTAAAAGAAACATTACTCTTTGTTACCTCTTATCCCCCTTCTCATTTGCTCCTTTGTGGTACTTCCAAGTCAAAGAGCATGCCTAGAGCACTGATTATGTTGTCTGTGTTAAGATCCAAAGATGCAAATTAAGCCATCAAAATAACCACTTTATAAATACAAGAGTGGGCCTCTATGTTGATTATGTTGTTTTTTCATTTGCTTCTCCTTTCCCATTCCCTCCACCACCCTCATTCATTTCTTGTTTTCCATCATCCTGCAACTATTTATTGTCCACGACTCCATGGTTCTACCTTATAGAAGAACATAAAAGGTAAGCATTCATATAGAGGCGTATCGTGATGGAAGTGAATGTTGGCATAACATTTGGAGATACATCAAGGGATCTTTAGCTTACTATAGACCATGAAAGCTTATTGTGAGAAGACAAGCTACACTTTGAGATCTAGGAGAACTGTCGTTATGAATTTAAAAGAAAAGGAATGGCATACCCTAAATATTACAGTTGTTCGCTAGCTTACTATAGACCATGAAAGCTTATTGTGAGAAGACAAGCACTTTGAGATCTAGGAGAACTGTTGTTATGAATTTAAAAGAAAAGGAATGGCATACCCTAAATATTACAGTTGTTCGCTAGTGACAATTTGGGTGGTTGGTTAACCAAAGTAGAATGAGGAAATGGTAAAGAAAAAGAAAAAAAAATGGAGACGAATTAAATGAAGGGGAATATCAAACCTAGGAGAAGGAAGAGTACGCAATCATCACTCGATAAATTTCTTAATTCATCAAAAACTACTAATGTCATTCCAACGAAGAAATGGATATATAAAATAAAATAAAAGACAAAAACATAAGCAATGTGCAATATAAAATAAACATCATCAAAATAATAAAATGTACTCCAAGTTTGATAAACTCATGATGATACTACATTGATTCATTATGACTATAAAGAACCTTTCTCAAAGTTGTAATGATGGCCATGGAAGAGAGACGATAAAGTTAACGCTGCTAACTCATGCATAGTCCATAGGGAAGCAGAATCAGACAAGCACAATTGCAAGAAACTCTAAATGTTTTTTGTTGAGAATAACACCAAATATTATTAAATAATATAGTATCATACATTGATACCCTGGTGATACTCACATTTACGACACTTTAGAGAAACTAAAAGACAAGAATTAAGGCTCAAAGGCTAACAAAAACTTAACTATATAAACTAGAACACTTATAACATCAGTAGAAATATACTTAATGCATAGCTCATTAAGTTCTACTTAAGAATAACACCATTAAGCTTATCAAGGTGTTAAGGGAGTTGCAAGAATTATGACTATGGATGGGTAAGAAAGGACCAATTGGAGATGAATAATAGGTGATGCAATCCAACTCTACTTCAATCTTAGTCATGAGCCTGGAATTTAGTATTTAAAATCTGTTTGGCATTTTTATACTTTTTAGGGGTAGCTTTATTAACTTAAAGCTTATTTCTATAAATAACAATTAGGGTTTTGTAATTCAATAAGTTGATGGAATATACAAAAATTTTGACTTTCATTCTGTGGAAGTTGCTCATTCTTCTATGGTTTTTCTCATTCTTCTTTTTTGCTACCACTTGCCTCCATTTGAGGCACATCGTTCATCTACACTTCTCAATCTACTTCTTCTCTTTATCCTTCTAATTCTTCTACTATATTGAATCTGTGTCCTATAAAATATCAAAAATTACCATAATGCACTTCTATTGTCCTACAAATTATTAATTTGATATCAAAGCTAAGTTCCTCATTTAAAGAGCCACATCCCATAACACATATGAATGAGTACCAACTAGCCTAATTGGTAAAAGCTTTCGAGGTTATTACCAATATTTTGAGTTTAATCCCTGTCTATACAATAATAAGCCCCCACCTTGCAAAATTTTGGGTTGGAAAAAAAATCATAACATATGGCACATCTTATCTCTTAAAACCATTTTTTAATCTTTTTAGAACCTATGACCAACATTCTTACTTCAATTATAGATCATTTAGAGAAAAAAATAAAAAATGGGAAGTCAAAGCTTACATACACATCCTCTTCCCTCCTCCACTCCATCAGCCTTAGCCTAACCTCATACACCTTCAATGACAAATCCAAATTCAATTACCATGATGCATTGTTGCAATAGCCACATTTTCTACTACACCATCGATGTTGCTTACTCCCTCACTAATGTTCCACCCTTCCTAGTTGAGTACAAATATGGTGAACTCCTTATCGCTCACAACAACTTCATCAACTACTACTCCCTCTCCACTGACATCAAGAACTTAAGCTCTATCTTCAACACCTCCACTAACACAAAGGTCATCATCAACGTCCTTTTTCTTGACCCCATCATCTATCTACCCATAACACTTGAGCGCCTGCTAAAATGGCTCTCTCGCAAACACCTAAAATGTCCCTACAATATTTGTCTCACTTGCAATCGTGCCTGCACATCAAGTAGCAAACATATTTATCTGAGCAATATGGCCAAATCAAACCAAATCCATTTCAATAGAGTTTAAGCAAAACCAAATTCACGTAGAACTCCACTAAGCCTAAATTATCAAGTTAACCCAAGCCTTAAAAAAATTCAACTTTAGTCGAGCAGTACATAGCTGAATTAATCTAATAATGTTCATAAAGACCTTCAAGTTTTCAAATGTATTTCCAAAGATTTGATAAAGTTTTGAAGAATCTAAAGCAGGAACCTTTGAATGATATTATTAATGATGATTATGATGCTTCTCATACATCTCTTCCTCCCCCATATGATTTTGTCATTTCCCCATCTCTTCTTTGAAAGGACTTCTCATTTGGCTCTCTTCTTTAGGATGAATTTTACTAGCTCTGTGGTACAATTAAGAACCTTCAAATCTCCTCTAATAACATTTTCTCTCTCCAAAATAAAGTTATTTGCAAAACAATGGAACTCATGAGATATGTTTTATTTAAATCATTAGCCTTAAGTCTATGTTTTTAACATTTACATTATTTATCAATGGCTTAAAATGCATTTGTTATTTAGGACTAGTGTGCTATTTTTCTATTTATTGAGGGGTAAATTGTAAATTTCAATAAGTCTTGTTTCAATAAATAGCACCCAAAATCTAATAATTCAATCAATTGATGATGGAATAAATAAAAGGCTTTCTTTTGGCATTCCCTCTGGGTATTCACTCCCCTTTCTAGGTTTTTTCTCATGCTTCTTCCTCTCCACCTCCTATCTCCCATCTTTTGTGGCATTCATTCATCTAAACTTCTCAAAAATCCTCTTCTCATATCTTTTTGATTAATGAAGTATAAAAGATTTTTGCTTTAATATAAGAAAATCCAACACAATCCATTTATGTCAGCCCATTCATTAATAATTTGGTATCAAAACAATTCTAATATAAAAAAGGTGACTTGATCACCTCGATTTCACACAGCATGAAAAAGTAAACATGAACTAAATAAAAGTTTAGCTCACTTTGTTTTAATAAATATAAAAAGCAATGTTTTAGTTGCAAAATCAACATTTTTAATATAAATCATTAACATATTAACAACATCAAGGCTAAGGGAATATGCAAATAATACAAATGCATAATCATCAAAAGAGGGTAATTAAAATTTATATATTAGGCGAGTGAAAAACTAAACATATATTATGGTAGCATCGATAAGTATTGGCTTCTTGTACTCTGATCTTAACTCCCCAAATTCTAGCTCAAGCTGTGGAACAACCAAAGTGTTAGTAATGGAAGTGTGATGCCATCCTACATTAGGTTATCCTCTAACCTAAATTTTCCTCATCAAAAAAGAGGATCATGATTCGTAACAACCACTTAAAAAATTAGGTGGTGATAGTGTTAGTGTGTGATTACATAACTTTTTTAAGACGACTCTTAAGGCAATCCTCAACTTGTCTTTTAAAAAAGTAACAATATACATCTTGATTGATATCAATCAAAGTTCACTAATGAACTTATATGTGATAGGTCCATGACTCTTCAAATAGTTGAAAACCTATAAATCAAATCTTCAAATTAATTACACTACTCAAAAGCACTTGATTATTTTGTTTAAGCTCTACAAAGCATGAAGGTGTATAAAATAGGAAGACAAGGTATTCATGTTTAAGTTTATGGGGATTAAATTGTTTGGCACAATTCAAACTCGATCCAAGCTAAAAAATAGTCAGATCTGACTGTTTACCTAATTCTTCAATGCTTCATCTTAATGTTTTTTTTAGCTTTGGCCACTAAATTACTTTAACTCCCATAAGAAAATGCCAATGTATTCTATTTAACATTCGATACCTCTCTACTTTTTGCTCTGCCTAAAGATGGTTATTGTTGGGTTGACCATCAAATTAACATTAAACTCCCGCATTAAAATAATAATCAACAAGCTTTCCTAGACATTCCAGTATGTTATTACCAAACACACTATCATCAATCAACATACCAAAAAAAAAAAAAAAAAAGGCTTCATAGCTCTATACAAGCAAAAATCTCTTAAAGTGCACAAGCATTTCCACAAAGACCAATAACCGTGATTGAAATCCAATAGATGTCACTTCCAACACTTCAAATCTGTGGATTTCAAACAATCACATCATTTCCTTGAATATTAATTAACCAGGCATGGAAGAAAGCAATTAGCCCAAAGTTTTCAATCGCACCTATTTACATTTTCTAAATTTTCTATAGTTCGACTCTAATAATACAAATTATCTAGACTATAATTAGAGTAAACGGTAGAACAAGAGGATTCATTAAATGCAAGGTCAAAAGAAGTGTGTAACAGCAAGCATGTTCTTAAAGGAAAGTGCCAAAAGTATAAACCAGTAAAAAAAAATCTCGTTACATCATCCTGCAACAACAAAAAAATATAAAATCATCAAGCAGCTGATAAAAACACCATGAGCAGAAATATAAAGACATCCCTACCAGCTGTATGTCTTGACGAGAAACTTTCCTGATTTCTCCGCTGGACATCCTTCTCCAACAACTTTGAGCCGCTAACACCCACAAAGCAAATGACCTAACCGAAATAAAAAATCAATGGCATCAGTCCCCATAAAAATAAAAATAAATAGCTAGGGCACATATACATCAACGTAAACCATGCCGCAGACAAGACCTAAAGCATAATCCCGCATAAAGCTACAGGATCATGTTCTTCGTAATCCATTTAGATCACAATCTAGTTCGATTTCGGAGAAATCAACAACTATAAAATAAAATAAAAACTAATCGGCCGCGAATAATTCAGTGAACAAAAGTTTATATTCGATTCTCAGCGGATAAACCTTGTTCACGACTTAGGAATCAAGAAAGCGAGAGTAATTTACCTTTCTAGCTTGAAAGATTCAGTAACCTCCCACACCGCTCCTCCAGTAAGCCAAGACGAAGGAAAAAAAAAAAAGGAGAGAGCGAAGTGGTGAGGGGCAAGCGAGGAAAAGAGAGAAAGAGAACTTTCGAGAAGCAAGGGTGGAGTGGTGGAGTGGTGGAGAGAAAAGCAGGGTAGGGGCTGCGAACCAAAAGGAGATGGGGAAGCCTGCTGCTAAAAGAATGGCGGAGACGCTCTTGCGGGCGTTAGCTGCAGAGTTAGCTCCGCGATCAACCCTTCAAAGTGCAGAAGCCATTACACCTTTTATAGGATCGCAGATGCACCGCCCGAGGCCGGATAAAATAGCTAAGGACAAGGGATATAAATTTGAAAAACATTATTTTCTATTTATCTTATTCATTATATTGTACTCATATAATACAAGCATTAATATTTTTTAAAATATTTATTATTTTTTAATTAACATAAGTATAAAAATTATAATAAAAAAATATGATAAAATATATGGCACATATATTATAAATTTTTTTATTCATATATTTTTTAAAAATAATCTTATATATTATATATATATATATATATATATATATATATATATTATTTTCACATATGAAATATATATTTCTCATTTAATATTATTTATGTAATTTATTAAGTCCATGAATGCCTTTAAGTTTAATATCATATAAAGTGATTCATTATTAAATCTATTAATATTATTAAGTCTTTTTAAATTTTATTGAATTTCTTTTCATAATGATTTTATCTATATGATTTATAGTACAACATGATTGACTTATTGTTATTTCATTAAAATTTATGAAGTTGTATAGTATTCAAATTACAAATAATTTTTAACCATATGTTTTAGATTGAGTGAAGTATTTTATGACTATTTTTCATATATTTTTGAATGTATTGACTTTGTTATTTACTACATGTCACTTAAGTAAAATTGAGATAGTATCGTTAAATTGGTTGACTGGGCAAGTACCTTAATTGCATGAAGAAGAAATATCATCTATTCATATTATTGATTATTAACAGTCAAACTATTCATCATATTGATTATTAGCACTATATTGTTCATTATTAACAAATTATATATCTTTGTTTATATGACATTACATATAAATTGATATCATTATAATGTGATTTATGTGCATAATTTTTTACTGATATCATGTCATGCATACCTAAAAAACTTTAGGCTATGCCCTCAAAATTTCAAAAAAAAAGTTTATTTATTTAAAAGTCATTTCGGATCAAATATATTTTTTATTTTATTTTAATTTATGTTTTGATTCGAAATAAAATATGTTTGAGAGTAATTATTATTTTAAAAAAATACTAAAGATTACTCTACGTATTTTTAAAAATAAAATAATTTATTTTTAGAAATTAAAAAGAAAAATTAAACAAACAAGTTTTTAAAAATAATATAAAAATAAAAAATATAAACAAATTTGATCCTAAACAAATCATTAACAATCGAGTATTCATAAAAGTATTTAGATTGTAAGTTATCTTAATTTAGTAGTTGTTAACTTAAACTCTAAACTAAAATTTTTTGGGATCAAAGTCTTATATATGTGTAGTGCATGTGAGTTTACAGTTAAATTTGCTCAAATGTTTCAAAAGAAAATATATTCAGCCTTGCTCGATTAGTTAATTGTGATGTTTATTTTGAGATGTATATGGAGGACACCACATAAATCTGAGGGTGAACTTATTGAAGTTATCAGATACGATATTGAAGTATGCAGTACTATATCGAAAGATAGAGACATCACCCTTCAATGTACCTAATCACCTAATAAATACTCTTAAGGCATGATGGGTCTTCGAATATATTAGAGATTTTTCTCCTACTTTACATGGGTGAATAAAGTAGTGTTTATATTAAACTGGGTTCTAAAGTTTCTTATGGGAGCATGCCCCCATAGTTAATTACGTCTTAAGGAATGTGAATTCCTTAAGAATACTCTCAATTAAAGTAGACAATTATTGTCTCCAAAGATTTCAAAGATAAGACTATCAATAAATTGGATATATTGAAAAATCAAATGAGATAGATCAAAAGGAGAGACTTATTATTGAAGCTAAAAGAGAATGAGTAGGGAATGTTCATGCTACTAGAAAACCTGATGAGCACTCCAATCTATCCATGGTTGGGCTTTATATGTTTGAAGTTGAGGAGATTTATATGTTTGAGTTGAAATTTTATTATATTGTTAGGGCTTATAATCCCACAATACAAGATTATAGAAATGTCTAAGAGGTGAGGAATTTTGCTTGTCTCTTGAAGGAAACAACTACCTTGGATTTTAAATCTATGGAGCTTTAGCGAGAGCTAAAGCACGACCTAAGTCTAAGTGGATAGACATAAGATTTTCCTCCACAAGAGAAGGTAAATCACCCAATGTTGGACTTATAACCGCTTAAAATGACAGCTAGTTAACTCTTATGCTTTAAAATCATATAGACAAGTCATATGATTTTGCAAGATAGTTAGTTTGTTATTATTTAGAAAAAAAAATATCAAAGTCCTTAAACTCATCTCCGGAGAGACTAAAGCATGAGTGGTATGAGTAATGACATAGTCTAATGCAAATCTTTTCAAATTTTATTTGATTTTAGACTTTTTCATTTTGACAAAAGTCATAGGATTTTCATGTCTAAATGCATGATGAAATGAGGTTATGGGCTAAATCAGAGAGAAAGAGGTATTTTTCACCATAGAGGAGACCCTCAAATGTCAAGTCTTCTCCTATCGTGCAAGGATGAAAACCCCTCTTTGCAAAAATGATGTAATATGAATGCATGACATTAAATATACAACATTCAGCTAAGGGGTTGCTAAATATTTTAATTATTTTTGATTTAATGCTTAGGCTTTATGTGAGATTATGAGTTATTTAAAAAAAGAGAAATGGGTAGCCGAGCTCTACCATTATACAACCCGGTATATGAAAGAATAATTATAATTTACAAATGAATAAATGCCATGGGGGTCTTCTTATCTTCATTCTTCATATCTCCTTTATTTCTTCATTTAGATGTGCTTGCTTCAAAGGCATCACAGGGCCTCCCAGGACAAAGCCTTCTAGCCACTGCTCGTCTTAATCCCCCATAACACTAATCCTAATTTCTAATGCAAAATTATATTAAAATATGAAAGGTAAATCTAACTCTACCTGCAAAATAAGTGTTAGCTAAACACAATATATAACCCAAGCAGTTATATGAATGATATGGACTTAGCACCCTGCACATGGGTAACTAAGCCCACCGATCCTAATTTGAATTATGCTTGGGGGTTAAGCAACCTGCAAAATAGAGCATTTATATTTGTTTTAAGCACCCCTTAAGCACAATCCCATGTATAAAATATGATTAGGCTAATCACGGCCTACCATCTAGTCTACGAAGCATATATCATAACATCCGTCTAAAATAAGACATCATAAAGCAAAACATACATCACTCCATGCACCACCCTAACATAAAGCTATAAATGGTGACTTAATTCTAAATTATGTGTTTTAAGGCTTGTGGGGTATGCCTTAACTAAGATTTATTATGATTCTCTAAGTATGAAAGAGTTTAATTATAAGAAGTTGATTTCATTTTAAGTGATTTAATTGATTTGAGAATTTTTATTTAGTATTTTCTTTTGTTTCATTTGGCTTACACTTAGCAACTAAAAGTTTTAAATAGAAGAAAAGAGAGGATTACTCTCTTTTATCCCTATCTTAAGTCACTTATAAAGAAAATTTATTAGACTTAGTTCTCTTTACTGAATGACTTATTATATGTTTTAATTAATCCTAGGTTTAGGTTCAATTTAAATGATCGTGGTGTTTATTTTTGGTTTATGTGTATGTGTGTGTATATGGGAGGGGGACACCATGTAGATCTGAGATTGTACTTATTGAGGTGATCGGGTATGACATAAAGGAATAATGCACTATCTTGAAAGATATAAATCATTATCCTATGATGAACCTAATCACCTAATAAGGACTCCTAAGGCATGATGGGTCTACGAATGTACTAGAGATTTTTCTCCTATTTTACATTGATGAATAAAGTAAGGTTTAAACCAAGTTCTCAAGTTCCATATGGGGGCAAGTCTCCATAGTTAATTACATCATAAGGAAGATGAATTTCTTAGGAATACTCTTGATTAAAGTAGATAATTATTGTCTCCAAAGAATTCAAAGATAGGACTATCAATAAATTGACTATATTTAAAAGATCAAATGGGATAAATCGAAAGGAGAGATTTATTATTAAAAATAAAAAAAATGAGTAGGGGATGCTCATGATACTAGAAAGCATAGTGAGCATCCTAAATTATCCTATGGTTAGACTTTATATATTTGAAATTGAGGATAATTATATATATTTGAGTTAAAATTTTATTAAAAATCTAGGACTTATAATTTCACAATACAAGATTGTGGAAATGCCTGAGAGGTGAGGATTTATGCTTCTAGCCTCAAAGGGAAACTCCAAACTCAGATCTTAAATCTGGGAGCTTCAACGAAAGCCAAAACATGACCTAAATCTAAGGCGAAAGTGGGTATATTGTTTACCTCCATAAGAGAGAGTAAACCACCTGACTGTTGGACTTATAACCGCTTGAAGTGGTAGCCAGCTAACTCCTCCTATGATTTAAAATCATGTAGGCAAGTCTTATACTTTTGCAAGATGGCTAAGTTGTTATTATTTAGCAAAGAAACTAAAGTCCTTAAACCCACTTCCTAAGAGACTAGAGCATGAGTGGTATGAATAATGACTTAGTATAATGCAAATCTTATCAAATTTTATTTGATTTTTTGACTCTTTATTTTAACATAGGCTATAGGATTTTTATATGCCTAAATGCATGGTGAAGTTGATTTTGGGCTAAATCAAAAGGAAAGAGGTATTTTTTTATCATAGGCTCTTAAAGGTTAAGCCCATTTCTATCTAGCAAGATGGAAGCCCTCTCTTAACAATAATGAAACAAAATGATATGCATGATATTAAGCATATAACATCCAGCTAAGAGATTACTAAATATTTTATTATTTTGATTTATTGCCTATACTTTATATGAGGTTATGAGTTATTTTAAAAGTTTAGTTATGAGTTGTTAATGGGGCAGAAAATTTATTTTTATCCTAAGAGCCTAATCGCATCCAGGTCGTACAACAATCTCCAATCATAAATAAATTATGAAGAGATATGCTTTTTCTAATGCACAAGCCACCATACAACCCGAAAAGAAAAGTGGGTAGCTGAGCTCTACCCTTATATAACCCGAATTATAAAAGAATAATTATAAATTACAAAATGTTAAGTGTTATGGGGGATCTTCAAGTCTTTAAAGCTCCTTCCTTCCTTCATTTCCTTCTTCCAATTGGTTGGGCAAGCTCCATAGGATCACATGGTACATAAGACTTGGTCTTGTAGCCAATGTTTATCCTAAGCCCCCATAACACTAATCTTAATTCTTAATATAAAATTACATTAAAAATAAGAAAAAATAAATCTAACTGCACCTGCAAAATAAATATTAGCTAAACACACCATACAACCCAAGCAGTTATATGAGTAATTTGGACTTAGTAACTCGCACATGGGTAACCAAGCCCACCTATCCTAATTTGGGTTATGCTTATGGGTATAAGCAACCTACACAACAAAAGTATTTATATTTTTATTACAACGACCTATTAAGCAGAACTCCTTGCATAAAACATGATTAGGCTAATATCGACCTAACATCCAGTATACGAGGCATACATCCTAACATCCAGTCTAAAATGATACAACAAAAAATCAAACATATATCAAACCATGCACTATCCTAACATAAAGCTAGAAGTGGTGACTTAATCAAATGTGTGTGTTAAGGTTTGTGTGGTATGTCCTAGCTTGACTTTAGAGTTAAAATTTTCTAAGCATGAAAGACATTTAATTACAAGGGGTGATTTCACTTTAAATGGTTTAATTAATTTATAAATTTTACTTAATATCTTATTTTGTTTCATTTAACTTGCACAAAATAACTAAGTGTTATGAAGAGAAAGAAAGGGAGGATCACTCTCTTTTATCCCTACCTTAAGCCACATCTAAAGTAAATTAATTAATCAATTCTCTTTAGTGAATGACTTATTATATGTTTTAATTAGTCCTAAGTTTAGGCTTACTTTAAGTAAACTCATTCAATAAAAAAGACATCCTAAGATTAATTAGAATGAATTACTATCACATAACACATATTTATTCATTTTATTCCATCTTGTGTATCATGCATATGATTAAATCCTAAACATAGCTATACATGCAATTTGCATCTTAACATACTTAAATGATGAATGTGAGTAAATGTGTTTGAAATTAATATTTCATTTGATTGAATGATTTTGTCATATTAATTTAAAACTCTATCTAGATTCTTATGCAAAAGCATAAGAAAAGAACCTTAAATAATATGACTAATCAACTCAATCAAATAAATAAAGTATGAATGCATATCTTTTTAATAGAAAAAGAGGGTTCTCATTCATTAACTAAGTACACATTCATATGTATAAAACTTTTAAGTGAGTATGTCGCCATTGTTCTACACCAAGGGTGTAAAGTATAATACTACTTAGGACTACTTAAAGCCTCGCAGTCCCGGGATGTCCATACTAATATACCACTTTTTTAATATACATATGGATGTATAGAAAACTATAAGAATAGGAAAACCCATGCAAAAATTATATTTGATTTTTTTTATTTATGATTCTTATTCATTTGTCATATTATATATACATATGTATAAGAGTTTTAAGTATGTACGATGCCATTATTCTTGTGGTATTTATTTTTGGGATGTGGGACACCACACAGATCTTAGGGGATACTTATTGAAGTGATCAAGTATGATATTAAGGAATGATGTACTATTCAAAGATAGAAATCACCATCCTATAATGGACCTGATAACCTAATAAGGATTCCTAAGACATGATGGATGTTCGAATGTACCCGAGATCTTTCCCCTACTTTACATGGAAAAATAAAGTAAGGTTTATTTTAAGCTTGGTTTGTTAAGTTCCCTATGGAGGCCCTCCCTTCCATAGTTAATTACATCATAAGGAACATAATTCCTCAAGAACACTGTCGATTAAAGTAGATGTGGTGAATTTTTATCTTCATTTATCTTGAAAATAAATGAAAAAAATATGCTTGTTAAGCACCACGTAAATCCCCAGATGTTCTTATTAGGGTGATCGGTTGTAACATTGAGGAATGATGTACTATCTCAAAAGACATAAATCACCATTCTACAATGGACCTAATCACTTAATAAGAACTCATAAGGATAATGAGTCTTCAAATATACCAAAGATTCTTCCCCTACTTTACATGAAAAAGTAAAGTAGGGTTTATTTTAAATCGGGTTCATTAAGTTTCCTATGGAGGTAAACCCCCATATTTATTATATCTTAAAGAATGAGATTCCATAAGAATACTCTCGATTAAGTAAATGATCGTTGTCTCCAAAGATTTCAAAGATATGACTATCAATCAATTGGTTATTTTTGGAAGATCAAATGAGATTGATCAAAAGAAGGGAGTTATTATCAAAACCAAAGAGAGATAAGTAGGGAGATACTCATGATGCTAGGAAACCTAGTAAGCATCCCAAGCTATCTTATGGTTGGACTTTACATTTTTAAATTTGAGAAGAATTATATGTTTGAGTTAAATTTTTATTAGAAGTCTAAGACTTACAATTCCATGATGTAAGATCATGAAATGCCTAAGAGGGGAAGAGTTATGCTTATAGCCTGCAAAGGGAAACAACAACCTTGGATCTTGAATCTGGGGAGCTTTGGCGAGGGCTAAAGTATAACCTAAATATAAGGCAAAAATAGGCATATGGTTTACGTCCATAAGAGAGAATAAATCACCCAACTGTTGGACTTACAACCGCTTGGGGGTGGCCGCCAACTAACTCATCCAATGATTTTAAATACATGTAGGCAAGTCTTATGCTTATGCAAGATAGCTAGCCTATTGTTTATTTAAAAAGAAGACTAAGCACTTAAATTCACTCCTTGAGAGACTAGATCATGCAGGGAATGAACTCATGACTTAATCTAATGCAAATTATGTTAAGTTTATTTTCATTTTTGGACAATTAATTTGACACAGGCTATGGGATTCATATGGCTAATGCATGAGAAATTAGTTATGGCCCAAAATAAGTAAGAAGGAGGTGTATTTCCACTATGGCTCTCAAAGGTCAGGCCATGTTCTCTGGCAAAGGTGGAAGCCCTCCATTAACAAGAGTGAATTAAGATAATTTTATGCATGATATGAAACATACAACATCCAGCTAAGGGGTTGCTAAATCATTTATTATCTTGATTTATGTCCTAGGCTTTAGGTGAGGTTATGAATTATTTAATTTTAATTTTGAGTTGATTAATTGGATATAAAATTTATTTTTTTCCTAGGAGCCTAATTGCATCCAGGCCATTCATCAATCAATGAAGAAATCAAAAAAATCATGTCATCTTAATGCACAAGCTAAACAAACATCAAATAATTTTATAAAGCTAGTACAAAAGAATAAAAGGCCTTTATGGTTGGGCTCCATCACACAAACCCAAAATAAAATATGATTAGCTGAGCTCTACCCTTATTACAACCCAAATTATAAATGAATAATTACAACTTAGAAGAAATTTATGTTATGGGGGTCTTCATTCTTCTTTCTACATGTTTGATTTGCTTCTTTCCTTTCTTTGTTTTGGTTAGGTTGGAACATGGTTGCTCCAAAGGCTTCACATGGTACATAAGACTTAGTTTTATGACCAATGTTCATCCTAATCTCCCATAACATTAATTCCAAATCTTAATTGCAAAATTACTTAAAAATGAAAAAATAAATCTAACTAAAACCTACAAAATAGAGATTAGCTAAACACACCACACATCCCAAGTAGTTATATGAATAAATTATACTTAGCACCCCATACATTAGTAACCAAAGTCCACCTTGGATCATGCTTAGGGGTATAAGTAACCTGCACAGCAAAACCATTTATATTTTTATTATAACACCCCTTAAGCACAATCCTCTGTAGAAAATATGATTAAGTTAAGATCGCCCTACCATCCAGTATAAGCACATACACCCTAATATTTAGTCTAAAAATACTACATCACAAAATAAAATCAGGCATCAAACTATGCACCGCCCTAACATAGAGTTATAAATAGTGACTTAACATAATGTGTGTGTCATTTAAGTCTTGTGTGGCATGTCTTATCTAGGCTTTAAGGTTGAAGTTTTCTAAGTGTGAGAGATTCAATTTAGAAGGGTGGTTTCACTTTAAATGGTTTAGTTAATTTATCAATTTTATTTGATGATTTGGTTTGGTTTGAATGAAACCTACATTTAATTATTAAGTGTTGTGAAGAGAAGAAAAAAGAAGAGAACTTCTATTTCATCCCCACCTTAAGTAATTTTTAAGGTAAATTAATTAGTGAGTTTTCTTTAGTGAATATTTTATTATGTGTTTTAATTATTCCTAAGTTTAGATTTGCTCTAAATAAACCTATTCAATAAGAAAGACATCTTTGGATTAATTAAGGTGAATTACTATCACATAACACACAACCCTTTATTTCTTTTCAACATGTATACCATGCATATGAATGATTATAAGAATAGCTATACATGCAATGCAAATACTTTGGCACACTTTGATGATGAATGCAAAGAGATGTTGTTTAGAAAAATTTTAAATATTTCATGAATGCATGATTTTGTTTAAGTAGAAAAGAGGGACTCTTTTATCCATTAATCAAATGCACATTTACATGTATGAAAGACATAAGTGAGTATGTCGCCATTATTTTCTACACCATGGGTGTAAGGTACAAGTTTACTTGGGGCTACTTAAAGCCTCGTAACCTTGGGATGTACAGACTAATATACCACTTTTCTTAAATGCATGTGCATGTACAAAAAAAATAAAAGCAAATGAAAGAAGAGTCATGCAAAAGATTTGTGTGTTTGATTTGGTTATGCAATTTACATATGTACATGTGAAGATCCTTCTTAAGTCATAACATAGAAGTGGATAAGAATGTATTTAAGCAAGTATTATGTTCTTTTCAAATGAACTATACACTTTGCAAATCCTATCCAACTCCATGTTAAGAGAAAAGAAAGAAAGCAACACCAAATACACATCCTATACTTATAATCATATGCAAGCTCATAAGTATTTATAAGTAGCATACCTTCATTTATAATCTTTGATTTATGAATTTTAAAAATAGTTTTTTGATTTAATAATGATAATAGCCACTCATATTCTTACTTTAACCAAAACATGCAATTTGACATAAAAAAATATTTTATTTATTTATTTTTCAAAAGACATGAATGCATGATTTCATATGACAAACAACATTTAGCATGCTTGGAAAGAAATAAAGTGATGTAAGCATGTAACTTCATTCACCCTAATTAATTCATAAGGACAATCCTATAAGATAAGATTATTCAAAGTGAATCAAAATTATTTAAATTGATTTTTATTTTTGAATTTGATTTGACTTAAGAGGTGTGAAAAGAGTTTGCTGGTCCTAACACATTTCCCCCATGTGTGAGTTAGTTTAGTTTAATTTTAGAAACATTAGATTGATTTTATGTTTTATTTAGGTTAAGGTGTAAATTAAATCCATTAATTGTCCCTTTCATACACCACTTTAACATAATTAACCCAACAATTATGAGCCAACATATGATATGCAACCAGACGAAATTTAAATTAGCAATGCTCCTAAGAAAGAAAGGGGCCTAATGTAATTGACTCTTAATGATTGATTAATTAAGCTAAAGGGTTTAATTAAGTACTTTCATAAGCATCCCACATATGTGAGTTAGATATAATTTCCTTAAGCTTACCTTAGGCTTTTGAACACCTAAGGATCTACCCAAGATTAAGAGATTGATTAAGTTCAGATTGATTTTGAAAGTTTGATTAAGCTAATTAGGTAAATCATTAGTGTATTAATCATTAATTATGTTTGGATTAAGAAAGAAGGGGAGTTTAGAGAATAACTTAGGGAAAATACCTCAAACCCATTCCATAAATCTTCTCTTTACTTAAATAATATTTAATTATCTCAATTAAGTGATTAAACCACTATTCACATGCTTAATTGCTCTTAATTTCATTAAGGGATAATTAGGGATTCATTAATTGATTTCCCTAATTAACTCATTAATAAATTCCAAGAAACTTGGGAGAGGTAGAACTCATCCCCCTAAACATGTCTGAGAATCTTGGAATTAACTAATTAAGTAATCAAAGAGTAACTAGGGTTATTAGATTTTCAATTAAATCCTAATTATGGAAAATCCACTATTCAAAATTAATTATAAATAATTTTATTTGATTCCCCTCTGAATTATCTTTAAAATGAACTGAAGTCTATGATTAAAGGGTAATTAAATTGCCCTAATTAATTAACTAATCCCGTCAACATCACGTGGGCTGCTGATGCGATGTACGCTTTCCATGTTGCATGTCGAGATTGGTTATTTAAGTTATCAAATCGGCTGCCGCATCAGCCGGTGGCGCTACACTCTTTCCATTGGTTTATTCGATCAAGGATCGGACGGTCGGGATTAAACCAACAGTTATAAAGGGATTAAATCAATGGGTCTATGTGGATTAATCAGGACCGACCATCCAAAACATGTAGGATGGATGGTCCATGATTTATCCCTGCCTTTGCTTGCGGGAGACGGAGACCGTCCGTCCTCCATGGCTTGATCTGAGCTCACTTGAGCTTGGATAATGTTGGGATTCAACCCACACCATCTAGAAGCATAGAAAAGAAGATCTAATGGTGGAATTTTAATGGGATTATAATTCCCTTCACAAAGGATCAAGTATTTTTTAATGGGAGCTGGGTTTTGAGTGATACCTCACCGGAGGTTATTACCGGTGCTTCCAATAGTGGAGGTAGCTTCGTCTAGTAGAGGTGAAGCTCTATTGAAGGTTTCAAGCTTTAAGATGAAGTGGATCTTCTAATTGACCAAAACTTGCTTCAATAGCTTGCGGGTTTGGTCTAGGTCTCCCTTCCCATGGCTTGGATGCTTGGAAAACACCTTGGGTGAGCTCGACTTGCCTCCTTGATGGTGCTTGCAAAGTGAATTGGACTTTAGTTGAGAATTGAGTGAGTTTCCTCACCTCCTATTTTGAAGAAAACCAAGAAGGAGACGTTCAAATGAGCTTGGGAATGCTTCGAAAACTTGGAGAAGTTTTCCTTTGATCCTTTGAGCTCAATCGAATGAAAGAGAGATGGTTTGAGTGGAAATGAAGGGGAGTATATCTCCCCCACTTGGATTAGATGACCGAAGCTTGCTTTGCTATTTTGATCAAATTGAGGTTATTGAATGGGTTATTTTGGTTGTTAGGAGTGCCATGTGCTTCGGTTTTGGCAGAGGAGTGGAAGTGTGGAGGTGCACATGTGTTAAATGAGTGTGTGAGGTGATCCATGTGGAGAATTTTGAGTGAAGTGGTTGGTTTGGCCTTGGGTTAGGTCATGGCTGGCCCAAACCCATTGGTTCATGTGCACCACCCTCCTTGGTGTCCAAATGGTCCACTGGGAGGATGCTAAGTGGTCTTGAGTTGGAATATGATCAAATTCTAAGTGAATTTGATCATAGGTTACCCTTTGACCTAGGGGTAAAATGGTCATTTGATTTGATTTTGATTTGGACATATTTGGAATGATTGAAAAATGGGTTGTGCCAATTTTCAATGAATTTGGTATTGATTTGATATGATTTGGCTCAAATTAACTCATTTAGGTCAAAATGGGTCAACTTGGGTCAAGTTGACCAATTTGTCAAATTGGATGAAACCATGGGTTAGGTCAAGTCAAAATGATCATTTGTATCCTATGGGTGTCATTGGTTTGGTTTAGTTTGATTTATATTTGATTTTGGTTCATTTGAGTTCACTTAGGTCAAATGGGTCAAGTTGACCAATTTGACCCATTTAACCAAATTAGTCATGGGTTGGCTTAGGCTTAATCATTTGAAATGTATTGCAAGCTTTGGTTTCAATCAATTTTGGTTTGGTTTGATTTCAAGTTTATTTGACCTTTTAGGTCAAGTTGGGTTCATGGTTAATTGGGCTAGGTTTGACTTAGTTTAACCTAATTTGGGTAATTGATCATCTTAGGGTGATTGTTGTTTACAATGTGAGGCTTATATAGGCTTAGTTCAATCCAATTTGGGATGTATTATAATTTAGCTCAAAAGTTTTTTAGGTCACTTTGGGTCAAGTGAGCCTAAATGGGTCAATTGACATGATCAAGGCTTGATTTAAGTTCGATTGAACTCACATATGGACTTATGATTGAAATATAAATTTAATTGCAAGTGATTTGGAGTCAAATGGGTTTTGATTCATTTGATAATTTCAAGTCAAAATGGTGAGCATGGGTTTGACTTGGGTTAGTTTGATTTTGGTTTGATGATTGAAGTTTGTGTTTATATTTAAGTTTATGATTGAAGGGTTCATTGTTTGAAGAGAAAATTCAAAGGTTTGGATTGATTTGAGAATGATTTGACTAAGTTTAAGAATTTGACATGAAAGGGTATAGGTTGGATTTAGGTTAGATTTGGGTTTGAGTTTTGAATTTAGTTTTGGTTATTTGAATCTATATTTCATTTATATTTGTGAATATAAATGAGAATATAAATGGGTTATGAGAAAATCTCTTGAATCTGAAGTGATTTAGATTTGATTTGAGCTAACTCCATAAGATGAAATCAAAGTGACTTAGGAAAGATTTTTGGATTTAGAATTGAGTTTTGATTTAGTTTTTGTTATTTGAATTTATATTTCATTTATATTTGTGAATATAAATGAGAATATAAATGAGCTATGAGAAAATATTTTGAATTTGAAGTGATTTGGATTTCTGAAATTGATTTGAATGATCTGAGAAAAATCATTTAAGTTGGAATTGATTTGAGTAATTTGGAATTGATTTGAGTTTTAAGTTGATTTGAATTTGAGGTTGATTTGGATTTGAAGTCTGACTTGAAAGAAGAAAGTAAGGATTGAGTTTAGGATATAGGAGATGCCAGTTTTCCTAACACCCCTAAGGCATAACCTATTCCTATGGCTAACTCTTCTAAGTCTCTAAAGCTAGGTTAATTGTTCACCTAATCACTAGAAGTGTCTTAAGACTAAGGAACTCTTAATGTCTAGAGGAGTCCTATGTCTAAGATGGAGAAGTTGAAAGATCACTCCAAAAGTAAGGTCAATAAAGGGCGCCTAATAGGTGTGGTGTGACTGGCAAGGTACATCGCGTATTGGTGTTGATCGAGATGATTAACATCGTCGAACGATCACAAGCATTAACATAAATGATCCTAAACTTAAGGTGTAGAAGGAATCAAGAGATTAGTGCAATGTGACTCTACTCATGTCAAAGACGTAAGAGAGTGAAGGAGGAATCCACTAGGGATTAATTGAGTATGTGAGCCTTCCACTAAGAAAAAAATGTTCATGTCATCCACTGAGGGATGAGAGGTTTTGATTTCATTTGCATCTCGCTAGGGAGAAATTTGTTTTGGTTTGCTAATTTATGATTTGGTGCCCCACTAGGGATGAAAATATGAACTCTCAATTAGGGGAGCAAGTTCAAGTCATCCATTAGGGAAAACAGGTTGTGAAATCCGCTGAGGGATTAGAATTCAGGATCTACTGGGGAACTAGAAAGACTTGCATCTCACCGAGGAGAACCTGATTGATTTGATTTGTTTGTTTAATTTGACTCCACTAGGGAGGTTGATTGGATTTGTTTTGTTTATTTAGTTTGACTCCACTGAGGAGGAAAGTTGAATTTGTTTCAAATTTTAAATTTTGAATTTTGAGATGAACCCTGTTGGTTTGAATGGATCATACTGAGTAGGGACCATGTTGGCCTTGATCTAACTCAGATTTACCAATCTAATGGGGTAGTCTACCAACCACATAGTAAGACTATCCAACCAAAGGGGTTTTCGATGTACAACAACTGTATTAGGAAGAAAGCGTAGTAGACTTATATTTTTCAAAGTAAGGATCAGTTGCTGGGGTGATCAGTTGGTAACACAATGAATCGAACCCAACCTAAGGCTGACTACTGAGTGAATGTCGCTAGGGGAGTTATATCAGCTTAAAGATAGTCAAAATTAGTTTCATTTTTAATTATATTTAGTGAATCCCATTGGTTTGTGAGATTGCACTGAGTAGGGGCCATGTTGGTCTTGATCTAACATAGATTTACAATCCAAAGGGAGTAATCTACCAGCCATATAGTAGGACTATCCAACCAAAGGGGTTTTCTTTTGGTTTGCAACGATCAATTTTGGGAAGAAAGCACAGGGACTCACATCTTCTTGAATAAGGGACCGCTGGGGTGACACATGAGCAAGGTAACATGCTAACCTGACCTAGGGATGACTATTGAGTGAATGCCGCTGGGGGACTTAAATAAACTCAATGATAGTCAAGGTCAATTTCATTTTTTTAATTATATTTGATGGATCCCATTAGTTTGTGATGGACTGCACTGAGTAGGGGCTGTGGTGCCTTGATGTACCTCAGATTTATCAATCCAAAAAGAGTAGCTTCCCGGCCGAGGGGAGAACTATCCAACTAAAGGGGTGCCTTTCAGTTTGCAGCAGCTGATTTAAGGAAGAAAGCTCGGGGACTCACATCTTTCCTGAATAAAATATCACTGGGGTGACATATTAGTAAGGTAACATGTCAACCCAACCTAGGGCTTCCCATTAGTTTGTGACAATCATACTAGAAAGAATGCATAGTATACTTACATCTTCCAAAGCAAAATGATCGTTGGAGTAACTTATTTATGGTAAAACAGATTGAATCTGACCTAAGAGAGACTACTGAGAGAGTGCTGACCTGGGGACTTATCTCTACTGAAGAGTAGTTAGACAATTCTTATAGGGAGTTTTGCTGACACGACCCTAAAGATAGGATGCCTACTTGGGAAGGGGGCCATTCGGGCTTGAATTCCTAATCCATAAGTGAATTAATTTGTTTATTTGTTTATCACGGACCCTGTTGGTTTGCAAAGGATTATTGACCCCATTTTTAGAATGAGCTCTCAACCTTTCCATCTTAGACATTAAGAGTTCTTTAGTCATAAGACACTTCTAGTGATTAGGTGAACACTTAAGCTAACCCTAGAGACTTAGAAGAGTTAGCCAGAAGAATAGGTCATGCCTTATGGGTGTTTGAAAAACTTGCCTACCCTATAGCTTGAACCCAATCCTTACCTCCTATTCTTTCAAGATAAACTCCAAGTCCAAACTAACTTCAAATTCAAATCAATTCCAACTTAATTGATTTTCTCAAATCAATTCCAAATCAAACTCAAATCAATTCCAACTTAATTTATTTTCTCAAATTAATTCCAAATCAAATCCAACTTAATTGATTTTTCTCAAATGCAAATCAACTTCAAACTTAACTCAATTTCAAATCCAAATCAACTTTAAATTCAAAATAATTCCATCAAATCTTAAACCAATTCTAACTCAATGGAATTTTTTCAAATCATGAATCAATTCCAAATGATTGAAACCCATGATTGAAATCCAAATCCAAAATCTTTCTTAAGTCACATTGATTTCAACTTATGGACTTAGCTCAAATCAAATTCAAATCACTTCAAACTCAAGATTTTCTTATAACCCATTTAAATTCTCATTTATATTCACAAATATAAATGAAATATAAATTCAAATAATCAAAACTAAATCCAAAACCCAAACCCAAATCTAACCTAAATCCAACCTAAACTCTTTCATGATAAATCCTTGAACTCCTTCAAATCAAATTCAAATCACTTCAAATTCAATGGATTTTCTCATAACCCTTTTATATTCTCATTTATACTCACAAATATAAATGAAATATAAAATCAAACAACCAAAACCAAATCCAAAACTCAAGTCCAAATCTAAAATCTTTCATAAGTCACTTTGATTTCATCTTCTAGACTTAGCTCAAATCAAATCCAAATGACTTCAAACTCAAGAGATTTTCTCATAACCCATTTATAAATATAAATGAAATGTAAATAATCAAAACTCAATTCAAAACTCAAACCCAAATATAACCTAAATCCAACCATACCCTTTCAAGTCAAACTCTTGAACTTAGCCAATTCAAACTCAAATCAATCCAAACCCTTGGATTTTCTTCCTGATTCAATCAATCCTTCAATCATGAATCAAAATATAAACATAAACTTCAATCATCAAACCAAAACTAAATTCAAAAACTTAAACTCTAATAAAACCCATGTTCATCCTTTGAACTTGAAAATTTCAAATTAATCAAAACTCATTTGATTCTTAATCACTTGCAAATGGATTTATATTTCAATCATAAGTCAATATGTGAGTCCAACCAAACTTGAATCAAGCCTTGATCAAGTCAATTAACCCACTTAGGCTCACTTGATCCAAAGTGACCTAAAATATCTTTTTGAGCCAAATTCTAATCCTACCCAAATTGGATCGAACTAAGCTCATCTAAGCCTTATATTATGAGCAACAATCATCATAAGATGTTCAACCACTCAAATTGGGTCAAACCAAGTTAAACCTAGCCTTTGACCAAGTCAACACTTAACCTAAATGAAACTCAAACTAGCCAAAATCCACCATAGGCCAAATTGATTGAAACCATTGATCAAAACTAATTCATGATCAATGATTGGATTTGACAAAGTCATCATTTGAGCCAAACTTAGCCCAATTGGCCACTTGACCCAAGTTGACCCAAGTTAACCTAAAAAGTCAAAATGTGTAAAATCTTGATTTAAGCCAAATTGACTGTAACCAATGAGTCAAATTCATTCTAAATCACTAAACTTGAAAAGCTCAATCACCAACTACCAACCCCACTTGACTATGAACCCAACTTGACTTAAAAGGTCAAATTGACTTGAAACCAAATCAAAACAAAATAGATTGAAATTAAAGCTTAAAATACATTTTAAATGTTCAACCAAAGCCTAAACCAATCCATGATCTAACCCAATTAGGTCAAATGAGTCAAATTGGTCAACTTGACCCATTTGACCTAAATGAAATCAAATGAATCAAACCCAGATATAAACCAAATTGAACCAAACCAATGATGCCAAAATATTTCAAATGGTCATATGAACTTGACCCAACCCTTGGTTTGACCCAATTTGATCAATTGGTTAACTTGACCCAAGTTGACCCATTTTATCCTAAATGGGTCAATATGAGCCAAATCATATCAAATCAACTCCAAATCCATTAAAACTTAGCCTAACCAATTTATTAATCATACCAAACATAGTCAAATTGAAATCTAAGCCAAATGACCATTTTACCCCTTATCCATAGGGTAACCTAAAATGAAAACCACTTGGTATTTGGTCAATTCCTTTTTATGGACACTTGACATCCTCTTAGTGGACCAAATGATCACTAATGAGGATGGTGCACATGACCCATTGGGTTTGGGTCAGCCAAACCCAGCTCAAGGTCAAAACTGACCACCTCACTTGACATGGGCACATGGGAATCCTGCCTCCACTCATTTCAAGCACATGGGAGTTTCACTACTCCACTCCACACCCAAAACCAAATTCCATGACACTCTAAATGGCCTACCAAACCCATTGAATGGGGTGAATTAGATCAAAATGGTAAAAGAGCTTGCGATCATCCGATTCACCTAGGGGGAGATATACTCCCCCTAATTCCACTTGAATTCAAGACTCACACACTTGATTGAGCTTAGGGAACTCAGAGCTAGCACCCCAAGGTTCCTTCAAGTTTCCTCAACCCATTTCCAATTCTCCATTTTCAATTTCTCTTAAATCAAAAATAGGGGAGCTCCCTTAAATTTTTATCTCATCCAATACATAAAATCAAGACAATTTCTCTTGCAAACTTCTTTAGAAGACTCAATCGACACTCTAAGCTTCATCCAAGTTCTTAAGGCAAGGGAGAGAGGACTTTGATCAAGACCGTGAGCATTTGGAGGTGAGCTTGGTCCACAGAGAGATCTACTCAACCCCAAGGCTTGAAACTTTCAATAGAGCTTCATCTCCACTAGACGAAGCTACCTTAATGAATTTGAGCACCGGTGATAGTCTCCGGTGAGGTATAGATCAAAATTGATCCTAGAATAGGGAGTGTGTGGTCTTTTGTGAAAAGAATTTTCATCTCAAGTAAAACTAGCCATCGATATTTTCTCCATTGCATGATGATGGTGTGGGTTGAGTTTGAGCTCAATCCGAGCTTAATCAAGCTCAGATCATGCCATGGAAGATGGACGGTGGCCATCTCCCATAGGTGAGTTTAGGGACGATTCATGGGCCATCCATTCGTGCATTTTGGATGGATGACCATGATTAAGACGTGTAGGATCCTCTGATTTATCCTATTAATACCACGGGTTTGATCTCAGCTGTCCGATCTTTGATCGGACAAATGAGGAGAAAGTGCGTAGTGCCACCGCTGATGCGGCGCTATGATGTGATAACTTAAGTGATCTCTCCCATCACGCCATGTGGAAAGTGCACGCCGCGTCAGCCTCCACGTGGCGTTGATGGGATTAATCACTTAATTAGGCTATTTAATTAATGGATAATCATGAAAACTTTAAAATAACATAACTAATTCTAGAAAAATCATTAAAAAAACAAGGTAAAATTGCACTGTAAAGATATTTTTAGGAGAAAAATCTAAAAATATTTCCAATGAATTTTGAATCGCGTATTTTCCTCAATTAAGGTTTTAATGAAAATTTAATAACCTTAATTACTCCCTAATATTTCATTAATTCATTTTAAAATTTTCTAGCATATTTAGTGGGATGACCACTGCCTCCCCTAATTTTCTTGGGATTTATTGATAGTTAATTAGGGAAATCAAGTAATGAATCCTTAATCACCCTCTTTATATAATTAAGGGTAATTAAGCATATGAATAGTGGTTAACCCTCTTTTTAAGTTAATTAAGCTTGCTAAAGTGAAGAAAAGGTTTATGGAATGGATTTAATAAATTTTTCCTAAGCCAATCCCTAAACCCCTTTCCTTCTTTAATCCAAACTTAATTAAAGGGCTAACCCACTAATCACCTACTTAATTAACTTGATAAAATTTTTTAAAACATTCTAGAACTTAATCAACTCATCTTTGGTAGGTGCTTAGGTGTTCAATAACCTAAGTAGCTTAAGGAAATCAAAATCCAACCCACATGTGTGGGAAGGGTTATGAAAGTACTTAAATTAAACCCTTTAACTTAATTAATCACTAATTATGAGCCAATTGCATTAGGCCCTTTCTTTCCTAGGTGCATTGCTGATTTAAATTCCTTGTGTAGTTTTATGTCATACATTGGCTCATAATTATGTGATTAAATATGTTAAAGTTGTGTAGGTAATGGGTAATTAACACACTAAATTCACATCTTAACCTAACCAAAGCATAAAATTAATCTAATAAACCTAAAAATTGAACTTAAATAACTCACACATGGGGCAATGGGTTAGGACCAGCAAACTCTTCATATTTGTTAAATTCAAATTAAACTCAAAAAAACCAAAAATCTTTTTAAAACAAATTTGGTTTGCTTTAAATAATTCTATTCCATAGGATAATAATTAGGAATTAATTAGGGTGAATAAATTTACATGCTTTCATCACTTTATTTCTTTCCTAGTATGCTAAATGTGTATGCCATATGAAATTCATGCATTCATGCTTTTTGAAAATAAAATTAAAAATGAAATATTTCCTTTATGTCAAATTGCATGTTTTGGCTAAAGTAAGAATATGAATGACTATTATCACTATTAAATCAAAAATTACTTTCAAAGTTTATGAATCAAACATCAAAACTAAAAGGTATGGTACTTATAATTATTTATGAGCTTGCATGTGAGTAAAAATATAAAGATGTGCATAGTGTGGCTTTCCTTATCTTTTCTTTTAGCATAGTTTTGAATAGGATTTGGCAAAGTGTATAGTTCATTTGAAAAGAACACAATGCTTGCTTAAATCATTTCCTATTCATTCCTATGTTATTACTTAATAAGGACATTCACACTTATACATATAAATTACATAAACAAAATAAACAAATAAACAAAAACTTTTGCATCTTTATTTTCCCATTCATTTCTTTTGTACGTACATGTGTATTTAAGGAAAGTGGTATATTAGTTTGGACAATCCTGAGGTTGCGAGGCTTTAAGTAGCCCTAAGTAGGTCTTGTAACTTACACCCATGGTGCTAACAATGGCGCCGTACTCACTTATGCCTTTGATACATGTATGTGTGCATATGAAAAATGGATAAAAGAAATTACTCCTTTTCTACTTAACAAAATCATGCATCATAAAAAAAACATTCAAATTTATAAAATAAATTCTCTTAGCATTCATCATTAAAGTGTGATAAATATTTCCATTCGCATGTATAGATATGCTTAGGATTCATTCCTATGCATGCCACATATGTTGGGAAAGAAATGAAGTGATGTGTGTTTTGTGATAGTATTTCACTTTACTTAATCTTAAAATACCTTTCTTTTTGAATAGGTTTGTTTAGAGAAAATATAATCTTAGGATTAACTAAAACACATAATAAAATATTTAAGGTAGGGAGAAAAGAGAAGTTCTCTTCTCTTTTCCTCTCTTTATAACTTAGTAATTAATTGTAGGATTCACTTAAACCAAATAAAAATACAAAATAAAAATCAACCAAAGCAACTAGCCCTCTAAGTTGAACATTTTCATACTTAGAAAACTTCAATCTTAAAGCCTAGCTAAGCATACCACACAAACTTTAAATAGCACACACATTAGGCTAAGTCACTATTTCTAGCTTTAGGTTAGGGCGGTGCATAGTTTGATGTTTATTTTTGTTTTGTGATATTTTGTTTTAGTTTGGATGTTAGGGTGCATGTGCGTGGACTGAATGGTAGGGTGATCTTAGTCTAACCATTATCTTTTGCAGGAGATTGTGCTTAATGGACACCATAATAAAAATATAATTACTTTTGCTGTGTAGGTGCTTATACCCCTAAGCATATTCTAAAATAGACCAGGTGGACTTGGTTACCCATGTGTGGGGTGTTAAGTCCAATTTATATATATACATGCTTGGGATTGTATGATTGGTTTGACTAATATTTATTTTACAAGTGTTGGTTATATTTTCTTTTTCTCATTTTCATGTACTTTTGTAATTAGGATTTTGGAATGATTATTATGGGGGATTAGGATGTGCATTGGTCATAAGATCATGTCTTATGTATCATGTGAACCTTTGGAGTAACCATATTCTAACTAACCAAAAGAAGAAAGAAGAAAGAAGAAAGAAGAAAGAAGAAAGAAGAAAGAAGAAAGAAGAAAGAAGAAAGAAGAAAGAAGAAATGAAGAATGAAGACCCCCATAACATGAATTCCTTGCTTAATTGTAATTAATTCATTTGTAATTTGTATAAGGGTAGAGCTCGGCTACCAATTTAATTTTTAGGTTTGTGCAGTAGAGCCTGATCACAAATGACCTTTTATTTTTTTGTGCTAGTTTTATAAATTGATTGATGTTTATTTAACTTGCGCATTAAGATGACATCTTTTCCTAGTTTCTTTCTTACTTTGATGTATGACCTGAATGATGATTAGACTCTTAGGAAATTTTTTTTTCTATCTAATTAAATAATGCAAGTTAAAAATAAATAACTCATAACCTCATAATGCTTAGGTTATAAAACAAGATAAAAGAATTAGCAACCCTTAGCTGGATGTTGTCTTACTTTTCTAACATCATGCATAAAAAGTATATTATTTCACTCTTGATTGGAGGGCTTCCACCTTTGCCAGAGAACTTGGCTTGACCTATGAGATCCATGGTAGAAACACACCTCCTTATCTTACTGATTTTGGCCCATAATCTAATTTCTCATGCATTAAGCATATAAATCCTAATGCCCATGTCAAATTGATTGTGTAAAATAAAAATAAATATAATAAAATTTGCATTAGATTTAAGTCATTAAAGCATGCATTATATGATATAGTCTCTTAGGGAGTGTGTTTAAGGATTTAGTCTCTTTCTAAATAAATAACTGCTTAGCTATCTTGCAAAAATATTTGACTTGCCTACATATTTTAAAATCATAGGAGGAGTTAGTTGGCGACCACCCCTAGGAGGTTGTAAGTTCAACAGTCAAGTAATTTATCCTCTCTTATGGAGGTAAACCAGATACCCATTTTTGCCTTAGATTTAGGTCATGCTTTTGGCCTTTGCCAAAGCTCCCTAGATTTAGGTTCAGGGGTTGCTACTTCCCTTTGCAGGCTACGAGTTTAAATCCTCACCTCTTAGGCATTTTCATGACCTTGTATCATGGAATTATAAGCCCTAGCATTCTAATAAAAATTCAACTCAAATAAATCAATTCAATTTCAAAAATGTAAAACTCCACCGTAGGATAGTTTGGGGTGCTTACTAGGCTTCCTAGTATCATAAGCACTGCCTACTTATTTTCATTTGGCTTCGATAAGAACTCTCTCCTCTTGATCGATCCCACTTGACTTTCTAAAAATAAACTGGTTGATTGATAGTCCTACCTTTAAAAATCTTTGAAGATAACAATCATTTACCTTAATCGAGAGTATTCCTAAAGAATCCTATTCCTTAGGATGTAATTAATTATGGGGGCTTGCTTCTATAGAGAACTTAACGAACTCGATTTAAAATAAATCCTGCTTTACTTTTCCATTAAAGTAGGGGAAGAATATCTAGTACATTCCAAAGACCCATAGTCCTTAGGAGTTTTTATTGAGGTGATTAGGTTCATTATAGGGTGGTGACTTTTATCTCTCGAGATAGTACACTTTTTCTTAATACCATATCCAATCACCCTAATAACAACATCTGCGGATCTGCGTGATATCCCAATAAGGCATATATATATATTTCATTTATCCTTCTTTTCCCTAAAAAATAAAAGGGGGGATAGATGAAGGTGGAGATATATATAAAAATTTTCACCACAATGCCTGATTTTATTTTGTGATGTAATGTTTTAGTAGAGATGTTAGGGTTTATATAAGTAGACTAGATGATAGGACGATCTTAGTTTAATCATGTCTTCTATAGGGGATTGTCCTTAAAGGGTATTGTAATAAAAATATAAATGCTTTTGCCGTGCAGGTTACTTATACCCCTGAGCATAATCCAAAATAGGCCAGGTGAACTTAGTTACCCATATGTGGGGTGCTAAGTCCAATTTATTCCTGTACATGCTTGGGATTGTGTGGTTTGTTTAGTTAATCTCTATTTTGCAGATTTTAGTTAGATTTACTTTTCCATTTTCATGTAATTTTGCAATTAGGATTTGTAATGAATGTTTTGGGGGACTAGGATGAACATTGGTCATAAGACTATGTCTTATGTACCATGTGAAGCCTTTGAAGCAATCACATTCCAACCAACCAAAAGAAGAAAGAAAAAAGAAGAAAGAAGAAAGAAGAAAGAAGAAAGAGGAAACAAGAAAGAAAAGAAGAAAGAAGAAAGGAGAAATGAAGAATGAAGACCCCCATAAATTTAATTCCTTTTTGATTATAATTAATTCATTTGTAATCTGAGTGCTATAAGGGTAGAGCTCAATTACTCAGTTTCTTTTCGGGTTTGTGCGATGGAGCCCGATCACGAAAGGCCTTTTATTCTTTTGCGCTAGCATTATAAACTGTTTGATGTTTGTTTAGCTTGTATATTAAGATGACATGTTTTTTTTTTGTTTCTTCTTTGCTTTGATGAATGGCCTGGATGTGATTTAGACACTTAGGAAAATAAATTTTCTATCCAATTAATCAACTCAAAATTAAAAATTAATAGCTCATAACCTCACCTAAAGCCTAAGTTATAAATCAAGATAAAAGATTTAACAACCCCTTAACTAAATGTTGTATATTTTCACATCATATATAAAAAGCATCTTGCTTCACTCTTGCTAATGGAGGGCTTCCACCTTTACCAGAGAACTTGGCTTGACCTTTGAGAGCCATGGTGGAAACTCCTTCTTGCTAATTTTGGTTCATAATCAATTTCTCATGCATTAGGTATATGAATCTTATAGCCTGTGTCAAATCAATTGTCCAAAAATGAAAATAAAACATAATAAAAATTTGCATTAGAATTAAGTCATTAATCATGCCTACATGATCTAGTCTCTTAGGGATTGTGTTTAAAGACCTAATCTCTTTCTAAATAAATAACAGCTTAGCTATCTTGCAAAAGCATAAGACTTGCCTTTCATGAATTTAAAACTGTAGGAGGAGTTAGTTAGTGGCCACCCCTAGGTGGTTGTACGTCCAATAGTCAGGTGGTTTATCCTCTCTTGTGGAGATAAACCCTATGCCCATTTTTGCCTTAGATTTAGGTCATGCTTTGGCTCTCGCTAAGTTCCCTAGATTTAGGTTTTGAGGTTGCCATTTCCCTTTGCAGGCTACAAGCATAGATCCTCACTTCTTAGGTATTTTCATGACCTTATATCATGGAATTGTAAGTCTTAGATTTCTAACAAAAATTCAACTCAAATAAATAAATCACTTCAATTTCAAAAATATTAAGCCCAACCATAGGATAGTTTGGGATGCTTACTAGGCTTTCTAGTATCATAAGTATCTTTTACTTATCTTCTTTTGATTTCGATAATAACTCCCTCCTCTTGATCAATCCCACTTGATCTTCTAAAAATAAACCAATTGATTGATAGTCCTATCTTTGAAATCTTTGGAGATAATGATCATTTATCTTAACTGAGAGTATTCCTATGGGATCTCATTTCTTAGGATGTAATTAACTATGAGGACTTGCCTCGATAGGGAACTTAATGAACTCGATTTAAAATAAATCTGCCTTTATTTTTTCATGTAAAGTAGGGGAAGAATCTCTAGTACATCCGAATACCCATAGTTCTTAGGAGTCCTCATTAGGTGATTAGGTCCATTGTAAGATGGTGACTTCTATCTCTCGAGATAGTACATCATTCCTCAATGTCGTGCCCTAATGAGAACATCTGCAGATCTAATTGGTCTCCAACACAAGAAGTGATACTTTTATTCTTCATTTATTTTTCTCAAAAAGATAGATGAAGGATGAAAGTAAAAATTCACCATAGGGATCATACTAAGAAGGAGCTTATATTAGCCTAGACCTATCTTAGATTTACTGAACTAAAGGAGAATCTATGTATCCGCTAAACGAATTCTCTAACTACAGGGGTGGCTTCTAGGAAAGGGGGACTGTCCAATCCAAGAGTAACTAGGGTAGTGTCTAAATAAGGCTGCAAAGGACGTGATCCAAATAGAGTGCCCACAGGGGAAGGGGCCACTAAGGGCTTTATCCAAAGCCCTGGAAAAGATAATTGCATAGGTATTTAGTGGCCAACTCAAGGAGAAAGCATGGAGACTCATATCTGCCAAAAGTGGTGTATCCACCAGGTGAGTTGCTGTCAACATAGCGAACATCAACAAACCTAAGGTGCCTGTCAGTTTGCGATAATCAGCCTAGGAAGAAAGCATCGGGGACTCACATCATTCTATATGAGCGATTATGATAGTTTGTCTTGCTCGATAGTTTATCAGACTAGAGGCGATCTTGAATGAATGTCACCAAACTTATATCAACTCAAAAGTAGTCAAGAGGGATGGAGCAGCTGGGGGACTTATCCTAGGCCTCAAGTATACTAAATCTAGTTAATGTATGATGGCTAGTTGAAGAGAAAAGCATGTAGGCTTACATCTTCTTAAATGAAGTCAACATGAGGTAGCTTACTGGCTGCGCAGTAAAGTCTACTAAATTAACAAGGTGCTCATTGGTTTGCTATGATAAAGTCAGGAAGAAAACACGAGTACTCACATCCAATGGACAAGTGACCATTGGGGTGATGTACTAATAAGGTAGCATGTCAGCCCGACCTTGAGTAGCTATTGAGTGAGTGCCACAGGGCTTGCTCTCACATCAAAATAGCTTGAGACGAAAGATATTTATTTGTTTTTATGCTTGTATTAAAGGAAATAGGATGCCGCTTGGGTTATCTCACACTTAGCTTAAACACGTCATGAGTTTTGTTGAAGTGGTGCCATGGATGACATTTATGATTCCACCAAGAAAGGATATCACTTGGGTTCTCTTACACCTAACTTAGTTGTGCTAGTCAAAGTATGATGCATCTTGGGTTCTCTTATACCTATTCTAGTAGTGCTGGTGAATTGTGTTTAATTGCGTTCGTGCTGTGAAAGAAGGATATGATGCGTCTTGGGTTCTCTTACACCTATCTTAAACATGTAGTGGTGGATTCAAAAATAAGCAAATAGTGTTTCAAAAGAAGAGAATATTTTGATAAATTGGAATGAAATTTTTGATGATAGAATTATTATTTTCAACCATAATTTTATGGGTAATATTTCTTCAAATAGAGCCCATTAATTGGAAGCATCGGTGTTCCCCTTTATAATCAATAAGCTGACCCTCCTTGGTAGACTTTCTCTATGGCAAAAGGGACTTCCCAAGTGAGTTCAAACTTGCCTCCCATCTTTCGACAAGTAACAATTGGTCTCCGTAAAACTAAAACAAGCTCTTATACTTGAAAAGCTTTAGGATGGACCAGTTTGTTGTGAGCTTGAATCATTTTGGCTTTGTATAACTCGAGGTTAAACCGTGGCGTCTCTCCCTCTTGAGCTCTTCTAAGTAACTTGGCATTATGGTATAGTGATTTTACTATACTATCCTTAGTGATGAACTTAATGGTAAGAACTTACCCATACTAAGAAGAATGGGGTAGATATGGTTGGAGTTCTATATGTGGTGCGGTATGCCCATAATGCTTCAACTAATTGCTCATGCCACTGTTGCTTGTTGTCATTAAGAGTCTTCTTTAGTACAAGGATGAGAGTTTTGTTGAATGCTTCTGCTATGCCATTCACCCTGGGGTAGTTGATGGTGGAGTATCTCCAATCTATACCGTGTCTTCTGGAAAATCTATTGATATTGGTGCTCTTGAATGTAATACCATTATTGGATATAATTCATTGAGACACCGCGAACCTATATACAATATGATTTCTGGAAAACTGGAGCACATGCTGAATTATGACCTCTCTGAGTGGGATTGCCTCCGCCCACTTGGAAAGTAGTCAGTGGTAGCTAGAATGAACTGATGACCATTAGAAGAAGAAGGATCGATAGGATCCATAATGTTGGGACCCCAACACTCAAATGGCCAGAGGCCAATGTAGGGTGTAGAATGTTGAGCTGTTGATGTAGGACCACACCGTGTACTTGCGATGAGAATACTATATATCTCTTCCTTCAACTATCCCTTTCCCTTTCAGAAAAAGAAGGATAAATGAAAATATAAATATATAAAATATGCCTTATTGGTACACCACGCAGATCCACAGATATTCTTATTAGGGTGATTGGGTACGACATTGAGGAAAGGTGTACTATCTTGAGAGATAGAAGTCACCACCCTACAATAGACCTAATCACCTCAATAAGGATTCCTAAGGACTATGGGTCTTCAGAATATACCAGAGATTCTTCCCCTACTTTACATGAAAAAGTAAAATAGTATTTATTTTAAACCAGGTTCGTTAAGTTTCCTACAGGGGCAAGCCCCTATAATAAATTACATCCTAAAGAACAAGATTCCTTAGGAGTACTCTTAATTAAGGTAAATGATCGTTGTCTCCAAAGATTTTGAAAAGGTAGGACTATCAATCGATTGGTTATTTTTTAAAAAGCTAAGTAGGGTCGATCAAGAGAAGGGAGTTCTTATCGAAGCTAAATGAAAATAACTAGGGGATGGTTAAGATACTAGAAAACCTAGTAAGCATCCTAAACTACCCTATGGTATATTTTTGAAATTGAATTAATTTGTTTGAGTTGAATTTTTATTTGATTGCTAGGGCATATAATTCCATAATACAAGGTTATGAAAAATGCTTAAGAGGTGAGGATTTATACTCATGGTCCACAAAGGGAAGTAGCAACCACTGAACCTAAATTTATGGAGCTTTGGTGAGGGCCAAAGCATGGCCTAAATCTAAGACAAAAATGGATATTTGGTTTACCTCCACAAAAGAGGATAAATCACTCGACTGTTGGAGTTACAACCTCCTGGGGGTGGCCCCCAACTAACTCCTCCTACGATTTTAAAATATGTAGGCAAGTCAAATACTTTATGCAAGACATTAAGGTTGTTATTTATTTAGAATGAGATTAAATCCTTAAAACACTCCCTAAAAGACTAGATCATGTAAGAGCATGAATAATGACTTAAATCTAATGCGTTCATATATTTTATTTTTATTTTGGATAATCAATTTGACTCAGGCTATAGGATTCATATGCCTAATGCATGAGAAATTAGATTATTGGCCAAAATCAGCATTATAAGGAGGTGAGTTTTCATCATGGTTCTCACAGGTCAAGCCAAGTTCTCTTGAAAAGGTGGAAGCCCTCTAATCAAGAGTGAAATAATATGCTTTTATGCATGATGTGAGAAAAGTAATACACATCCAGCTAAGGGGCTGCTAATTTTTTTATCATGTTTTATAACCTAAGCTTTAGGTGAGGTTATGAGTTATTTATTTTTAATTTGAGCTGATTAATTTGGTAGAGGATTTATTTTTTCTTAAGAGCCTAATCATCATCCAGGCCATACATCAAAGTAAGGAAGAATCTAAGAAAATATGCCATCTTAATGCGTAAGTTAAACAAACATCAATCAATTTATAAAACTAGCATAAAAAAATAAATTATCATTTGTGGTCGGGATCCACCGCACAAACCCGAAAACAAATTGGGTAGACGAGCTCTACCCTTATACAACCCGAATTACAAATGAATTGATTACAATTAAGTAAGAAATTCATGTTATGGGGTCTTCATTCTTCATTTCTTCTTTCTTCTTTTCTTCTTTTCTTCTTTTGTTCTTTCTTCTTTCTTCTTTTGGTTCTTTCTTCTTTCTTCTTTTGGTTCTTTCTTTTGGATGGTTGGAATGTGGTTGATCCAAAGGATTCATGAGGTACATAAGATGTAATCTTATAACCAATGCTCATCTTAATCCCCCATAACAATCATTCCAAAATCTTAATTACAAAAGTACATGAAAATGGGAAAAATGAAATCTAACTAACACCTATAAAATAAAGATTAGCCAAACATACCATACAATCCCAATCATGTATACATATAAATTGGACTTAGCACCCCACACATGGGTAACCAAGTCCACTTGGCCTATTTTGGATTATGCTTAGGGGTATACACACCTGCACAGCAAAAGTAATTTTATATTTTTATTACAGTGCCCCTTAAGCACAATCCCCTACAGAAGATAATGATTAGACTAAATCATCCTACCATTCATTCTATGCACATTCACCCTAACATCCAGATTAAAATATCACACCATAAAATAAAAGCAAACATCCAACCATGCATCGCCCTAACCTAAAGCTAGAAATGGTGACTTAGCTTAATGTGTGTGCTATTTAAGGTTTGTGTGGTATGCTTAGCTAGGGTTTAAGGTTTAGATTTTCTAAGTATGGAAATGTTCAACTTAGAGGATGGTTTCAATTTAAGTTGTTTAGTTGATTTGGGTTAATTTTATTTTGTATTTTGATTTGGTGTAAGTGAATTATATAATTAATTACTAAGTTATAAAGAGAGGAAAAGAAAAGAGAACTTGTCTTTCCTTCCTACCTTAAGTAATTTCTAATGTAGATTCATATTTTATTCTTGTTTAGTAAATGTTTTATTATGTATTTTAATTAATCCTAAGTCTAGATTTTCCCTAAACAAACCTATTCATATCACAAAACGCAGATCATTTTATTTCTTTCTCAACATGTGTAACATGCATATGTATTAATCCTAAACATGTCTATACATGAAAATGGGAATGTTTAGCACACCTTAATGATGAATGCTAAGTAGTGTTACTTAAGAAAATTGGGATGCTTTATGATGCATGATTTTCATTAAGTAAAAAAGAGGGATTTCTTTTTATCCATTTTTTTATATGCACGCATACATGTATGAAAGGCATAAGTGAGTACGATGCCATTGTTAGCATTAGGGGTGTAAGGTACAAGACATACATAGGGCTACTTAAAGGCTCACAACCTCAGGGTTGTCCAGACTAATATACCACTTTCCTTAAATACATACACATGACTAAAGAAATGAATGGAAAAAGAAAGATGCAAAAGTTGTGTTTGTTTATTTGATTCATTTATGAAATTTATATGTATAAGTGTGGTTATCCTTCTTAAGTAATAACATAGAAATGAATAAAAAAGGATTTAAGCAAGTGTTATGTTCTTTTCAAATGGACTATGCACTTTATCAAATCCAATTCAAAACTATATAAAAAGAAAAGAGAAGGAAAACCACACTATGCATCTTTATATTTCTACTCACATGCAAGCTTATAAATAATCATAAGTAGCATATTTTTCAGTTTTGGTAATTGATTTATAAGTTTTGAAAATAATTTAGATTTAATAGTGATAATAGCCATTCATATTCTTACTTTAGCCAAAACATACAATTTGACATAAAGGAAAATTTTCATTTTTAATTTGATTTTTAAAAAAAAGCATGAATGCATGAATTTCATATGACATACACATTTAGCATGTTAGGAAAGAAATAAAGTGATGAAATCAAGTAAATTCATTCACCCTAATTAATCATAAAGATAATCCTATGAATAAGACTATTTAAAGTAAATCAAATTTATTTTAAGAAGAGTTTAAATTTTGTTTGAGTTTGATTTCAATTTGAGAAATGTGAAATGAGTTTGCTGGTCCTAACCCATTCCTCCATGTGTGAGTTATTTAAGTTCAATTTTTAGGTGATTAAATCAATTTTATGCTTTGATTAGGTTAAGGTATGAATTAAGTGTGTTAATTACCCCTTACCTACACTACTTTAACATATTTAATCACATAATTATGAGCTAATGACATGACATGAAACCACACAAGGAATTTAAATTAGCAACACACCTAAGGAAGAAAGTGCCTAATACAATTTGCTTACAATTAGTGATTAATTAAGTTAAAGGGTTTAATTTAAGTAATTTCATAACCCTTCCTACACATGTGGGTTGGATTTTGATTTCCTTAAGTTACTTAGGTTATTGAACACCTAAGCACTCACCCAAAATGAACTAATTAAGTTCTAGAATGTTTTGATTTTGAAAAGTTTGATTAATTAAGCCATTTAATTAAGTGGTTAAATTATTTAATAAATTTGCACTTTAATTTGGTTTTTGTCCAAATGAAATAAGCTTATGGAAAAAGATATGGGAAAGAACTCCTAATCTCATTTCCTAAGTTCACTCATTGTTATAAGTAATTAGAAAAATTAATTAATGGATTTATCACTATTTAGAAGATTAATTAATCATTTATTTGATGAAGAGAGTAATTATGAATGAACCAAGCAATTACACCAATTAAACCATTAATAAATTTCAAGACAATCATGGGAGGCAGAGATCATCCCATTAATCAACCGTAGGATGTTTGGAATTAATCAATAAAATAATTAGGGAATAATTAATATAATTACATTCCCAATAAAACCCTAATTCAAAAGATATAACTAATCAAAATAAGTTGAAATTAATTTTAGAATATTCTCTTTGAATTATCTTTCCAATGCTTTTTTATTTTGTATTTTTTTGATTTTTCTACAATTAATTATAAATATTTGAAGTTTCCAAGCTTATTAGGTAATTAATCCCTTAATTATGTGACTAATCTGCCGCCCATGGACCGTTGGCGTGGGCAGTTCCATGGTCGCAAGTTATCACATTGTGATGGCGTAGCACTTTCTCTTCATCCATCCAATCAAGGATCAGATGGCTGAGATCGAGCCCGTAGTATTAATAGGATTAAATCAAGGATTCTACGCATCTTGATCATGGACATCCATCCAAAAAATGCGGTTAGACGGCCCATGATCCATCACTGATCTTTTTTGTTGGAGAGGACATCCGTCCATACTTTAGGGCAAGATCCGCATTCGATTGAGCTTGGATTGAGCTCAAACTCAACCCACACCATCATCATGCAAAGGGGGACATATCCATTGGCTAACTTGGCTTGAGATAAAAATCCACATCACAAAAGACCGCACACTCTCTAGTTTAAGCTCGGGTTGAAGGCATACCTCGCCGGAGGCTATCACTGATGCTTGAGTTTGATGAGGTAGATTCATCTAGTGGAGATGAAGCCTTGTTGAAGATTTGAGGTGGTTTAGTTGAGTGGATCTTCCTATGGACCAAACTCTCCTTCAAATGTATTCAGTCTTGATCAAAGTCCCACCTCCCTTGCCTTTGGAGCTTGGAAGAAGTTTGGGTATGAATTCGAGTAGGTTCTCTGAGGGTGCTCGAAGAAGGAATTGGATTAGTTTTAGGGTTTAGAGTTAGGGTGGTCAGAGTAGTGGTGGCGATGGAGGTTATAACCATGGTGGTGGTGGACGGAGAGATCAGGGATATAATGGTGGATCCTGCTAGTCGAGAGGTCAGGGTGGTTTTGATGGGAATTAGAGAAACTAAAGAACTACCGATCAGATCTGCTTCTTATGGAAATAAACATGAACATAAACCGAAACCTAAAAAATAAACTAAAATAAAAAACCTAAAATAAATAAACTAAACTAAAAGAGATCAACCTAAATAAAAATAAATAGAATAAACCAAAATAAATAAAAAACTAAATAAACTAAATAAACCAAAACTAACTGGTTTACTTAATTAAATAAACCCCTAAACCCAAAACCCTAAAACTAACCCTAAGCCCTAAACCCTAACTCTAAACCCTATACCCTAAATAAAATAAACCTAAAATAAACCCCAAACCAACCAAAGGGATTTCCCTCGGTTTGCAATGGTCAAGTTAGGAAGAAAGTGCGGGGAATAAGGAACCACTAGGGTGATCGATTGACAAGGTAACAGATTGAACCCGACCTAGGACTGACTATTGAGTGAATGCTGTTGGGGGACTTAAATCAGCTCAAATATAGTCAAGATTAATTTCATGTGTTTAGTTTGTTTTGATGGATTTCATTAGTTTGCGATGGATCACACTGAGAAGGAGCTTATATTAGCCTAGACCTATCTTAGATTTACCGAACCAAACTAAATAGCTTCCCGGCCGATGGGAGAACTATCCGATCAAAAGAGTGCCTTTCGATTTACAATGATCAATTCAAGGGAAGAAAGCTCGGGGACTCACATCTTCCACTATAAAAGATCACCAGGGTGATCGATTGTTTTGGGCAACAAATTGATCCTGACCTAGGGCTACCCATCAGTTTGTGACAGTCATGCTAGAAAGAATGCATCATTATCTTACATCTTCCAAAGCAAAATGATTGCCGGGGTAACCTGCTTGTGCAAAAATAGATTGAACCTAACCTAAGGGCGACTACGGAGTGAGTACCGACCTGGGGATTTATCTCAACTCAGGTGATTAGACAATTCCTATAAGGAGTTCTAGTGACACTGCCCTAAAGATAAGATGCCTGCTTGGGAAAATGGGCCCTTTGGGAGCTCGAATTTTTAATCCACAAGTAAATTAATTTGTTTGTTTGTTTAGTTTATTTTAACATGGACTCTGTTGGTTTGTGAGGGATCAAACTGAGAATGAGCTTATATCAGCCTAGACCTATCTCAGATTTATTGAACCAAGGGAGAATTTATGCATCCACTAAATAAATTCTCCAATCATAGGGGTGGTTACTAGGAAAGGGGGATTATTCAATCCAAGAGTAACCTGGGTAGTGTCTAAATGGGGTCACAAAGGATGTGATCCAAGTAGAGTGCCCACAGGGAGAGGGGCCGCTAAGGGCTTAATCCAAAACCCTGGAGAAGATGACATGGCTAGTCATATATTAAAAAGGTATTCGATGGCTAACTCAAAGAGAAAGCGTAGGGAATCACATCTACCAAGAGTGGTGTATCCACCGAGTGAGTCGATGTCAGCATAGCGAACATCAACCAACCTAAGATGGCCATCAGTTTACAACAATCAGCCTAGAAAGAAAGCTCAGGGACTCACATCCTCCTATAGCGAAACTGATTACTAGGGTAGTATGTCTTCGACTTGACATGTGCCATCTGACCTAGGGCAACTATTGAGTGAATGGCACTAGGGGACTTATATTAACTCAAATATAGTCAAGAGGAAAGGAGCCTCTGGGGGACTTATCCTAAGCCTCAAATATACTTGACCTAGTTAGATCATGATAATTAATTCAAGAAGAAAGCTCGAGGACTCACATCTTCTTGAATAAAATCAACATGAGGTAGCTTATTGGCGGGGCAGTGAAGTCTACCTAACTAATAATTCACTCATTAGTTTGTAATGGTTGAGTTAGGAAGAAAGCGCAGGGACTCATAGCTTCTAAACAAGTGACTACTGGGGTGACAAACTAGCAGGTAGCATGTAGACCCGACCTAGAGTAGCTAATGAGTGAGTGCCACAAGGGGCTTGCTCCCACATCAAAGTAGTCCAAGACAAAATATTTGTGTTTATTTTTGTGCTTGTGTTAAAGGGAATAGGATGCTACTTGGGTTCTCTCACACTATCCTAAACACACTTGGAGAATTTAATGAAATAATGCCACGGATGGCAGCTGAAATTCCCACCAAGAAAGGATGCCACTTGGGTTCTCTTACTCCTAACTTAGTAGCTAATCAAATAGGATGCCTCTTGGGCTCTCTCACACCTATTCTAATAATGTCAGAGATTATGTTTGATTGTGTTTGTGTTGTGAAAGAGGGATAGGATGCCTCTGGGGGACTCTTACACCTATCATAGACACACCATGGCAGATTTGCAAGATAAGCAAACAACGCTTTGAAAGAAGAGAAGATTTTGATGAAATAGAATCAGTTTTGTTCTTTTATTGATAATTATTTTCAAACATGTTTTATTGGTAATATTTCTTTAAATAGAGCCTATTAATTAGAAGCATCGGGTGTTCTCCTTTACAATCAATGAGCTGATAAGATCCTCTTTGGCAGGCCTTCTCTATGACATAAGGGCCTTCCCAAGTGGGTTCAAACTTGCCTCCCATCTTTCGACGGCAACAATCAGTCTCCTTAAGACTAATAGAAGTTCTCCTACTTGGAAAGACCTAGGGCGGATCAGCTTATTTTGAGCTTGAATCATTTTGCCTTTGTATAAATAGACCCATAGGCAACTCCTCCTAACCTTCAAGCTCTTCTAACCAACTTTGTATTCTGCTCTATAGTGATCTTGCAACCCAATGCTATTCTTAGTGATGAGAGTTGAACTTCTAAAGGTAGAATAGCTTTGGACCCATACACTAAGGAAAATAGGGTATACTGAGTTGGAGTTCGGTATGTGGTGCAGTAAGCCCACAAGGCTTCAACCAACTGCTCATTCCACTACTGCTTATTGTCATAAAGACTCTTCTTTAGTATTTGCATGAGAATTTTGTTGAATGCTTTTGCTAAGCTATTTGCTCCGGGGTAGTAGATGATGGAGTATCTCTAATCTATACCGTGTTTTCTAGCAAAGCTGTTAATCTTGGTGCTTTTGAATGCAGTACCATTATAATTCGTCGAGGCACCCCGAACCTATATACGATATGGTTCCTGAAAAATTGAAGTACATGCTGAGCTGTGACCTCTCTGAGTGAGATTATCTCCGCCCACTTGGAAAGTAGTCGGTGGCAGCTAAGATGAGTTGATGACACCCTTGGTAGAAGGAGGATCGATAGGACCCACAATGTTGGTACCCCAACACTCAAATGGTTATGAGGCCAATATAGGGTGTAGAATGTTGGTTGGTTGATGTAGGACCACACTGTGTACCTAACATTGCTGGCATCTCCTAGCTACATCCATGAAGTTTGTAATCATTGAAGGCCAGTAGTATCCTAGTCTCTTGATCTTCATCTTCATCTTCTGACTGGATTAATGCGCTCTACATAGACTTGAATGTACCTCAATCATAATGCCATGAGCATCATGTTTATCTAAATATCTTAACCACATTTGATCAAAGGACCATCGATACAGGGTGCCATTAATGTGAGCATAGAAGAGAGCTCTCTATTTCACTTGATGAGCTTGTGACTTTTCTTGAAGTAGTTTGCTGGTGTTCAAATAGTCTATGAATGATTGCCTCCAATCTAGCTCCTTGTCCTTATAGGAAACGACAGCCTCCCCTTCAAGAGAAAGTCACTCGATGAGTTCAACATCAATAAGGGATATGACTTGCCAATTTTGGACCCTTATTGGAATGGACTCATCTTCCGGACATACCAATTCTTTGGCAAGTTTGGCCAATGCATCTGCTACTGCATTCTCTGCTCGGGAACCTTGTAGATGGTGACTTAAGAGATTTGGGCTAACAACTTCATGGTATACTCATGGTAATAATGAAGCTTGGGTTTGAGAACCTTGTAGGGCCCGCCAATCTGATTGATGACCAACTGAGAATCCTCAAAGATGTTGATGCTCTTGACACATACTATAATAGCTAACTCCAGACCAGCAATCAAAGCCTCATACTCAACTTGGTTATTGATGCAAGGATTAGAAAGATAGTATGAGAATCTCATTACATCACGGTATGGAGTTAAGATAACTATTCCTACCCCTGCCTTTCTTGAAAGAGTAGATTGTGGTGCTTCCGCTTTATGAAAAGAAGCTACACCATCAAAATATATCTCTCATCAGTGGTTGTCAACCTCCCCTAAGTTCATGATTTTTTCATCAAGGAGATCATCACTAAGCAGAGAATCAACAAGAAGTGGGTGTGCAGCTAAGAAATCTGCTAGTGCTTACCCTTTTGCTGCACGGAGGGGTACAAATGTGATATCAAATTGCGAGAGAATCATGGACCATCATGCCAACATCCATATAGCGTTTGCAACATCATGAGATACTACAATGGATTGGTTTTGGAAATCAAGTTCACCTTATGAGAAAGCATATAGTGATGTACCTTTTGGGAGGCAAAGATCAAAGCTAGACAATATTTCTCAATAGGTGGATAGTTCGTTTAAGCAGGAATTAGACGATGGCTGAGGTAGTAGAGAGCACTCTCCTTCCCTTTATCGTTGGCTTGGGCTAATAGAGCATCGAGAGAGTTCTCCAATGCAGCAGTGTAGAGGATGAGTGGTCTACCCGTGATAGGGGCAACTAGAACTGGCAGCTTCACCAAATACTACTTGATATCTTCAAAGGCTTGCTGACACTTATCATCCTACTTGAACTTGGCATCCTTTTTGACAAGTGCTGAGAATGACTTGCATCTCCCCAATATGTTGGAAATAAAGTGTCTTAGATATGCTAACCATCCTTGGAAATATCTGAGTTGAGTTAAACTATTAGGAGGTGACATTTTTAAGATAATTTTAATTTTTTCTTGATATATTTATATTCCTTGATGTTGGACAACAAACCCAAGGAATTTTCCTGAAGTTACTCAAATGCACACTTCAGGGGATTCATTTTGAGGTTATATTATCTTAACCGTTCAAAAATTACTCTCAAGTCAAAGAGATGGTCTTCCTTTTCTCTGCTCTTGACTACTAGATCATCAACAAGCACTCAACCTGATGATGGATGAGTTCGTTGAAGATCTAAGTCATGGCTTGTTGGTATGTAGCACTAGCATTTTTAAGGGCAAAAGACATGACCCTATAACAATAGATTTTGATCAGGGTTCGAAAGGCAGTGTTTCTTTCATCATCGGGGGCCATCTTGATTTGGTTGTAGCTAGATGACCCATCTATAAAGGAGAAGACTGCATGAGATGAGGCAATCTCCACCATTAATTCTGGTATAGGAAGAGGAAACTCATCTGTAGGATATACCTTGTTTAAGTCCCTGAAATTGACGCATATGCGAATTTGGCCATTCTTCTTCTAAATTGGGATGACACTGTTGTTGACCTCATTTTTAGAATGAGCTCTCAACACCTCCATCTTAGGCTTAGGATCCCTCTTAGACTTTAAGAGTTCCTTAGTCTTAAGACACATCTAGTGTTTAGGTGGACACTCTCACTTAGCCTTAGAAGACTTAGAAGAGTTAGTTATAGGAATAGGTCATGCCTTAGGGGTGTTAGGAAAATTTCCTACCCTTTAGCTTAAACCATTCCTCACTGGCCTTCTTTCAAGTCAAACTCCAAATCGATTCTATTCAATTTTATCATAACTCAAATCAACTCCCCATGATTGAAATCCATGATTGAATTTATGATTGAAACCCATGACCAAAATCCATCAAAAATTCATAAGTTCAAATTTCCTAAGTCCTTAACCCTTTCTTAAGGACTTAGACAAATTTATAATCAAAACCCATTCAAATCTTTGAGATTTTATCATGATCCATTTATATTCTCATTTATATTCACATTTATAAATGAAATATAAATTCAAACCCATCAAATAAAATTTAAAATTCAAAATCAATTCATGAAAATTTCCTAAGTCCCTTTAATTTCCATTAAAGGACTTAGCCAAAATCAACCCTAAACCTTGATCAAATCAATTCAAATTCATGGGATTTTCTCAAAACTTATTTATATTCTCATTTATAACCCAATCAAATCAAACCCTCAAATTAAATTCCAAAATTAAAATGCTTGAAATTCCTTTAGATCCCTTAATTTTTCATTAATGGATTTAACCTAAACTTTGATCAAACCTATTCAAATTCATGGGATTTTTTCAAAACTTATTTGTAGTCTCATTTATGTTCTCATATATAAATGAAATATAAATATAAATCAATCAAATCCAATCCAAAAATTAAATTTCAAATTAAAAATTTCTTTAAATCCTTAAATTCCCTTTAATGGATTTAACCTAAATCATGATTAAACTCTTTCAAATTCTTGAAATTTTCTCATGATCAATTTATATTCTCTTTTATATTCACATATATAAATGAAATATAAATTCAAACAATCAAAACCAACTCCAAAAAATCAAACTCAAATCCACTCAAAATCAAATCTAAGCCTTTCAAGCCAAAATCTTGAACTTAGCCAAATCACTTTCAAATCAAGCCAAACTCTTGATTTTCTCTCATGGTTTAATCAATCCGACAATCATGAGCTCATATATAAATCCAAACTTCAATCAAACAATGAATACCCAAATCAAAAATCAAACCCAAGACCCCTTCATATTCTTCCTTTGAATATGAAATTTTCAAATGGATCAAAATCCATTTGACTTCAAACCACTTGTAAATGGATTTATATTTCAATCATAAGTCCATATACAAGATCAATCAACTTCAAATAAAGCTTTGACCCATTTAGGCTCACTTGACCCAAAGTGACCTAAAGTACCTTTATGAGCCAACTTTTGATCCTAACTAAATTGGATTGAACCAAACTCATATACATCTAAATCATCATATGATCAATCAATCAAATCGGGTCAAAGCAAGTCAAACCTATGGGTTGACCAAGTCAACACTCAACCTATAACAAAACTTAACATAGCCAAAATCCACCATAGGATAAATTGATTGAAACCATTGATCTAAGTTCACTCATGACCTATGTTTGAACTTGACCAAGCCAACATTTCAGCCTAACCTAGCCCAATTGGCCCACTTGACCTAAGTTGACCCATTTTGACCTAAAGGGTCAAAATGTGTCAACACTTGATCTAAGAAAAATTGATTGAAACCTATGGGTCAAGTCCATTCCAAATCACTTATGGAACTTGACTAAAGCCTCAATTTGCCAGACCCAACTGGCAATTGACATGACTTGACCTATGTTGAGCAAAATTGAACCTCAAATTGATTGGAAACAAAGATACCAATCCACTCAATATGACAAACCTAACCTAAACCTGACCTACCTCAAATAGGTCAAATGGGTCAAATATGTCAACTTGACCCATTTGACCTAAATGAAGCCATATGAGCCAAAACCAAATCTATACCAAACTGAACCAAACCAAAGACCAAAATATTTAAAATGGTCAAATGAACTTGTCCCAACCCTTGGTTTGACCCAATTTGATCAATTGGTCAACTTGACCCAAGTTGACCCATTTTGACCTAAATGGATCAACACGAGCCAAACCTTATCAAATGGACTCCAAATCCAATGAAACTTGTCCAAACCTATTTTCTCAACATACCAAACATACGCAAAATAAAAAAAAATATAGCAAAATGACTATTTTACCCCTAGGATATAGAACAAAATTTCACCTAGCCCATGGGTATTTTAGTCATACCCTCTTCACAATCACTTGAGGCGTTCATAAAAGCTTAAGGAGACTTAGTGATGAGTGGTGCACCCAACCTAATGGGTTTGGGTTAGCCCATTTGTCTCATAGACCAAACCCAACCACTTAGAGCAAAATTGAGTTTTCAAATTCCCTCCTAAGCTCAATTTGATGCACATGAGAGGTTGACATTCTAGTCAAGGGATCAAACCGACCATGTGCACACTAAAATAGCCTAAAAAACCTCCCTAATATGGTCAATTAGATAAAAATGGCAAAATTATGCTCGATCGTCCAATTAGGGAGATATACTCAATTCAATGAAAATTCACTTCACTCACTATCGATTGGAGGCTAGGAACCTTTAGAAATCATCATAGAGCATTCCCAAGGTCTTGAGAGAGGATTAGAATTCTTCCTTCTGGTTTGCACTTGGAAAATAGGGGAGGTAGATAACCAACTTCCTTGATCTCATCCAAATTCCTTCTACACACTCTTTCTAAGGACCAATTCGAGCTCACTAAAGCTCACATTGGAGTTCCCATTACAAGGAGAGTATCAATTCAATCAAAGCCGCAAAGGCGAGTAAGTGGTGTTGGTCCATAGGAAGATCCACTCAACCCTAAGGCTTGAAACTTTCAACAGGGCTTCGTCTCCACTAATCGAAGCTACCTCATCAAGCTTGAGTTCTGGTGATCATATTCGGTAAGGTATGTAATTTTTTGACCACTTAGCTTGATAGGTGTTGGTCCTTTGTGAAAGAAATTTTCATTGCATGAGAAATTAATCATTGGATAGGTTGGTAATTATGCTTAGATGGTGTGTATTGAGTTTTGGATGATTCCATGCTAGATCAGGGTCGAATCTCCCCTTGGATCATGGACGGTCTCCATTAATCCTCAGGGAAGAACTTGACTCATCTCAGTCATCCATCCGTGCATTTTAGATGGACGGCTGAGATTATTTAACACATTTTAGAAATCCTTTCCCCTTTTAAAATCACGGATGAATCCAAAGATTGGACGACCAAGGATATTAACGCATGCGCTGCCAGCCACCTTTCCAATGTGACATTTAAGTGAGTGGCTCCGCGGCAGAAAGCATGACGACCGTCCTTGCGTCGTCTTTGTGTGAGATTAATCAGGGATTAGTTATTTACCTAATTAATTCCTAATTAATCTTTAGATCTTCAAAAATTCATTACTCTTCATAAAAAAATTAAAAAAATAAATGGAAGAATGCTATGGAAAGATAATTTCATCTAGAATATTTTAAAAATGGTTTCAAAGTATTTTGAGTTACCATTTTCTCGAAATTTGGGTTTCTTTAGGAATCTTAATTAGCTAATTATTCTTTAATTAGTTCATCAATTAATATCAAACTTTTAGGGTTCATTTTAGATGACCTCTGCTTCTCTTAATTTTCTTGAGATTTATTGGGGCTCAATTGGAGAAATTGCTATTTCATTCCTTAATTATCTCTTTCATGTAATTAAGTGTAATTAAGGTGTGATTAGTGGATTTACCTTATGATTAAGTTTGATTAAGGTCAGATCTAGTGAGTAGGGATCTTATGGAATAATTTTGGGGCATTTCTCCTAAGCTATTCCCTGAACCCCCTTTTCTCTCATTAATCCCCTCTTAATTAAGGGTTAACTCACTAATCACCCCCTCAAACAATTTTCAAAAATTCTAAAAATTTCTAAGACTTAATTAATATACCTTGGGTAGATGCTTAGGTGTTTAATAGCCTAAGCTTAATTAAGAAAATTATAACCCCTTTCATAAGTATGAAAGAGTGTTTTAAAAGTACTTAGGTTAAACCCCTTAGCTTAATTGACTTTTAATTATGAGCCAAATTGCATTAGACCTTTTCATTATTAGGTGCATTGTAAATTTAAATACCTTGTGGGTTTTATGTCATCTCATTGGCTCATAATTACTTAGTTAATTTTTTTAAGGTGGTGTAGGTAAGGGTTAATTAAGCCACTTAATTCATACCTTAACCAAATCAATGCTTAAAATGGATTTAATTATCTAAAAATTAAACAAAAATACAAACATGAGTGGGAATATGTTAGGAATACTAAACTCATCTCACCTTTTCAAAATTAAATCAAACCTCAAACTAAACAAAAATTATTTTGAAATTCACTTTGATTTATTCTAAATTTTCTTATTTTTTAAGAATATCTTTAGGATTTAAGTAAAGTGAGTTTGTTTACGTGCTTTCATTGCTTTGGATTTTTTCGAACATGTTAAGTTGTATGTCATGTGATTATGCATTCATAATTTAATGTTTCAAAATTTAAAATAAAAATTGTTTACTTTATGTCAAATGTGCATATGTTGGCTAAAGTAAAATATGAGTGGCTATTATCATTACTAAATCAAAAATATTTTCAAAACTTATGAATGAAATATAAAATTTGAAAGTGTGCTATCCATATCTTAATTATAGGCTTGCATGTGATGGATTATAAAAGCATGTTTAGCATAGGTTCTCTTTCTTCCTTATGTTAACATATTTTAGAATAAGAATTAATAAGATGTAGGGTTCATTTGAAAAGAACCCAACACTTACTTAATCTCATACCCTATTCAATATTTTAATCTATTTGCATTATTTAAAAAAAAATAAAAGCTTCTTGCTTGCGGTGCTTATACCTAAGCATAATCCATAGGCCAGGTGGACTTAGTCACCCATGTGTGGGGTGATAAGTCCAATATACATGCTTGGGATTTGTGTGGTGTGATTTAACTAACCTTTATTTTGTAGGTGTTAGTTAGATTTATACTTTTCCTTTTCATGTAAAAATTTATATATTTAGGATTTTGAAATGATTTGTTATGGGAGATTAGGATAAGCATTGGTCATAAGATCTTATCTTATGGACCATGTGAGGCTTTGGAGCACCTACCATCCAACCATCTAAAGAAAGAACTAAAGAAGAAAAGAAGAAAGAAGAAGAAGAAAGTAAAAAGAAAGAAGAAAGAAGAATAAAGCTTGAAGACCCCCATAGCAATGAATTCCTTTGCTTAAATTGTAATTTAATTCTTTTGTAATCTAGGTTGTATAAGGGTATAGCTCGGCTACCCATATTTGATATTTTTGGGTTTGTGCAGTGGTGCCTGGCCACAAATGACCATTTATTTTTTTTGTGATTAGCTTTATAAATTATTTGGTAATTTGTTTAGCTTTTGCATTAAGTGGCATGCTTTTCCTAGTTTCTTCCTTGCTTTATGTATGTCCTGGATGTGGATTATACTCTTTAGGAAAAAATTAATCTTTTGCCCAACTTAACAACTCAAATTAAAATTAAATAACTCATAACCTCACTAAAGCTTAGGATTAAAATCAAGATAAAAGAATTAACAATCTCTTAGTTGGATGAGTATTTCTTTATAATATCATGCACAAATGTATCTTATTTCACTCTTGATTGGGGTGTTTCCACCTTTGCCAGAGAACCCAGTTTGACCTTTGAGGGCTGTGGTGGAAACTCACCTCCTACCTTCTCACTAATTTTGGCCAATAATCAGATTTCTCATGCATTAGTCATAAAAATCCTATTAGCCTGAGTCAAAATGATTGTCCAAAAATAAAAATAAAAATGAATTTTGAAATGCTTTTAGATTTAGGTCATTTGAAGCATGTCCCTTTAAATGATCTAGTCTCTTTAGTGAGTGGGTTTAATGACTTAGTCTCTTTCTAAATAAAAATAGCCTAGTTATCTTACATAAGCATAAAGACTTGCTTACATGTAATTAAAATTGTAGGATGAGTTAGTTGGTGGCCACCCCAGGCAGTTGTAAGTCCAAGATGTCGGGTGGTTTATCCTCTATTATGGAGGCAAACCAATTACCCATTTTTGCCTTAGATTTAGGTTGTGCTTCCGACCCTCGCCGAAGCTCCTTAGATTTAGGTTCTGAGATTGCTTCTCCCCTTTGTGGGCCATAAGCATAAATCCTCACATCTTAGGCATTTCTTTAATCTTGTGTTAAGGAATCTTAAGTCCTAAATTTCTAATGAAAAATGTAACTCAAATAAATTAAATCAATTTCTAAAATTTAAAGCCCAACTATAGGATAGTTTGAGATGCTCGCTATGTTTCCTAGCATCATGGGCATCTCCTACTTATTTCCCATTTTGGCTTCAATAATAACTCCCTCTTTTGATCAATCCCATTTGATCTTCAAACACAAACCAATCATTTGATAGTCCTCCCTATTGAAATCTTGAGGCACAATCATTTACCTTCGAGAGTTTTCTAGGGATCCCATCCCCTTGATGTATTTTAGGGCTTGCCTGTAGAACTTAATGAACTCAGTTTAGAATAAACTCTGCTTTACTTTTTCATATAAAGTAGGAGAAAAATCTCTAGTACATATACATACCCATCAACTTTAGGAGTCCTTATTGAGGTGATTGGTTCCATTAAAGGTAGTGACTTCTGTCTTTCGAGATAGTACACTATTTTCTTGATGACATATTCGATCACCTAAATAAGTACATCTATGGATCTGCATGGCATCTTACCAAGATGAATTTCTATATAGGGTGTTTCCTCTTTCATTTCTCACCAACAAATTTGGAAAGAGACTCCCCCTATATAGGAATTTTTCTCCACAACTAGATAACCAGGTAGGGTATTTTTCTTCCTGGATGAAACCAGCATCGATCAGTTTCTTGACTTCAGAAATGACCTGTTGTTCAATTTCTAATTGCATACGTCAAGGAGCTTGCTTGATAGGATTAGCGTTAGGATCTATTGCTAGTTTATGGACTGCTACATCAGGAGATAATCCATGCATATCTTCATAACTCCATGCAAAGCAATCTTTAAACTCAGTCAGTAGCCTAACTAAGTCATTGGTTTCTTCTTTATTCAACAACAAATTGATGTATGTCGGGCATGGATTTTCTTCCACTCGGAGGTTGATTTATTTAAGCTTATCAATTATTGAATAAATCTCCTCTTCAAATTCTGGTGATGCATCTTTGATTTGGAGATCATTTGGATCATCTGAGGTTTCTAAACACACATCCTCATATGAGTTAGTTTGGTGTGAAAAGAATCTATTAGACTCCAGATGGTTGGTGATAACTAAATAGTAATCTTCGTCATCGATTGGACCCACTGTACCAAATTCTAGTTCTGATCTTGATTGTGCATCTTTGCTAGTGTTGTTCCATTACTTTTTGAAGTACTTCGACTTGTGGTTAGACCATGAATAAGGAATCAAACCCTTCTTTGCAAGACTAATAACACAAGGCAAGTACCAATCAAAAGGTAATTTCATCAATTCTTTATTTGAATTATCCTCAAATTCTACATCAACTTTAGGACTTGAGGATGATGATCTTAAATAGAATCTCTTTGGCTTCATATCACTGGAAGTCTTAGGGGCATCTTTAACTACTAAACCTTCAACTTTTTGAGATGAAAGTGAGATTAGAGCTAAGGTTCCTAACTGCTGCCTGGTAGTTTTACATTCATCTTATTCTAATACTTTGCTTTTGTGGAGGCCCAATCTTTGTCGCTGTTCGGCTCAAGTGTTACCTCTAATGAAACCTGTTGAGAGGGGTTGGATGGTATGCTAATCACATCAGACTCATCCTTCGAGCTGGATTCCAAGTCTATGTGAATAGTAGGGGTACTCTTATTAACTGGAACATAACCTATGTTGGCTGATGACCAACCAGAGGGTCTTCCACCTCTAGAATTGCATCTACTTTTGCCTCTACCTCTGCTTGGTGGAGGTCAAGTCATCCTACTCACATGTCCATATGATGGAATGAACTGTGGGTGAAATGTGACATGCAGCTTTATTTCTTCTTCAATTTTTATTTCTTGTTCACTTGAATTTTCATTCTTCTTTTCTTTTTCTTTTTCTTTTTTCTTTTTCTTCATTTTCTTTCTCTTTTGAATTTGAATTTTGTCCAAGTTCATGAGAAAGGGTGTTTTGAGGAAGATAGTAGATCACATCCTCATATATCACAACCTCTCTAACTAAAAATGGTTTTTCATCTCCTTTGACACAATACTCAATCCCATCCTTCCTGAACTTGATGCATTGAAGGAGGAAGCATAGAATCTTCTTATTCTGATGTATCCAAGGCCTATCAAGAAAAGCGGTGAATGAAGTATTCAAATTAATGATATAAAACTTGGCTTTAGTCTTCCAGTCACCTATCTCCAAAGGCAACACTATGGAACCCAGAGCCCTCTCACCTTATTCATTGAATCCTCTAAACATCATCTGATCTCCTCAGAGTGTGGAGATGTCGATTCTCAAATAGACAAGGGTCTTTAGACTCATAATGTTCATTGATGCACCTGGATCGATGAGAACTCTGGCAAGTCTGAATCTACCCATGCCAACTGTAATGTAGAGGGGATAGTTGTGCTCCATGTCCCCTAGAAGAAGGTTTTCATCTATGAAAGTGATCCTTTGGGCTTCTCTGGAATAATGTACCTCCTCTCCAATAGCGGTCAGCTGAGCTAAGCATATCTCAGGATCAAGGAGAGCCTTGATTAATGATTCCCTTATCTCTTTGGATAAGATAAGGGCCCATCGTATATGCTTAGCTTAGATGAAAACTTTTTTAGGTGAGAGAGGACATTGTAGTCCACCTTAGGCTGATCCTCCACAAGCATATCTATGGGTGGAGCATCTTGTGGAGGGGCTTCTCAATCCTCTGAACCAATGACTTGTTTCCCTTTATCTTGAGGTGCTGCCCTAGGAGATAGAACCTTGGCACTATGTAGGTTGACTTCTATGATCTCTTGTGACAAGATAATGGAAGATTCTATCTGCACGTAGGCTCACCTTCAGCTTCTCCTATGGGACCCTCAAAATCAGATGATTCTAAGTCTATCTCAAGAGGCGAACTCGTAATATTTAGAGGAGAAAAATCCAACTCTGAATTAGAAAGAGGAAGAATATAATTATTATAGTTATTGTTTAGACTTGAAGAGTTATCATTAGGAATAAATTCAGACAACCCATCTAAAGTGGCATAGATATAATCCAAGCTAGCTTTATTCTTTAATTTCTTGGATTTGATAGGAGGTATATATTAGAAAGCAAGTAAAGTAAGAGGGGTGAGGGATTTGATGCCCTCATTCTCCGATACAAGATGTTTACTAGAAAAAGAAGAGCTAGTTGAAGTAGAGGTAGTCGTTGATGTGGTAGCTGTAATAGTGGACTGGAGGCTACACTCGATCGGTGGTTACGCTACTAGGTTATCTTGGGCTGGCATAGACTGCTACCACTACTGCTACTGTTGAGCTCCCCCTTTCCCTGAGTTGGCTCTAGCAACTTGCAAACCTTCCTTGATGTTAGAGGTTTGAGCTGGCTCAGGCACCTGTAAGGAAAGTTTCTTGATCTTCGATACAATTTTATTAGAGATTTTAGATAAGGAGATATCCCAACCTTCATTGATTTTGGAAGGATCACAAGTATCCCCAGTGATTACCCTAATGGAACTAGATGTTTGTTCCACAAGGTATTCCTTCGGGATGACTATAGAACCAGTCTTGAAGCTATGTTCAAGCCAGTCCTTAAATATGAGGCAATCTTCCAAAATATGACCTAGCATACGGTGGTAGGGGCAAAGGTTAGAAGCATTGCTTTTGCCCACTTTCTCTGGCCTCCTAGGTTCAGGTAGCTAAAAATCAGGCTTCTTTAAGAGATTCTTAAAGATCTTCCGATTACCTCCCTCTTAAATGAATAAGGCTTATTAAGTTTATTCAAAAGAGTATACGGACCATAGCTACCTGATGGCATGTATGTGTACCGCTGCTACTGATGATATGGCTAAGGAAGGGTGTGGGCGTGGAGGCTGTGGCTAGTAGCTACTCTGGTGGTAGAGGAGGTGAAAGCGACGGCTGTGGAGCATGAGGTCTCTCAAACTGCTCTCTGGCCAACTATTTCCCCTTATCTATTGCTATTACTGCCCCTGGTTTCTTCTCATATATCTTCTGTGGCAAGCTAGCCGCCTTGTTGATTAATTTATCAAAAGCTTTGATGGTGAAATCTTTGAGCATGAAAGCAACTAGGCCATGGATATTCTTAAGCTGAATCTAGATGGCATGTTATTTAGACAGTTGAGATTCACATTTCATACTCAAATTATCCCATCTGAGAATGTAATCAATGAAGACTCACCAAAATTTTGTTGAGCCACAACAAGATCGCCAACAGTGACCCTTTGCTGATCTCTAGCAAACCTCTTGATAAAGAGTTGCTCCAACTTAGTAAAAGTCTTCTTGAACTATTGAGAAGATTAGCGTACTAGTCAAATGCTATACCCGCTAAGCTACTGATGAAGAGGCAGAATATTAGAGCATCACTATCACCAGCATTGCAACAACTAGCTCTGAAATGTGCAATGTGCTGCCTCGGGTTCCCACTGCCATCAAAACTCTTGAAGGAAGGTGGCATGAAACCCTTAGGATATTAGATTGCATCAAATTCCTCTTGGTAGGGTCTACCCTTTGGAACTGATGATCCTCCTCGGGCTTGAGCCAATGCTTCTCTTACCTACTCCTCAACCATGCTCTTGATATCTTTTCCTTGTATGGAGGTACTATCCACTACTTTCCTCTACATGCTGGTGCTACCTTGCTCTACTGGAGGTAAAGTCTTGGCTGGATCCAAGACATGCACCAACTCTGGCTGACTAGTCTCAGCTTAAGATGAACTGTCGGGGCTTGGTTTTGAAGTGTTAAGATAGCTACTAGTAGATTTTCGAGCCTCTTCTCCAACCTATCTATTTTTTCATCGTTCAACTTATCTGCTGAATGAGTGTTGAGTCAAGTAGGTTGTGTCTTCCTTCTCATCCTCAACACCTTCCATAGTTTGCTTCTCTCTAAGGAGGGATCCCCTGGTGTCTACCATGCAAACTCCCGTTGAAACTCCTAATAAATTATCTTCATTAGGATCAAAGATGATCCTTTCCTCATCAGACCAGTCATATACTAGGATCTCTTTCTTCTCCATGAGATAATGGGCTACTATATCATCTAGAGAATGATCTGTCTAAACTAGCACAAATGACTTTGGTTGACCAGTGATGGGATCACTATCATGTACTGTAAGGCACCAGACCTCCCCTACTATTGGAAGTTAATCTTGTGAGGGCTATACTCACTGAAAAAAATATGCTTCTGATTGTCACTGAATCTATATGGGGTGACACTCCTAGGAGGATCTATCATCATAGGTGCAACTGAGCTGTCACCTTCTCCTTTAACAATTTCTATCTCCATCGTATGCCATTTGTGGCAGTGGTGATGAGATGACTATGATACTTCAAGGTTGCCATTCCTTCCTCATCGTGACTGGGGCAGAAGGTCGAGCAGGAGAGCTTGACCTCACCACAATAGATGATGTAGATGGAATGGGATCCCTTGGCCATAGCCAGATCATCAACAAGGTCCTCTTCTCCCCAGATACGACCTTCATGGCCTTTTGTGGAATTGGAGATGCTGGAACATGGTTTAGAGATGGTGGATGGGGGGTAGAGAGGTGTGGTGGAGACACCACCGACTCTCTCTGAATAGAAGTTGATATCCTGTGATGGGTAGTCCCTATGAGTAGAATGTTATGTATGATGGCAGTAGCCACGATTAGAAAATTAACAAGTGTAGAGCCAGCTAGTTGAACTGCTTTCTCAGTGATATGTGAAGTATGCCTCCCGGCCCTCCTATCTAATATGCTTCCCCACGCTGTAGCCCTGGACTCAAATCATCTATAGCCTCTGGCTACTCAACGGAGAGCTATCCTTAGACTGGCATATGACCTCTTCCTCTCATTAATAGCATGCATTCTTGGTGGAGGGGCAATCCTCGACATTCTCTGTCGGAGAGGATGAAATTGGTTTGCTGTAACTAGTGGGGAAACCATAGTGGGCAACTCCTCAACTACAGAATGCTTGGCTATCTCCATCTCCCTAGAAATGTGAGTGTGGTACCGCTTTATCATGCGATTATTATTTCTTCTTTGGGTCCTAGTGGGGCAAGTAGAGTAAGAGCTAGACCCAATCTCAAAAGTAGGGGAGACAATCCCTGGGATCAGTGGAGCCTTCCCCTTGGATGGTGCTAGTGAGTGGGTGCTAGCCTTTAATGGGGCAGCATGGGGTGCATAGGCCCTGGCACTGACACTGCTGCTATGGGAATTGCCACAACCTTCCTCCTTATCAAGGGAATCTCAGAATTTGATGGCATGTCAACCCGAATGATCAGCTCATGCTCAACCACTATGATCCTACTAACAGTCATGAGGGAGGTCCCCTCACATGTAATTTGGGCCCCCTCAAACCTCATCCAAAGTGGATAAGGTGGGCATAATCAGAGCCTGGGAGGTTGGCCTGATCCAAGGCCAGATCCAAGGCCAGATCCATCCCATGGGGAAAAATGAACATATATCTCGGTGCTACAATTGAATCAAATTGTACTGAACTGAGAATGAAAAAAATGACTGAAGCTAGATGAAATTGCAATGTTGAAAATAAACTTGAATCAAATTTTCTTACCCTCGTTGATTTTGAAATTGAATTTAGAATTTGAAACCATACTCAACATCTTGAAAATGTCAAGTCAGGCTCAAATGATTTATAAGAGATTTTGAGATTGATTGGAAAGAGGAATTTTTTGGATGTAGAATCCGCTTTCAACAAATTTGGGTATGTTGAAATGGGTTCAAATATTTTTGAAGAGATTCTTCCATTAGGTTCATAATTGAATTTTGAATTTTGATTTTGATGACCCTTTATTTTACAAATTTGGGTATGTTAAAGTAAAGGGTCAATTGATTTTATTTTTTATTTGTGATTTTTGGAATATACTAACTTAGCATATTTAAGTATGCTAGGTGAGGTGTTTGAAAACAATTTCTTCTTTTTTCCTTTGTTTGCTTTGTTTTGTGAATCATTTGTGATTTAAAAATGGAATTATCATTTAGCAAATTTGGTATGCTAAATGAGGAATCCAAGTGTGTTTTATTTTTGAATTTTTTTTGAAAATAGGACTCTTAGAAAATTTGAGTATGCTAAGAAAAATCTTAATGTGTTTCTTTTGTTTTTAGAGATTTCATTTGAAAAAGAGGATTCTTAGCAAATTTGTGTATTCTATGGAAATTCTAATGTGTTTCTTTTGTTTTGGATTTTGTTTTGAAAATGGAGGCTCCACTTTAGCAAATGTGGTATGCTAATATACTTTCCAATGTGTTTCTTTTGTTTTGGATTTTATTTTGAAAATGGAGACTCCACTTTAACAAATATGGTATACTAAAATGAAGTTCCAAAAGTGTTTCTTTTGTTTTGGATTTTGATTTGAAAATGTAGACTTCAATTTAGCAAATGTGGTATGCCAAAATGAAGTTCCAAACGTATTTTTTCAAATTTTATTTTGAAAAATAGAGACTTCACTTTAGCAAATGTGGTATGCCAAAATGAAGTTCCAATGTGTTTTAAATTTTGTGAAATGGACACTTCACTTAGCAAATTTGAGTATGCTAAATGAAATTCCAAAAATGTGTTTCAAATTTTGTTTTGGATTTTATTTTGAAAATGGAGACTTCACTTTAGCAAATGTGGTATGCAAAAATGAAGTTCCAAAAGTGTTTAAAAAATATTTTGGAAATGGAGACTTCACTTTATCAAATATGGTATGCTAGAATGAAGTTCCAAATGTGTTTTGAAAATTTTTGTTGTGTTTTGTTGATTTTGAAAAGAGAGATTTCCATTTAACAAATTTAGGTATGTAAGATGGAAATGAATTATGTTTCATTTTTCAAAGATGTATTTTCATGTGCGATTATTGCTTTTTTTAAAGAGGAAATTTGTTAAGTGGCATTTCAAAATAATGTTATTTTATTTGGAAATGAAATCTTCATTCAATAAATTTGGATATATTGAATGGAGATGTTTATATGCGCTTTTTTTGAAAGTTTATTTTTGATTTTGATTGAAAATGAAAACTCCATTCAATAGATGTGGGTATATTAAATGGAAAGGTTTCATATGTGCTTTTGGAAAATTTATTTTTGATTTTGATTGGAAATGAAACCTCCATTCAATAAATATGGGTGTATTGAATGGGGAGGTTTCATATGGGCTTTTTAAAAATTTATTTTTGATTTTGATTAGAAATGAAACCTCCATTCAATAAATATGGGTATATTGAATGGGGAGGTTTCATATGTGCTTTTTAAAAATTTATTTTTGATTTTGATTGGAAGTGAAACCTCCATTCAATAAATATGGGTATATTGAATGGGGGAGGATTCATATGTGCTTTTTGAAAATTTATTTTTGATTTTGGTTGAAAATGAAACTTTCATTCAATAAATGTGGGTATATTAAATGGAGAGGTTTCATATATGCTTTTTGAAAGGGTGAAAATTCCAACTTAACACATGTGAAATGTGTTGAGTGGAATTTCAAAGTTGTGATTTTGCTTGGAGATGTAACATCCAAACAACACATTTGGATATATTGAATGGAAAGGCCCATCTTCAAATTTTGTACTTTTGAAAGTTTAGGATTGTTGAAATTTTATTTTTATTTTGAAAATGAAGTCTTCATCAAAATGAATTGAGTGAAGGAGTTCATTTGTGCTTTTAGAAGTTATGATTGTTGTTTTATTTTTGAAATGTTTCTACATGCAACAATTGTGAAAGTTGTTAGATGTAGTGCAAATATTTTATTAAGTGTATTTTGAAAGAGTACTTTTGAAAGAAAGACTTTTATGAAGGATTTATTTTATCTTTATTTATTTTAGAATGAACCTTTCCTTACCATAAAAATGGTAAGGAGGAAGTCTTTAATCATTTTTTTTATTAAATTTTTATTTTCACCCATTGGGGAACCCAACAGGGGTTTTAAGATTAACACAGGGTGAGGATCTAAAACCTAAAGATATTATCTGCTTAAGATGAAATAAGCTAAGTGCCAACAGAAAGAAAGATAGTCTTGGATTCATACAAAAGCATAAACCCACTATTGATACTTGGAGACAACAATCATTTACCAAAGATGGAGAGAGGAACCATCCCCAGAGGAGTCGCTAGAAAAATCTGTGGTGAAAATTTTATATATCTCTGCCTTCATCTATCCCTTTTCCTTTCAGAAAAAGAAGGATAAATGAAAATATAAATATATAAAATACTCCTTGTTGGGATGCCATGCAGATCCGTAGATGTTCTTATTAGGGTGATCGGGTATGACATTGAGGAAAGGTGTACTATCTCGAAAGATAGAAGTCACCACCCTATAATGGACCTAATCACCTCAATAAGGAATCCTAATGACTATGGGTATTAGGAATGTACCAGAGATTCTTCCCTTTCTTTACATGAAAAAGTAAAGTAGGGTTTATTTTAAGCTGGGTTCGTTAAGTTCTATACAGGAGTAAGCCCCTATAGTTAATTACATCCTAAAGAACATGATTCCTTAGGAATACTCTTGATTAAGGTAAATGATCGTTGTCTCCAAAGATTTTGAAAAGGTAGGAATATGTCATTGGTTTGTTTTAAAGTCAAGTGGGTTGATCAAGGAGGGAGTTCTTATCAAGCCAAATGAAAATAAGTAGGGGATGCTTAAGATACTAGGAAACCTAGTAAGCATCCCAAACTACCCTATGGTTGGGCTTTACATTTTTGAAATTAAATTAATTTGTTTGAGTTGAATTTTTATTATAATGTTAGGGATTATAATTCCATAATACAAGGTTATGGAAAATGCCTAAGAGGTGAGGATTTATGCTTGTAGTCTGCAAAGAGAAGTAGCAACCTCTGAACATAAATTTAGGGAGCTTTGGCGAGGGCCAAATCACAACATAAATCTAAGGCAAAAATGTGTATTTGGTTTACTTCCATAAGAGAGGATAAACCACCCGAATGTTGGACTTACAACTGCCTAGGGGTGGCCACCAACTAACTCCTCCTATGGTTTTAAAATATGCAAGCAAGTCAAATGCTTTATGCAAGATAGCAAGGTTGTTATTTATTTAGAATATGACTAAATTCTTAAACACACTCCCTAAGAGACAAGATCATGTAAGGGCATGAATAATGACTTAAATATAATGCAAAATTTTCATTTGTTTTATTTTTATTTTGGATAATCAATTTGACTCAGGCTATAGGATTCATATGCCTAATGCATGAGAAATTAGATTATGGGCCAAAATTAGCAAGATAAGGAGGTGTGTTTCCACCATGGCTCTTATAGGTCAAGCCAAGTTCTCTAGAAAAGGTGGAAGCCCTCCAATCAAGAGTGAAATAATATACTTTAATGCATGATGTGAGAAAAGTAATACAACATCTAGCTAAGGGGTTGCTAATTCTTTTATCTTGTTTTATATCCTAAGCTTAAGTGAGGTTATGAGTTATTTATTTTTAATTTGAGTTGATTAATTTGATAAAAGATTTATTTTTTATTAAGAGCATAATCATCATCCGGGCCATTATGGTGAAAATTATGTATAATTTCTGCCTTCATCTATCCTTTTTAAGGAAGAGAGGATAAAATGAAAATTGAAATATACATAATGGCTTGTTGGGACACTACGCAGATTTGCAGATGTTCTTATTATGGTGATCGGATGTGATATTGAGGAGAGGTGCACTATCTTGAAAGATAGAAGTTACCACCCTACAATGGACCTAATCACCTTAATAAGGACTTTTAAGGACTATGGGTCTTCGAAATATACCAGAGATTCTTCCCTTACTTTACATGGGAAAGTAAAGCAGAGTTTATTTTAAACTGAGTTCATTAAGTTCCCTACATGGGCAAGCCCCCATAGTTAATTACATCCTAAGGAACAAGATTCATTAGGAATACTCTCGATTAAGATAAATGATCGTTGTCTCCAAAGATTTCAAAAGGTAGGACTATCAATCGATTGGTTTATTTTCAAAAAGTCAAGTGGGATCGATCAAGAGGAGGGAGTTCTTATCAAAGCCAAATAAAAACAAGTAAGGGATGCTTAAGATACTAGGAACCCTAGTAAGCATTCCAAACTACCCTATGGTTGGGCTTTACATTTTTGAAATTGAATTAATGCATTTGAGTTGAATTTTTATTAGAATTCTAGGGCTTATGATTCCATGGCTCAAGATCATAGAATTGCCTAAGAGGTGAGGATTTATGCTTGCAGCCCGCAAAGGGAAGTAGCAATCTCTGAACCTAAATCTAGGGAGCTTTGTTGAGGGCCAAAAGCATAACCTAAATCTAAGGCAAAAATGGGTATTTGGTTTACCTCCACAAGAGAGGATAAACCACCTGACTATTGGACTTACAACCACCTGAGGGTGGCTGCCAACTAACTCGTCCTATGATTTTAAAAATATATAGGCAAATCATATGTTTATGTAAGATATCAAGGTTTTTATTTATTTAGAATGAGACTAAGTCCTTAAACACACTCCCTAAAGAGACTAGATCATGTAAGGGCATGATTAATGACTTAAATTTAATGCAAAATTTTTATATGTTTTATTTCTATTTTGGATAATCATTTAACTTAGGCTATAAGATTCTTTATGCCTAATGCATGAGAAATTAGATTATGAGCCAAAATCAACAAGATAAGGAGGTGTGCTTCCACCATGGCTCTCACAGGTCAAACCAAATTCTCTGGCAAAGGTGGAAGCTCTCCAATCAAGAATGAAATAAGATGCTTTTATACATGGAGTTAGAAAAGAAAGTGCACATCCAACTAAGGGGTTACTAATTCTTTTATCTTGATTTTAACTTAAGCTTTAGGTGAGATTATGAGTTGTTCACTTATAATTTTGATTTGATTAATTTGGTAGAATATTTTTTTTCTAAAAGCCTAATCATCATTCAGGCCATACATCAGCAAGAAAGAAACTAAAAAAAGGATGTCATTTCTAATGCACAAGCTAAACAAAATATCAAACATTTTATAAAGCTAATGCAAAAAAATAAAAGGCTATTTGTTGTCCAGCACCACTGCACAAACCCAAAAATAAATTGGGTAGCCGAGCTCTACTCTTATACAACCCGGATTAAAAATGAATTAATTATAATTAAGCAAGGAATTCAAGTTATGGCGGTCTTCATTTCATCATTTTTTCTTTCTTCTTTCTTCTTTTGGTTCCTTTTTTGGATCGTTAGAATGTGGTTGCTCCAAAGGCTTCACATGGTACATAAGATGAAATCTTATGACCAATGCTCATCCTAATCCCTCATAACAATCATTCCAAAATCCAAATTGCAAAAGTACATGAAAAGGAAAAGTAAATCTAACGAACACCTGCAAAATAGAGATTAACTAAACAAACCATTCAAATTTCAAGAATTTATATTAGAATTAGCACCCCACACATGGGTAACCAAGTCCACCTGGCCTATTGGATTATACTTAGCATAAGCACCTGTACAGTAAAAGTATTTATATTTTTATTTATTACAGTGCCCTTTAAGCACAATCTCTTGCAGAAGATAATGATTAGACTAAATTATTCTACCATTCTGTCTACGTTTATACACCTTAACATCTAGACTAAAATAAAATATCACAAAATAAAAGCAAACTTCAAATCATGCACCGCCCTAACCTTAAGCTAGAAGTGGTGACTTAGCCTAATGTGTGTGCTATTTAAGATTTTTGTGGTATGCTTAGCTATTGCTTTAGGGTTTAAATTTTCTAAGTATAAAAATGTTCAATTTAGAGGATGGTTTTAATTTAAGTTGTTTAGTTCTTTTAAGTTAGTTTTATTTTATATTTTTGATTTGGTTTAGGTGAATCCTATAATTAATTACTAAGTTATAAAGAGAGGGAAAAGAGAAGTGAACTTCTCTTTCCTTCCCTACCCTAAGTAAATTCCAAAGTAGATTCATGTCTGATTTTGTTTAGTGAATATTTTATTATGTATTTTAATTAATCCAAAGTTTAGATTGACTCTAAACAAACTTATTCAAAAGAAAGGCATTTTAAGATTAAGTAAATGAATTAATATCACAAAATACATATCACTTCATTTCTTTCCCAACATGTATAACATGCATATGAATTAATCTTAAGCATATCTATACATACAAATGAAAATGTTTAGCACACTTTATGATGAATGCTAAGAAATATTACTTAAGAAAATTGGAATGCTTTATGATGCATGATTTCAATTAAGTAGAAAAGAGTTATTCTTTTATCCTTTATTCATATGCACATGTGTATGTATGAAAGACACAAGTGAGTACGACACCATTGTTAGCACCAAGGGTGTAAGGTACAAAATCTACTTAGGACTACTTAAAGCCTCGCAACCGCGGGGTTATCCACACTAATATACCACTTTCCTTAAATACATATGCATGTATAAAAGAGATAAATGGAAAAAGAAAGATGCAAAGTTTATGTTTATTTAACTTTTGGTTTGTTTATGTAATTTATGTGTGTAAACGTAAAGATCCTTCTTAAGTTATAATATGGAAGAGGATAAGAGTAGCTTTTAAGCAAGTGTTATATTCTTTTAAAAGAATTATACACTTTGCAAATCTTATTCAAATCCATGTTAAGAGGAAAGAAATGAAGCAAACATAAGTCACATTTTCACATTCACATGCAAGCTTATAGATAAAGTATAAGTAGAATATCTTTCAGTTTTGTATTTAGTTTATAAGTTTTCAAAACAATTTTAGATTTAATAGTGATAATAGCCATTCATATTTTTTTCCTTTAGCCAACCCATGCAATTTGACATAAAGAAAATATTCCATTTTTAATTTGATTTTTAGAAGGGATGGATGCATGATTTTTAGATGACATACACATTTAGCATGCTAGGAAAGAAATAAAGTGATGAAAGTAATGTAAACTCATTCACCCTAATTAATTCCTAAAGATAATCCTATGAAATTAGAAAGTTCAAAGTGAATCAAAGTTTGTTTAATGCAATTTTTATTTTGAATTTGCTTTATGTTTGATTTAGAAAATGTGAAAGAATGTTTGCTGGTCCTAACCTATTTCCCCCATATGTGGGTTAATTTAGTTTATTCTTAGGATCGTTAGGTGATTTTTATATTTTGTTTAGGTTAAGATGTGAATTAAGTGTGTTAATTACCCCTTACCTATACCACCTTAGCATACTTAACCAAATAATCATAAGCCAATGGATGACATAAAACCACACAAGGAATTTAAATCAGCAATGCACTAAGAAAGAAAGAATCCTAATGCAATTGGCTCATAAGTAATGATTTATTAAGCTAAGGAGTTTAATTTAAGTACTTTCATAACCCCTCTCACACATGTGAGTTAGATTTTGATTTTCTTAATATACTTAGGTTGTTTAACATTGAAACACCTATCTAAGATGAATTAGTTAAGTTCTGGAAGGTTTTAGAATTTTATAAAATTAATTAGGTAGGTAATTTGTGGATTAATCCTTAATTATGTTTAGATTAAAGAAGAAAGAGGGGGTTTAAGGAATAACTTAAAGAAAATATCCCAAACTTATTCCCTAAATCTCCTGTTCACTTAAATAAATCTTAATTAACTCAATCAAGGGATTAAATAATTGATTATACACTTAATTAGGCTTAATTACATTAGGGGAGTAATTAGGAATGAATCTAGTAATTACCTTAATTAAATAATTAATAAATCTCAAGAAAATTAGGAGAGGTAGAAGTCATCCACTAAATACACATATGATGTTTGAGATTAATTAAAGGAATAATGAGAGGGTAATTAGCCTAATTATATTCTCAATAAAACCTAAATTCAAAATATAACACAATTCAAAATCCATGAAAATCAATTTTATAATATTTTACATTCAATTATCTTTCACATGCAATTTATTTCATATTTGTTTGATTTTTCTATACTTAGATATGAATATTTGAAGATTTCCTAATTAATTAGATAATTAATCCATTAATTAAATAGCTAATCCTGTCGGTGCCATGTGGAGGCTGACGCGATGCGCGCTTTCCACGTGGCACGATGGGAGAGGCTATGAAAGTTATCACATCATAGCACCGCGTCAGTGGCGGTGCTACACACTTTCTCCCCGTCTGACCGATCAAGGATGGGATGATTGAGATTAAGCCTGTGATTCTTAAGAGTTAAATTGATGGATCTACGTGTCTTGATCATGGTCATCCATCCAAAATGCGTGAATGAACGACCCATGATCTATCTCTGATCTTCCTTGCGGGAGATGGCCACCGTCCATCTTTTAGAAGAAGATTTGAGCTCGATTGAGCTCAAATTGAATCCAAATTCAACCCACACCATCACCATGCAAGGGTGATTACATCTAACGGCTAAATTCTCATGGGATGAAACTTCACTTCACAAAAGCCCAAACAAAATTGAAATTATGCTCAGTTTAATGGCATACCTCACCGGAGGCTATCACTGGCACTCGATTCCCTTGAAGTAGGTTCGTCTAGTGGAGACAAAGCCTTGTTGAAGGTTTGAGGCCTTGAGATTAAATGGATCTTCTTATAGGCCAAGTCACCCTTCAATTGAGCTCAGCCTTGATCAAAAGCACTCTTACCTTGCTTGGAGAACTTGTATGAAGCTTGGGGTGAGTTCAATTTGATGCTCTGAGGGTGCTCGAAGGAGGAATTAGACTGGTTTTGAGTATTGGATGAGATGGAATTCAAGTGAAGCTCCCTTATTTTTAGTCTAAGAAAATAAAAAAAATGGGAAATTCCAGCTCACTCTAGGAAGCTTGGGGAGACCTGGAAATGGTTCCTCTGGCTTCCCTAAGATAAATCAAATTAGAGACTGTTGAATTGAAATGAAATTAGGGGGAGTATATCTCCCCTTAGAGCAATCGGACGACCATGAGTGCTTATGCCATTTTGATCAAATTCACCACGTTGAGTGGGTTATTTTGGTCATTTAGAAGGGCATGACATTCGATTTTGGCCAGAGAAGGAGTGGAGGAGGTTTCAATGTGCAAAACAAAGTAGAGGAAGGAATCCCATATGCTAATTTCCATGGGGGTGGTCGATTTTGACCTTGGTTTGGGTTTGGCTGACCCAAACCCATTGGGTCATGTGCACCATGTCCATTAGTGACCATTTGTTCCACTATGAGGATGCCAAGTGTCCATGAAAAGGAATTGACCAAATTCCAAGTGGTTTTAATTTTAGGTTACCCTATGTCCTAGGGTAAAATAGTCATTTGACCTATATTTCAATTTGAATATGTTTGGTATGATTGAAAAATAGGTTTGACCAAGTATCATTAAATTTGGAGTTGGTTTGATATGATTTGGCTCATGTTGACCCATTTAGATCAAAATGGGTCAACTTGGGTCAAGTTGACCAATTTGTCAAATGAGTTCAAACCAAGTGTTGGGTCAAGTTCATATGACCATTTGAAATATGTTGGCATCATTGGTTTGGTTCAAATTGATTTATATTTGAATTTAGTTCACTTGATTTCATTTAGGTCAAATGGGTCAACTTGACCAATTTGACCCATTTGACCTATTTGGGTTAGGTCATGGGTTGGTTTATATTGGGTTGGTTATTTGAAATGGATTGGTATCTTTGTTTCCAATCAATTTGGTTTATATTTGGATTTGGCTCAATTTGACCCTTTAGGTCAAGTTGGGTTCAAGGTCAATTGGGCTAAGTTGGGTCTAGTTGGCCAATTAGGGCTTTGGCCAAGTTCAATAAGTGATTTGAAATGAACTTGACCCATTGGTTTCAATCAATTTGGCTCAGATCAAGTTTTGACACATTTTGACTTTTTAGGTCAAGTTGGGTCAACTTGGGTCAAGTGGCCAATTGGGCTAGGTTAGGTTCAAATGATGACTTGATCAAGTCCAAACATTGGTCATGAATGAGTTTTGATCAATGGTTTCAATCAATCTGGTCTATAGTGGATTTTGGCTAGTTTAGGTTTCATTTTAGCTAAGTGTTAACTTGGTCAACCCTTATGTTTGACTTGGTTTGACCAATTTGAGTGATTGATCATCCTATGATGATTGTTGCTCAAAATGTGAGGCTTAGGTGAGCTTAGTTTAGTCCATTTGGTTAGGATTATAATTTGGCTCATAAGGGTACTTTAGGTCACTTTGGGTCAAGTGAGCATAAGTAGGTCAAATGGCTTAGTCAAAGCTTGATTTGAGTTTGATTGAACTCACATATGGACTTATGATTAAAATATAAATCTATTTGCAAGTGATTTGAAGTGAAATGGGTTTTGATCTGCTTGACAATTTCAAGTTCAAAGGGTGAACATGAGTTTGACTTGGGTTTGATTTTTTTAATTTAGTTTTGGTTTGGTGATTGAAGTTTATGTTTATATTTGGATTCATGATTGTTGGATTGATTGAATTATGAAGAAAAATCAAGAGTTTGGCTTGATTTGAATTAGATTTGGCTAAGTTCAAGAGTTTGACTTGAAAGGCTTAGGTTGAATTTTGATTGAATTTGGACTTGAGTTTTGAATTTATTTCTAGTTATTTGAATTTATATGAACATACATATATGTGAATATAAATGAGAATATAAATGGGTTATGAGAAAATTTCATGAATTTGAAGTGATTTGAACTTGATTTGAGCTAAGTCCATAAGAGAAAAATCAAAAGACTTAGGAAAAGATTTTTGGAATTTGGATTTGATTTTGGGTTTAGTCTTAATTTATTTAAATTTATATTTCATTTATATATGTGAATATAAATGAGAATATAAATGGGTTATGAGAAAATTTCATGAATTTGAATTGATTTGGATTTGAATTAGGCTAAATCCATAAGAGAGAATCAAAGGACTTGGGAAATATTTTGATTTGAATTTGAATTTTAAATTTTGAATTTAGTTTGATTGATTTGAAGTTATATTTCATTTATATATGTGAATATAAATGAGAATATAAATGGGTTGTGAAGAAATTTCTTGAGTTTGAATTGATTTAGATTAGATTTGAGCTAAGTCCATAAGAGGGAATCAAAGGACTTAGGAAAACATTTTTTGGAATTTGGATTTAAATTTTGAATTTAGTTTGATTGATTTGAATTTATATTTCATTTATATATGTGAATATAAATGAGAATCTAAATGGGTTGTGAAATTTCTTGAGTTTGAATTGATTTAGATTAGATTTGAGCAAAGTTCATAAGAGGGAATCAAAGGATTTAGGAAATATTTTGAACTTGGAATTTCAATCATGAGCTTCAATCATTAGTTTCAATCATGAGTTTCAATCATGTGAAATTGATTTGGCTTTGGAGGAAATCAATTAAGTTGGAATTGATTTAAGCTTTGATGTTGATTTGATTTAGAGTTTGACTTGAAGGAAGGAAGTGAGGAATGTTTCAAGCTATAGGGTAGGAAAATTTTCCTAACACCCCTAAGGCATGACCTATTCCTATGGCTAACTCTTCTAAGTCTATAGGATTAGGTTGAGTGTCCACCTAATCACTATATGTGTCTTAAGACTAAGGAACTATTAATTTTTAAGAGAAGTCCTATGTCTAAGATGGAGGGGTTGAGAGCTCATTCTAAAAATGAGGTCAACAACCATACATCAAAGTAAGGAAGAAACTAGAAAAGATGCCATCTTAGTGCATAAGTTAAACAAACATCAATCAATTTATAAAACTAACGCAAAAGAATAAAAGGACATTTGTGGTTGGGTTCCACTGCATAAATTTGAAAACAAATTGGGTAGCCAAGCTCTACCCTTATACAACCCAGATTACAAATGAATTAATAACAATTAAGGAGGAAATTCATGTTATGGGGGTCTTCATTCTTCATTTCTTCTTTCTTCTTTTCTTTTTTTTTTCTTCTTTCTTTTTTTGGTTCTTTCTTTTGGATGGTTGGAATGTGGTTGCTCCAAAGGCTTCACATGGTACATAAGATATAATCTTATAACCAATGCTCATCCTAATTCCCATAATAATCATTCCAAAATTCTAATTATAAAAAGTTCATGAAAATGGGAAAAAGGAAATATAACTAATACTTGCAAAATAGATTAGCCAAACAAACAATATAGTCCCAAACATGTATATATATAAATTGTACTTAGCACCCCACACATGGATAATCAAGTCCACATGGCCTATTTTAGATTATGCTTAGGGTATAAGCACCTGCACAACAAAAGCAATTTTATATTTTTATTACAGCTCCCCTTAAGCAAAATCTCCCAGAAGATAATGATTAGACTAAATCATCCTACCATTCATTCTACACACATTCACCCTAACATCCAGACTAAAATATCACATCATAAAATAAAAGCAAACATCAAACCATGTACCGCTTTAACCCTAAGCTAGAAATGGTGACTTAGCCTAATGTGTGTGCTATTTAAGGTTTGTGTGGTATTCTTAGCTAGGATTTAAGATTTAGATTTACTAAGTATGAAAATGTTCAACTTAGAGGATGATTTCAATTTAAGTTGTTTGGGTTAATTTTATTTTGTTTTTTTTTGGTTTAAGTGAATCCTACAATTAATTATTAAGTTATAAAGAGTGGAAAAGAAAAGAGAACTTCTCTTTCCTCTCTATTGTAAGTAATTTTTAATGCAGATTCATATTTGATTCTTGTTTAGTGAATATTTTATTATGTATTTTTTAATCCTAAGTTTAGATTTTCCCTAAACAAACCTATTCAAAAAGAAAGGCATTTTAAGATTAAGTAAAGTGAATTAATCTCACAAAATACACATCATTTCATTTCTTTCCCAACATGTGTAACATGCATATGGATGTATCCTAAACATATCTATACATGCAAATGGGAATGTTTAGCACACCTTAATGATGAATGCTAAGTAGTGTTACTTAAGAAAATTAGGATGTTTTATGATGTATGATTTTCATTAAGTAGAATAGAAAAGAGGGATTTCTTTTTAAACAATATTTTTTATTTGCACACATACATGTATGAAAGGCATAAGTGAGTACGACACCATTATTAGCATCAGTGGTGTAAAGTACAAGACCTATTTAGGGCTACTTAAAGCCTCGCAACCTCGGGATTGTCCAGACTAATATACCACTTTCCTTAAATACATAGACATGTACTGAAGAAATGAATGAAAAAAGAAAGATGCAAAAGTTTGTGTTTGTTTGTTTGATTTGATTATGAAATTTATATGTATAAGTGTGGATGTCCTTCTTAAGTAATAACATAGGAATGAATAAGAAATGATTTAAGCAAGTGTTATGTTCTTTTCAAATGGACTGTACACTTTGCCAAATCCTATTCAAAATTATGTTAAAAGAAAAGAGAAGGAAAGCCACACTATGCACATCTTTATATTTCTACTCACATGAAAGCTTATAAATAATCATAAGTAGCATACCTTTCATTTTTGGTAATTGATTTATAAGTTTTGAAAATAATTTTAGATTTAATAGTGATAATAGCCATTCATATTCTTACTTTAACCAAAACATGCAATTTAACATAAAGGAAATATTTCATTTTTAATTTGATTTTTTAAAAAAGCATAAATGCATAAATTTTATATGACATACACATTTAGCATGTTAGGAAAGAAATAAAGTGATGAAAGCAAGTAAATTCATTCACCCTAATTAATTCCTAAAGATAATCCTATGATTAAGATTATTTAAAGTAAATTAAATTTGTTTTAAGGAGAGTTTGAATTTTGTTTATGTTTGATTTCAATTTGAGAAATGTGAAATAAGTTTGTTGGTCCTAACCCATTCCCCCATGTGTGTGTTATTTAAGTTCAATTTTTAGGTGATTAGATCAATTTTATGCTTTGGTTAGGTTAAGGTATGAATTAAGTATGTTAATTACCATTTATCTACACCACTTTAACATATTTAATCACATAATTATGAGCCAATGATATGACATAAAACTACATAAGGAATTTAAATCTGTAATGCACTTGGGAAAGAAAGGGTCTAATGCAATTGGCTCACAATTATTGATTAAGTAAGTTAAAGGGTTTAATTTAAGTAATTTCATAACCCTTCCCACGCATGTGGGTTGGATTTTGATTTCTTTAAGTTACTTAGGTTATTGAACACCTAAGCACCAACCCAAGATGAATTGATTAAGTTCTGGAATGTTTTTATTTTGAAAAGTTTGATTAATTAAGCCATTTAATTAAGTGATTAAATTATTTAATTAATTTGCACTTTAATTAAGTTTTTGTCCAAATGAAATAAGCTTAAGGAAAAAGATATGAAAAAGAACTCTCTCATTCCCCAAATCTACTCATTATTCTAAGGTAATTATTAAAATTAATTAATGGATTTATTATTATTTAAAAGGTTAATTAATTATTTAATTTATTAAGAGAGTAATTAGGAATGAACCAATTAATTACCCCAATAAAACCATTAATAAATTCCAATAAAATCATGGGAGATAGAGATCATACCATTAATCAACCTAGGAATTTATTAATCATTGGAATATTATGAGTAATTATATGATATTTTCTGATTTTCTACAATATGAATATTTGAAATTTCCAAGTTTATTAAGTAATTAATCTCTAATTATTGACTATTGAAAGGCGGTGAACCACGGCGTAGCATGCGTTTGGTGGCATGATGGAGAGGTCACTGTTATCACATCATAGCGCGCCAGCGGCGGCTTCGCGCTTTCTCGCCTCAGGATAAGAAGGCGGTGAAATCAAGCATATAGGATTAAATCAAGGATCCTATCTGGGTCTCCAAAACCCGCGGATGGATGTCCCATGATCCGTCACTGATCTTCCTTGCGGGAGAGGACATCTGTCCATCCTTTAGGGCAAGATTCAAGCTTGATTGAGCTTAAACTCAACCCACACCATCATCATGCAAGGGGGGACACATCCAACGGCTAACTTTGCTTGAGATGAAAATCCACTCCACAAAAGACCACACACTCTCTAGTTTAAGCTCAGGTTGAAGGCATACCTCATCGGAGGCTATCATCGGTGCTCGAGTTTGATGAGGTAGCTTCGTCTAGTGGAGATGAAGTCCTCTTGAAGATTTGAGGTGGTTTGGTTGAGTGGATCTTCCTATGGACCAAGCTCCCCTTCAAATGGATTTAGTCTTGATCAAAGTCCCACCTCCTTTGCCTTTGGAGCTTGGAAGAAGTTTGGGATGAGTTTGACTAGGCCCTCTAAGGGTGCTCAAGGGAGGAATTGGATTGGTTTTATATATTGGCTAAGTTGGATTTCCTTGCTACCTCCCCTATTTTTATCTTGGAGAAATCGAGAATGGAGAAGTTGAATTGGCTCTAGGAGTTTGGAGGAGCTCTGGAATGCTAGCTATGACTTTCTATTACTCAATCGAATGTAAGAGAGATGAGTTGAAATAAATTTAGAGGGAGTATATCTCCCCCTTGAAGGATCAGACAGCCGCAAGCTCCTTTGCCATTTTGATCCAATTGACCCTTTCCAATGGGTTTGTTAGGCTGTTAGGAGTGTCATGGCATTCAATTTTAGGCGTGGAGTGGAGTAGTGAAGCTCCCATGTGCTTGAGATGAGTGGAGGAAGGATTCCCATGTGCCCATGTCCCTAGGGGTGGTCGGTTTTGACCTTGGGTTGGGTTTGGTTGGCCCAAACCCATTGGGTCACGTGCACCATGTCCATTAGTGATCATTTTGGTCCACTAACAGGATGCCAAGTGTCCATGAAAAGGAATTGACCAAATTCCAAGTGGTTTGTATTTTAGGTTACCCTATGGCCTAGGGGTAAATTGGTCATTTAGCTTGGATTTCAAATTGAATATGTTTGGTATGATTTAAAAATGGGTTGGGCCATGTTTCAATGAATTTGGAGTTGATTTGATAGGATTTGGCTCATGTTGACCCATTTAGGTCAAAATGGGTCAAGTTGACCAATTGGATTCAACCAAGGGTTGTCAAGTTCATATGACCATTTTAAATATTTTGGCATCATTGGTTTGGTTCACTTTGATTTATATTTGAATTTGGTTCATTTGATTTCATTTAGGTCAAATGGGTCAAGTTGACCAATTTGACCCATTGGACCCATTTGGGTTAGGGTTGGTTTATGTTTGATCGATCATTTTAAATGGATTAGTATCTTTGTTTCCAATTAATTTTGGTTTAATTTGGTTTTGACTCAATTGATCTTTAGGTCAAGTTGGGTTCATGGTCAATTGTGCTAGGTTGGGTCTAGTTGGCTAATTAATATTTTGGTAAAGTTCAACAAGTGATTTGGAATGAACTTGACCCATTGGTTTCAATCAATTTGGCTTCGATCAAGTTTTGACATATTTTGACTTTTTAGGTCAAGTTGGGTCAACTTGTGTCAAGTCACCAATTGGGCTATGTTAGGCTTAAATGTTGACTTGGCCAAGTTCAAGCGTTGGTCACGAATGAGTTTTGGTCAGTGTTTTCAATTAATTTGGCATATGGTGGATTTTGGCAAGTTTAGATTTCATTTTGGCTACATGTTGACTTGGTCAACCCTTAGGTTTGACTTGGTTTGACCTAATTTGAGTGGTCGATTATCTCATGATGATTGTTGCTCATAATGTGAGGTTTAGTTGGGCTTAGTTCAATCTAATTTGGGCAGGATTAGAATTTGGCTCAAAAGGGGTACTTTAGGTTACTTTGGATCAAGTGAGCCTAAGTAGGTCAAATGGCTTGGTCAAAGCTTGATTTGAGTTTGATTGAACTATCATTTGGACTTATGATTGAAATATAAATCCATTTGTAAGTGATTTGAAGCCAAATGAGTTTTGATTCATTTGACAATTTTAAGTTCAAAAGGGTGAACATGAGTTTGATTTGGGTTTGATTTTTGAATTTAATTTTGGTTTGATGATTGAAGTTTGTATTTATATTTGGATTCATGATTGAAGGATTGATGGAATCATGAAGAAAAATCAAGGGTTTGACTTGATTTGAATTTAATTTGGCTAAGTTTGGTTGAATTTGAGTTTGATTTTGGAATTGATTTTTTGTTATTTGAATTTATATTTCATTTATATTTGTGAACATAAATGAGAATATAAATGGGTTTAAGGTTTATGTTTAGATTTGAGTTGATTTAGATTTGATTTAGTTTAAGTCCATAAGATAGAATCAAAGTGACTTAGGAAAGATTTTTGATTTGGATTTGATTTTGAATTTGATTCGATTGATTTGAATTTATATTTCATTTATATATGTGCATATAAATGAGAATATAACTGGCAATGAGAAAATTCTTGAATTTGAATTGATTTGGATTTGATTTAGGCTAAGTCCATAAAGGAGAATCAAAGTGACTTGGGAGGATTTTTGGAATTTGGATTTTTTTAATCATAAGCTTCAATCATTTGAAAGTGATTTGAATTTTGATGTTGATTTGATTTGGAGTGTGACTTGAAGGGAGGAAGTGAGGAATTTGGATCAAATTATAGGGTAGGCAAACTATCATTCAAGGAATGACCATTCACCTCTTTCTAAGGGCTAGGTTGAGTATTTACCTAATCACTAAATGTATCTTAAGACTAAGGAACTCTTAAAAGTCTAAGAGAAGTCCTATGTCTAAGATGAAGGGGTTGAGAGCTCATCCTAAAAATGAGGTCAACATTACCTGACACTGATATCATCTCCTAGCTACATCCATACAGTCTATGATCATCGAAGGATAGTAATATCTTAGTCTCTTGATCTTTGCTTTCATCTTTGGACCAGATTGATGTGCTCCACATAAACCTGAATGTACCTCGGTCACAATGTTATGGGCTTCGTGTTTGTCTAAACAACGTAATCACATTTGATCGAAGGACCGTCGGTACAAGGTGCTATCCACGAGAGCATAAGAGATAGCTATTTGTTTCATCTAATGAGCTTGTGATTTCTCTTGAGGTAGTTTGCCTCTAGTCATGTAATCTATGAATGGTTGCCTCTAATTCAGCTCTTTATCCTTTTGACAATAGAAACCTCCCCTTCAAGAGAAAGTCTCTCGATGAGTTCAACATCAATAAGGGATATGACTTGTCTATTTTGGACCCTTATTGGAATGGACTCATTTTCCAAACATGCCAATTCCTTGGAAAATTTGTCCAAAGAATCTGTTATTGTGTTCTCTCCTTGAGGAACATTGTAGATGTTGACCTCTGGGATTTGGGCCAACAGCTTCATGGTGTACTCGTGATAATGATGAAGCTTGGGTTTCAGAACCTTGTAGGACCCGACAATCTGGTTGATGACCAACTGAGAATCCCCATAGATGTTGATGCTCTTAACACACTATGTAATGGCTAACTCTAGACTAAAATCAAAGCCTCATACTCGTTCATTATTGGTGCATGGATTGGAGATAGTATGAGAATCTCATCACATTGTGCAGTTAAGAGAACTATTCTACCGCTTTTCACGGGAGTAGATCGTGGTTCTAATCCTTTAAGAAAGGAAGCCACACCATCAAAATACCTCTCCCAACAATGATTATCAACCTCCCCTAAGTTCATGATTTGTTTATCAGGGAGATCATCACTAAGTGGGGAATTAGCAGAAAGTGGGTGTGTTACTAAGAAATCTGCTAGTGTTTATCCTTTTACTGCACAGAAGGGTATACATGTAATATCAAACTAAAAGAAATCATAGACTAATGCGCCAATCGTTCAGATAATGCTGATCGTGTCATGAGATACTACAGTGGATTGATTCTAGAAATCAAGTACACCTTATGAGAAAGCATATAGTGTCGTAGCTTTGAGATGCAAAGATTAAAGCTAGGCAATGTTTCTCAATAGGTGGGTAGTTCTCTTCAGTAGAGATCTGATGACAACTAAGGTAGTAGAGAGCATTTTCCTTCCCTTCATCATTGGTTTGAGCTAACAAAGCGCCAAGGGAGTCATCCAATGCAGTAGTGTGGAGGATGAGCGGCTTGCCCGGGATAGGGGCTGCTAGAACTGGTGGCTTCACCAAATACTGCTTGATATCTTTAAAAGTGTGCTAACACTTGTCATCCCACTTGAACTTAGTGTCCTTTTTGACAAGTGCTGAAATTGGCTTGCATTTCCTATAGATTGGAGATAAAGCATCTTAGATACACCAACCGCCATTGGAATGATCTGAGTTGAGTTAGACTTTTAGGGGGTGGCATTTCTAAGATAGCTTTGATCTTTTTTAATTCTATTTTTATTCCATGGTGTCAAAAAATAAACCCAAGGAACTTCCCTGAAGCTACTCTAAATGCGCACTTCATGGGATTCATTTTGAGGTTAAATTGTCTTAACTGTTTGAAAACTACTCTCAAGTCAAAGAGATGGTATTCCATTTCTTTGATCTTAAACACTAGATCATCAATATAGCATTCAACTTGATGATGAATGAGTTCGTTGAAGATCTGAGTTATGGCCTGTTGGTATGTAGCACCAGCATTTTTAAGACAAAAAGGCATGACCTTATAACAATAGATTCTGATCGGGGTTCAAAAAATAGTGTTGTTTTCATCCTCAGGGGCCATCTTGATTTGGTTGTAGCTAAATGACCCTTCCATGAAGGAGAATACTGCATGAGATGAGGCGATGTCCACCGTTAACTCTGATATAGGAAGTTAAAATTCATCCTTAGGACATGCCTTGTTTAAGTCTTTGAAATCAAAGTATATGCGAATTTGGCCATTCTTTTTCTTAACTGACATGCCACTAGCTAACCAGGTAGAGTATTTTTCTTCCTTGATGAAACCAACATCTATCAGTTTCTTGACTTCAGAAATCACATGTTTGATTTCTAATCGCATGCGTCTATGAGCTTGCTTGATAGGGTTAACATTAGGATCTATTGTTAGTTTGTGGACTGCTACGACAGGAGGTAATCCGGGCATCTCTTCATAACTCCATGCAAAGTAGTCCTTGAACTCAGTCAATAACCTAATTAAGTCATTGGTTTCTCTTAGTTCAGCAGAGAACTGATGTATGTCCGGCGTGGATCTTCTTCTATCCCGAGGTTGATTTCTTTAAGCTTGTCGATTATTGAATGGATTTCCTCTTCAAATTTTGGAGGTGCATCCTTGATTTGAAGATCATGTGGATCATTTGAAGTTTCTAAACACACATTCACATATAAGTTAGTGTGGTTTGAGAAGAACCTATCAGACTCTAGTTGATTGGTGACAACTAAGCAGTAATCGTCATCGTCAATTGGACCCATCGTACCGAATCCTAGTCCTGATCTTGATTGTGCATCCTTGTCTTTATTGTTCCACAACTTCTTAAAATACTCTGACCTATGCTTGGACCATGTATAAGGAATCAAACCTTTCTTTGCAAGATTAAGGACACAAGACGAGTACCAATCAAAAGGCAATTCCATTAAATCTTTATATGAATTATCCTCAAGTGCTACATCAGCTTCTGGACTTGAGGATGATGATCCCAATAGGAATCTCTTCGGTTTAACATCCATGGAATTCCTAGGGGCTTCCTTAACAACTAAACCTTTATCTTTTTGATAAGAAAGTGTGGTTAGAGCTAAAGTTTCCAACTGCTGCCTGATAGTCTTACATAAACCTAATTCAAATACATTTGTATTTTTCTTGGAGGCCTAGTCTTCATCATTGTCCGGCTCGAGTGCCACCTCTAATGAAACTTACTGGGAGGGGTTGGCTGGTATGCTAATCACATGAGACTCATCCTCCTGAGCTGGATTCCAAGACTATGTGAATAGCCGGGGTACTCCTGTGAACTGGAACATAACCCCTGTTGGCTGGCGGCCAACCAAAGGGTATTTAGCCTTTGGAACTACCTCTATGTGTGCCTCTTCCTGGTAGAGGTTGAGTAATTCTACCCATATGTTTGTATGATGGGAAGAACTATGGGTGGAATGTGACATGTAGCTCTACTTCTTCCTTGATGTACTTTTCTCGTTCACTTATATTTTTCTTTTTTTTCTTTTTCTTTTTTTTCTTTTTCTTTTGTATTTGAATTTTTACCAAGTTCATGAGAAAAGGTGTTTTGAGGAAGATAGTAGGTTGCATCCTCATATATCTCAACCTCTCTAACTGAAAATGGCTTTTCATCTCCTTTGACACAATATTCGATTCCATCCTTTTGGAACTTGATGCATTGATGGAGGGAGGATGGAATCATCTTGTTTTGGTGTATCTAAGGCTTATCGAGCAAAGTAGTGAAAGAAGTATTTAAATCAAATATGTAGAATTTGGCTTCAGTCTTCTAGTCACCTATTTTCAAAGGTAACACTATGGAGCCTAGAGCCATCTCGCCCTGTTCATTGAATCCTCTCAACATCATTCGATCTCCTTGGAGTGTAGAGATGTCAATTTTTAAATAGGCAAGGATCTTTAGACTCATAATGTTCACTGATGCATCTGGATCAACCAAAACTATAGAAAGTCTGAATATGCCCATATCTACTATGATGTAGAGGGGATAGTTGTGCTCCATGTACCTCAGAAGAAGGTCTTTGTCTGTGAATGTGACTCCCTGGCTTATCTTGAGTAATGTGTCTCCTCTCTAATAGTGGTCAGTTGAGCTAAGTATATCTCTGGATCAAGAAGATCCTTGATTAATGATTCCTTCATCTTTTTGGATAAGACAAGGGCATCATATATGATTAACTTAGCTTGCAACTTTCTGAGGTGAGCGAGAATATTGTAATCCACTTTGGGCTGATCCTCCACAAGCATATCCATGGGTGGAGCATCCCATAAGGGGGATTCCGGCTAATTAGTACCAATGACTTGTTTTCCCTTATCTTGAGGTGCAGCCCTAGGAGGTAGAACCTTGCCACTACGAGGTCAACTTTGATAATCTCTTATGGCGGTTTAGTGGAAGGTTCTACTCGCTCATCAGGCTCACCTACAGCTTCTTCTATAGGACCCTCAAAATCAGATGATTACAAGTTTATCTTAAGGGGTGAACCCATATTATTCAGAGAAGGAAAGTCCATTATTGAATCAGAAAGAGGAAGATCAGAGTTATTATAATTATTGTTTAGACTTGAAGAGTTTTCTATAAGAGTAGAATTAGACAACCTATCAGAAGTGACATAGATGTAATTCAAACTAGCTTTATTCCTCAATTTCTTGCATTTAGAAGGAGGTACATAGTACAAATATAGTAAAGTAAGCGGGGTGAGGGATTTGATGCCCTTATCTACCGATACAAGATGTCTACTAGAAGAAGAGCTAGCTGAAGTAGAAGCGCTCGCTGAAGTAGTAGCTGCAACAGTGGACTGGAGGTTGGGCTCGATCGGTGGTTGTGCCACTTGGCTATCCTGGGCTGGTATGGGCTGTTGCTACTACTGCTGAGCTCCCACTTTCCCCAAGTTATCTTTGGCAACTTGTGAACCTTCTAAATGTTGGAGGTTCAAGCTGCCTCAGGCACCTGTAAGGAAAGTTTCTTGATTTTTGAAACAATATTTTTATAGGTTAAGGATAAGAAGATATCCCAACCTTCTTTGGTTATGAGAGGATCGCATGTATACCTAAGAATTACCCTAATAGAGCTGGATGGTTGTTCTCCTAGGTATTCCTTTGGGATAACTGTGGTGCCTATCTTGTAGCTATGCTCAAGCTAGTCCTTGAATGTAAAGAAATCCTCCAAAACATAGCCTAGCATGCAGTGGTATGGACAAAAGTTAGGATCATTGCTCCTACCCACTTCTGCCGGCTTTCTGGGCTTGGGTAGCTAAAAATCAAGTTTTTTAAGAGATTCTTAAAGATTTTTTTGACTACCTCCCTCTTAAATGAATAAGGTTTGTTTAGTTTATCCAAAAGAGTAAGTGGATGGTAGCTACCTAAGGACGGGGATGTGTACCGCTGTTGTGAGTATGGCTGAGGAGGAGGCAACAAAGGCTATGGCGGCTGCTGTGGCTACCGATAAGATGGCCTAGGCTGTGGTAGAGGAGGTGGAAGTGACGGTTATCTCTCTAGCTGGTTGCTTCCCCTTGTCCACTGCTGTTACTCCCCCTAGCTTCTTCTCATAAGCTTTCTGTGGCTTTGGCTTTGATGATTGATCCATAAAAGGAAACTATTTGGCTTCTTCTTGTAAGCTAGCCACCTTGTTGATTAGTTTCTCAAATGTCTTGATGGTTGTTGACTTCATTTTTAGAATGAGCTCTCAACCTCTCCATCTTAGACATATAGTTCCTCTTAGACACTAAGAGTTTTCTTAGTCTTAAGACACTTCTAGTGATTAGGTGAATACTTAAGCTAACCTTAGAGACTTAGAAGAGTTAGCCATAAGAATAGGTCATGCCTTAGGGATGTTAGGAAAATTTGCCTACCCTATAACTTGAACCAAATCCTCACTTCCGTTTTTCAAGTCAAACTCCAAATTCAAATCAACCTTGAACTTAAATCAACTTCAATTCCAAAACAAACCTCAAATCAATTCCAATGAATTTTCTTAAATCATGAATCAATTCTAAATGATTGAAACCCATGATTGAATTCCAAATTCTAAAATCTTTCCTAAGTCACTTTGATCCCATCTTATGAACTTAGCTTAAATCAAATTCAAATCACTTCAAACTCAAGAAATTTTCTCATAATCCACATATATTCACAAATATAAATGAAATATAAATTCAAATAACCAAAACTAAATTTAAAACTCAAATCCAAATTCAACCAAAATTCAACTTAAGCCTTTCAAGTCAAATTCTTGAACTTAGCCAAATCAAACTCAAATCAAGCCAAACCCTTAATTTTTCTTCATGATTCAATAGATCCTTCAATAATGAATCCAAATATAAACATAAACATCAATCATCAAACCAAAACTAAATTCAAAAATTAAACCCAAATTTAACCAAAATTCAACCTAAGCCTTTGAAGTCAAATTCTTAAACTTAGCCAAATCAAACTCAAATCAAACCAAGCCGTTGATTTTTCTTCTTGATTCATCCAATAATTCAATCATCAATCCAAATATAGAATAAACTTCAATCATTAAACCAAAACTAAATTCAAAAATCAAATCCAAATTTGACCCAAATCCAACCTAAGCCTTTTAAGTCAAATTCTTGAACTTAGCCAAATCAAAATCAAATCAAGCCAAACCCTTGATTTTTCTTCATGATTCAATCAATCCTTCAATCATGAATCCAAATAAAAACATAAACTTCAATCATCAAACCAAAACTAAATCCAAAAATCTAACCAAAGTGAAACTTATGTTCACCCTTTGAACTTGAAATTGTCAAGTGAATAAAAACCCATTTGACTCTAAATCACTTGCAAATGGATTTATATTTCAATCATAACTCCATATATGAGTTCAACAAAATTTGAATCAAGCCTTGATCAAGCCAATTTACCCACTTAGGCTCACTTGACCCAAAGTGACCTAAAATACCCCTTATGAGCAAAATTCTAATCCTACCCAAATTGGATTGAACTAAGCCCACCTAAGCCTCACATTATGAGCAACAATCATCATGTGATAATCAATCACTCAAATTGGGTCAAACCAAGTCAAACCAAGTCAAACCTAAGTTGATAAATTCAACACTTAGCCAAAATCTAACCAAAAGTAGCCAAAATCTACCATAGGCCAAATTGATTGAAACCATTGATCAAAACCAATTCATGATCAATATTTGAACTTGACCAAGCCATCATTTGAGCCTAACCTAGTCCAATTGGCCACTTGACCCAAGTTGACCCAACTTAACCTAAAAAGTCAAAAAGTGTTAAATCTTGATCTAAGCTAAATTGATTGCAACCAATAGGTCAAATTTATTCTAAACCACTTATTGAACTTGGCCAAAGCCTTAATTGGCCAACTAGACCTAACCTAGCCCAATTGACCATGAACCCAACTTGACATAAAAGGTCAAATTGAGCCAAAATTAAACCAAACCAAAATTGATTGAAACCAAAGCTTGCAACATATTTCAAATGACCAACCAAACCTAAACCAACCCATGACCTAACCCAATTAGGTCAAATATGTCAAATTGGTCAAATTGACCAATTTGACCTAAATGAAATCAAATGAACCAAAACCAGATATAAACCAAATTGAACCAAACCAATGATGCCAACACATTTCAAATAGTCATATGAACTTGACCTAGCCATTGGTTTGACCCAATTTGACCAATTGGTCTACTTGACCAACTCCAAATAATTTGAAATTTGGACCATCCCAATTTCAAACTATTCTAAATCTGGCTAAAGTGAAATCAAAGACAAATAACCATTTTACCATGAGGTCAAGGGGTAACCTATGGCCAATTCCACTTGGAATTTGGTCATATCCTTTTCATGGCCACTTGACACCATCTTAGTGGACCAGTCGAAATTAGTGGTGTGGTGCACATGACCCAATGGGTTTGGGTCAGCCAAACCCAACCCAATGGGAAAACTGACCACCCACTTGAAAATGAGCACATGGATCACCTCCATACTCTCATTCTCCACATGTGCAACTTCTCGACTACCTCCCTCTACAAAATCAAACCATGTGCCACCTCAAACGGCCAAAACAACCCACTCAAGGTGGTCAATTTGATCAAAATGACATCTACTCTCAGCCATCCAATCCTTCTAGGGGGAGATATACTCCCCCTAATTTCATTTGATTTTCACTTACTCACACTCAATTGAACCTAAGGAACTCAGAGCAAGCATCCTCAAGCTTCTCTAAGGTTCCCAAGGCTCATTTGATTTCTCCATTTTTGATTTTCCTTAAGCCAAAAATAAGGAAGCTCAAGGAAAATTCCATCTCACTCAATACTCAACTTCAGCTCAATTCCTCCTTCAAGCACCTTGAGGGAACCCAATCGAGCTCACCCAAGTCTTCATCCAAGTTCTCAAGGCACGACAGAGGGGAGTTTGATCAAGGATGCAAGCAGTTGAAGCCCACTTTAGTCCATAGGAAGATTCACTCAACAATAAGCCCTCAAATCTTTAACAGAGCTTCATCTCTGCTAGACAGCTACCTCGATGGTTGGGAGCGCTAGTGAGGTATGCCTTCAAACCCAACCTAGAATAGCAAGTGTTTGGTCCTTTATGAAAGAAACTTTCACCCCATTGTAAATTGATCATTGGATGTCATGCCCCTTGCATGATGATGGTGTGGGTTAAGTTTGAGCTCAATCTGAGCTCAATCAAGCTTGGATCAAGCCCTAAGGAGTGGACAGATGCCCTCTCCCATAGGCGAGCTCAATGACGGATCATGGACCGTCCATCTGTGCATTTTGGATGGAATGCATAGGATCAATGGATTTAACCCTTAAGAATCGCGAGCTTAATCCTGACCATGTGATCTTTGATCAGACAATCGAGGAGAAAGTATGTAGCATTGCCGGCTGACGCAATATTGGATGTGACAACTTAAATAACCAATCCCGTCGTGCCATGTGGCGCACTCCGTGCAGCGATCCACGTGGCGCTGATAAAAATAGTTATATAATTATCATTTTAATTAATACTTAATGATAGAAACTTCAAAATTACATAACTAAATATAGAAAAATCAAAAAATCTAAAAAATACAAATAAAATGCATTGTGAAGATAATTCAAAGGGGGATAATATAAAATTAAGTCTAATGGATTTTGAATAATAAATTTTTTGCAAGTTGGGTTTTATTGAGAATGTAATTATGTTAATTACTCCCTAATTATTTCATTGATTGATTCCAAACTTCTTAGGAAAGTTTAGTGGGATGAATTTTGCCTCCCCTAATTTTCTTGGAATTTATTAATGGTTTAATTAGGGGAATTGCTCAATTCATCTCTAATCATTCCCTTAATCAATTAAGTGATTAGTTAACCTATTAAATGATGAAAAATTCATTAATTAAATTGGTTAATAACTTTGGAACAGTGGATAGACTTAGGGCATGAGATTAGGATTGTCTTATCTAAATCTTTTCCCCTAAGTCTATTTCACTTGAATAAAAACTTAACTAATTTACAAATTAATTAATGATTTGATCATTTCATTTAATAACTTAATTAACCAAACTCAAAAATTAAAAATTAATCTAAAACTTAATCACTTAATCAATTCCTTCTTGGGTAGATTCTTAGGTGTTTAATAACCTAAGTAAACCTAAGGAAATCATACCTAACCCATATATGTGGGAAAGGTTATGAAGGTGCTTAAATTAAACTCTTTAGCTTAATTAATCATTAATTATGAGACAAATGCATTAGGCCCCTTTCTTTCTTAGGTGCATTGATAATTTAAATTCCATGTGGTTTTACGTCATACATTGGCTCATAATTATTTGGTTAAATATGTTAAAGTGGTGTAGGAAAGGGGTAATTAATGAACTTAATGAACACCTTAACCTAAGTAGAACATAAAATCCACTTAAGGGTTCTAAAAATCAAACTAAAATAATGTACACATGTGGGAGATGGGTTAGGACCAACAAAATCTTTTCACATTCCTTAAATTTAAATCAAACTCAAAACCAAATCAAACTTTCCTTAGACCAGTTTTGATTCACTTTAAATACCTTTATTCCATAAGATTTCCTTTAGAAATTAATTAGAGTGAATGAAATTATATGCTTGCATCACTTCATTTCTTTCCTAGCATGCTAAATGTGTATGTCATATGAATCAGACATTCATATCTTTTAAAAATAAAATTAAAAATGAAATATTTCCTTTATGTCAAATTGCATGCTTTGGCTAAAGTAAGGATATGAATGGCTATTATCACTACTAAATCCAAAACTATTTTCAAAACATATAAATCAAACATTACAAATGAAGGGTATGCTATTTACAATTGCTTATGAGCTTGCATGTGAATAGTATAAAATGTGTTATGTGATTCTCCCTCTCTTTCTTAACATAGAATTGTATAGGATTTGCAAAGTGTATAATACATTTTAAAAGGACATAACACTTGCTTAAATCTATTTCCTATACACTCCTATTTCATGACTTTAGAAGGGATGCCACATCACATATGTAAACTAAACCACCAAGATCAAACAAACAAACATAAACCTTTGCATGGTTCTATTTTCATGCATTTCTTTTTATATATGCACATGTATTTAAGAAAAGTGGTATATTAGTCTGGACATCTTAGGGTTGCGAAGCTTTAAATAGCCCCAAGTAGGTCTTGTACCTTACACCCCTGGAGTTAACAATGGTGCCATACTCACTTATATCTTTTATACTTGTGAATGTGCATATGAAAAAAAGATAAAAGAATCACTCTCTTATACTTAACCAAATCATGAATCATGAAACATCCAAATTTTCTTAAGTAACATCCCTTAGCATTCATCACTAAGGTGTGCTAAACATTTCCATTTGCATGTATATATATGCTTAAGATCCATCCATATGCATGCCACACATGTTGGGAAAGAAATAAAGTGTTGTGTATTTTGTGATAGTAATTCACTTTACTTAATCTTAAAATGCATTTTTCTTTGAATGGGTTTGTTTAGAGTTGTTCTAAATTTAGAATTAATTAAAATACATAATAAAATATTTACTAAATAAAAAATCATTAATGAATCTACCTTAGAAATTACTTAAGATAGGGAGAAAAGATAGTTCTCTTCTTTTTTCCTCTCTTTACAACACTTAGTAATTAAGTGTAGGCTCATTCAAACCAAATCAACTAAACCACTTAAATGAAACCACCCTCTAAGTTGAACCTTTCATACTTAGAAAACTTTAGCCTTAAAGCTTAGTTAAGACATACCACACCAACCTTAAATGACACACGCAATAGGCTAAGTCACCACTTCTACTCCTATGTTAAGGCGGTGCATGGTTTAATGTTTGCTTTTATTTTATGAAGTAATGTTTTAGTCTGGATGCTAAGGTGTATGTGTATAGACTAAATGGTAGGATGATCTTAGTCTAATCATTATCTCGAGAGAGCTTAAGCTTATAATAAAAATATAACGCTTTTATTTCAGTGTGCTTATACACCTAAGCATGATCCAAAATAGGCCAGGTGGACTTGGTTACCCATATGTTGGGTGCTAAGTCTAATAAATGTTTGGGATTTATGATTTGTTTAGCTAATCTCTATTTTACAGGTTTTAGTTAGATTTTCTTTCCCTTTTTCATGTAATTTTATGAATCAGGATTTGGATTGATTATTATGGGGGATTATGATGAACATTAGTCATAAGATTATGTCTTATGTACCATGTGAAGCCTTTGGAGCAAGACACATTCCAACCAAGTCAGAAGGAAGAAAGAACTAAATGAATAAAAAAAGAATGAAGAATGAAGACCCCCATAACATGAATTCTTTTTTGTAATTAATTCATTTGTAATTCAGGTTGTATAAGAATAGAGTGCGGCTACCTAATTTATTTTTGAGTTTGTGCGGTGGAGCCCAACCACACTTGGCCACTTATTCTTTTGTGCTAGCTTTATAAATGGTTTGATGTTTGTTTAGCTTGTGCATTAAGATGACATGTTTTCCTAGTTTCTTCCTTGCTTCAATGTATAGCTTGGATGATGATTAGGCTCTTAGAGAAAAATAAATTTTCTATCTAATAAATCAACTCAAAACTAAAAATTAATAACTCATAATCTCACATAAAGCTTAGGCTATAAATCAAGATAAAAGAATTAGCAACCCCTTAGATGGATGTTGTATTTTCTTTCTCATATCATGCATAAAAAAGCATATTGCTTCATTCTTGATTTGGAGGGTTTTCACCCATGCCAAGGAATTGGATTAACCTTTGAGAGCCATGGTGGAAACACACCTCCTTTCTTGCTGATTTTGGCCCATGATCTAATTTCTTATGCATTAGACATATGAATCCTATAAGCCTGTGTCAAATTAATTGCCCAAAATAAAAATAAAATGTAATAAAGTTTGCATTAATATTAGGTCATTAAATCAGCCCTACATGATCTAGTCTCTTAGGAAGTGTGATTAAGAATTTAGTCTCTTTCTAAATAAACAACAGCTTAGCTATCTTGCAAAAGTACATGACTTACCTACATGTATTTAAAATCATAGGAGGAGTTAGTTGACAGCCACCCCCAGGCGGTTGTATGTCCAAATAGTCATGTGGTTTATCCTCTCTTGTGGAGATAAACCAAATTCCTATTTTCATCTTAGATTTAGGTCATGTTTTAGAGACAACGATTTTCTAAAAATAAACCAATTAATTGATAGTCCTATCTTTAGAATCTTTGGAGACAACGATCATTTACCTTAATCGAGAATATTCCTAAGGAATACTGTTCTTTAGGATGTAATTAACTATGGGGGCTTGCCTCCATAGTGAACTTAATGAACCTGATTTAAAATAAACCCTACTTTACTTTTCATGTAAAGTAGGGGAAGAATATCTGGCACATACGAAGACCCATATTCCTTAGGAGTCCTTATTCATTATAAGGTGGTGACTTCTATCTTTTGAGATAACACACCTTTCTCAATGTCATACCTGATCACCCTAATAAGAACATCTACGGATCTACATGGTGTCCCAACAAAAGGCATTATATTTCTATTTTTATTTATCCATTTTCCAAAGGAATAGATGAAGGCGGAGAATATAAAAATTTCACCACAATGGTAAAACCTTTGAGCATGAAGGTGACCGGGCCATGAATATTGTTTAGTAGAATTTCAATGTCTTGCTGTTCAAATAGCTACAATTTGCATTTTATACTCAAATTATGCCATTTAAGAATATAATCAATGAGGGACTCACCAAGGTGTTGTTGAGCCAAAATGAGATCGCCTATAATCACCATTTCCTGAGCTTCAACAAACCTCTTAATGAAGAGTTGCTCCAACTTACCAAAGGTCTTCACTAAACTATTGGGGAGTTCAATGTACTAATTAAAGGCTATGCGCTAAATCCGATAAAAGTTAGAAGAGAAACGATCGCCAAGAGCAACATAAGTGCTATGTGTGGGTTCCTGTTATCAAAACTCTTGAAAGAAGGTGACATAAAACCCTTAGGATATTAGATGACATCAAATTCCTCTGGGTAGGGTCTACCCTTTAGAACTAATGATCCTCCTCGAGCTTGGGCCAGTGCTTCTCTCACTTGCTGCTCAACCATGAGTTTAATATCATTTTCTTGTACGGAGGTACTATCCACTACCTTCCTATACAAACTAGTGCTGGCCTACTCTACTAGCAATGAAGTTTTGGCTTGATCCAAGATATGCAATAACTTAGGTTGACCAGTCTCTGTAATAGTAGGATGCATTGCTGGGGCATGATTATGAAGTGTCAAAACTTCTACTAGCAAATCTTCAAGCCTCTTTCCCATTTTATCTATATGTTCATCCTTATTTTTTAGTTGTTGAAGGAGGTGTTGGTCAGTATCATCCGCCACCACAAGACCTTCCAAACTCTGATCCAAGGAGAACCTATCAACCATATGCACTTCTGTTGAATCCTCCAACAAATCATCTTTATTGGGATCAAAATTGACCTTCTCTTCCTCTAAGTCAGACCAGTTGTATCCTAGGATCTCCTTCTTCTCAACTAGAAATTATGCTACAATATCATCGAGGGAACGATCCAACTATGTGGGCACAAATGATCATGGCTGACTGGTGGTGGGATCTCTATCATGAACAGAGAGACATCTAACCTCCCCTATTAGAGAGCTAATATTGTGAGGACTACACTCACTAGAGAATAGATGCTCCTGACTGCTGCTAGATCTGGGTGGAGTGGTTCTCTTAGGAGGGTCTATAGCCATGGGTACAATGGTACTGACTCCTTCTCCCTTGGCAGCTGCTATCTTTAAGATCTGCTATGGTAGTGGTGGTGATTCCATAACTACTATGCTCTGAGGTCACCATTCTCCCACACAAGGGGCGGAGGTGAGATCTCCTCTTCGTGTAGATGGAATGGGATCTCTTGGCTGTAGCTAAATCACCAATGGGGCTTTTTTCCCCTAGATACTATCTTCATGGCTTTTTCTAGAATGGTGGAAGATGGAACTTGCACCAAAGATGGTGGATGGAGGCATGGAGGCATCACCACTCTCGTGGAAGTAGCTCCCTCTATGATGTAAAATACAAGAGAATGACCAATGCGGGTAGCATGTCGATCGAAAAAATCCATGAGGGCTGAGGCTGCTAACTGCTTGTTTTACCTTTGCCTCTCTCGGCTAGTAACCTATACTAATACACGGGCCTCCCTAGCTCTCTTCTGTCAGAGGTGCTCACCTACGTTGTGAGGGATGACTGAATGTAAATCAAATTGAGCCCCAGACTCTAATCATCTATAAGCTCCACCAACTCAGAGCAGAACGGATCAAAGGTCATCATATGACCTCCTCCTATCTCTGATAGGAGCCTCATACTATACTGTAGGTGGAGGTAAAACTGATATCCTCCTAACATATTCCTCTCCATCAAATCTAGAGAGAGGGTGACACTTGTTCTCAATGATCAGAGGAGAAACTATCCTAGGTAACTCCTCTACTATAGCCTGAGAAATTGCCTCTAGCTCCTTGGATATGCACACGTGATGCCGCTTGATATTACGACATCGGTTAAGGTGCTGAGTGCTGCTTGGAGGAGTAGCATGGGAACTAGACCCTACCTCGTAGGTAGGGGAGACTATCCCTGAAGATAGGGGAACCTTCCCCTTGGAAGAAGCCAATGAGTGGGTGCTAGCCGTACTAGGGTAGTAAGGGGAACCACTATATGCACTGGTGCTAAAACTGCAACTGTTGCGGGAACTACCACAGTCTTCCTCTTTAGTGAGAGAAACTTAAAGTCAGTTGACATCTCGACATGGTTGACTGGTTTATGCCCAACCACCGCACTTCTACTGATAGTTGTGAGGGTTGCCCCTCACAAGAGATCTTGGACCCCTCAAATCCTTGGTCGAAGTGAATAAAATGGGCAAAGTTGGTCTGTGGGAGGCTGGCTCGATCCCAGGCTAAATATATCCCAAAAGGAAAATTAAACATGTACTTCTGGGCATCCAAGTATACTGAATTGAACTAAACTGAACTAGAGAGAAACTGACTGAAACTGAGTTAAAATTCTGCAATTTTAGAAACAAACTCACATTAGATTTTTTACTTTTGCTAACTTTTTGAGTTTTGATTTAGATTTTGAACCCACACTCAATAATTTGAATATGCTAAGTGGGGCTCATTGATTTAAGAGAGAGATTTTTGAATGGATTGGAAGGGAGATTTTTGAGTTTAGTATCCATTTCTAACAAAATTGTGTATGTTGAAAATGGGTTCAAATATTTTGAAGAGATTTTGATGCTTCCATTGGTTCATATTTGAATTTGATTCTTATGTTTGGAGACCCTTCATTTAACAAAATTGAGTATGTTAAAATAAGGGTCAATTGATTTTGTTTGGGGATTACTAACTTAGCAAATTTGGGTATGCTAAATGAGGTGTTTGAAAATAATTTTCTTCATTTGCTTGTTTTCTCTTGATTTGAATCATGAGTGAATTTAGAAATGGAATCTTTACTTAGCAAATTTGTGTATGCTAAATAAAGTCCAAATCTAATCTTTTGTTTTGATTTTAAAAGCTGGGATCTTTACTTAGCAAATTTGGGTATGCTGAACAAAGCCCATATGTGTTTTACATTTTGTTTTATTTTTTGAAAAAGATGATCTTTACTTAGAAAATTTGTGTATGCTAAATGAAAAAAAATCCAAATGTATTATATTTTTTATTTTAATTTTTGAAAATAAGATCTTTACTTAGCAAATTTGTGTATGCTAAATGAAAGATCCAAATGTGTTTGATCTTTTGATTTTGATTTTTGAAAAGAGGATCTTTACTTAGCAAATTTGGATGTGCTAAATGAAGGATCTAAATGTGTTTGATTTTTATGATTTCTGGAAAGAGGATCTTCACTTAGCAAATTTGGATGTGCTAAATGAAGGATCCAAACGTGTTTGATTTTTGTGGTTTTTGAAAAGCGGAACTTTACTTAGCAACTTTGGATATGCTAAATGAAGGATCCAAATGTGTTTGATTTTTATGGTTTTTGAAAAGAGGAACTTCACTTAGCAAATTTGGATATGCTAAATAAAGGATCCAAACTTGTTTGATTTTTATGATTTTTGGAAAGAGGATCTTCACTTAGCAAATTTGGATGTGCTAAATGAAGGATCCAAAAATGTGTTTGATTCTTATGGGTTATTTTTTTTTTTGAAAAGAGAAACTCCACTTAGCAAATTTGGATGTGATAAATGAAGGATCCAAATATGTTTGATTTTTTTTTATGGTTTTTGAAAAGAGGAACTTAGAAAATTTGGATGTGCTAAATGAAGGATCCAAAATGTGTTTGTTTTTTTATGATTTTTGGAAAGAGGACCTTCACTTAGCAAATTTGGATGTGCTAAATGAAAGATCCAAATGTGTTTGATTTTTGTGATTTTGAAAAGAGGAACTTCACTTAGCAAATTTGGATATGCTAAATGAAGGATCCAAATGTGTTTGATTTTTATGATTTTTGGAAAGAGGATCTCCACTTAGCAAATTTGGATGTTCTAAATGAAGGATCCAAAAATGTGTTTGATTCTTATGATTTTTTTTTTGAAAAAAAAGAATGCTACTTAGCAAATTTGGATGTGCTAAATGAAGGATCCAAATGTGTTTGAATTTTTTTTATGGTTTTTGAAAGGAGGAATCTCACTTAGAAAATTTGGGTGTGCTAAATGAAGGATCCAAAATGTGTTTGATTTTTTTTATGGTTTTTGAAAAAGTAACTTCACTTAGAAAATTTGGATGTGCTAAATGAAGGATCCAAAATGTGTTTGAGTTTTTATGATTTTTTGAAAAAAGGACATTCTCTTAGAAATTTGGATGTGCTAAATGAAAGGATCCAAAATGTGTTTGATTTTCATGATTTTTGAAAAGAGAATTTCCATTTACAAATTTATGTATGTAAAAATGGAATTCAATTTTGTTTCATGTTTCAAAGATGAGGTTTTTGTGTGAGATTTATTGCTTTTTAAAGAGATGAAAATTTCAACTAAACACATGTGGAATGTGTTGAGTGAAGTTTCAAATGGTGTGATTTTGTTTGGAGATAAAGCCTCCATCCAACAAGTTTGGACATATGGAATGAAGAGGTCTTATCTTCAAATTTGTATTTTTTTGAAAGGGAAGAAACTCTAACTTCGACAAATGTAAGATATATTGAAATGGAGTTTTCAATTTTATGATGTGATTCCATTTGGAAATGAAATATTCATTCAATACATTTAGGTATATTGAATGAGGATGTTCATTTGTGATTTTTGAAAAGATGATTTTTGTTTTTTTTTTTTTTGAAAATGAAATCTTCATTCAATAAATTTAGGTATATTGAATGAGGATGTTCATATGTGTTTTTTGAAAAGATGATTTAAAAATGAAATCCTCATTCAATAAATTTGAGCATATTGAATGAAGAAGTTCATTTGTGATTTTTGAAAAGATGATTTAGAAATGAAATACTCAGTCAATAAATTTGAGTATATTAAATGAAGATGTTCATTTGTGATTTCTAAAAAGATGATTTAGAAATGAAATCCTCATTCAATAAATTTGAGTATATTGAATGAAGATGTTCATTTGTGATTTTTGAAAGATGATATTTGTTTTATTTAGGAATGAAATATTTATATAATAAATTGAATGAGGATGTTCATTTGTGCTTTTTGAAAGATGATTATTAGCTTTGATTTCTAAAAATGTCCTACATGTAACAATCTTGAAGATTATTAGATGAGATTAAGTTATGAAACATTTTGTGCAAATATTTTATTATGTGAACTTTTTGGAAAAGTGCTTTTTAGGAAATGATGTTCTTTATTCTAGGAATGAACCTTTCCTTACCATATAAATGACAAGGAGGAAGTCTTTAGTTATTTCTTTTTATCAAATTTTATTTTCACTTATTGGGGGACCCAATAGGGGTTTTAAGACCTACACGAAGTGAGGTCCTAAAATCTAAAGGATGTTGGCTGGCTTAGCTTAAGAATGAAATAAACTAAGTGTCAATGGAAAATAAGGATAATCTTGGACTTATATGAAATATAAATCTCTTATCGATACTTGGAGACAACAATCATTTACCAAAGATTGAGAGATGAACCATTCCCTAGCGAAGTCGCCAGAACAATCTGTGGTGAATTTTTATCTTCATCTATCCTGAAAATAATTGAAAATAAAAATATGCTTATTGGACACCATGTAGATCCGTAGATGTTCTTATTAGGGTGATCGGGTACAACATCGAGGAATGATGTACTATCTCGAGAGACAGAAGTCACCATCCTACAATGGACCTAATCACCCAATAAGGACTCCTAAGAAAAATGGGTCTTCGAATGTACCAGAGATTCCACCCCTACTTTACATGAAAAATGTAAAGTAGGGTTTATTTTAAATCAGGTTCATTAAATTCCTTATGGAGGCAAGCCCCCATTGTTAATTACATCTTAAGGAATGAGATTTCTTAAGAATACTCTCAATTAAGGTAAATGATCATTATCTCTAAAGATTTCAATGATAGGATTATCAATCAATTGGTTATTTTTGGAAGATCAAATTGGATTGATCAAGGAGGGAGTTATTATCGAAGCCAAAGGGAGATAAGTAGGGGGATGCTCACGATGCTAGGAAACTTAGCGAGCATCCCAAGATATCCTATGGTTGAGCTTTACATTTTTGAATTTGAGAGGAATTCTATGTTTAAGTTGAATTAATTAGAAATCTAGGACTTACAATTCAATGATACAAGATCATAGAAATGCCTAAGAGGTGAGAATTTATGCTTGTAGCCCACAGAGGAAAAAAAATAACCTCGGATCCTGAATCTTGGGAGCTTTGACGAGGGCCAAAGTATGACCTAAATCTAAAGTGAAAATGAGCATATGGTTTACCTCCATAAGAGAGGATAAACCACCCGACTGTTGGACTTACAATTACCTAGGGGTGGCCAACTAACTCCCCCTATAATTTTAAATACATGTAGGCAAGTCTTATGCTTCTGCAAGATAGCTAAGTTGTTGTTTATTTATAAAGAAGACTAAGTCCTTAAACTCACTCTCTAAGAGAGTAGATCATGTAGGGCATGAACTCATGACTTAATCTAATGTAAATTTTATTATGTTTATTTTGTTTTTGGACAAATAATTTGACACAAGCTATGGGATTCATATGCCTAATGCATGAGAAATTAGTTATGGGCCAAAATTAGCAAGAAGGAGGTGTGTTTCCACCATGGATCTAATGGGTCAAGCCATGTTCTCTGGCAAAGGTGGAAACCCTCCATTAGCAAGAGTGAAGCAAGATGATTTTGTGCATGATGTGAAATATACAACGTCCAGCTAAGGGGTTGCTAAATATTTTACTATCTTGATTTATGTCCTAGGTTTTAGGTGAGATTATGAGTTGCTTAATTTTAATTTTGAGTTGATTAATTGAATATAAAATTTATTTTTCCTTAGGAGCCTAATTGCATCTAGGCCATTCATCAAACAATGAAGAAACTAGAAAATCATGTCATCTTAATGCACAAGCTAAACAAACATCAAACAATTTTATAAAGCTAAAAGAATACAAATCTTTTGTGGTCGGGCTCCACTACACAAACCCTAAAAGAAATATGAGTAGCTGAGCTCTACCCATATACAACCCAGATTACAAATCAATAATTACAACTTAGAAGGAATTTATGTTATGGGGGGTCATCATTCTTCATTTCTTCATTCTTCTTTCTTTATATTTGATTTACTTCTTTCCTTTCTTTCTTTTGGCTTGGTTGGAACATGTTTGCTCCAAATGCTTCACATGGTGCATAAGACTCAGTCTTATGATCAATGTTCATCCTAATCTCCCATAACATTAATTCCAAGTCTTAATTACAAAATTACATGAAAATGGGAAAAGTAAATCTAACTAAAACCTACAAAATAGAGATTAGCTAAACACACCACACATCCCAAGAAGTTATATAAATAAATTAAACTTAGCACCCCATACATGGGTAACCAAGTCCACCTAGCCTATTTTGGATCATGCTTAGGGTATAAGCAACCTGCATAATAAAAACATTTATTTTTTATTATAATACCCCTTAAGTACAATCCCAGAAGACATGATTAGCTAAGATCTACCATCCAACCCATGCATACACTAACATCAATCTAAAATATACATCACAAAATAAAATCAGCATTAAATCATGCACCACTAACATAGAGCTAAATGGTGACTTAGCCTAATGTGTGCCATTTAAGGCTGTGTGGCATATCTAGCTAAGGTTGGAGTTTTCTAAGTGTGAGAGATTCAATTTAGAAGGGTGGTTTTACTTTAAGTGGTTTAGTTGATTTATCAATTTTATTTGATGAATTGGCTTGGTTAGAATGAACCTACATTTAATTACTAAGTATTGTGAAGAGAAAAAAAAGAGAAGAGAACTTCTCTTTCATCCTTACCTCAAGTAATTTCTAAGGTAAATTCATTAGTGATTTTTTTAGTGAATGTTTTATTATGTGTTTTAATTATTCCTGAGTTTAGATTTGCTCTAAATAAACTTATTCAATAAGAAAGGCATCTTTAGATTAATTAAGGTGAATTACTATCACATAACACACAACCATTTATTTCTTTCTAACATGTATACCATGCATATGAATGATCCTAAGCATAGCTATACATGCAATGCAAACACTTTGGCACACTTTCATGATGAATGAAAAGAGATGTTGTTTAGGAAAATTTTGGATATTTTATGAATGCATGATTTTGTTTAAGTAGAAAAGGGGGACTCTTTTATCCATTAATCAAATGCACATTTACATGTATGAAAGACATAAGTGAGTATGACACCATTATTTTCTACACCAAGGGTATAAGGTACAAGACCTACTTAGGGCTACATAAAGCCTCGCAACCCCGGGATGTCCATACTAATATACCACTTTTCTTAAATACATGTGCATGTACAAAAATAAAGCAAATGAAAGAAGAGTCATGCAAAAGATTTTTGTGTTTGATTTGGTTATGCAATTTACATGTGTAAATGTGAAGATCCTTCTTAAGTCATAACATAGAAGTGGATATGAATGGATTTAAGCAAGTGTTATGCTCTTTTCAAATGAACTATACACTTTGTAAATCCTATCAAATCTATGAAGAAAAGAAGGAAAGCAACACAAATACACATCCTATACTATAATCGATGCAAGCTCATAAGTATTTATAAGTAGCATACCTTCATTTATAATCTTTTGATTTATGAATTTTGAAAATAGTTTTTTGATTTAATAATGATAATAGCCACTCATATTTTTTACTTTAACCAAAACATGCAATTTGACATAAGGAAAATATTTTATTAATTGATTTTTCAAAAGACATGAATGCATGATTTCATATAGAAAACAACATTTAGTATGCTTGGAAAGAAATAAAGTGATGTAAGCATGTAACTTCATTCACCCTAATTAATTCCTAAGGATAATCCTATAAGATAATATTATTCAAATTGAATCAAAATTCTTTAAGGAGATTTTTATATTTAAATTTGATTTGACTTAAGAGGTGTGAAAAGAGTTTGATGGTCCTAACCTATTTCCCCCATGTGTGAGTTAGTTTATTTTAATTTTATAACCATTAGATTGATTTTATGTCTTGTTTAGGTTAAGATGTAAATTAAATCCATTAATTACCCCTTACCTACACCACTTTAACATAATTAACCCAACAATTATGAGCCAACATATGCTATGCAACCACATGGAATTTAAATTAGAAATGCTCCTAAGAAAGAAAGGGGCCTAATGAAATTGGCTCACAATTATTGATTAATTAAGCTAAAGAGATTAATTAAGTACTTTCATAAGCATCCCACATATGTGAGTTGGATATGATTTCCTTAAGCTTACTTTAGGCTTTTGAACACCTAATGATCTACCCAAAATTAAAAGATTGATTAAGTTCAGATTGATTTTAAAAGTTTGATATGCTAATTAGGTAAATCATTAATGGATTAAACCATTGTTCACATATTTAATTGCTCTTAATTTCATTAAGGGGTAATTAGGGATTCATTAGTTGATTTCAATTAACTCAATAAATTCCAAGAAAATTAGAGTGAAGTCATCCCCAACATGTCAGAAATTTAATTATAATTAAGTAAGTAATTAGGGTTATTAGATTTTTAATTAAACCTTAATTAGGAAAATCTACTATTCAAAATCAATTACAAAGAATTTTGTTGGATTCCCCTCTGAATTATCTTTAAAATGAACATAAGTTTGCATTTTTTGGATTTTTCTAAATTTAATTATAAATTTATGAAGTTTCTGTGATTAAAGGGTAATTAAATTGCCCTAATTAATTCCCTAATCCCATCAGTGCCACATGGGCTACTGACGTGGTGTGTACTTTCCACGTGGTGTGATGAGATTGGTTATTTAAGTTATCAAATTGCCTGCCACATCTGCCGATGATGCTACGCACTTTCCTTTGTGTCATCTAATCAAGATCGATGGTCGGATTAAACCCTCGCATAAGGATTAAATCAATCATGTGGATTAATCAAGATCGTCTATACAAAACACGTGAGATGGACGGTCAATCCATCTTTGCCTTTGCTTGTGGGAGATGGAGACCGTCCGTCCTCCATGGCTTGATCCGAGCTCACTTGAGCTCGGATAAGGCTGAGATTCAACTTACACCATCTAGACGCATAAAGAAGAAGATCTAACAGTGGAATTTTAATGAGATTACAATTCCCTTCACAAAGGACCAAGAATTTTTAATGGGAGCTCAGTTTTGAGTCATACCTTACTGGAGGCTATCACAGATGCTTCCAATGGTGAAGGTAGCTTCATCTAGTGGAGACAAAGCTCTGTTGAAGGTTTCAAGCTTGAGATGAAGTGAATCTTCTAATTGACCAAAGCTTACTTCAATGGCTTGCGGCTCTGGTCTAGGTCTCCCTTCCAGTGGCTTGGATGCATGGAAAACACCTTGGGTGAGCTTGATTTGTCTCCTTGATGGTGTTTGCAAAGTGATTTGGACTTTAGTTGAGAATTGAGCGAGTTTGAAATTTCTCGCACCTTCCCTATTTTGACTATGAAGGAAACCAAGAAAAAGAAGTTCAAATGAGTTTGAGAATGCTTGGGAAACCTAGAGAAGTTTTCCTTTGATCCTCTGAGCTCAATCAAATGCAAGAGAGATGGTTTGAGTGAAAATGAGGGGGAGTTTATCTCCCCCACTTGGATCGGATGGTCGAAGCTTGCCTTGCTATTTTGATTAAATTGAGGAGATTGAATGGGCTATTTTGATTGTTAAGAGTGCCATGTGCTTCAATTTTGGCTGAGGAGTGGAAGTGTGGTGGTGCACATGTGTTAAATGAGTGTGGGAGGTGATCCATGTGGAGAAATTTGAGTGGAGTGGTCATTTTGGCCTTGTGTTGGGCCATGGTTGACCCAAAACCATTGGGTCATGTGCACCACCCTCCTTGGTGTCCAAATGGTCCACTAGGAGGATGCCAAGTGGTCTTGAGTTAGAATATGATCGAATTCCAAGTGAATTTGATCATATGTCATCCTTTGACTTAGGGGTAAAATAGTTATTTGGCTTTGATTTTTGATTTGGGCATATTTGGAATGATTGAAAAATGGGTTGTGCCAATTTTCAATGAATTTGGTGTTGATTTGATATGATTTGGCTCAAGTTGACCCATTAAGGTCAACATGAGTCAACTTGACCAATTGGTCAACTTGGGTCAAACCATGGGTTAGGTCAAGTTCAAATGATCATTTATAGCATATGGGTGTTATTGGTTTAGTTCAATTTGATTTATATTTGATTTTGATTCATTTGAGTTCACTTTGGTCAAATGGGTCAAGTTGACCAATTTGATCCATTTGACCCAATTGTGTTAGGTCATAGGTTGGTTTAAGCTTGGTTGATCAATTGAAATGTATTGCAAGCTTTGGTTTCAATCAATTTTGGTTTAGTTTGATTTCAAGTTGACACCTTTAGGTCAAGGAGTTCATGGTCAATTGACCAGGTTTGACTTAATTTTGACCCAATTTGGATTGATCATCTTAGTGATTTTGTTCACAATGTGAGGCTTAGATGGGCTTAGTTCAATCCAATTTGGGTTGGATTAGAATTTGGCTCAAAAAGGTGCTTTAGGTTACTTTGGGTCAAGTGAGCCTAAACAGGTCAATTGACTTGATCAAGGCTTGATTCAAGTTCAGTTGAAGTCACATATGAACTTATGATTGAAATATACATCCAATTGCAAGTGATTTGGAGTCAAATGGGTTTTGATTCATTTGAAAATTTCAAGTCAAAATGGTGATTATGGGTTTGACTTGGGTTAGTTTGATTTTGGTTTGATGATTGAAGTTTGTGTTTATATTTGGGTTTTTGATTGAAGGGTTCATTGTTTGAATAGAAAATCCTAAGGTTTGGATTGATTTGAGAATGATTTGGCTAAGTTCAAGAATTTGACATGAAAGGGTAAAGGTTGGATTTAGGTTAGATTTGAGTTTGAGTTTTAAATTTAGTTTTGATTAATTAAATTTGTATTTCATTTATATTTGTGAATATAAATGGGTTATGAGAAAATCTCTTGAATTTGAAGTGATTTGGATTTGATTTGAGCTAAGTCCATAAGATGAAATCAAAAGACTTAGGAAAGATTTTGGACAATTGAGTCTTGATTTAGTTTTGGTTATTTGAATTTATATTTCATTTATATTTGTGAATATAAATGAGAATATAAATGGGCTATGAGAAAATATTTTGAATTTTAAGTGATTTGGATTTTTTTGAATTGATTTGAATGATTCAAAAATCATTTAAGTTGGAATTTATTTGAATGATTTGGAATTGATTTGAGTTTGAAGTTGATTTAAATTTGAGGTTGATTTGGATTTGAAGTTTGACTTGAAAGTAAAAGTAGGATTGGTTGTTAAAGCAAGTTTTCCTGACACTAAAAGGTATAAGTTTTATGGCTAACTCTTCTAAGTCTCTAAGGCTTGAAGTGTTCACCAATCACTAGAAGAGTGTCATTTCATTTTAGAATGAGCTATGAACCCTCTCCATCTTAAACATGATTTCTTACACTTTAAGAGTTTCTTAGTCTTAAGACACATCTACCATTAGTGGACACTCAACCTAGCCCTAGAGACTTAGAAGAGTTAGCCATACGAATATGTCATGCCTTAGGGGTGTTAGGAAAAATTGCTTACCCTTAGCTTAAACCATTCCTCACCTTCCTTCCTTCAAGTAAAACTCCAAATCAATCTTATTTGATTTTCTCCAAACTAAAATCAACTCCATGATTGAAATCCATGATTAAAATCCATGATTGAAATCCATGATTGAAACCCATGAATGAAATTCCTAAGTCCAAATCTTTCTTAAGTCCTTAATCTTCTTAATCTTTCTTAATCCATTCATGTTCTTCCTTTGAATATGAAATTGCCAAATGAATCAAAACTCATTTGACTTCAAACTACTTGCAAATGGATTTATATTTCAATCATAACTCCATATACAAGTTCAATCAAACTCAAATCAAGCTTTGACCAAGCCATTTGACCCACTTAGGCTCACTTGACCCAAAGTAGCCTAAAGTACCCTTATGAGCCAAATTCTAATCCTAACCAAATTGGATTGAATCAAACTCACCTATGCCTCTCATCATATTCAACAATCATCATGGGATGATCAATCAATCAAATTGGGTCAAACCAAGTCAAACCTAAGGGTTGACCAAGCAAACACTTAGCCAAAATGAAACTTAACATAACCAAAATCTATCATAGGCCAAATTGATTGAAACCGTTGATCTAAGTTCATTCATGAACTATGTTTGAACTTGACCAAGTCAACATTTGAGCCTAACCTACAATTGGCCACTTGATTTGACCCAACTGACTTGACCTAAAAGTCAAAATGTGTAAAAACTTGATCTAAGTTAAATTGATTGAAACCAATGGGTCAAGTTCATTCCAAATCACTTGTTGAACTTGACCAAAGCCTCACTGCCAACTAGACCAACCTATTAATTGACCTTGAAGCCAACTTGACCTAAAAGGGTCATGTTGAGCCAAATTCAAACATAACCAAAATTGATAGGAAACAAAGATACCAATCCACTTCATATGAATAAACAAACCTAAACCTACCCATGACCTAGCTCAAATAGGTCACATGGGTCAACTTGACCCATTTGACCTAAATAAAATCATATGAGACAAACTCAAAAATAAACCAAATTAAATCAAACCAAAGCCACCAAAACATTTCAAATGGTCATATGAACTTGACCCAACCCTTAGTTTGACCAAATTTGACCCCTTGGTCAACTTGACCCAACTCGACCCATTTTGACCTAAATGGGTTAACATGATTCAAACCATACCAAATGAACTCGAAATCAAATGAAACTTGGCCAAACCCATTTTCTCAACATGCCCAACATATTCAAATTCAAAAATCAACCAAATGACCATTCTACCCCTAGGACATAGAGCAAATTTTGGTCAAATCCATGGGGAATTTGGTCAAGTCCTCTTCATATCAACTTGATACCTTCCTAATAGGTCAAGTAGGCCCTATGGAGAGTGGTGCACCCAACCTAATGGGTTTGGTCAGCCAAATGGACCCAAGGTCAAAATCGACCACATAACTCAACTTGGCCAAATAGAAACTTCCCTCCACTCAATTTGAAGCACATGGGAGGTTATCAATTCACTCTTTAGCTCAAACCGACCATGTGAAAACATCTAAGAACTCAAACAAACCTTTCCATATTGGCAATTGGATCAAAATAGCAAAGATAGCTTTGGCCATCCGATTTCCATAGGGGGAGATATACTCCCCCTAATTCACTTCTATTTTCACATGCTCATTGTCGATTAAGTAAGGGAGAGTGTTAGGAGCCATCAGAGAGTGATCCCAAGCCTCCTAGAGCTCTGGCCATTTTCCCATTCTTAGCTTTTGGATAGTGAAAATAGGGGAGGAAAATCAAAATTCAAACTTCCTCTTCACTCAAAACCAGTGCAATTCCCATTGCACATTCTATCAGGGGGCTAAGTCGAGTGCACCCAAGCCTTCATACAAGCTCCAAAGGTAAGAGGAGAGCTATTTTGATCAAGGCCGCAAGCAAGAGCAAGGGGAGTTGGTCCATAGAGCAATCTACTCAACCTCAGGAGCTAATTCTTTCACCATAACTTCTTCTCAATCAGACAAAGCTCCTCCAAGGAAATCAAGCACCAATGATCACCTCCGGTGAGGTATGGCATTTTTCGATCACTAGACTTAAGGTGTGTTGGTCCTTTGTGAAAGAAAGTTTAATGGCATGAAGATTCAACCATTGGATGTGATCTACATTGCTTGATGATGGTGTGTGCAAGTTTTCTAATCCGAGCTCTCGAAGCTGGATCTTCTGAACATGGACGGCTTCCATGATTCATAGAGCTTGGTAGGGGTGGATCTCTGGCCATTCATCCGCGAGACTGCTGAGATTAAACACATGTTTTATATCTTATTTATCCTTTTAAAATTACGGGGTTATTCTTGGCCGTTCGATCCTTGATGGAACGACAGATGTCAAACCGTCACCATGCCTACCATGATGGGATGTTTAAGTGACCACTTCGGGGCTGATGCATGGAAAGCGCACATGACCACCGCCACTGTCTGTCATGTTGTGGATTAAGGGGTTTAATTAGGTTTTAAATAATTCTAATTAATCTTGTAAGCTTTAAAAATTCATGTCTCCCTAAATAAAAATTAGAAAAATATGAGGTAAATTACCATTGAAAGATAATTCAATCTAGAATATTCTAAAATTGGTTTTAATGGATTTTGAATTGTAGCTTTCTCTAATTTTATGTTTTAATGGAAATATTAATTTGTTAATTACTCCCTAATTAATCCACTAATTATTCTCAAACTTCTTGAGTATATTTTAGTGGATGACCTCAGCCTCCCCTAATTTTCTTAGGATTTATAGATTGCTTTATTAGAGGAATTGCAAATGAATTTCTTAATTACCCCCTTTATGTAATTAAAGATAATTAAGGGATTGATTAGTATTTTAATCCCTTATTGAAGTTGATTAAGGCTTGATCCAGTGAATAGGAGGCTTAGGAAATAATTTTGGGATATTTCTCCTAAGCTATTCCCTAAACCCTCTTTTCTTTCCTTAATCTGCTCTTAATTAAGGGCTAATTCATTAAACCCTCTTAATTAATTTTTTAAAATTTATAAAACTTTCCAAAACTTAATTAATACACTTTGGGTAGATGCTTAGGTGTTCAAGAGCCTAAGTTCAATTAAGAAAATCAAAACCCAACTCATATGTGTGAGGAGTGTTTTGAAATTACTTAAGTTAAACCCCTTAGCTTAATTAACCATTAATCATGTGCCAAATTGCATTAAGCCATTTTCTTACTAGGAGCATTGCAAATTTAAATTCCTTGTGAGGTTTTATTTCCTCTCATTGACTCATAATTATTTGGTTAACTATGCTAAGGTGGTGTAGATAAGGGCTAATTAACATGCTTAATTCATACCTTAACCTAATCGAAATCTAAAATGAATCTAATCAACTAAAAATTAAACAAAAATCTCAAACACATGTAGGAAAGGGTTTGGAATAGCAAACTCAATCCATATTATTAGAATTAAATCAAATTCTAAATTAAAAAAAAAGCATACTAAAAAAACTTTGATTTACTTTAAGCTTTCTTATTTCATAAGATTGTCTTTAGGGATTAATTCATTAAAGTGAATGTGTTTACATGCTTTCAATGCTTTAGTTCTTCCTCAACATGTTAAATATGCATCTCATGTAGTTTCATGCTTCCATGCTTTTCAAAATTCAAATTTGAAATGAAAATATTTACTTTATGTCAAATTTGTATGTGTTGGCTAAAGTAAAAATATGAGTGGCTATTATCACTATTAAATTCAAATTATTTCTAAAATATATAAATCAATTATAAAAACTAAAAGTGTGTTACTTATATTTTAATTATAAGCTTGCATGTGAGTAAGATATAAGGATGTGCTTAGTATAGGTTTTCCTTCACTCTCTTTAGTATAGTTTTGAATAGAGGTAATTTGTGATATTTCATGAAAAGAACCTAACACTTGCCTAACTCCATATCCTATTCATTCCTATACTATTACTTAAGAAGGATTCTTATGCTTACACACATAAATTGCATAAATAAAATAAATCAATTAATACCAACTTTTGCATTCTTTCTTTTCCATTCATTTCTTTTGTGCACATGATTGCATCTGAGGAAAGTCGTATATTAGTCTGGAAAACCCTAAGGTTGTGAGGCTTTAAGTAGCCCTAAGTAGGTCTTGTTCCTTACACCTCTGGTTAACAATGGCACTATACTCACTTATGCCTTTCTTACTTTCATGTGTGTATGTGAAGAATGGATAAGAAATCCCTTTTTTACTTAATGAAAATCATACATCATAAAATTTTAAATTTCCTTAAATGAATTACTTAGCATGCATCATAAAGTGTGTTAAACATTCTCATTTGTGTGTATAGATATGCTTAGGACTCATTCATATGCATGTTATACATGTTGAGAAAGAAATCAAGTGATGTATATTTTGTGAATTTGGTTCATTTCATTTATTCTTAAAATGCCTTTCTTTTTGAATAGGTTTGTTTAAAGTTCATTTAAACTTTGGATTAATTAAAATACTTAATGAAAACATTCACTAAATAAAATTAAAACATGAATCTACTTTAGAAATTACTTAGGGTAGGGAAGGAAAGAGAAGTTCCCTTCTCTTTCCCTCTCTTTATAATTTAGTAATTAATTATAGGATTCACTTGAACCTAATCACAACATGAAATAAAATCAATCCAAAAAAATTAAATCACTAAGTTGAACATGGTTCACACTTAGGAAATTCTAACTTAAAGCCATAGCTAAGCATACCACACAAACCTCCAAAGTACACACATTAGGCTAAGTCACCACTTTTAGCTTTAGGTTAGGGCAATGCATGATTTGATGCTTGATTTTGTTTTGAGATATATTTTTTAGACTGGATGTTAGGATGTATATGCGTAGAATGAATGATAGGGTATTCTTAGTCTAACCATTATTTTCTGCAGGGGATTGTGCTTAAGGTGCACTATAATAAATAAAAATATAAATACTTTTGCTGTGCAGTGCTTATACCCCTAAGCATAATCTAATAGGCCATGTGAACATAATCACCCATGTGTGGGGTGATAAGTCCAATATATATGCTTGGGATTTGGTGATTTGTTTAGCTAACCTTTATTTTGCAGGTGTTAGCTAGACTTAATTTTTCTTTTCATGTAAAATTTTCAATTAGGATTTTAGAATGATTGTTATGAGGATTAGGATGAGCATTGGTCATAGATTTCATCTTATGCACCATGTGAATCCTTTAGCATCCACCTTCCAACCATCCAAAAGAAGGAGATATAGAAGAAAGAAGAAAAGAAGAAGAAAGAAGAAAAGAAGAATGAAGAAATAAAGCTTGAAGACCCCCATAACAATGACTTCCTTGCTTAATTGTATTTAATTCATTTGTAATCCGAGTTGTATAAGGGTAGAGCTCAGTTACCCAATTTATTTTTGGGTTTGTGCGGTGGTACCCGACCACAACAGCCTCTTAATCTTTTTGCAATTAGTTTTATAAATTGATTGATGATATATTTAGCTTGTGCTTTAAGTGACATCATTTTCCTAGTTTCTTCCTTGCTTTATGTATGGCTTGGATGTGGATTAGGCTCTTAGAAAAAAAAAATCTTTTACCAAATTTAATAACTCAAAACTAAAAATAAAGAATTCATAACCTCACATAAAGCTAAGGTTTAAAATCAAGATAAAATAATTAGCAACCCCTTAGCTGGATGAGTATTTCTTTTATAACATCATGCACAGTGCATCTTGTTTCACTCTTGATTGGAGGACTTCCACCTTTGCCAGAGAAATTTGGCTTGACCTTTGAGAGCCATGGTGGAAACACACCTCCTCCCTTCACGCTGATTTTGGTCAATAACCTTATTTCTCATGCATTAGGCATTTGAATCCTACTATCGTGAGCCAAAATAATTATCCAAAAATAAAAATAAAATTAAATCTGAATTGCATTAGATTTAGGTCATTTGAAGCATGTCCTTACAAGATCTAGTCTCTTTAGAAAGTGAGTTTAAGGACTTAGTCTCTTTCTAAATAAATAATAGCCTAACTATCTTGCATAAGCATATAACTTGCCTACATATATTTAAAATCATAGGAGGAGTTAGTTAGTGGCCACCCCGAAGTGGTTGTAAGTCCAAACAGTTGAGTGATTTACCCTCTCTTATGGAGGCAAACAAAATACCCAATTTTTCCTTAGATTTATGTTGTACTTTCGACCCTCGCCAAAGCTCCATAGATTTAGGTTCTAAGGTTGCTTCTCCCCTTTGTGGCCTATAAGCATAAATCTTCACTCTTAGACATTTTCATAATCTAGTGTTATGGAATCATAAGTCTTAAATTTCTAATGAAAAATTCAACTCAAACAAATTAAATCAATTTCAAAAATGTAAAGCCCAATCATGGATAGTTTGAGATGCTCACTAGGTTTCCTAGCATTATGGGCATCTCCTACTTATCTCTTTGGCTTCAATAACTCCCTCGATCAATCCCATTTGATCTTCAAAATGAACTAATCGATTGATAGTCCTTTCCTATTGAAATCGACAACGATCATTTACCTTAATCGAGTATTCTTAAGGGATCCATCCTTAGGATGTAATTAACTATGGGGCCTATAGGAACTTAATGAACCCTGGTTTAAAATAAACCCCACTTCACTTTCCATGTAAAGGAAAGAATCTCGTACATAGTAGACCCATTGTCCTTAGGAGTCTTTATTGAGGTGATTAATTCCATTAAAGGGTAGTGACTTTTATCTCACGAGATAGTACTCTATTCTTATGACGTACCCAATCACCTGAATAATTACATCTACAGATCTGCGTGGCATCCCAAAAGGATAAATTTTTATATTCTTGCTTTTCACCACAGATGAAGATGACTATATAGAAATTTTTCACCCAAAGATTTTTTTGCCGACTCCACTGGGGATGGTTACTCTCTCAATCTTTGGTTAATGATCATTGTCTTCTAGTATCGATAGTGGGTTTGTACTTTGGTATGAATCCGATATTATCTTTCTTTCCATTGGAACTTAGCTTATTTCATTCTTAAGTTGAGTTAGCTAACATCTTTAGGTTTTAGGACCTCACCCCGTGTTGGTCTTAAAACCCCGATTCTCCAATGGGTAAAAAAAAAAGATCTAAATAAAAGAAACATGACTTCCTCCTTATCATTTTATGATAAGGAAAGGTTCATTCTTAATAAAGACTAAATAAATTTTCATAACTTTCTTTTCAAAAGCACCCTTTCAAAATGCACATAATAAAATATTTTTCACAAAATTTTATCACCCTCGTTTAACAATTCTCATAATTGTTACATGTAGGAATTTTCAAAAATAAAACTAATAAAATTTTCCAAAAAACACAAATGAACATCTTCTTTCAATTCACTTTGATCAAGATTTTATTTTCAAGATAAAATGAATAATCATCTTTCCAAAAGTCAAAATCAAAATAAAATAATAATAATAATAATAAATAAAACTTTCAAAAAGCACATATGAACTTTTTCATTCAATACCTCACACCTATTAAATGGAAGTTTCATTTTCAAATAAAGTTAAAATTTTCAAAAGCACAAATGAACATCTTCATTTAATATACCTAAATTTATTGAATGAAGATTTCATTCCTAAATAAAAATAATATCATTTGGAAATCCTACTTGAACATATTTGACATATGATTTAATTGGAATTCTCTATTTCAAAAAAGCAACAAATCACACACAAAACAAAAATTTTTACATTTCAAAAATAAGATTGATTTCCATTTCTACATACCAAAATTTGTTAAATGGAAGTCTTCTTTTCAAAAATCAACAATCATATTCTCAAAAATTTTCAAATCACATTTGGAACTTCATTTATCATACTCAAATTTACTAAGTGAAGTCTCCAAATTCAAAATCTAAAAAATTTTCAAACACCTTCGAAACTTCGTTTACCATAATTAAATTTGCTAAGCGAAGTCCCCAAATTCAAGATCAAAAAATTTTCAAACACATTTGAAACTTCATTTAGCATACTCAAATTTTCTAAGTTAAGTCTCAAAATTCAAAATAAAAAATTTTCAAACACATTTGAAACTTCATTTAGCATACTCAAATTTGCTGAGTAAAGTCTCCAAAGTCAAAATAAAAAAAAAATCTTCTAGCACTTTTGGAACTTCATTCCTGAGCATACCAAATTTGCTAAAGAGAAGTTTCCATTTTCAAAACCAAACTAAATCAAAATTTTGAACGCATCTTTTGGAATTTCATTTAGCATACTCAAATTTGCTAAGTGAAATTTCCATTTCACAAAACTAAGTGGGACCTCATCTTTAGCATACCATATTTGCTAAAGTAAAGTCTCCACTCTTAATCAAATCGAAACAAAAATTAAACACATTAGGATTTTCTTAGCTTACCCAAATTTGCTAAGGATCCTATTCTTTCAAAAATCAAAACATCCAAAAACAAATGAAACACTTAGGATTTTCTTAGCATACTCAAATTTGCTAAGAGTCTTATTTTTAAAAATCAAACAAAATACACTTGGATTTTTCACTTAGCATACCTAAATTTGCTAAGTTGGAATCCCAATTTTCAAAGTCAAAATAATTCCCAAAAAGAAACAATCAAGTTCAAACACTTCACTTAGCATACCCAAATTTGCTAAGTGTAATTCCAAAATCATCAATCAAAAATAAAATCAATTGATCCTTACTTTAACATACCCAAATTTTTTAAAGGAAAGGGTCCTCTAACCAAACTCTAAATTCAAACAAACATGAACCTATGGAAGCATCCTTCTTAAAATATTTGAATCCATCTTTCAACATACCCAAATTTGTTGAAGTTGGATTCATATTCAAAATTTCTCTTTCAATCAAAATTCTAAATCTTCTCAAATCTATTTGAACCCCACTTAACACTTCCAAGATGTTGGATGTTGGTTCAAATTTTCAATTCAAATTTAAAAATCAACAAAGATAGAAATATGATCCAAGCTCATTTCCTATTGCAGATTCTTACCATCAAATACAGTACAACGATAGTTCAGTTTTTCATTCTTTACAGTTGATCTGAGATGGCAGGCTGGCAGAAATTTGTTTTCACCTTCCCTCTTGGCATGGATTTGGCTTTAGAGCAAGCCAACTTCCCCCCATTTGGATCATTCACACTTTATCCATTTTGGTAGGGGATTTAAGGAGCAAGGATTACATGTGAGGCACTCATGACGCTAGGACCACAGTGACCGGGGTCATCATCCGATTGATCTACCCCTAATTGACATCTCCTCATTAAAGAGGAAAGCAAGAAGTCCCATGCCAAGAGTGATAGTACCAAGCGCCCCAGCTTTTAGTGTCCCGTGGTTGTGTTCCCCAAAGGGCTAGCACCTCTCATCGCTCTGATAAGGCTCCCCTGATCTTAGGGATTGCCTCTCCTACTTTTGAGTATGGGTCTTGCTCTCACTCCTCCAATCCTACTAGGACATAGTGTAGGAACAACAATAGCATGATCAAGTGGTATCACCCTAGGATTACCAAGGAGATGGAGGCAGTCGCCCGTTTAGCTGTTGATGAGTTCCTTGTTCTGACTTCACCATTGGTTATAACAAACTAGTTTCATCCTCTCTCTGTGTTAGACAGAGAGGATGTTAGGAGGATTCGCACATCACCTCCACCAGTGGTCCAACATCAACCAGTAGTTACTAGGAGCAGGAGGTCGCAGGCCGGCCTTCGGTTAGTCTTGCACCAGGTAGGTGGAGCTTACGGATGTTTAGATTTCGGAGCTCAATTTGATTTGAGATCCATCATCCCTCACAGTGTGAGGAAACATATCATCGTGAGAGGGCCGAGAGGCCCATACATCTACCCACATTACCAAGAGAGAGTTGGTTCTCAAGTCGGCGCCTTACACTTATGATTTTCCAGCTCAAGCTACCGACTAACCATACCGACAACATCTACTTATAGGGATCCATCACGGAGAGAGTTCATAGAGAGAGGGTGTCTCCACCACACTCCCCATCCCATCACCACCCAGTCACAACATCTCCTGCTCCATCAAAGGCCATGAAGGTCATATCTGGGGAGAAGTGCACTTTGTTGGTGATCCGGCTATGACCGAGGGATCCTACCCCATCTACACCACCTATTGTGGTAAGGCCGAGCTCTCCTGCTCAACCTTCTTCCCTAGTGGTAGTGCGGAAGGAGTGGCGATGTCAAAGTATAGTGGTCATCCCTTCACCACTCACCCATACATGACGTGGAGATGGTGAGTATTGTGAGGAGTAGATGATAGTCTCGCTACACTAAGAATAGTGGAACCTCCTAGGAATGTCACCTCTCATAGAGTCAAGAGTGTCTCATCTAGTGAGTATAGTCCTCATAAGATTGACTCTCAAAGCAGGTCGCTCTCAGGCAATAGTGATCACACCAAAGATATTTATACCGCTCGACAATCATTCTTAGATGAGATAGTGGCATTATATCATGGAAAGAAGGAGATTTTGGGGTATGGTCGATGAGGAGAAGGTTAGTTTCAATCCCAACAAAGATGAGGGAGACTCAGAGTATGTAATGATACCAGGATCTCTTCTGTGGAGAGAAAGCCATGGAAGGTGATGAGGTTGAACAGAAGACACCACCCAATCAGCCAACACCTCACATCGCTAGGAAAAAAAAAGATAAGTAGATAGGTAGATGGCATGAGCTTGAGGACTTGTTAGCGAAGACACTGAAATAAGCCCAGAGTTCATCCTACTACAATATTAGTCACTGAGTGCATGTCTTGGACCTAGCCAAGACCTTACCTCCCGTTGAGCAAGGTAGTACTAGCATGTATAGAAAGATAGTGGAAAGTACCTCCATATAAGAAAAATACATCAGATCCATGGTTGAGAAACAAGTGTAGGAAGCGTTGGCTCAACCCCTGGGAGGATCATCTATTCCAAAGGGTAGACCCTACCCAAAGGAATTTGATTCAATCCAATATTCTAAGGGTTTTGTGCAACCTTCTTTCAAAATCTTTGATGGTAGTGGAGACCCAAGGCAACACATAACAAACTTTAGGGCCAATTGTTGTAATGCTAGTGGCAGTGAAGGTTTACTTTTTTCCTCTTTAGTAGCCTAGCAAGGATTACTTTTGATTGGTATGTCGAACTATCCAACGGTTCAGTAAAGATATTTGCTGAGTTAGAGTAACTCTTTATCAAGAAGTTTGCTGGAGCTCAGTAAAGGGTTACTGTAGGTGATCTAGTTGTAGCACAACAATGCCTAGGTGAGTCATTTATTGATTATATTCTCTGATGGCATAACCTGAGTATGAAATGCGAGTCACAGCTATCTGAGCAGGATGCCATTGAAATTCTTTTGAAGAATATCCATGGCCCAGTTGTCTTCATGCTTAAGGGCTTTACTATCAAGACATTTGAGAAGCTAATCAACAAGGCAACTAGACTATAAGGAGAGGCCAAATAATTGCCTTTTGAAGATCAGTTGCCTAAAGCAAAGCCATAAAAGGTCTATGAGAAGAAGCCAGGGGTAGTGATAGCGATAGATAAGGGAAGTAGCGCCTAGAGATCAATCGAGACCATGACCTCGCCTCCACCTCCTTGCCATCACCGAGCAACCCTACCCCTCCAGCCTCCATCAGCCACCTCACCAGCCATACCACCACCACCGCACATGCTGCCGCCATGTAGCTATGGTCCACCTACTCTATTAGATAAGCTTAACAAACCTTATTCATTTAAGAGGGAGGTAATCAGGAAGATCTTTAAGAATCTCTTAAAGAAACCTGATTTTCAGCTACCCGAACCTAAGAGACCAATGGAAGTAGGCAAAAGTCATGATCTAAACTTATGTCCCTACCACCGTATGTTAGGCCATGTTTTGGAGGATTGCTTCACATTTAAGGACTAGCTTGAACATAGCTTCAAAATCGGTGTTGTAGTTATCCCAAAGGAATACCTTGTGGAACAACCATCCAGTTCCATTAGGGTAATCCTTGGGGATACATGTGAACCTTCCAAAACTAAAGAAGGTTGTGATATCTCTTTATCCAAAAACCTCTAAGAAGATCAAGAAGATTTCCTTGCAGGTGCCCAAGTCATCTCAAACCTCCAATATCAAGGAAGGTTTGCAAGTTTTCAGTGCCAACTTGAGGAAATGGGTAGCTCAATAGCAAAGTAGCAAAGAAGGCATGGTCCTGATAGCCCATTAGTGCAACCACCGATCGCCACCTCCAGCCTATAGTCTTCTTCCATTTCTGACTTCTACTTCTTTCTACTAGTAGAACTCTTGTATCATCATATAAGGGCATCAAATCCCATACCCCACTCACTTTACTTGATTTTTACTTTGTACCACCAAATAATTCCAAGAAATTGAAGAATAAAGCTAGTTTAAATTACATCTATGACACTTAATGGTTGTCTTCTTCTATTCCTAATGATAACTCTTCAAGTCAAAATAACTATAACAATGATCTTCCTGAAGACTTTCCTACTCAATACTAGTTTACCTCTCTTGAGATAGACTTGGAATCATGATTCTAGGGTCCCATAAGAGAAGTAGGTGAGCATGTGCTGTAGAACCTTCCATTACCTACCACAAGAGATCCAAGTCAACCCATAGTGGCAAGGTTCTACCTCCTAGGCAGATCTCAAGATAGAGGGAAACAAGTCATTGGTACAAGGATCAAGAATCCCTCCACATGATGCTCCACTTGGATATGCTTTGGAGGACCAGTGTGACTACAATGTCCTTTCTCATCTAAGAAAGTTGCCATCTAAGCTAAGCATATGATGCCCTTGTCTTATCCAAAGAGATGAGGAATCATTAATCAAGGCTCTTTGATCCCAAATATGCTTAGCTCAGACCGCTATAGGTGAGGAGGCACATTATATAAAAGAAGTTCGGGATCACCTAGAAGACCTTCTTCTGGGGACTTGGAGCACAACCATCCCCTACATCACTTGACATGGAGTTCACTGCTAGATTCTCATGCATCGTGAACATTATGAGTCTAAAGACCCTTACCTATTTGAGGATCAACATCTCCACACTTCAAGGAGATTAGATGATATTGAGAGGATTCAATGATTAAGGTGAGCAGGCTTTAGGTTCTATAGTGTTACCTTTGGAAATAGGTGACTGGAAAATTGAAGCCAAGTTTTACATCATTAATTTGAATACTTCATTCACTGCTTTGCTTGGTAGGCCTTGGATACATCAGAATAAATCATTCCATCATCCCTCCATCAGTGCATCAAGTAAAAGATGGGATTGAATACCGTGTTGAGATGGAGATGAAAGCCATTTTAAGAGAGAGGTTGAGATTTATGAGGATGTGACCTACCATCTTTCTCAAAACACCCTTTGTCATGAACTTGGACAAAATTCAAACTCAAAATCAAAAGAAAGAGAAAATGAAGAAAAGATAAAAGAAAAGAAAACAAAAATAAAAATCTAAGTGAACAAGAAAGGGGAAATGAGGAAGAAATAGATTCATATTACATTCCACCCACAGTTCATTCCATCATATGGACATGTGGGTAGGATGGCTCAACCTCCACCAAGCAGAGGTAGAGGTAGAAACAGACGCAATTCCAGAGGTGGAAGACCCCCTAGTTAGCCATTAGCCAAGAGAGGTTGTGTTCCAGTTCATAGGAGTACCCCTACTATTCACATAGACTTGGAATCCATCTCGGAGGATGAGTATAATGTGATTAGTATACCAGCCAACCCCTCTCAGTGACTTTTGATCTAGACATAGATGAAGACCAGTCCTCTAGACAAATCAAAGTATTCAAATTAGGTTTATGTGAAACTATTTGGCAGCAGTTGGGAACCTTAGCTCTAACCTCACTTACATCTCAGAAAGTTGAAGGTTTGGTAGTTAAGGAAGTCCCTAAGTCTTTTAGTGACATGAAGTAGAAGAGGTTTTTTTTGAGATCATCATCCTGAAGTCCTAAAGTTGATGTAGAACTTGAGGAGGATTCATTTAAAGAATTAATAGAATTATCCTTTAACTTTTACTTTCCTTATGTTCATAATCTTATACATAAAGGTTTAGTTCCTCATACATAGTCCAGGCATAGTTCAGAGTATTTTAAGAAGCTATGGAATAATACAGGAAGCACAATCAAGAGACTAGGATTGATAGTAGGTCCTTGATGATGATTACCGCTTAGTTGTTACCAATCATTTGAGTCTCGATAGTTCTTCTACAACAACAACTCTTATGAGAATGTGTGTTTAGAAACCTTAGATGATCCGATGATCTCCAAATCAAAGAGGCACCACCGTAATTTGAAGAGAGATTCATTCAATAATAGACAAGCTTAAAGAAATCAACCTGATAAGAAAATCCACACCGATATACATCGTTATGAATGAAGAAGAAACCAATGACTTAGTTAGGCTATTGACTGAATTTAAAAACTGCTTCACATGGAGTTATGAAGAGATGCTTGATTATCTCCACGTGTCCCACAAGCTAGAGATCCTAATGCTACCCCTATTAAGCAAGCTCCAAGACGCATGCGATTGGAAATTGAACAACAAGTCATTTCTGAAGTCAAGAAACTGATCAATGTTGGTTTCATTAGAGAAGAAAAATATCCTACCTGGTTAGTTAGTGTCATCCTAGTTAAGAAGAATAATGGCCAAATTCACATATGCATAGATTTTAGGGACTTAAATAAGGCATGTCCTAAGGATGAGTTTCCTCTTTGTATACTAGAATTAATGGTGGACATCACCTCATCTCATGCAATCTTCTCATTCATGGATGGGTCATCAGGCTATAACCAAATCGAGATGTCTCCTCAAGATGAAAGAAACACTACTTTTCAAACCCCATCAAATCTTCTATTATAGGTCATGCCTTTCACCTTTAAAAATATCAAGTACTACATACCAACCAGCACTCATCTTCAATGAACTCATCCATCATCAATGCTACATGTTGATGATCTAGGCGAGAGAAAAGGAATACCATCTCTTTGACTTGATAGTAGTTTTTGAACGACTAAGACAATATAGCCTCAAAATGAATCCCCTGAAGTGTGCATTCAGAGTAGCTTTAGGGAAATTTCTTGGGTTTGTTGTTCGAGATCGAGGAATAGAAATAGATTATGAAAAGATCAAAGATATCTTAGAAATATCACCTTCTAGAGTTTAACTCAACTCAGATCCTTTCAAGGGCGGCAGGCGTATCTAAGATGCTTTATCTCCAACCTGTCGAGGAGATGCAAGCCATTCTCAACACTTGTCAAAAATGATGCCAAGTTCAAGTATGATGACAAGTTCTAGCATGCCTTCAAAGACATCAAGCAGTATTTGGTGAAGCCATTAGTTTTAGTAGCTCCTATCCCAGGTAGGCCACTCATTCTCTATACTGCTGCATTGGATGACTCTCTCGACCCTTTGTTGGCCCAAGCCAACAACGAAGGGAAGGAGAACGCTCTCTACTACCTTAATCAATATATGATTCCTATTGAAGTGAACTATCCACCTATTGAGAAACATTGCCTAGCTTTGATCTTTGCTTCCCAAAAGCTACGACATTATATGCTTTCTCATAAGGTGAACTTGATCTCCAGAATAAATCCACTGTAGTATCTCATGACACGGCCAATGCTATCTGAACATTTGGCATGGTCCATGATTTTCTATCAGTTTGATATCACATTGATACCCCTCTGTGAGGTAAAAGGATAGACACTAGCGGATTTCTTAGCAGCACACCCACTTCCTGCTGATTCTTTGCTTAGTGACGATCTCCCTGATGAATAAATCATGAACTTAGGGGAGGCTGACAACTGCCGATGGGAGATGTATTTTGATGGTGCAACTTCTTTTCACAAAAGGGAAGCACCATGATCTATTTTCCCAGGAAAGGTAGGGGTAGGAATAGTTCTCCTAACTCCAGACCGTGATGTGATGAGATTCTCATACTATCTTTCCAACCCCTGCACCAACAACGAAGCTGAGTATGAGGCTTTGATTGCGGTCTAGAGTTAGCCATCACTATAAGTATCAAGATCATCAACATCTTTGGGGATTCTCAGTTTGTTATCAATCAAATTTTCGGGTCCTACAAGGTTCTCAAACCTAAGCTTCATTATTACTACGAGTATACCATAAAACTGTTGGCCTAAATTCCTGGAGTCACCATTTACAAGGCTCCCTGAGTAGAGAATGCAGTAACAGATGCTTTGGACAAACTTTTCAAAGAGTTGGCATGTCCAGAAGATGAGTCCATTTCAATAAGGGTCCAAAATAGACAAGTCCTATCTCTTATTGATGCAAAACTCATCGAGAGACTTTCTTTTGAAGGGGAGGTTGCTGTTGCCAAAATGGACAAAGAGCTGGATTGAAGGCAACCATTCATAAATTATTTGAACACCGACAAACTACCATAAGAAAAGTCATAAGCCATCAGGTGAAACAGAGAGTTCTCTCCTACGCTCTTATTGATGGCACCCTGTTTCGCCGGTCCTTTGACCAAATGTGGTTATGTTGTTTAGAAAAACATGAAGCCCATGGAATTATAACCGAGGTACACATATGTCTATGCAGAGCACATCAATCTGGTCTGAAGATTAATACGAAGATCAAGAGACAAGGATACTATTAGCCTTCGATGATTATAGATTGCATGGATGTAGCTAGGAGATGCCATCAGTGTGTTATAGGTGTTCATCCACCAACCATAACTTTCTACACCTACATTGGCCTCATGGCCATTAGTGTTGGGGTACGACATTGTCCGATCGATCCTCCTTCAAGGACATGATTCATCTTAGTTGCCATCGACTACTTTTCCAAGTGGGCAAAAGCCATCCCATTCAGAGAGGTCATAGCTCAGCATGTGCTTCAATTTTTCAAGAACCATATCGTATATAGGTTTGAGGTGCCTCGATGAATTATATTCAATAATGGTACTGCATTCAAAAGTATGAAGATCAATAGATTCACTAGAAGACATGGTATAGATTGGAGATACTCCACCATCTACTACCCCAGAACAAATGGCTGAGTGGAAGCATTCAACAAAACTCTCATTCAAATACTAAAGAAAACTCTCAAAGATAATATAATGATCATTCACCAACGAGTAGTCTGATCCCATCCCCTTAGATGTAATTCTAGGGCTTGCCCCCCAAACTAATGAACCCCTAAAATAAATGAACTTCACTTTTTCATGTAAAGTAGGGAAGAATCGTACATATGTAGCCCATTATCAAGTCCTTATTAAGGTGATTAAATCCATGGGTATTGATTTCTATCTCCAGATAGTACACTATTCCTGATGACGTATTGATCAAATAAGTATGAGGATTGATGGCATCCCAGATGAATTTTATATTCTGTTTTTCACATGATGAAGGCTATATAAAAAAAATTTCACCCAGATTTTTCTCATGTTTAGAATACAAAATGACAATGGAACAATAATTGGTTCAAGCCTTGAGTACGCACCACATACCAAACTCAACCCTATTTTCCTAGTTATATTGCGCTATTTTCCTTAGAAGTTCAACTCCCACAAGGATAGCATTGGGTAGCAAAATCACTATAGACCAAATGCAAAGTCTCTTGAGAGTGTGAAGAGTCCCTGCGCAACCTCAGTTGTTCAAAGCCAAAATGATTCAAGCTCACAATAAGTCTTCTCTAAGTCTTTAGTGAGAATTTTAAATCTTAAAGACCAATTGTTGCTTATCAAAGATAGGAAAGCTCCACTGGGAAGGCCCCCATGGTTTCCAAGGAGAATCTATCCCTTGATTGTAAATGGGAATAACTCCATGCTTCCAATAATGGCTCTACCAAAAAAATATTACCCATGAAACAAATCATGTTTGAAAAAAATTATTAATAGAACAAAAAATCTGATTCCATCATCAAATCTTTCTCTTTTGAAGCATTATTTCTTGTCTTACAATCCACTATGAGTCTAGGGTAAGTCCCCCAAAGGCATCCTATCTTACAACACAAACATAATCTCCTCACACTATTGAATATGTAAGAGAACCCAAGAGGCATCTTTGATTAGCACAACAAGAGAGGTGATAAGCCCAAGAGGCATATCCTTTCAGAATCATTTTCCATTCATGGCATCATTTCATCAAATCTAATGTTTAGGAGGAAGAGTCCCCAAAGGCATCTATTCCTAACACATGCATAAAACAAACAACACCTTAGGTTGGTTGATGTTGCTATGTGACACACTCACCCTGATACACCACTCTAGATGTGAGTCTCATGCTTTCTCCCTGAGTTGGATACCAAAATACTTGGATATACACTAGCCATATCATCTTCTTTGTTTTGGATTAAGCCCTTATCCCCATCCCCTAGGGAACTCTTGGATCATCTGACCCCATTTGTCACTACCTTACTTTTGGAAGATAGTTTCCATTTCCTAGTCTCCTGGTTGAGATTTGTTCAGATGCACAAATTTCCCTTGGTTCAAGAAATCCAGATTAGTCTAGGATATAAGCTCCTTCTCGCTTAATCCTCACAAACCAACAAGGTCCATGATAAACAAACAACAAAATAAACAAAAAATATTGCTTGTGGATTAGAATTCCCCAAAGGGCCTCTCTTCCCTGTGCATCCTTCTTTAGTGTAAGAAAAACTATATAGAAATTCACTACCAAGTTGAGATAACCTTAGGTACTCACTCCATAGTCCTTCAATCTATTTTACCATTCTTCTCTTTGAAAGATTTAAGATTATGACACATTCTTTCTAGTATGACTGTAACAAACTGATGGGTAGCCATAGGTCGAGTTTGATTTGTTGCCCAAAATAACCAATCACCCCAATGGTCTTTTCTAGTGGAAGATGTGAGTCCCCGAGCTTTCTTCCTTTGAATTGATCTCAACCAAAAGCACTCCTTTTGGATAGTTCTCATGGGAAGCTACTCTCTTTGTTCAAACCAGATAGGTTTATCATATGAGCTCTTCTTTATGATTCCATCAAATAATGAATCCATCAAAATAAATAAATCTAAAAAATGAAATTAATCTTCTATCTTTAAGTAAGTCCCAAATGACATTCACTCATAGTCATTTCAATTCAATTTTCCTCTAATAGATTACCCCAACAATTTCTACTTTAAGATGTTCATATGCTTTCTTCTATGTAATTCATACCAAAAGACATTTGGTTATAGTCTCTATGTGTTTAGTAGACTCCCCTTCTTGTAAAATTTGAGTTAGTACCCTCATCATACTCAAATCCATCGCAAACCAAATTTTATCTCAAAAATCCAAATCAACAAAAATTGAAACAAATTCAACCTTCTTCCCTAGTGAAAATTTCTCTTCAGCGAGACTCAAATCAAATCAAAACCAATTCAAAAATTAAACTCAAATCCATTCTAAATTCAACCTAATCCTTTCAAGTCAAAATCTTGAACTTAGCCAAATCAACTTCAAATCAAACCAAACTCTTGATTTTCCTTCATGATTCAATCAATCCTAAAATCATGAATCCAAATATAAATACAAACCTCAATCACCAATTCAAAACTCAATTTAAAAATCAAACCCCAAATCCATTGATGTTCTTCCTTTGAATATGAAATTGCCAAATGAATCAAAACTCATTTGACTTCAAACTACCTGCAAATGGATTTATATTTCAATCATAAGTCTATATACAAGTTCAATCAAACTCAAATCAAGCTTTGACCAAGCCATTTGAACCACTTAAGCTCACTTGACCCAAAGTAGCCTAAAGTACCCTTATGAGCCAAATTCTAATCCTAACCAAATTGGATTGAATCAAACTCACCTATGCCTCTCATATTCAACAATCATCATGGATGATCAATCAATCAAATTGGGTCAAACCAAGTCAAACCTAAGGGTTGACCAAAAAACTTAGCCAAAATGAAACTAAATAGCAAAATCCACCATAGGCCAAATTGATTGAAACCATTGATCTAAGTTCATTCATGAACTATATTTGAACTTGACCAAGTCAACATTTGAGCCTAACCCAGCAATTCACTTGACCCAAGTTGACCAACTTGACCTAAAAAGTCAAAATGTGTCAAAACTTGATCTAAGCCAAATTGATTGAAACCAATGGGTCAAGTTCATTCCAAATCACTTGTTGAATTTGACCAAAGCCTCAATGGCCAACTAACCAAGCCCAATTGACCTTGAACCCAACTTGACCTAAAGGGTCATGTTGAGCCAAATTCAAACTTAACCAAAATTGATTGGAAACAAAGATACCAATCCACTTCACATATGACTAACCAAACCTAAACCTACCCATGACCTAAATAAATAGGTCAAATGGGTCAACTTGACCCATTTGACCTAAATGAAAACAAACCAAAACTCAAACTAAACCAAAGCCACCAAAATTTTCAAATGGTCATATGAACTTGACCAACCCTTGTTTGACCCAATTTGACTTGGTCAACTTGACAAGTTGACCCATTTTGACCTAAATGGGTCAACATGAGCCAAACCATACCAAATGAACTCCAAATCAATGAAACTTGGCCAAACCATTTTCTCTCAACATACCCAACATATTTAAATTCAAAAAACTAAATGACCATTCTACCCTAGGCCATAGAACAAATTTTGGTCAAATCCATGGGGAATTTGGTCATCCTCTTCATACCAACTTACACTTCCTAATAGGTCAAGTAACCCATGGAGAGGCACCCAACCAATGGGTTTTCGCCCAAATGGACCCAAGGCCAAACCCACATATTTGCCAAATTGAAAACTTTCCTCCACTCAATTTGAAGCACATGGGAGGTTACCAATTTACTCTTTAGCTCAAACTGACCATGTGCAAAACATCTAACAACTCAAAAAACCTTTCCATATTGGAAATTGGATCAAAATGGCAAAGATAGCTCACGTCCATTAAGGGGAGATATACTCCCCTAATTCAAATTCAATTTTCACATGCTCAATCGAGTAAAGGAGAGTGTTAGGAGCCATTAGAGTGATCCCAAGCTCTAAAGGATTTTCCCATTCTCATTTCCTGAAAATAGGGAGAAAATTGAAATTCAAACTCATCTTCACCAAACCAAAACAATTCCCTTTACACCTCATCTAAGTCAGTCCACAAGCTTCTCAGCTCCAAAGGCAAGAGGAGAGTTTGATCAATCAAAGCAAGAGCAAGGGGAGTTGGTCCATAGAGCACTACTCAACCTGAGCTAATTCTTTCACCACTTTTGTCTCAACTATCTAAGCCTCCAAGGAATTGAGCACGTGATCACCCGAGGTATGGCATTTTTATCACTAGACTTAAGGTGTGTTGGTCCTTTGTGAAAGAAAGTATAATGGCATGAAGATTCAACCGTTGGATGTGATCTACATTGCTTGATGATGGTGTGTGCAAGTTTTTAGCCAAATCTAAGCTCAATTGAGCTCGGATCATGCTCTAGAACATGGATAACCTCCACGATTCACAGAGCTTGGTAGGGGTGGATCTTTGGCCATCCATCCACACATTTTGGATGGATGAGATTAAATACATTTAAATCTTATTTATCCTTTAAAACATGGGATCATCGCTCGATCCTGATCGAACAATATGTCAATGCCGCCATACCGCCATGATGACATTTAAGTGAGTTCTCCATCGACATGCGGAAAGTGATTGTCATGTCATGGATTAAGGGGTTTAATTAGATTTTAATTAATTCTAATTAATCCTCTAACCTTTAAAAATTCATATCTCCCTTAAAAAAATTACAAAAATATGAGGCAAATTGCCATTGAAAGATAATACAATCTAGAATATTCTAAAATTATTTTTAATGGATTTTGAATTGTATCTTTCTGATTTGGTTTTTATGGAAATATTAATTTAATTACTAATTAATCAATTAATCTCAAACTTCTTGGGTATATTTTGGGGATGACTTGCCTCCCCTAATTTTCTTGGGATTTATTGATTTAATTGGAGGAATTGCAAATCATTTCCTAATTACCCCTTAAATAATTAAGGATAATTAAGGGTTTGATTAGTGTTTAATCCCTTATTGAAGTTGATTAAGGTTTGATCTAGTGAATAGGTTTAGAGGAATAATTTGGGGTATTTCCTAAGCTATTCCTAAACCCCTTTCTTTCTTTCTTAATCCTCTTAATTAAGGGTTAATTCATTAATTACTCTCTTAATTAATTTCTAAAATTTTTTAAAACTTCTGAAACTTAATTAATCTACTTTGGGTAGATGCTTAGGTGTTCAAGAGCCTAAGTTCAATTAAGGAAATCAAAACTCAACTCACATGTGAGGGGTGTTTTGAAATTACTTAAGTTAAACCCTTAGCTTAATTAATTAATCATGAGCCAAATTGCATTAGGCCCTTTTCTTCCTAGGTGCATTAAAATTTAAATTCCTTGTGAGTTTTATGTCATCTCATTGGCTCATAATTATTTGGTTAACTATGCTAAGGTGTAGTAAGGGTTAATTAACATACTTAATTCATACCTTAACCTAATCAAAATCTAAAATGAATCTAATCATCTAAAAATTAAACAAAAATATCAAACACATGTGGGAATGGGTTAGGAATAACAAACTCAACTCACATTTTCAAAATTAAATCAAATTCTAAATCAAACAAAAATCATACTAAATAAACTTTAATTTAAGCTTTCTTATTTCATAAGATTATTTGTAGGATTTAATTAAAGTGAATGTGTTTACATGCTTTCATTGCTTTAGTTCTTCTCCAACTTGTTAAATATGTGTGTCATGTGGTTTCATGCATCCATACTTTTCAAAATTCAAATTTAAAATGTAAATGATTACTTTATGTCAAATTGCATGTTGGCTAAAGTAAAAAAATATGAGTGGCTATTATCACTATTAAATTCAAATTATTTTCAAAATATATGAATCAATTATCAAAATTGAAAGTGTGTTACTTATATTTTAATTATAAGCTTGCATGTGAGTAAAATATAAGGATGTGCTTAGTATAGTTTTCCTTCTCTCTTTAGTATAGTTTTGAATAGATTTGGTAAGATGTATGGTTCATTTGAAAAGAACTTAACACTTGCCTAATTCCATATCCTATTCATTCCTATACTATTACTTAAGAAGGATACTTATGCTTACACACATAAATTGTATAAATAAAATAAATCAACTAATACTAACTTTTGCATTCTTTCGTTTCCATTCATTTCTTTTGTACACATGCTTGTATTTAAGGAAAGTGGTATATTAGTCCGGACAACCCCAGATTTCAAGGTTTTTAAGTAGTCTAAGTAGGTCTTGTACTTACACCTGGTTAACAATGACACTATACTCACTTATGCCTTTCTTACTTTCATGTGTGCATGTGAAAATTGGATAAGAAACCCTTTTCTACTTAATGAAAATCATGCATCATAAACTTTCAAATTTCTTAAATGAATTACTTAGCATGCATCATAAAGTGTGTTAAACATTCTCATTTATGTGTATAGATATGCTTAGGACTCATTCATATGCATGTTATACATGTTGGGAAAGAAATGAAGTGATGTATATTTTGTGAATTTGGTTCATTTTATTTAATCTTAAAATGCCTTTCTTTTTGAATAGGTTTGTTTAGAGTTCATCTAAACTTAGGATTAATTAAAACACTTAATAAAACATTCACTAAATAAAACTAAAACATGAATCTACTTTAGAAATTACTTAGGTTAGGGAAGAAAGAGAAGTTCTCTCTTTCCTCTCTTATAACTTAGTAATTAATTGTAGGATTCACTTGAACCTAATCACAACATGAAATAAAATCAATCCAAAATAATTAAATCACTTAAATGAAACCCTCCTCTAAGTTGAAAATGCTTCACACGTAGGAAATTCTAACTTAAAGCCATAGTTAATCATACCACACAAACAACCAAAGCACACACATTAGGCTAAGTCACCACTTCTAGCTTTAGGTTTGGGTGATGCATGTTTTGATGCTTGACTGAATGTTAGGATGTATGTATGTAGAATAAATGGTAAGGCGATCTTAGTCAAACCATTATTTTTCTAGGGATTGTGCTTAAGGGGCTTATAATAAATAAAAAATATAAATTTTTGCTTGTAGTGCTTATACCCCTAAGCATAATCCAATAGTCGTGGACTTAGTCACCCATGTGGGTGATAAGTCCAATATACATGCTTGGGATTTGTGGTTTGTTTAGCTAACCTTTATTTTGGTGTGTTAGCTAGATTTACTTTTCCTTTTCATGTAAATTTTGCAATTAGGATTTTGGAATGATTGTTGGATTAGATGAGCATTGGTCATAAGATCTCATGCACCATGTGAAGCCTTTGAGCATAACCTTCCAACCATCCAAAAGAAGGAGACAAAGAAGAAAGAAGAAAAGAAGAATGAAGAAATGAACCTTGAAGACCCCATAATAATGAATTCCTTGCTTAATTGTATTTAATTCATTTGTAAATCAGGTTGTATAAGGGTAGAGCTCTGCTACCCAATTTATTTTCAAGTTTGTGTGGTGGTACCCGACCACAACATCCTCTTATTCTTTTTATGATTAGCTTTATAAATTGATTGATGATTTGGTTAGCTTGTGCATTAAGTGACATCTTTTACCTAGTTTCTTCCTTACTTTATGTATGGCCTGGATGTAGATTAGCCTCTTAGTAAAAAAATAAATCTTTTACCAAATTTAATAACTCAAAACTAAAAATAAAAAATTCATAACCTCACCTAAAGCTTATTTTTAAAATTAAGATAAAAGAATTAGCAACCACTTAGCTGGATGAGTATTTCTTTTATAACATCATGCACAAATGTATCTTATTTCACTCTTGATTGGAGGGCTTCCACCTTTGCCAGAGAAACTTGGCTTGACCTTTGAGAGCCATGGTGGAAACACACCTCCTCCCTTCTTGTTGATTTTGGCCAATAACCTTTTTTCTCATGCATTAGGCATATGAATCCTACTATCCTGAGTCAAAATAATTTTCTAAAAATAAAAATAAAATGAAATCTGAATTGCATTAGATTTAGGTCATTTGAAGCATGTCCTTACATGATCTAGTCTCTTTCTTAGTCTATTCCTAAATAAATAACAACCAAGCTATTTTGCATAAGTATATGACTTGCCTACATGCATTTAAAATCGTAGAAGGATTTAGTTGGCGGCCACCCCCAGGAGGTTATAAGCCCAAATAGTTGGGTGGTTTGTCCTCTCTTGTGGAGGTAAACCAAATACCCATTTTCACTTTAGATTTAGGTTGTACTTTTGGCCCTCGCCAAAGCTCCCTAGATTTAGATTCTAAGATTGCTTCTCCCTATTGTGGGCCATAAGCATAAATCCTTACCTCTTAGTCATTTTTATAATCTAGTGTTATGGAATCATAAGCCCTAAATTTCTAATGAAAATCTCAACTCAAACAAATTAAATCAATTTCAAAAATGTAAAGCCTAATCATAGGATAGTTTGAGATGCTCGCTAGGTTTTCTAGTATCATGGGCATCTCCCACTCATCTCCCTTTTGGCTTCGATAATAACTCCCTCTCTTTGATCAGTCCCATTTGATCTTTAAAAATGAACTAATCGATTGATAGTCCTTTCCTATTGAAATCTTTGAAGACAATAATCATTCACCTTAATCAAGAGTATTCCTAAAGGATCCCGTCTCTTAGGATGTAATTAACTATGGGGGCTTGCCCCTATAGGGAACTAACGAACTCAATTTAAAATAAACCATACTTTACTTTTCCATGTAAAGTTGGGGAAGAATCTCTGGTACATATGTAGACCCATTATCTTTAGGAGTCCTTATTAAGGTGATTAGGTCCATTAAAGGGTAGTGACTTCTATCTCCCAAGATAGTATACTATTCCTTGATGATGTATCTGGTCACCTAAATAAGCACATCTGTAGATTTGCGTGGCATCCCAAAAAGATGAATTTTTATTTTCTTGCTTTTCACCACAGATGGAGGCGATTATATAGAAAATTTTCACCCACAAAGTGTCTTAAAACTAAAGAACTCTAAATGTCTAGAGGAGTCCTATGTCTAAGATGGAGAAGTTGAAACCTCACTCCAAAAGTGAGGTCAATAGTAGACAATCATGATCTCCAAAGATTTCAAGCCAAGATTATCAAAGGACTAGCTATGTTGGAAAATCAAATGGGATAGATCAAAAGGAGAGACTTATTTTGGAAGCCAAAGGAGATGAGTAGGGAATGCTTATGATACTAGGAAGCCTAGTAAGCAATCAAATCTATCCTATGGTTGGACTTTATATTTTTGAAATTGAAAAGAGTTAATTGTTTAAGTTGTCATTTTATTAGAATACTAGGACTTATAATCCCGCAACATAAGATTGTGGAAATGCATAAGAGGTGAGTATTTATGCTTGTAGCCTAAAGGAAATAGCTACCTGGGATCCTAAGCTAGGGTACTTTGGTACAAACCATAAGCACATCCTAAATATAAATGAAAGGTGGACATAATGGTCTACCTCCACAAGTGATGATAGATCATCCGACTGTTGGACTTACTATTTGGAGTGGCCACAAACTAACACCTCTGACACTTAAAATCCATGTAGGAAAGTCTTATGCTTTGCAAGATGGCTAGACTGTTATTTATTTAAAAAGGAGACTAAGTCCTTAAACTCACTCCCTAAGAGACTAGAGAATGAGTGTTATGGATTCATGACTTAATCTAATGCAAAATTTATCAAATTTATCTGATTCTTTTGGACTTTTTATTTTGACACAAGCTATGGGATTTTATATGCTTAAATGCATGAGAACTTAATTATGGGCCACATCAAAAGAGAAAGGGGTGTTCTTCCATCAAAGGCCCTCATAGGTTAAGGCATTATTCTCTAGCACAGATGGAAGCCCCCTCTTAACAAGAGTGGAAGAATATGACATGCATGATGTTATACATACAATCATCCAGCTAAGGGGTTGCTAAATATTTTTTTATCTTGATTTAATTCCTAGGCTTTATAGTGAGGTTATGAGTTATTTTAAATTTTGTGAGTTATTAATTGGGCTAGAAAAATTAATTTTTTCCTAAGAGCCTATTGCATTCAAGCCACACATTCAAATAATAAACATGAAGAAACTAGGAAAAATATGCAATTTTAGTGCGCAATTTAAATACAACATCAAATAATTTTATAGACTATCGTAAAAGAATAAAAGGCAGGTGCAGTCGTGTTCCGTCATACACCCCAAAAAGATAAAAAAAGGTAGGTAGTTGAGCTCTATCCTTATACAACCTGGATTACAAAAATAATACATGTTATGGTGGTCTTCTTTTTCTTCATTTCTTCCTTCTCTTTCTTTTGATTTGATTTACTCCAAAGACATCACAAGGCACCCCAAGGACTAAGCTTTTGTCCACTGCTCATCCTAATCCCCCATAACACTATTAATAATTCCTAATGCAAAATTACATTAAAAATAGGAAAAGTAAATCTAGCTACACCTGCAAAACAAATGTTACCTAAACACACCATAAAATCCAAGTAGTTATATGAATAATTTGGACTTAGCACCCCATATATGGGTAACCAAGCCCACTTGTCTTAACATGGGTTACACTTAGTGGCTAAGAAACCTGCGCAGTAAAAGCATTTATATTTTTATTACAGCGGCCCCTTAAGCATAACCCCCTACAGAAAATATGATTAGACTAATAACGACCTAACATCTAGACTACGCACATACACCCTTACATCTAGTCTACAATATTACATCACAAAACAAAACATTCATCACACATACACCACCCTAACTTAGCACTAGAAGTGGTGACTTTGTATTCTAATGTGTGTGCTTAAGGATTATGTGGTATGTATTAATTAGACATTAATGTTGAAGTTTTCTAAGTGTAAAATAATTCAATTTTAACATGGAATGTTGGTTTCACTTCAAGTTGTTTAGTTGATTTTGCACGTTTTAATTTATTATTTATTTGGTTCCATAAGACCCTACACTTAACATCTAAGTGTTATAAAGAGAAGAAAGAGGATTGCCCTCATTCATCCCTACCTTAAGTCATTTTTTTTAAAGTATGTTATTATGACTTAGTTTCTTTTAGTGAATGGCTTATTACATATTTTAATCAGTCCTAGGTTTAGGTTCACCTTAAATAACCTTATTCAAACTGAAAAGCTTCTTAAGAATAATTGGGATGAATTTCTATCACATGACACATGTTCATTAATTTATTTCCATGACATGCAACATGCAAATGATTGGATCCTAAGTATACTTATACATATAATATGTCTTAACACACTTAGATGATGTATGTAATGAAGTATATTTAAATTTTATATTCCATTTAATTAGATTAATATGAATGCATGTCTTTTTTAATAGAAAAAGGAGACTTCCATTAGCTGCATGTACACTCAAATGTATTAAAGTTTTAAGCGGGTACGATGCCGTTGTTTCGCACTAGGGGAATGAGGTAAAGACCTCCTTAGGGATACTTAAATTCGTGCGTCCCCCGGATGTCCAGACTAATATACCCACTATTCTTATATACATATAAATGTGTACACAACTATAAGGATGAAGAGTCATGCAAAAGAAGAAATTAATTTGATTGAATTATGACTTTCTATTCATTAGTCACATTGCACATACATATGTGTAAGAGATATGAGTAGGTACGATACATTATTTCACACCAGGGGAATGAGGTAAAGACCTCCTTAGGGCTACTTAAAGTCGTGCATGCCCGGGATGTCAAGACTAATATACCGCTCTTCTTATATACATATGAATGTACAATTAATCATAAGAAAAAGAAGTCATGCAAAATGTTGTGTTCTTTTGATCATATGATTTACACATGTGATATGAAATTCTTTCTAAGCCTTAGCATGGACATACATAGGAATGGATTTGGACAAATGTTGTGTTCTTTTTCAAAAGAACTATACATATGTAAATCCTATGTAAGCCCATGAAAAGTAAAGAGAGATGACTTCATTCCACATATCTTAGATAATAAACATATGCAAACTCATAAATATATTATAATTGATTTATACACTTCTAAAAGTAATTTTTTTATTTAACAGTGATAATAGCCACGCCTATTTTTAATATAAGTCAACACATGCAATTTGGCATAAAAGAAATCATTTTGTTTAATTAATTTTTGAAAGATATGAATGCATGATCATATATGGAAAATAACATTTAATATGATTGGAAAGAAATAAAAGCACATAAGCACATGATTTCATTCAATCCAATTAAATTCTAAGGGCAGCCATATTAAATAAGATCATTTAAGACAAATTAAAGTTTCTTAATGTCATTCTGATTTCATGTTTGATTTGATTCAAGAAATATAAGAAGAGATTTTCTAATCCTATTCCATGCCCCATGTTTGTGATTTAATTTGGTTTAATAAGGAATAATTAAGTGAATTTTATGAATTAATTAAGTTGGATCCTTAATTAAATCAATTAATTACCCTTACCTATGCTTCTTTTATTTGATTAACCACTTAATTATAAGCGATAAATGACATGAACATGTGAGAAAATAAGATTGCAATGCTCCTAAAGAACCTAATGCAATTGACTCATAATTAAGGATTAATTAAGTTAAAGAAAATAATTAAGTACTTTTATGATTCCCCCATACTTATGGGTTAATCACAATTTCCTTAAAGGATCTTTATATTGTTAAACACATAAAGAGGAACCCTTAATTTGATTGCTTGTACTTAAGGTTTGATTTGATTTGATTTATTTGAATGATTTAGTTGAATTAATTTGATTTGATTAGTATTTATTACATTTGTTTTGTATTTGTTTACTTTCATGTAATTTGATTAATTAATTTTTTAATTAGATGTTTTGATTCAATTAAATCATGATAATTCAATATCCTTTTAAATTAATATCTATTTTTTTATTATAGTTATGTGATTTAATTTTATGTTTATTTGATTTAATTATGGTTCGTTTATTTATAGTTTGATTGGATTAGATTAATTGAGATTTCATTTTTGTTTTAATTGAGTATGATTCTTTGTAATTAGAATTTTATTTTTAATCTCATCCATTTTCCATGTTTATTAAATTTTGGTTTGTATTTTGATTTCATACATTGGATTGTTAATTAGTTTATCTTATTTAAGTAGGTTGAATGAGATTTGATTTGATTACATATTAAATTGATGAAAGTCTTTCTTTATTTGATTTAATTTGATTTGATTAGTTTTATTGATCTTTGGGTTTGCTTAGGTTCAATGTAATTATTAGTTTAATTAGGAAGTGTGTTTAGGTTTATTATTAAATTAAATAAGGATTTGTTTAATTTTTAATTAGGTTTTATATTTATTTAGATTGATGATGTAATTAATGACTTAATGATTTAGATTTAATTTAGGATTCGATTAGCATTTAATTGCAATTTAATTATGTTCAAATTTATGTTTAATTAAGACTAAGTTTAGTATAATTAATTTGATTAACTTAATTAGCTTATTTAAGAGGTGTGGTCAATTATTAAATTAAATAAATATTTTTTAATTTTTAATTTGATTTCTTATTTATTTAGGTTAATTATGTAATTAATGACTTAATGATTTAAGTTTAAATTAAGATTTAATTGGCATTTAATTGCATTTAATATTTAGTTAACCATAAGTTTAATATGATTAATTTGATTAACTTAATTAGTTTATTTAAGAGGTGATTAAATTAATAAGTAGATTAATTAAGTGTTTGATTTGAATTAATTTTAATGTGATCAATAAATTTAATTTGGTTTACTAAGATGATGAATTATTCATTAAGTTTGCATTAATTAAATGTTTAATTAATTAAGTTTGATTAAGGGTAATTAAATTTTTAAATCATTAGATTAATTGAAGGTTTGTTTAATTATAGATTAATGACTTAATACCCATATGACTTATTTGATTTGATAGTTTTACTAAGAATTTACCAAATTTTGATTAAGTGATTATTAATTTCATTACAATTTCATATGTATTGATTTGAAGTTGTTAGAGTTTATGTATTAATGGCTACTAATCATCTTATTCCAAATGGATTTTAAATGATTTCATATCTTACTAAGTTTATGTATTAATGGCTAATTAATCATCTTATTCCAAATGGATTGATTTTAAATGTGATTTACTCATATCTTAATTAAGTTTGCTTTAGCTTTATTGGGTTTAATTTGATTAATATCAAATGATTATGTTGAATTGGTTTATTAATCAATTTTATTTTTAGTTTATTTAATGATTGATTAATATTAAATTTTTTTTAATTTGTTAAGTAGTTTCATATGATTAAGATTCAATGCTTGGTATATGTTTGACAAGATTAGTTTGGTTTTATAACAAAGTTTCATTGATTTATTCAATTATGAGTTTGATTTAAAGATCTCATCATTTAACTAAATTTCATTAACTCAATTAGGTATAATTATGTTTAAATTTAATTTCATTTGAGGGATACATGATACTTTTCTGATTTAAGGTTTGATTACAAATCATTTGGGTATTACATCACTTTTATTTTGATTTGGTGTTTAAATTATTTTTAGAATATATTTTAATTAATTCCTTAATTGATTAAACTTTAATCTTAAGTGTTTGTTTGGGGCTCATTAGGATTCAGAAAATCACATTATTTTCTTAAGAGTTCTAGATGTCAACTGAAGTGATTTAAGTTATTTTGAAGATTTTTCTATAATTTTATGGATTTTTATTTGATTTGTTCTATTAAAATGAACAATCTGAACTTCAAAATTTAATTTCTCCCAATCCGAAAGTCCTTTTAACTTGAGATTTTTACGGTATGTGTGTTTAACTCTTATTTCAATCTCTGAAAATTTCAATTCAATCAGACTTGTATTTTTAGAGTAATTAATAAAATTTGATTTTCACTAAAACTTAAATTAAGCTAAAACCGTTCGTTAGAGTTTGGAGATTTTTGGTTCGTTGGACTCCTCCCGGACTAACAGATCCAATGAGCCCTTTATTTATAATTTTTCACTAAGTATTTATTTTTTATGAATTTTCAAAATTTATGACACTTAAATAATTTTTAAAATAAAAAATATGTGATTTTCCTAGTTGCGGTCGGCAGGCAATGCGATGTCTCGCAACGTGCGATTAGGCGTCGCTATCGCCGCGCGATCTTGGCCCACATGGTGCCGCATCGGAGAATGGCGAAAGCTAGCGGCGTCGGATCATGAAATGCGGTCGGTGCGAACCATCGATTGTAGATCGAGCGGTCATTCAATCCACTCGAGGTGGAAGCCACAATGTGCGTGATACGGGCCGTCGATCATGGATCGTATGGTCTGAATCTGATTCACAGTCCAAATGGCCGAGATCACATGGATCATGGTGTGAGACGGGATATGGATCACCCGATCTACGCGATCTGAGCCTTCCGATCTCCATAAATGGGAGATCGAATGGTCTTTACTTCCGCGGATTGATGAATAGTAAAATGCCCGTTAAATCAAAATAAAATCTCATCCAAATAGGCTCATTTTCATGGCAATTTTTATCGAAAAATCTCCCAATTCGTATTAAGACTAAGTATAATGAAAAATGCAGGGCTTTTCTAAGGAAATTCCTAAAAATAGTGACACAAATAGAAGTTCCTAAGGATGGCTAAAGTTTGGCAAAATTACCTCACCGGGGATGCTTTCTAGCGGTAGTGAATATCCAAGCAAGCTCCTAGGTGCAAGAGGAAGTTTTGGAATGAGTATAGCCTTTGCCTTTACTTTGAAATGATGTATCTTTTGGTGCTTGCCATTTCCTCTTTGAAATCAACCCGATTTTAATATTTTTAGCTCAAGAGAAGAGGGGAAGTGGTGGCTGGTTACTTTGGGAACTCTAAGAGATGAAAATGAGAGGAATAGAATGACCCTTTCTACTTCTAACTCCCTTAGTTTTAATGTGGTCAAAAATCCACCTTTTCTTTGAAATTTTAGCTCCAAAGTGTTGTCATTTGGCTTGGGGTGGTTGGGATAGATGATGGCTTGATTGAAGACTTTGGATTTAGCTATCAAAGTCTTCATTTGCTGCCATATGATCAGCACCATTGAATGCAAATGTTGGGGAGGAGTTGAATGCATGTGATGGGGAGAATTAAATGAGGTTGGGTGAAATCCTATGTGCGAGAGGATTCATGAGGGATTTAATTGGGTTGGGTTAATTTTGGGCTAATCCCAAATGGGTTTGAGTCAGGTTTGATTATCCCCCAATGGGTTAAGGCTTTGTTTCAAGGGATTTGGCTCAATTTGGATCATATGGGTCACATTGGGTCATATCAGGTTACGTTGACCAATTGGTCAAATTGGGTCAAACCAAGGCTTAGGTTAGGTTCAAATGATAATTTGAAGAATTTTTGTATGATCAATTTGATTTAATTGGCTTATAATTGATTTTGGCTCATTTGGAATCAAATGGGTCAAATGGGTCAAGTTGATAAATTTGACCAAAATTGGCTAAATTGGCTTGGGTTATGGGCTGATTCATGTTCAATTGGCTAATTGAAGATGAATGTGATCTTTGGTTCAAATCAATTTATATTTAATTTGGATTTAGGCCAAATTGATCCTTTAGGACAAATTGGGCTAGGTTGGGTCATGTTGACCAATTGGTCAAATTATGCTCAATTATGGCTTTGGTTAAGTTCAATAATCAATTTGGAATGAAATTGAGCCATTGGTTACAATCAATTTGGGTCAGATCATGATTTGACCCAATTTGATCCTTTAGGCCCATTTAGGTCAACTTGGATCAAATGGCCAATTGGGCTTGGTTTGGCTCAATTAGTTGTCAAGTCATATTTAAATATTAATTTTGGATTGATTCCAATCATTTCAATCAATTTGATGTAGGATGAGTTTTGACTAATTTTAGTTTATTTGGGCTAAGGTTTGACTTGATCAAATGACTAAGTTGATTTTGTTTGTACCAAATTCATTGTAATTGATCAGCCTAGGGAGATCAATAATCATCGTGGAAGGTTTTGGTGAGATTGGTTCAATCTAATTTTGGTTGGATTAGAAGTTGGCTCAAATGGATCCTTTAGGTTACTTTGGGTCAATTAGATTGGTTTTGGTTTGATTTGAGTTTAGTTGAACTTATATATGAGCCTGAATTGAAATATAAATTCAACAATAATTAATTTGGAGTTTAAGTGATTTTGGTTCATTTGAAAATTTTCAAGTCAAAAGGACTAGGTTGGGTTTGACTTGGGTTGGCTTATATTTGATTTGATGACTGTAGGTTTCATTTATATTTCGGTAGATAATTGAATGAATGATTTATTCAAGAGAAAATCTATTATTTTTGATTTGATTTGGATAGAATTTGGCTAAGTCCAAAGAATTGGCTTAAAGGGTATAACTTGGATTTTGGTTTAATGTTAGATTTGGTATTGGGGTTTGAATTTGATTTTGGGTTTCAATCATTTGGAGTCAAATTTGGGATATGGATTTGGAATTTGGAATTTGGATTTGAATTTGAGGGTTAGTTTGAGATTTGAATCTAGGTTTGATTTGAGAAAGTGTATCTAGATTGGGTTTAGGCTATAGGATAGGTAATTTTTTTAAGCCCTAAAACATAGCCTAATCTTATGATTAACCCTTCTAAGTCTCTAAGCTTAGATTAAATATTCATCTAATCACTAGATGTGTCTTATAACTAAGGAGTTCTTAGTGTCTAGAAGAGTCTTAAGTTTAAGAAGAGGAGGTTAAGAGCTCACTCCAAAAGTGAGGTCAATAGTTCTACACCAGGGGCGTAAGGTACAAGACCTACTTAGGGCTGCTTAAAGCCTCACAGCCCCGGGATGTTCAAACCAATATACCACTATTCTTATATACATATGAATGTACAAAAAGAACCACAAGAATGAGAAGTCATGCAAGAAGTCATTTTTTTTGTTTGATTATATGGTTTACATATCAAATAATGTTTAACATGATTGGAAAGAAATAAAGGAACATAAGCACATGATCTCATTCATTCCAATTAATTTCTAAAGACAGTCATACAAAATAAGGCTATTTAAAATGAAACAAAGTTATTTAATGACATTTTCAATTTTGAGTTTGATTTGATTTAGAAAATATGAAAGATGTTTGATAATCCTAATCCCATTCCCCATGTGTGAGTTAATTTATGTTTTAATTAAGTTAAGGTATGAATTAAGTGGATTAATTAACCCTTACCAACATCACTTTAAGTTAATTAACTAATTAATAATGAGTCAATATGATATGCAATTATATGAAAAGTAAATTTGCAATGCTCCTAAGAAATGAAAGGGGCCTAATACAATTGTATCATGATTAATAGTTAATTAGGCTTAAGGATCTCACTTAACTACTTTTATGGTTTTGTCACACATGTGAATTAACCATAATTTCATCATCTCTCACTTTGGGTTATTGAACACCCAAAGAGCTACCCAAGATTAATTATAGGTTTTTTAAGTACGAAGTGTTTTAAATTGAGTTAATTAAACTCATTAATCCATTTAATTAAACATTAAGTATTTTTTTATTAACTTAAGGAAAGAGGTCAAGAAAGAGGCCTTAATCTCAATCCCTAAATCTCAAATTTGATCACTTAGGCTATGATTTTATCTTGGGGATTAATTAATTAATTAAGCAATTAATTACCTCACTAATCATTAACTAATCAAATCCCAAAAGTGAAGAAAACTTAGGAAATGAATTAGGAAAAATATCTGAATCACATTCACTAAGCTTCGTTACTCTTCAATAGAGGTAATTAGGCTTAAATAATTAACTAAATCACTGTTCAATTCACTAATTATCACTAATTAAATTAAAAAAGTAATTAAGACTTAATCAATTAATTTCCTTAATTAAGCAACCAATAAAATCTCAAAAAAATAGGGGAGGTAGAGGTCATCCCCCTAAACATCCACATAAAGTTTGAGATTAATTGGATAATTAATTAAAGAGTAATTAAGCTAATTAAATTTTAATATAAACCTTAATTAAGCCAAAATCACTGTTCTAAATTAATTAATAATAATTTTCCTAGATTCTACTCTAAAATACCTTTAAAATAAGCCTAAGTTTGTATTTTTTTTTTTTAGATTTTTTTAGGATTAGTTATGAATTTAGGAGGTTTTGGCATTAAAAATAACTTAATTAAGCTTAATTAAAGCCTTAATCCCATCAGGCCACATGACGGCTGATGTGGCGCACTTTCCATATGGCATGACGGGATTGGTAATTTAAGTTGTCACATCCATGGTTGACTCGGATGGCAACGGACGCGCAAACTCCTTGGACCATCCGATTTAAGATTGGATGGCCATGATTTGATCCACAATTTAGAGGAAAATTAGAGGATCTAATGTGTGATCAGATCAAGACCGTCCATCCTGATTACGCGGAATGGATTGTCCGTGATTTGTCTCCTCCCGAGTGACGAGAGATGAATATCGTCCATCGATCATTGCTCGATCTGAGCTCACCTGAGCTCAGACGGAGATAAAATTTATCCCACACCTTCAGGGAAGCATAACAAGCACATCTAACGGTGGAAATCACATGAGACACAAACTTCCTTCATAAAGGACCAACCTATTTTGAGCTAATGATCAATTTTAATTCCATACCTCATCGGAGCTTGTCAGCTTCAATGATTGAGGAAGCTTCGTTTAGTAGAAACGAAACCCTGTTGAGCCGCATGAGCTTTAATTTGGTGTAGTTTGCTCAAAATACCAACCCACGGTATGTAAGCAATCAGTCTTGATCGAACTCAATCCTGTAACCGTCGAGAAGCTTGGGAAACTATTCATTTTATCTTAGCTAGGTCCAAGGATGGTGTGTGCAAAAATAATTGCACTTTGGTTGCGAAATGAGTAAATGGGAATCACTGGTATGCTCATTTCAGTTTCACGTAAAACTAAGAGTGAGGATTTTAGGGAGCTCAAGAAATGCAAGAGGAGGCTCTGAGATCTCTTTCCTTGGATACTAGGGTTGAATCGAGTGTGAGTGTGTGAGTTTGAGTGAGAATGAAAGGGGTATACCCCCTCCTTCCTTGGCTTGGACGGTGGTGATGGTTTCGGCTTAATGGATCAATGGATGAGATGGGGAGCTTGATTTGGGCAGGGAATCACTCCACTTGGCCTCACACGAGTGGAGGAAGGGTAGGAGATGGCTGTCATGGGAGTAGTGGTGTCCTTGGTGGTTTGAAATGCTCTAATGAGAATGGGGAAGTGATTTCACCTCCCCATGAGTCATGGCTGACCCAACCAACTTTGGGTCAGGTCAACCACAAAGAGGAGGAAATGACTAAATATGCATGTGTCTTATCTCATGGGAAGCCCTAGACCCAAGGACAAAGCAATCATTTGGCTATGAGTTTAATTTGGGCAGATTTGGGATGGGTCAAAAGTGGGTTAGCCCAAATTTCAAGTGGTTTGGAGTTTATTTGGTTTGATTTGGCTTCATTTGACTTATTTAGGTCAAATTGGGTTAGGTTGGGTAACCAATTGGATAAATTGGATCAAACCAAGGGTTTGGTCAAGTTCACATGAGCAATTGGAGTGTATTAGTGTCATTGGTTTGATTCAATTTGCTTTGGATTTGATTATGGCTCATTTGGGTTCATATAGGTCAAATGGGTCAAGTTAACCAATTTGACCAATTTCACCAAATTAGGTTGGGTTAGGTATCGAGACAAGTTCAATTGGCTAATTGAAAATGATTGTAGGCTCTATTTTGGTTTAATTTAGAATTGGTTTGGATTTTGGCTAATTTGACCCTTAAGGTCAATTTGGGCTAGTTAGGCTAAGTTGACCAATTGGACAAATTGGGCTTAATAATGGCTTTGGTCAAGTTCAATAATCAATTTGGAATGAACTTGAACCATTGGTTGCATCCAATTTGGGTTGGATTGTGATTTGACCTATTTTGGCTTTTTAGGCCAATTTGGGTGAACTTAGGTCAAATGGTCAATTGGACTTGGTTTGGCTTGATCGAGGGTTTGGTCATGTTCAATAATTTATTATGAATTGGTTTGAATTAAAGGTTTTAGTCAATTTGGCATATGGTGGGTTTTGGCTATTTTGGGTTTCATTTGGGCTAAATGTTGACTTGGTCAATAGGCTAGGTTGACTTGGTTTGACCCAATTCAAGATAATTGATTAACCTAGGATGATTGTTGATCATGACATAGGGTTTGGATGGGCTTAGTTCCATCCAATTTGGGTTGAATTAAAACTTGGCTCAAAAAGGTCCTTTAGATCACTTTAGGTCAAGTGGACCTAAATGGGTTAATTGGCTTGATCATGACTTGATTCAAGTTTAGTTATATTGATAAATGGGTTTGAGATGAAAAAATAAATTCAATTGCATATAATTTGGATCCATATGGGTCTTAGTTCATATGATAATTTCAACTTAAAAGGGCTAACTTGAATTTGATTTGGGTTAGCTTGGATTTGGCTTGACAATTGTAGGTTATGTTTATATTTGGGACAATGATTGAAGGAATGATTGAATAATGAATAAATACATTGGTTTTAATTTGGTTTGGATAGGATTTGACCAAGTTCAAGGAATTAGCTTAAAAGGATAAAATTGGAAATTTGGTTTGGATATGATTGAATAATGAATAAATACACTTGAGTTTGGAGTGATTTGGAAGCAAATTTGACTAAACCTAAGGATGTAGGTCAAAAGGGCTTAAGTGGGGAATTGATTTAGTTTGATTTATTTTTTGTCATTGGAGGGTAGGTTTCATTTATATTTGTGAATGTAAATGAAGGAACACTTAATTTACAAAGAAATCAATTGAGTTTGGGATAATTTGGATTGATATTTTACTAAGCTTATGAGAATGGTTCATAAGACTTAGGAAGAAAATTTGGTCTTGGATTTAATTTAAGATTGATCTGTTCAGTTTAGAATTGATTCATGATTTGATATTTGATTTGAGATTAAATTGATATTTGAGAAAATCAATTGAATTGGGGTTGATTTGAATTTGGTTAAGGCTAAGTACATAGGATAAAATCAAAGGGCTTAGGAAAGGATTTATAATTTAAATTAAATCATTGGATTTGAGATCAGATTTATGATTTTGGATTTGAATTAATATTTGAATTTGAGGTTTGGTTTGAGATGGAAAGCATGGGGTGGATTCAAGGCTATAGGGTAGGCAAGTCTTGCTAAATCCCTAAATCATAACCTATTCCTATGACTAACTATTCTAAGTCTCTAGGCTTAGGTTAAGTGTTCACCTAATCACTAGAAGTGACTTTAGACTAAGAAGTTCTTAGTGTCTATAAGAGTCCTAAACCTATGATTAGGAACTTGAGAACTCACTCCAAAAGCAAGGTCAACAAAAGGACCCCCAATAGGTGTGGTGTAACTGACAAGGCACACCGCACGTATTGGTGTTGACCGAGATGATCAACAATGTCCAAGAGATTGCAAGAGAAAATAGAAATGATATACCCCTAAACTCGAGATGTAGAAAGAATCAAGATCTTAGTGCAATGCAACTCAACTCATGATAAGATCATAAGATAGGAAGGAAGAATCTACTGAGGGATCGAGTTTGTGAATCTTCCACTAGGGAAGCAGGTTCAGATTATCTATGGAGAGGTTAATAATTTGGGTTTGATAATGATTCAAGAAGAAAAGATCTATTAGAGGTGAGTGCATGAACCTTCCGCTAGGGAAGCTAGTTCAGATCATCCACAATGGATAGGGATTTGATTTGATTTGCATCTCGCTAAGGAGAAATTTGATTTGATTATGATTTGAGGCTCCACTATGGAGAAATTTGATTTGAGTCAATTGGTGGGTATCCATTAGGGATGAGAATTTTATTTGTTTATGATTTGGGGCTCCACTGGGGAGAGGATATGATCTGGTTTTGAGGACTCATCTACTAGAGATATGAGCTTAGATCCACTAGGGATAAGGTGGATGTACCTTCCATTAGGGATAAGAGTGGATGGATTTAATTTAGACTCCACTGGAGGGAGGATGGTGATTTGATGAGATGAACCCTGTCAGTGTGCGATGGATCTACTAAGAAGGGGCTAATATCAGCCTAGACCTATCTCAAATTTACAAATCCAAACGGATAATCTACCAGCCATCAGGTAGGACTATACAACCTAAGGGGTGTCTTTCGGTGTGCAATGGTCAAGTCAGGAAGAAAGCATGTAGACTTACAACTTCCCAAGAAAGGAACCACTCAGGTGATCGATTGATAACATAACAAATTGAACCCTACCTAAGCTGACTATTTTAGTGAATGTCGTTGTTGACTCATATCGACTCAAGAATAGTCAAAATCATTTTAATTTGGGATGGACCCTGTCAGTGGGTGATGGATCTACTAAGAAGGAGCTAATATCAGCCTATACCTATCTTAGATTTACAAATCCAAAGGGACAGTATACTAGCCATGAGGTATAGCTAACCAACCTAAGGGGTGCCTTTCGGTGTGCAATGGTCAAGTTAGGAAGAAAGCATGTAGACTTACAACTTTCTGGACATGTGACCACTTGGGTGATCGGTTGATAGCACAATAAATCGAACCTCACCTAAGGTTGCCTGTCAGTATGCGACGGTCATGCTGGAAAGAATGCTTGATAGACTTATATCTTTCAAAGCAAGCATGACCGTCGGGCTGACTCATTGGTGGCATAATAAGTCGAACCCGACCTAAGGGTGAATATTAAGAGAGTGCTGACCCGGGGACTTATCTTAACTCGAAAGTAGTCACGCGATTCCTATAGGAGTTTTGCTAATATATATATATATATATATATATATATATATGTTTATTTATTATATGTATGGTCCCTATTGGTGTGCGAGGGACCACACTGAGAAGGAGCTTATATCAGCCTAGTCCTATCTCAGACTTATTGGACCAACAAAAAATTTGCATATCTGCGAGACAAATTCTCCAACCACAGGAGTGGCTACTAGGAAAGGGGGACTGTCCAATCCAAGAGTAACTAGGGTAGTGTCTAGAAGGGATCATTAAGGATGTGATCCAAATAGAGTGCCTATAGTGGAGGTGCCGCTAGGGGCTTTATCCAGAACCCTATAAAAGAAAGCTTGTAGGTAATCGGGGGCTAACTCAAGGAGAAAGCATACCAGTCTTACATTTGCAAAGAGTGATGTATCAACCAGGTGGGTCATTGTCAGCATAGAGAACACCAACTAACCTAAGGTGCATGTTGGTGTGCAATAATCAGTATAGGAAGAAGGTGTGTAAACTTAAATCTCTCTAAAGTGGATATGATTTTCAGGATAGTTTGTCTTTGGCTCGACAGGGGCTACCCGTCCTAAGGTAGGCCATTGGTGTGCAACTGCTATATTTAAGAAGAAAGCATTGGAGACTTTCATCTTCCAAAGTAAGGACCAACTATTGGGGCGACCCATTGACGTCGCAATAAATTAACCGGACCTAAGGATGACTACCAAGTAGGGAGTCATAAAGAAGGACTGAATCTTGACTTAAAGTAGTCAGAAGGAAAGGAGCCACTGAGGGACTTACCCTACTACTTTACTCAACCAAGTTAGTTAATGATGGCTAGTTTAAGAAGAAGGTATGACAAACTTACATCCTCTTAAATAAAGCCAACATGAGGGTAGCTTACTGACTGGACAATAAGGTCTACCATGCTAACAAGGTGCTCGTCGGTGTGCAGCAACCAAATTAAGAAAGAAAGCATAGAAAACTTACATCTTCCTGAATGAGGGACCACTGGGGTGACACACTAGCAAGGTAGCATGTCAGCCCGACCTAGAGCAGCTAATGAGTGAGTAATATAGGGGGCTTGCTCTCACATCAAAATAGCTTGAGACAAAATATATGTGTTTGTGTATTTGTTATATATACTCAACCAAGTTAGTTCACGATGATTAGTTTAGGAAGAAAGCGTAGTAGACTTACATCCTCTTAAATGAAGCCTACATGAGGATAACTTACCGATCGCGTAGTAAGGCCTACCATGCTAACAAGGTGCTCCTAGATGTGCAACGGTAAAATCAGAAAAGAAAGCATGACAGACTTACATCTTTCTAAACAAGGGACCACTGGGGTGATACACTAGCAAAGTAGCATATCAGCCCAACCTAGAGCAGCTAATGAGTGAGTGCCACAGGGGGATTGCTCTCACATCAAAGTAGCCTAGGATCGAAAATATGCATGTGTGTATATGTTGTGAAAGAAGGAATATGATGCCGCTTGGATTCTCTTACACCTATCCTAAACACATCATGGTGGATTTGCAAGCAAATATATTTCTAATCAAATATGAAGTGATGTAATTTTGAAATGAAGAGAATTTTTTATTGATAATTATTTTCAAACAAGATTTATGGATAATATTTCTTTAAGTGAGCGTTGATTGGAAGCATAGGGCACTCTCCCTTACAATTTATAAGCCAATAAGATCCTCCTTGGTAGGAATTCTCTATGGAAAAAGGGTCTTCCCAAGTGGGTTCAAAATTGCCTCTCATCTTTCAATGGGCAACAGTTGGTGTCCTTAAAACTAAAATAAGCTCTCCTACTTGAAAAGCTCTAGGACAAACCAACTTATTATGAGCTTGAATTATTTTGGCTTTGTATAACTCGAGGTTCTAGCATACCCGTAGGCATCTCTCCTCCAAACCTTTGAGCTCTTATAACCATAACTTGACATTCTGCTCCATTGAGATCTTACTACCCACAACTATCCTTAATGATGGGAGTTGGACGCCTAAAGGTAGAACTGTTTCAGATCCATACACTATGGAGAAAGGGGTAGATTGAGTGGGAGTTCTGTATGTGGTGTTGTAAGCCCACAAGGCCTCAACTAACTACTCATGCCACTGTCATTTATTGTCATCAAGTGTTTTCTTTAATATCTGCATGAGAGTTTTGTTGAAGGCTTCTGCTAAGCCATTTTCTCTCGGGTAATAGTTGGTAGAATATCTCCAATTTATGTTGTGTCTCTGGGAAAAGCTATTAATTTTAATTCTTTGGAATGCAGTACCATTATCAGATATAATTCATTGAGGCACCCCGAACCTATATATGATATGGTTCTTGAAAAATTGGAGCACATGCTGAGCTGTGACCTCTTTGAGTGGGATTGCTTCCGCCCACTTGGAAAAGTAGTTGGTGGCAGCTAGAATGAGCTGATGAACCTTGGAAGAAGAAGGATCAATCAGACCCACTATGTCAGTACCCCCAACACTCAAATGGCCAGGAGGCCAATGTAGGATGTAGAATGTTGGGTGGTTGGTGTAGGATAATATTGTGTACCTGACATTGGTGGCATCTCCTAGCTACGTCCATTCAGTTTTTAATCATTGTAGGCCAGTAGTATCCTAGTCTCTTGATCTTGGCTTTTATCTTCAGACTGGATTGGTGCGCTCCACATAATCTTGAGTATACTTCAATCACAATCTTATGGGCTTCATGTTTTTCCAAACAACGTAACCACATATGATCGAAAGACCGCCAGCACAAGGTGTTATCCATGAGAGTGTATGAAAGAGCTCTCTACCTCACCTGGTGTGCTACTGACTTCTCTTGAGGTAGTTTATCTATATTTAAGTAATCCATGAATGGTTTCCTCCAATCTGACTCATCATTCTTTTTGGCAATGGCAACCTCCCCTTCAATAAAAAGTCTCTCGATGAGTTCAACATCAATAAAGGACAAGACTTGTTTATTTTAGAACCTTATTAGTATAGACTCATCTTTCGAACATGCCAGCTCCTTAGTAAGCTTGGCTAATGCATCAACTACTATATTTTCACCTCGAAGAATCTTATAAATGATAACCTCTGGGATCACAGCTAACAACTCCATGGTATACTTATGGTGATGGTGGAGCTTAGGCTTTAGAACCTTGTAAGACCCAGCAATTTGGTTAATAATTAACTGAGAATCCCTGAAGATGTCGATACTCTAGATGCATAATGTAACGACTAACTCCAGACTGACAATCAGAGCCTCATATTCAGCTTCATTATTAGTGCATGGATTGGACAGATGATATGATAATCTCATCACATTGTGGTCCTGAGTTGGGAGAACTATTCCTACCACTGCCTTTCTTGGGATAGTAGATTGTGGTTCTTCTCCTCTTTGAGAGGAAGCCGCACCATCAAAGTACATCTCCCAACATCGAATGCTAGTGTCCCCTAAGTTTATTATTTGTTCATTGGAGAGGTCATCATAAAGTGGAGAATCAACAGGAAGTGGGTGTGCTGCTAAGAAATATGTTAGTGCATGTCTTTCCACCGCACGGATGGTGTTGACCTCATTTTTAGAATGAGCTCTCAACCCCTCCATCTTAGACATAGGACTCCTCTTAGACTTTAAGAGTTCCTTAGTCTTAAGACACATATAGTGATTAGGTGGACACTCAACCTAGCCCTAGAAGACTTAGAAGAGTTAGTCATAGGAACAGGTCATGCCTTAGTGGTGTTAGGAAATTTCCTACCCTTGTCTTAGATCATTCCTCACTTTCCTTCCTTCAAGTCAAACCCCAAATCAATTCTATTTAATTCCCTCCAAATCCAAATCAACTCCATATGATTGAAATCCATAATTAAAATCTATGACTAAAATCCATCAAAATTCCTAAGTCTGAATTTTGCCTAAGTTTGAATTTTTCCTAAGTCCCTAAGCCTCCCTTAAGGACTTAACCAAAATTATGATCTAAACCTATTCAAATATTTGAGATTTTCTAATGATCAATTTATATTCTCATATATAAATGAAATATAAATTCAAACCCATCAAATCAAATTCAAAATTCAAAATCAATTCATGAAAATTTTCTTAAACCCTTGAAATTCCCTTTAATGGATTTAACCTAAATCTTTATCAAACCTATTCAAACCCTAAGGATTTTCTCAAAAATTACTTATATTCTCATTAATATTCTCATATATAAATGAAATATAAATATAAATAAATCAAATCAAATCTAAATATTAAATTCCAATTTAAAATTCCCTTAAATCCTTTAAATTCTCTTTTAATGGATTTAACCTAAATCTTGATTAAACCTATTCAAACCCTTGGGATTTTCTCAAAACTTATTTATATTCTCATATATAAATGAAATATAAATATAAATCAATCAAATCAAATCCAAAAATTAAATTCCAATTTAAAATTCTCTTAAATCCTTTAAATTACCTTTAATGGATTTAATCAAAACCTTGATCAATCAATTGAAAGTCATGGGATTTTCTCATAATTCATTTATATTATCATTTATATTCACATATATAAATGAAATATAAGTATAAATCAATCAAACCAAATTCAAAAATTCAAACTCTAAACTCCAAATTTTTCCTAAGTCCTTTAAAATCCTTCTTAATGGACTTAGCCCAAATCATGATTAAACCACTTCAAGATTTTGAAATTTTCTCATGATCAATTTATATTCTCATTTATATTCACATATATAAATGAAATATAAATTCAAACAATCAAAATCAATTCCAAAAATCAAACTCAAATCAATTCAAAATCCAATCTAAGCCTTTCAAGTCAAAATCTTGAACCTAGCCAAATTAATTTCAAATCAAGCCAAACTTTTGATTTTCTCTCATGTTTCAATCAATCCTACAATCATGAGCTCATATATAAATCCAAACTCCAATCACTCAAGCAAAACTTAAGTCAAAAATTAAACCCAAAACTCTTTCATATTCTTTCTTTGAATATGAAATTTTCAAATGGATCAAAACCCATTTAACTTCAAACCACTAGTAAATGGATTTATATTTCAATCATAAGTCCATATACAAGATCAATCAACTTGAAATCAAACTTTCACCAAGCCACTTGACCCAAAGTGACCTAAAGTACCCTTATGAGCCAAATTTTTATCCTGACCAAATTGGATTGAACCAAACTCATATATCCCTCTCATCATGATCAACAATTATCATGGGATGATCAATCAATCAAATTGGTTCAAACCAAGTCAAACCTAAGAGTTGACCAAATCAACACTTAACCCAAAATGAAACCTAACATAGCCAAATTCCATCATAGGACAAATTGATTGAAACCATTGATATAAGTTGACTAATGACCTATGTTTGAACTTGACCAAGCCAATATTTGAGCCTAACCTAGCCCAATTGGCCACTTGACCCAAGTTGACCCAACTTAACCTAAAAAGTCAAAATGTGCCAAAACTTGATCTAAGCCAAATTGATTGGAACCAATTGGTCAAGTCCATTCCAAATCACTTGTGGAACTTGACAAAAGCCTCAATGGGCCTACTAGACCTAATCTAGCCCAATTGACCTTAGACCCAACATGACCTAAAGGGGTCATGTTGAGCCAAAATTGAACTTAACCCAAATTGATTAGAAACAAAGATGCAAATCCACTCCGTATGACTAACCAAACATAAACCTACCATTGACTACCCCAAATTGGTCAAATGTGTCAAATAGGTCATTTGACCTGACCTAATGAGCCCAATTCAAAACGCCACCAAAACATTTCAAATGAACTATTGGTTTGACCCAATTTTGATCAAGTTGACCCATTTTAACCTAAATGGGTCAACATGAGCCAAACCCTATCAAATGAATTCCAAATCTCATGAATCTTGGCCAAACCTAATTTCTCCACATACCCAACATATACAAAGTGAAAAATAGCAAAATGACCATCCTACCCCTAGGCCATAGAACAAATTTTGGCTTAACCCATGAGTAATTTGGTCATACCCTCTTCACATTCACTTGAGGCTTTCCTAAAAGCTCAAGGGGGCCTAGGGGAGTGGTACACCCAACCCAATGGGTTTGGGTTAGCCCATTTGGTCCCTAGACCAAACTCGACCATATGGTCAAAAATTTCCCTCTCAAGCTCAAATTCAAGCACATGGGAGGTTGGTAATCCACTCCTTGGCTCAAATAGACCATGTGCACACTCCTAACTAATCAAACATCCCTCCCATTATGATCAATTGGATTAAAATGACACACAAGCATTCATAGTTTTTGAAATTCAAGTTTTAAAATAAAATTGTTTACTTTATGTCAAATTTGTCTATGTTGGCTAAAGTTGAAATATGAATGACTATTATCACTACTAAATCCAAATTATTGTCAAAACATATAAATTACATATCAAATATGAAAGTATACCACTTGTATTTTAATTATAAGCTTGCATGTGATAGATTATAAAGGTATGCTTAGCATAGGTTTCCTTTCTTTCTTATGTTGGTATAGTTTTGAATAGAAGTTGGTAAGGTGTAGGGTTCATTTGAAAAGAACTCAACACTTACTTAATTTCATACCTTATTCATCTCTATGCTATCACTTAAGAAGGGCCACTTATACTTACATACATAAATTGCATAAAATAAAATGAATTCATCAAACAATTTTTGCATTCTCCTTTTTTATTTCATTTCTTTTATACATATGTTTGTATTTAAGGAAAGTGGTATATTAGTTTGGACAACCCTGAGGTTGCCAGCCTTTAAGTATCTCTAAGTAGGTCTTGTACCTTACACCTCTGGTTAACAATGACCTTGTACTCATGTCTTTCTTACTTTCATATGTGTATGTGAAAATTTGGATAAGCAAAACCTTTTCTACTTAAGAAAAATCATGCATGTTCAATTTGTAAATTTTTTTAAATGGATTACTTAGCATGCATCATAAAGTGTGTTAAATACTCTCATTTGCATGTATAGATATGCTTAGGATCCATCCATATGCATGTTATATATGTTGAGAAAGAAATGAAGCAATATGTGTTATGTGAATTTTGATTCATTTTATTTAATCTTAAAATTCCTTTCTTTTTGAATAAGTTTGTTTAGAGTTTATCTAAACTTAGGATTAATCAAAAGATGTAATTAAAACATTCACTAAACAAAACTAAAATGTGAATCTACTTTAAAAATTACTAGGGGTGTAAACGAACCGAGCGTTCAACAAGCTACTCGTGACTCGGCTCGATTAGAGCTCGTTTATGTTCGTTCATTTAATTAATCAACGATTAACACTTTTATAAATACTCGATTGTTAAATGAACAAGCTTGAACAAGTTATTGTTCAATTCAGTTATATTCATGAACAGTATCATTTAAAGCTCGCAAATAAGCTCGTTAAGGAGCTCGATAATGGCTCGATTAAGGCTTGATTAAGGCTCGATTAAGGCTTATTCACAAACAATATTGTATAAGGCTCGATTAAGGCTCGATAATGGCTTAATTAAGGCTCGATTAAGGCTCAATTAAGGCTTGTTCACAAACAATACTGTATAAGGCTCGATTAAGGCTCAATAATGGCTCGATTAAGGCTCGATTAAGGCTCGATTAAGGCTTGTTCACAAACAATACTGTATAAGGCTCGATTAAGGCTCTATTAAGGCTCGTTAAGGAGCTTGCGAACATAATTTTTTTTAACGAGCTCAAGCTCGAACACCATCCTAAAAGCTCGAATCGAGCTCGAGCAAGCTCGAGCTCGATATTGGCAAACGAGCTTAAACTTGAATAGTATCCTGCTCGGTTTGATTCGGTTTGTTTGCAGCTCTAGAAATTACTTAGGTTAGGGAAGGAAAGAGAAGTTCTCTTCTCTTACCCTCTCTTTACAAATTAATAATTAATTGTAGGATTCACTTGAACCAAATCAAAGCATGAAATAAAATCAACCCAAAATAATTAAACAACTTAAATGAAACCCTCTTCTAAGTTGAACATGTTCTTCACACTTAAAAAATTTAAACCTAAAGCCATAGCTAAGCATACCACACAAACCTTCAAAGCACACACATTAGCCTAAGTCACCACTTCTAGCCTTAGGTTAGGTCGGTGCATGGTTTGATGTTTATTTTGTTTTATGGTCTATGTTTTAGACTAGATGTTAGGGTGTATGCTTGTAGAATGAATGTAGGACGTGCTAAGCTTAACTATTCTTTTTTGCAGGGGTATTGTGCTTAAGGGGTGCTATCATAAATAAAAATATAAATGCTTTTGCTTACAGGTGCTTTATACCCCTAAGCATAATCCATAGGCTAGGTGGACTTAGTAACCCATGTGTGGGGTGATAAGTCCAATATGCATGTGTGAGATTTGTGTGGTTTGTTTAAGCTAACCTTTATTTTGCAAGTGTTAGTTAGATTTCCACTTTTCCTTTTCATGTAAAATTTTTTTTGTATAATTAGGATTTTGGAATGATTATTATGGGGATCAAGATAAGCATTGGTCATAAGATCCTATCTTATGCACCATGTGAAGTCTTAGAGCATCTATCATCCAACCATCCAAAAGAAGGAACCAAAGAAGTAAAGAAGAAAAGAAGAAAAAAGAAGAAGAAAGAAGAATAAAGCTTGAAGGCCCCCATAACAATGAATTCCTTACTTAATTGTAATTTAATTCATTTGTAATCCAGGTTGTATAAGGGTAGAGCTTAGCTACCCATATTTGATATTTTTGGGTTTGTGCGGTGGTGCCCGACCACAAGGACCATTTATTTCTTTTTACGATTATCTTTATAAATTGATTGATGATTTGTTTAAATTTTGCATTAAGTGGCATGATTTTCCTAGTTTCTTTCTTGCCTTATGAATGGCCTGGATGTGGATTAGGCTCTTTAGGAAAAAATAAATATTTTACCCAACTTAATAACTTAAAAATTAAACAACTCATAACCTCACCTAAAGCTTAGGTTTAAAATTAAGATAAAAGAATTAGCAACCCCTTAGCTGGATGAGCATTTCTTATGTAATATCATGCACAACAGCATCTTATTTTACCCTTGATTGGAGGGCTTCCACCTTTGCTAGAGAAACTTGGCTTGACTTTTGAGAGCTATGGTGGAAACTCACCTCCTCCCTTTTCATTGATTTTGGCCAATAATCTTCTTTCTTATGCATTAGTCATATGAATCCTATGAGCCTAAGTCAAAATAATTGTCCAAAATGAAATTAAAATGAAATTTAAATTGCATTAGATTTAGGTCATTTGAAGCATGCCCCTTTACATGATCTAGTCTCTCTGGAGAGTGAGTTTAAGGACTTAGTCTCTTTCTAAATAAATAATCGCCTAGCTATCTTGCATAAGCATAAAGACTTGCCTACATGTATTTAAAATCGTAGGTGGAGTTAGTTGGCGGCCACCCCCAGACAGTTGTAAGTCAAAGCTATCAGGTGGTTTTTCCTCTCTTATGGAGGCAAACCAATTGCCCATTTTTGTCTTAGATTTAGGTTGTGCTTCTGGCCCTTACCGAAGCTCCCTAGATTTAGGTTCTGAGGTTGCTTCTCCCCTTTGTGGGCAGAAACATAATTCCTCACCTCTTAGGCATTTTTTTAATCATGCATTAAGGAATCTTAAGTCTTAAATTTCTAATAAAAAATGCAACTCAAACAAACTAAATCAATTTCAAAAATATAAAGCCCAACTATATAGTTTGAGATGCTCGTTAGGTTTCTTAGCATCATGGGCATCTCTTACTTATCTCCCATTTTGGCTTCGATAATAACTCCCTCTTTTGATCAATCCCATTTTGATCTTCAAACATAAACCAATCGATTGATAGTCTTTTCCTATTGAAATCTTCAAAGACAATGATCATTTACCTTCATCGAGAGTCTTCCTAAGGGATCTCGTCCCTTAAGATGTAATTAACTTTGGGGGCTTGCCCCTATAGGGAACTTAATGAACCCGATTTAAAATAAACCTTGCTTTACTTTTTCATGTAAAATTGGGGAAGAATCTCTAGTACATATGCACACCCATCGTCCTTAGGAGTCCTTATTGAGGTGATTAGGACCATTAAAGGGTAGTGACTTCTATCTTTCGAGATAGTACACTATACCTTGATGATGTACTTTATCACCTGAATAAGTACATCTGTAGATCTGCATGGCGTTCTAAAAAGACAAATTTTTATAAGGGTCTTATCTTCTTTCATTTCTCACCAATAGATTTGAAAGGTGGCTTTGAGACCCTTCAATAGGAATTTTTCTCCACATAGGAGTACAAATGTGATATCAAACGATGACAAAATTATGGACCAACACACCAACTGTTCAGATAACGTTGGTTGTATCATGAGATATTACAGTGGGTTGATCCTAGAGGTTAGATTGACCTTGTGAGAAAGCATGTAGTGTTGTAGCTTTTGGGACATAACGATTAAAGCTAGGCAGTGCTTCTCAATAGATGGGTAGTTTTCTTGGGATTAGATGATGATTGAGATAGTAGAGTGCATTTTCTTTCCCTTCATTGCTAGTTTGGGCTAACAAAGTACCAAGGGAGTCACCTAATGCAGTAGTATATAATATCAATGGCTTGCCCGTGATAGGGGCTGCTAGAACTGGCGGCATCCTCGGGTAGTGCTTGATGTCTTCAAAAGCATGTTAGCACTTATCATCCCACTTGAACTTGGTGTCCTTTTTGACAAGTGCTGAAATTGATTAGCATCTTTCTGATAAGTTGGAAATAAAGTATCTTAGATATGTCAACCGCCCTTGAAATGATTTGAGTTGAGTTAAACTTTTAGGGGGTGGCATTTTTAAGATAGCTTTGATATTCTCTGGATCGATTTCTATTCTACGGTGTCGGACAACATACTCAAGGAATTTCTCTGAAGCTAATCCGAATGCACACTTCAGGAGATTCATTTTAAGGTTAAATTACCTTAACCATTTAAAAATTACTCTCAAGTCAAAGAGATGATCTTCCTTTCTTTACTTTTGACTACAAGATCATGAACGTAACATTCGACCTGATAATGAATGAGTTCATTGAAGATCCGAGTCATGGCCCGTTGGTATGTAGCACTGACATTTTTAAGGCCAAAAGGCATGACCTTATAACAATAGATTTTAATTGGGGTTCAAATAATAGTATTTTTCTCATCCTTGAGGGTCATCTTAATTTAGTTGTAGCTAGATGACCTATCCATGAAAGAGAAGATTGCATCATATGAGGTATGTCCACCATCAATTCCGGGATTGGTAGTGGAAATTCATCTTTAAGAAATGCCTTATTTAGATCCCTAAAATTAATGCATATATGAATTTGGAAATTCTTTTTCTTAATTGGAATGACACTGGCCAACAAGGTAGGATATTTTTCTTTCATAATAAAACCAGCATCAATTAATTTTTTTACTTCAGAAATGACCTGCTATTCAATGTCTAATTGCATGCGTCTAGGAACTTGCTTGGTAGGGTTAACATTATGTTCTATTGCTAGTTTATGGACTACTATGTTAGAAGATAAACAGGGCATTTCTTCATAGAAGTCCTTAAACTCAGCTAATAGCCTAACTAAGTCATTAGTTTCTTCTTCATTCAATAAGGAGCTAATGTATGTCAGACGTGGATTGTCTTTAGTTCCTAAGTTGACTTATTTGAGCTCATTGATGGTTGAATTGATCACTTCTTTGTACTCTGGCAGTGCATCTTTTACTTCAAGATCATTTGGATCATCTGAAGTTTCTAAACATACCTCCTCATAAAGTTAGTATGATTTGAAAAGAACCTATCAGACTCCAAATGATTGGTGATGGCTAGGCAATGGTTATCATCGTTGATTGGACCCACTGTGTCGAATCCTAGTCCTTGTCTTGATTAAGAATGTCTGCTTTGGTTGTCTGATAACCTTTGAAAGTAATCTGATCTGTGTTTAGACCAAGTATGTGGGATTAATCCCCTCTTTGCTAAGTTAAGAACACAAGGTGAGTACCAATCAAAAGGCAATTATATTAGATCTTTATATGAATCATCCTCAAGTTTTACATCAACTTCTTGACTTGAGGATGATGCTCCCAAGAAAAACCTCTTTGGCTTGACATCTGTAGATGACTTGGGGGCCTCCTTAACTATCAAACCCTCAATTTTTTGAAAGAAAAGTGGGGTTAGAGCTAAGGTTCCACTGCTTGACTATTCTACATATCTCTTCATTGATGCTTTGCTTGGAGGCACGGTCTTCATCCGTGCGAATGTTACCTCCAATGGGACCTGCTGAGAGGGGTTTATTAGTGTGCTAACCACATGAGACTCATCCTCCAAACTGGATTCCAAATCTATATGGATAGTAGGGGTACTCCTATGAGCTAAAATATGGCTCACAATGGCTGGCCACCAACAAGGAGGTCTTCCACCTCTCGAACTGCCTTTAGATCTACCTCTTTCTTTACCTGGTGGAGGTCGAGTCATCCTACTCATGTGTTCATATGGAGGAACGAACTGTGGATGGAATCTAACTTCAGGCTCTACTTCTTTCTCAGTGTTTGATTCTCGTTCACTTGCATTTTCATTTTTATTTTCATTTTCATTTTCATTTTCTTTTTCATTTTTATTTTATTTTTATTTTTCTTCTTCTTCTTCTTCTTTTATTTTTGAATATTGACCAAGTTCAAGAGAATAGACTTTTAGATTTTGAGGAAGATAGTAGGTCGCATCTTCATATATCTTGACCTCTCTAACTGATGATGGTTTCAAGTCTCCTTTTACATAATACTCGATTCCACCTCTTCGAAATTGATGCACTGATGTAAAGAGAATGGAACTGTGTTGTTTTCATGTATCCAAGGACTACTAAGCAAAGCAGTGAAAGATGTATCTGAATCAATTGTATAAAACTTGGCTTATGTCTTACAATCATCTATCTCTAATGGAAACACTATGGAGTCTAAAGCCCTCTCACCTTGCTTATTGAATCTTCTCAACATCATCTGATATTCATGGAGTTCAGAGATGTCAATCTTAAAGTAGGTAAGCATCTTTAAACTCATAATGTTCACTGATGCACTTGGATCAACTAACATCCCGGAGAGTCTGAATTTTCCCATGTCCACTATGATGCAGAGGGGACAGTTGTGCTCCGTTATCTCTAAAAGAAGGTCTTCATCTGTGAATGTAACTCTATGATATTCTCTTGAATAACATGCCTTCTCTCCAATGGCGGTTAGCTGAGCTAAGCATATTTTTGGATCAAGATGGCCTTTGATCAATGACTCCCTCATCTCTTTGGATAAGACAAGGGCATCATATATGCTTAGTTTAGCTAGAAACTTTCTTAAGTGAGCGAGGACATTGTAGTCAACTCTGGGCTGGTCCTCCATAAGCATATCCATAGATGGAGCATTCTGTAGAGGGGCTACTTGATCGCTAAAACCAATGACTTACTTACCCTGATCCAGAGGTGCTACCTAGGAGGTAGAACTTTGTCACTATGAAGGTTGGCTTCAATAACTTCATGAGATGGTTTAGTGGAAAGTTTTACATGCTCATCAGGTTCACCTACAACTTCTTCTATGGGATCATCAGAGTCAGACTCCAAATCAATCTCAATGGGTGAACCTGAATGATTTAGGAATGTAAAGTCTATTTCTAAATCATAAGAGGAATGATTGAAACTAGAGTTATTGTTATTAATTAGACTCGGAGAGTTTTCTATAGGAATAAAATTAAGTAGATCATCAGAAGTTCAGAAGTGACATAAATGTAAGTATAATCAGCTTTCTTCATTGATTTCTTAGATTTGGATGGAGGTACAAAGTAGAAATCAAGTAAAGTAATAAGAGGGATTTGGCACCTCCACCCGATGCAATACGATTGCTAGAAGAAGAGTTGGTTGGAGGAACTATAGCTGCAATTATGGAAAGAGTGCTAGAATCGATCAGTGATTGCGCTATTATGTTATCCCGAGCAAGTGGAGGTTGTCAGTGCTGTTGTTGGGCTTCTACCTCCCTCAAGTTGTTCTTAGTAACTTGCAAACCTTCCTTAGAGTTGGAGGTTTGAGGCCTGCACTGGGTAACTTCCTGATCTTAGAAATAATTTTCTTGGAGGTTCGGGATAGGGAGATATCCCAACCTTCCTCTATCTTAAGAAGATCGTGTGTATCCCAAAGGGTTACCCTAATAGAACTAGAGGGTTGTTCTAGTAGGTATTCCTTAGGGATGAAAATGGCACACAACTTGTAGCAATGCTCAAGCCAATCCTTAAAGGTAAATCAATCTTCTAAGACATGGCCTAGCATGCGATGGTAGGGGCAATAGTTTGGATCATGACTCTTACCCACATCCTCTAGCCTCTTAGGCTCTGGTAATTAGAAATCTAGTTTCTTTAAGAGATCTTAAAGATCTTCTTGACTATCCCCCTCTTGAATGAATAAGATTTATTTAATTTATCAACAAGAGTGGGTAAGTAGTAGCTACCTGGTGGTGGGTAGGAATAATGTTGCTGATGCTACTGATGAGGAAGCGATGGTGGTGGTTGTTGTGGCAATTGAGGTGGCCAAAATGACAGTCGAGGTGGTAGAAGAGGAGGTGGTGGAGGAGACTGCTAAGCTCGATGCCCATTTACTGAACCCTAACTAGTTGCTTCCTCTTATTAACTATTGTGAATACCCCTGGCTTCTTCTCAAATTCTTTCTGAGAATTGGGCTTGGCTGATTGGTCCTAGAAAGGTAATTATTTGGCTTCCTCTTATAAGCTAGCCGCATTGTTTATTAGCTTCTTGAAGGTTTTGATTATAAACCCCTTAAGCATGAAAGCAACTAAGCCATGGATATTCTTGAGTAGAATCTCAATGGCGTGCTATTCGGACAGCTATGGTTCGCATTTCATACTTAGGTTTCATCACTTGAGAATGTAATCAATAAGGGACTCATTTGGATTTTACTTTATCACAATGAGATTGCCTACAATAATCCTTTGCTAAGCTCCAACAACCTCTTGATGAAGAGGTGCTCCAACTCAGCAAATATCCTTACTGAACCATTAGGCGGCATACCAATCAAACGCAACACCCGCTAGACTGCTAATAAATAATCTGAAAATAAGGGTGTTGCTACCTCCAGCATTACAACAGCTGACCCTGAAATGTGCAATGTGTTGGTGAGAGTTCCCACACTATCAAAGATTTTGAAAGAAGAAGGTACAAAATCCTTAGGATACTAGACAACATCAAATTTTTCCTAATAGGGTCAACCTTTTGGAACAGATGAGCCACCTCAGGCTTGTGCCAATGCTTCTTTCACCTGTTGCTCTACCACGTGCTTTATATATTTTTCATGCATGGAGGTACTATCCACCACCTTCCTATACAAGCTAAAACTATCTTCCTCTACGAGAATACATCTAGGATGATCTGAGGTGTGTTAACTCGCCTCATTTCATTCGAGAAGGCTGAAAATGGCTGCAATGCTAAGACCACTACCATCAGCTCCTCAATTTTCTTCCCCATTTTCTCAATGTGATCATCCCTCTGCCTAAGCTGGTGGAGGAGGTGCTGAGCTGAATGGATGACGTTGTCCTCTTCAACTATAATACCTTTTTGGCTCTACTGGTCTCTAAGGAGGGAGCTCCTAGTATCGACCATGCAAACTTTGGTCAAATCCTCGAGAAGGTCATCCTAATCAGGATCAAATGCTACCCTCTCATCCTCTAAGTCTATCTGATCACTACCTAAGAGTTCCCTCTTCTCGACAGAATATTATGCTAGAATTTTATCTAAGAAATGATCAATCCGTGCCAGCATAAACACTCATGGCTGACTGGTATTAGGACTGTGGTCACTAACACAAATATAACTAACACTACCTTCCACTGGAGTACTATCTCTCAGAGGACTACGCTCTCTAGAAGATATGTGCTCATGACTTCCCACTATTAGTGGAGTGATGTCTCTAGGAGGATCCACTGCCATAAGAACTACAGAACTGTCTCCCTCCCCCTCTGCTACTACCACTATCACAAGCTCTGATAGTGGTGGTGCAACCATGACACTATGGGGTTGCCACTGCTTCTTCACAAAGACTAAAGTAGGAGGTCGAGTAGGGGAACTCGCCCTTACCCAATCGGTGGAGTAGATGGAGTTGGATTCTTTGGCTATAGCTGGATCACCAAAGGGGCTTCCTTCTCCCGAGAAGCTGACTTCATGACCTTTGTGGGAATGGTGGATGGTGGGACAACCTGATGGCGCAAGGAGTGGATGGTGTGGTGGAGACTCCACCGTGGATTTCCCATGACTGTGGTACCCGCTACTATGATGTCACCCCATGCCCGATGACCGGGGAAATCAATTGGAGCTAAGGTCGTCGACTACCCAGCAAACCTCTGTCACTCCCTACTCACTGACTGAGTTGCTACCCTAGCCTCTGATGCTCTGTCTCTACAGATCTACTTGGTAAAACTCCTGGGGATGATCAACCTCAAGTCAAATAGTGTGCCATACTCTGAGTGTCTATGTGCTCTGCCAACCTTACATAATACCGTCTGTAGATCGGCATAGGACTTCTTCCTATCCCTAGCTGAATCCTCGTAGTATGCGGGTGGTGGAGGCGATGCGACTATCCTTCTATAATCTTCCTCTCCATCTATTGCTAAGAGGGGGTAAAACCTATTGCCACTAAGAAGTGGAGAGTTCTCACTGGGAGATCCCTCAGTAACATGGGATGTTGCATCTATCTCTCGGGCTACACGCTCATGATGTCACTTGATCTTATGACTTGTTGTGTGCAGCTGAGTGGGGCAGTGCAAGAGTTAGATCCTACCTTGAAGGTATGGGAGACTATCTCGAAAGTCAAGATAGCCTTCCCCTTAGAGGAGACCAACGAGGAGGTGCTAGTACGCACCTGAGTGGCTATAGGAGTAACTGAATGCGTGGGAACTAAAATGATTGGTGGAACTTCGACCGCTTTCCTCTTCAAGAAAGGATACTCATTATTAAAAAAGGTAGGTCAATGCGGATGATTGGCATTTGCCCAGCCACCTCATCACGACTGATAGTGGTGAGAGTCGCCCCTTCACAAGTCATGCGGGCTCCCTCAAATCCTCAACCAAAGAAAACCAAGTGGGTGGAGTCAGTCTGAGGGAGGCTGGCCTGATCCAAGGCCAAATTCATCTCGAATGGAAAGGTAAAGACAAACTTCTAGGAGGCCATGTATACTGACTGCAAAAACTATACTGACTGGTTTGCACTGTATCTCTGCATATGTTGAAATATAACTTAATTCAGGTTTCTGCTTTAATACTTTTCCTAAGAGAATCATAGAAATTTGGAGTCCTGAACCCACACTTAATAATTCAAATATGTTAAGTGGGGTTTAGTGGAGAGATTTTGATTTAATGAGGAGAGTCTTTGCCATTTGATATTTATTTAGAACCCATACTCAACCAATTTAAGTAGGTTGGGCGGGGTTAGATACTTGAAGATGTTTGTATTAATTCTTGCTTGAAAATTTTGATTTTGTAAGACTTCACTTAGTAAATTTAGGTATGCTAAGGAAAGGTTGTGATTGTATGTTTTGAAAATTTTTATGAAAAATCTTTGATTGTGATGATTGATTATGTATGTGATTAATTTGAAAATGAGGTTCTCCACTTAACAAATTTGGTATGTTAAGTGGAACCAAATGTAATGTGACTTGAGAGTGGAATTCTCACTTAACAAATTTGATATGTTAAGTGGGAACCAAATTCATGTTTTAAAAATGGGACCCTCTATGGGTGTTTTTTATTTTCATCTATGAGTAAATGAAAACAAAAGTATGCTAGTTGGACACCATGTAGATCCACAGATATACTTATTAGGGTGATCATGTATGACATTAGGAATGATGTACTATATCGAGAGACAGAAGTCACCATCCTACAATAGACCTAATCACCTAATATGAACTCCTAAAGATAATGGTCTTAGAATGTACCAAAGATTCTTCCCCTACTTTACATGGAAAAGTAAAGTATGGTTTATTTTAAACCAGTTCGTTAAGTTCCCTATGGAGGCAAGCCCCCATAGTTAATTACATCTTAAGGAATGATTCCTTAAGAATACTCTTGATTAATGTAAATGATCATTATCTCCAAATATTTCAAAGATAGGACTATCAATAAATTGGTTATTTTTGAAAAATCAAGTGGGATTGATCAAAAAGAGGGAGTTATTATCGAAATCAAAGGGAGATGAGTAGGGGATGCTCATGATACTAGGAAGCCTAGTGAGCATCCCAAACTATCTTATGGTTGGGCTTTATATTTTTGAAATTTGAAGAGGATTATATGTTTGAGTTGAATTTTTATTAGAAATTTAGGGCTTACATTTTCATAATACAATATCATGGAAATGCCTAAGAGGTGAGGATTTATGTTTGTAGCCCACAAAGGGAAACAACCACCTTAAATCCTAAATCTATGGAGCTTTGGAGAGGGTCAAGGAACAACCTAAATCTAAAGCAAAAAATGGGTATATGGTTTACCTCCACAAGAGAGGATGAAGCACCCAATTATTGGACATACAACCACCCAGGGGTGGCCAACAACTAACTCCTCCTATAGTTTTAAATACATGTAGGCAAGTCTTATACTTTTGCAAGATGGCTAAGCTGTTATTTATTTAAAAAAGAGACTAAGTCCTTAAACAGACTCCTTAAGAGACTAGATCATGTAGGGCATGAATAATGACTTAAATCTATTGCAAATTTTGCTAAGTTTTATTTTGAACAATTTATTTGACACAGGCCATGGGATTCATATGTCTAATGCATGAGAAATTGGTTATGGGCCAAAATTAGAAAGAATGAGGCGTGTTTTTACCATGGCTCTCAAAGGTCAAGCTATATTCTCTGGCAAAGTGGAAGCCCTCCATTAGCAAGAGTGAAGCAAGATGTTTTTTATGCATGATGTGAGACATACAACATCCAACTAAGGGGTTGCTAAATATTTTATTATCTTGATTTATAACCTAGGCTTTCGGTGAGGTTATGAGTTGTTAAGTTTAATTTTGAGTTGATTTATTAGATAGAAATTTTATTTTTTTCCCTAAAAACCTAATCGTATCCAAGCCATTCATCAATCAATGAAGAAATTAAGAAAATCATGCCATCTTAATGCACAAGCTAAACAAATATCAAACAATTTTATAAAGCTAGCGTAAAAAAATAAGAGGTCGATGTGGTCAGGCTCCACCGCACAATCCTAAAAAAAATGTGGGTAGTTGAGCTTTACTCTTATACAACCCAAATTACAAATGAATAATTTAAATTAAAATGAATTCATGTTATGGGGGTCTTCATTCTTCAATCTTCTTTCTTCATTTTCACATTTCTTCATTTCTTTCTTTCTTTCCTTCTTTTGGTTGGGATGTGGTTTGCTCCAAGGCTTCACATGGTGCATAAGACTTGGTCTTATGACCAATGTTCAACCTAATCCCCCATAATATTCATTCCAATTCTAAATTGCAAAATCTACATGAAAAATGGGAAAAGTAAATCTAAATAAACCTACAAAACAAAGATTAGCTAAACATACCACACAACCCAAGCATGTATATGAATGAATTAGACTTAGCACCCCACATATGGGTAACCAAGTCCACATGTCCTAGTTTGGATTATGCTTAGGGGTATAAGCAACTTGCACAGCAAAAATATTTATATTTTTATTATAGCGCCCCTTAAGCACAATCCCCTACAGAAGACATGATTAGGCTAAGATCTCCCTACCATCCAGTCTATGCACATACACCCTAACATCCAGTCTAAAAACATTACATCATAAAATAAAATCAAGCATCAAATCATGCATCGCCCTTACATAAAGCTAGAAATGGTGACTTAGCCTAATGTGTGTGCCAGTTAAGGCTTGTGTGGCATGTCTTAGCTAGGCTTTAAGGTTGGAATTTTCTAAGTGTGAAGGATTCAACTTAGAGGGTGGTTTCATTTTAAGTGATTTAGTTGATTTGTCAATATTATTTGATGATTGATTTGGTTTTAATGAACCTACATATAGTTATTAAATGTTATAAAGAGAGAAAAAGAGAAGAGAACTTGTCTTTCCTCCCTACCTTAAGTAATTTGTAAGGTAGATTCATTAATGACTTTTCTTTAGTGAATATTTTATTTTGTGTTTTAATTAACCCTAAGTTTATATTGGCTCTAAATAAATCTATTCAATAAGAAAGGCATCTTAGGATTAGTTAAGGTGAATTAACAAACAAATATTTATTTCTTTCCACCATGTATATCATACATATGAATGATCCTAAGCATAACTATACATTCAATGCAAATCTAAGCACACCTAGTGATGAATGCAAAGAGATGTTGGTTAAGAAAATTTAGATATTCCATGAATGCATGTTTTTATTAAATAAAAAAGGGACTCTTTTATCCATTAATCGAATGCATATTTACATGTATAAAAGACATAAGTGAGTACGACACCATTATTTTCTATATCAGGGGTGTAAAGTACAAGACCTACTTTGGGCTACTTAAAGCCTCACAACCCCTAGATGTCTAGACTAATATACCATTTTTCCTAAATACATGTGCATGCACAAAAAGAAGTAAATGGATGAAGAATCATGCAAAAGATTTTTGTTTGATTTGGTTGTATAATTTACATGTGTAAATGTGAAGATCCTCTTTAAGTCATAACATAAAAATGTATAGAAACAGATTTAGGCAAGTGTTATATTCTTTTCAAATGAACTATACACTTTACAAATCCTATTCAAATCCATGTTAAGAGAAGAGAAGAAAATCACATAATACACATCTTATGTTATAATCACATACAAGCTTGTAAGTAATCATAAGTAGCATACCTTCATTTATAATTGTTGATTTATAGATTTTAAAAATAATTTTTGATTTAATAGTGATAATAGCCACTCATATTCTTACTTTAGCCAAAAACATGCAATTTGACATAAAGAAAATATTAGATTTAATTAATTTTTCAAAAGATATGAATGCATGATTTCATATGGCATACAACATTAAGCATGATTGGAAAGAAATAAATTGATGTAAGCATTAATTCCTAAAGATAATCTTATGAAATGAGATCATTCAAAGTGAATCAAAAGTCTTTAAAGAGATTTTTAATTTTGAATTTGATTTGAATTAGGAAATGTGAAAAGAGTTTACTGGTCCTAACCCATTTCCCCCATGTGTGAATTGGTTTAGGTTAATTTTAGAACAATTAGATTGATTTTATATTTCATTTTGGTTAAGAAGTGAATTAAGTCCATTAATTACCCCTTACCTATATGACTTTAACATAATTAAATAAATAATTAAGAACCAACATATGATACGCAACCACATGAAATTTAAATCAGCAATGCACTTAAGAAAGAAAGGGGCCTAATACAATTGGCTCACAATTATTGATTAATTAAGCTAAAGGTTTTCATTAAGTACTTTCATAACCTTCCCACACATGTGAGTCGAATTATGATTTCTTTGAAGCCTCTTAGGTTATTGAACATCTAAGAATCTACCCAAGAATTAAGAGATTGATTACCTCTATATTAGTTTTGAAAGTTTTATTAGACTAATTAAGTAGATCATTAGTGAATTAATCCTTAATTATATTTAGATTAAGAAAGAAATGGGGTTTAGGGAATAACTTAGGAAAAATATCCCAAACCCATTCCATAAATCACCTCCTTAAATAATATTTAATTATCTCAATTAATGGATTAAATCACTGTTCACATGTTTAATTACTCTTGATTACATTAAGGGGGTATTAGGAGTTCATTAATTAATTTTCCTAATTAAATCATTAATAAATCTTAAGAAAATTAAGGGAGATAGAAGTCATCCCATTAAACATGTTTGTGAAATTTGGAATTAATTAATAAAGTAATTAGGGAGTAATTAGAGTAATTCAATTTTTAATTAAACCCTAATTAAGGAAAATTCACTATTCAAAATTAATTAAACTTAATTTCATATTTCTCCCCTTTGAATTATCTTTAAAATGAACTTGAGTTTGCATTTTGTTTTGGATTTTTTGCATTTAGTTATGAATTTATGAAGTTTCTATGATTAATGGGTAATTAAATAGCCTAATTAATTAACTAATCCCATCAGCACCACATGCACTGTTGACACGATGCTTTCCACGTGGAGTGATGAGATTGGTTATTTATGTTATCACATGTCATGCCGCTAGCATTTAACGACTTCTCATCGATCAAGGATCAGATGGCCAGGGTTAATCTCATGGTTATAAAGGATTTAAATCAATGGATCTAATCATTTTAATTAGGGTCGGCCACCCAAAACATGCGGGATGGACGACCCATGATTTATCCCTGCCTAAGTTGCGTGAGATGAAGACTGTCCGTCCTCCATGGCTTGATCCAAGCTCACCTAAGCTCGGATTAGGCTGAGATTCACCCCACACCATCAAGAGGTGTAGGGAAGAACATCCAACAGCTAGGATCTATGGGATTATAATTCCCTTCACAAAAGACCAAGCATTTTTCAATGGAGGATCAGTTTTGAATCATACCTTGTCGGAGGCTATCACTGATGCTTCCAACGGAGGAGGTAGCTTCGTCTAGTGGAGACAAAGTTCTATTGAATGTTTCAAGCTTTAATTTGAAGTGAATTGCTCAATTGGCTAAGCTCCCCTTCAAGGGTTTGCGGCTTTGATCAAAATCACCCTTCTCATGGCTTAGAGACTTGGGAAACACTTTGGGTGAGCTCAACTTGCTTTCTTGATGGTGCTTGCAAAGTGAATTTAGCTTTGGTGGAGAAATGAGTAAGTTGAAAAATCTCCGTGCCTCCCCTATTTTGGCTTTGAAGGAAACTCAGAAGGAGAAATTCAAATGATCTTGGGAATGCTTGCCAAGGCTTAGAGAAGCTTGGTTTTAGTTCCTAGGGCTCAATCGAATTCAGAGTGTATGCATTCAGTTGGAATGAGGGGGAGTATATCTCCCCCTCCTTGGATCGGATGGCCGAGAGCCATCTTTCCATTTTCCTTCAATTGCTTGGATTTAATGGGTAGTTTAGGCTGTTAGGGACTCCATGTGCTTTGATTTTGGCAGAAGAGTGGAGGAGAGGAAGTGCACATATGCTAGGTGTGTGTAAGAGGTGATCCAAGTAGAGAATTCCCATTAGAGGGGTCGGTTTGGCCTTGGGTTGGGTCATGGCTGACCCAAACCCATTGGGTCATGTTCACCACCTTCCTTTGTGTCCAAATGGACCATTAGGAAGATGCCAAGTGGCCATGAGAAGGAATTGGCCAAATTTCAAGTGAATTTGTCCATAGGTTACCCTTCAACCCAAAGGTAAAATGGTCATTTGACCTTAATTTTTATTTGGATAGATTTGAGATGTTTCAAAAATAGGTTGGGCTAAATTTCAAATAATTTGGAGTTGATTTGATATGATTTGGCTCAAGTTGACCCATTTAGGTCAAAATGGGTCAACTTGGGTCAAGTTGGCCAATTGGTCAAATTAGGCCAAACCAAGGGTTGGGTTAAGTTCATATGACCATTTGAAGTATTTTGGTATAATTGGTTTGGTTCAATTTGGTTTAGATTTGGTTTTGGTTCATTTGAGTTCACTTAGGTCAAATGGGTCAAGTTGACCAATTTGACCCAATTGGGTTAGGTCATGAGTTTGTTTAGGCTTGGTTGATCATCTGAAATGTATTGCAAGCTTTAGTTTCAATCAACTTTGATTTGGTTTGATTTCAAGTTGATTTGACTTTTTAGGTCAAGTTGAGTTCATGGTCAATTGGGCTAGGGTTAAATAAAGTTTTGGTCAAGTTCAATAAGTGATTTAGAATGAATTTGACCCATTGGTTGCAATCAATTTGGCTTAGATCAAGATTTAACCGAATTTGACTTTTTAGGTCAAGTTGGATCAACTTGGGTCAAGTGGCCAATTTGGCTTAGTTTGGCTCAATTGATGGCTTGACCAAGTTCAATCATTGATTATGGATTAGTATAGATCAATGGTTTCAATTAATTTAGCTTATGGTAGATTTTGGCTAGTTTAGGTTTCATTTGGGCTAAGTGTTGACTTGGTCAAAGGCTAGGTTTTCCTTGATTTGACCCAATTTGAGTGATTAATCATCCTAGGATGATTGTTGCTCATAATGTAGGGCTTAGATGAGCTCAATTCAATCCAATTTGAGTTGGATTAGAATTTGTCTCAAAAAGGTCCTTTAGGTCACTTTGGGTCAAGTGGTAATAATGACTTGATCAAGGCTTGATTCAAGTTTGGTTGAACTCACATGGACTTATGATTGAAATATAAATCCAATTGTAAGTGATTTGGAGTTAAATGGGTTTCGATTCATTTGATAATTTCAAGTCAAAAGGGTGAATATGGGTTTGACTTGGGTTAGTTTGATTTTGATTTGGTGATTTAAGTTTATGTTTATATTTGGTTTGTGATTCAAGGATTGATTCTTTGGAGAGAAAATTCAAAGGTTTGAATTGATTTGAGAATGATTTGGTTAAGTTCAAGAATTTGACTTGAAAGTGTATAGGTTGGATTTAAGTTAGATTTGTGCTTGAGTTTTGGATTTAGTCTTGGTCATTTGAATTTATATTTCATTTGTATTTGTGAATATAAATGAAGATATAAATATATTTTGAGAAAATCTTTTGAGTTTGGAGGGATTTGAATTTGATTTGAGCTAAGTCCTTAAGATGAAATCAAAAGGGCTTAGGAAAGATTTTGGAATTGGAATTGAATTTTGGATTTAGTTTGGTTATTTGGATTTTTATTTCATTTATATTTATGAATATAGATGAGAATATAATGGGTTGTGAGAAAATATTTTGATTTTTAAGTGATTTGGATTTGATTTGACCTAAGTCCATAAGATGAAATCAAAATGGCTTAGGAAAGATTTTAGATTTGAAATTGAATTTTGGATTTAGTTTTGTTATTTGAATTTATATTTCATTTATATTTATGAATATAGATGAGAATATAAATGGGTTGTGAAAAATTCTTTTGAGTTTGAAGTGATTTGGATTTAATTTGAGCTAGGTCCATAAGATGAAATCAAAATGGCTTATGAAAAATTTTGGGTTTAGAATTGATTTGAATTTGAAGTTGATTTTAATTTGAGGTTGATTTGAATTTGAAGTTGATTTGAATTTGAAGTTGGTTTGAATTTGAAGTTGATTTGATTTGAAGTTGATTTGAATTTGAAATTGGACTTGAAAGAAGGAAGTAAGGATTTGGTTCAAGCTAAAGGGTAGAAAAATTTTCCTAATACCCCTAAGGCATAACCTATTCCTATGGCTAACTCTTCTAAGTCTCTAGGGTTAGGTTAAGTGTTCACCTAATTACTAGAAGTGTATTAATACTAAGGAGCTCTTAATGTCTAGAGGAGTCCTATGTCTAAGATGGAGAAGTTAAGAGCTCACTCCAAAAGTGAGGTACTTAACAAATTTGATATGTTAAGTGGAGTTCAAATTCATGTTTTGAAAAAGAGACTCTCACTTAATAAATTGGATATGTTAAGTGAAACCAAAAATTTGTGTGTTGAAGATGAGACTCTCACTTAACAAATGGAGTATGTTAAGTGAAAGCCAAATTTGTATGTTGAAGATGAGATTCTCACTTACAAATGGAGTATGTTAAGTGAAAGCCAAATTTGTGTTATCTTTGATAGAAGGGAAATCTATTTAACAATTTCAGGTATGTTAAATAGAGTTCAATGATATGTCTTGCTTTCATGTGTGATTCTTTGCTTTTGAAAAGAGAGAAACTTCAATTTTAACATATGTGAAATATGTTAAGTGAAGTTTCAGTTTAATGTTATGACTTTATTTGAAGATAGACTCCTCATTCAACAATTTTGGGTATGTTGAATGAATATGGTCATTTACAAAAATTTGCTTTTGAAAAGATGGAAACTCTAACTTTAGCATATATAAAATATGTTAAGTGGAGCTTCAATTTTATGCTATGGTATTATTTGAAGATAGACTCCTCATTCAACAATTTTGAATATGTCAAATGAATATGGTCATTTTCAAGAATGTGCTTTTAAAAAGATGATTTTGATCTTGATTTTGAAAACAACCTCCTTGTAAAAATCATGGGGATTGTTAGGTGAGGTTTGGTTATATGAGTTTTGTGAAAGGTGCTTTTGGAAAGTGGCACTTTGCAAAAGATTTTATTTCTTAATCATTAAGATGAAACTACCTCACCAAGCTAGTGGTAAGGAGGTTTTAAATTTATGTCATTTCCTTTCATGAGTTAATTTTATTTTTCACTTATTGGGAAACCCAATAGGGGATCTAGGACATACAAAGAGTGAGGTCCTAAAACTTAGAGGATGTTGGCTAGCTTTGCTTAAGAATGAAATAAGTTAAGTTCCAATGGAAGGAAAGATAGTCTTGGACTCATATAAAATATAAGTCTACTATTGATGCTTGGAAACAATAATTGTCTACTAGATATGGAGAGAGGAACCATCCCCAACATCCCCAATGGATTCGCCAAAAAAATTTGTGGTGTTTATTTTGGTTCATGTGTATGTGTGTATGGGCACACCATGTAGATCGAGGATGTACTTATTGAGGTGATTGGGTAGACATCAAGGAATAGTGCACTATCTCGAAAGATAGAAATCACTATCCTATAATAGACCTAATCACCTAATAAGAACTCTTAAGGCATGATGGGTCTTCGAATGTACCAGAGATTTTTTCCCTATTTTACATGGATGAATAAAGTAGGGTTTATTTAAATCAAGTTCTTAAGTTCCCTATGGGGGCAAGCCCCCATAGTAAATTACATACTAAGAAAGGTGAATTCTTTAGGAATATTCTCAATTAAAGTAGGCAATTATTATCTCCAAAGAATTCAAAGATAGGATTACCAATAAATTGGTTATATTTGGAAGATCAAATGGGATAGATTGAAAGGAGAGATTTATTATCGAAGCCAAAAGGAGATTAGTAGGGGATGCTCATGATATTAGGAAGTCTAGTGAGCATCCCAAACTATCCTATGATTAGGCTTTATATGTTTGAAATTAAGGAGATTTATTATATTTGACTTATAATTCCATAATACAAGATTATAAAAATGTCTAAGAGGTAAGGATTTATGCTTGTAGCCCCAAAAGAAAACAACAACCTTAGATTCTAAATCTTGGGAGCTTCAGCGAAGGCTAAAGCATGACTTAAATTTAAGGTGAAAGTGGATATATTATTTACCTCCACAAGAGAGTAAACCACTCGACTAATGGACTTATAACTGCTTAGAGTAGCAGCCAGCTAACACCTCCTATGATTTAAAACCATGTAGGTAAATCTTATGCTTTTGCAAGATGGCTAGGTTGTTATTATTTATAAAGAAACTAAAGTCCTTAAACCCACTCCCTAAGAGACTAGAGCATGAGTGGTATGAATAATGACTTAGTCTAATGCAAATCTTATCAAATTTTATTTGATTTTTTGACTCTTTATTTTGACACGTGCCATAGGATTTTTATATGCTTAAATGCAAGGTGTAGTTGATTTTGGGCTAAATCAAAAGAGAAAGAGGTGTTTTTCCATCATAGGCTCTTAAAAGTTAAGCCCATTTCTATCTGGCAAAGATGGAAGCCCTCTCTTAATAAGAGTGAAACAAAATGATAAGCTTGATGTTAAGTATACAACATCCAACTAAGGGGTTGCTAAATATTTTATTATCTTGATTTAATGCCTAGGCCTTATATGAGGTTATGAGTTGTTAATGGAGTAAAAAATTTATTTTTATCCTAAGAGCCTAATCACATCCAGGCCATACAACAATCACTAATCATAAATAAACTATGAAGAGACATGCTTCTTCTAATGCACAAGCTAAACAAAATATCAAATAATTTTATAAAACTATCGCAAAAGAATATGAGACCGGTGAGGTCAGGTACCACCATACAACCCAAAAATAAATATGGGTAGTCGAGCTCTACTCTTATATAACCTAAATTACAAAAGAATAATTACAAATTATAAAATGTTAAGTGTTATGGGGGATCTTCAAGTCTTCAAAGCTCCTTCCTTCGTTCATTTCCTTCTTCCATTTAGTTGGGAAAGCTTCATAGGATCACATGGTACATAAGACTTGGTCTTGTAACCAATGTTTATCCTAAGCCCACATAGCACTAATCCTAGTTCTTAATGCAAAATTATATTAAAAATAGTAAAAGGTAAATCTAACTACACTTGCAAAAATAAATGCTAGCTAAACACCCCATACAACCCAAGCAGTTGTATGAGTAATTTAGACTTAGCACCCTACACATGGGTAATTAAGTCAACCTGTCCTAATTTGGGTTATGCTTATGGGTATAAGCAACCTGCACAGCAAAAGCATTTATATTTTTATTACAGCAGCCCCTTAAGCATAACCCCCTGCAGAAAATATGATTAAGCTAATATTAGCCTAACATCCAGTCTATGAGGCATACACCATAACATCCAGTATAAAATAATACATCACAAAACTAAACATATATCAAACCATGCACCATCCTAACATAAAGCTAGAAGTGGTGACTTAATCTAATGTGTATCTTAAGGTTTGTGTGGTATGTCCTAACTAGGCTTTGGAGTTACGATTTTTTAAGCATGAAGAAAATTTAATTACAAGGGGTGATTTCACTTTAAATGATTTAATCAATTTATAAATGTTACTTAATATCTTCTTTTATTTCATTTAACCTACACAAAATAACTAAGTGTTATGAAGAGAAAGAAAGAGAGGATCACTCTCTTTTATCTCTACCTTAATCCACATCTAAAGTAAATTAATTAATCAATTCTCTTTAGTGAATAACTTATTATATATTTTAATTAGTCCTAAGTTTAGGCTTATTTTAAGTAAACTCATTCAATAAGAAAGGCATCTTAAGATTAATTAGAATGAATTACTATCATATAACATATGTTTATTCATTTTTTTCCATCATGTGTATCATGTATATGATTAAATCCTAAGCATAGCTATATATGTAATTTGCATCTTAGCACACTTAAATGATGAATGTGAGTAAATGTGTTTGGAATTAATGTTTCATTTGATTGAATGACTTCACCATATCAATTTAAAGCTCTATCTAGATTCTTATGCAAAAGCATAAGGAAATAACCTTAAATCACATGACTAATCAACTCAACCAAATTAATAAAGTATGAGATGAGAAGCCTCATTATGTTTCTCCCCTTTATTTGGGTTTGTATGATGCTATTCACCATTGCTTCAGTGCTCACCACTAAAGCCCGCTCTCCATCTTACCCGCCTTTGGATTACCCATTTTCATTCATTGAGTTGTCACCGACATGAGGTGAGGTACGGCAAAAAAAGTGTTGAGATTGACGATGTTTGTCCCTACCATCATCAAATAAGAGCACCTGGCTCTGCCCATTCACAAGGACTCGATTCTATATATAAACATCACATGACAGCATATGTAGTCACCATCATAGGTACTCAAGATATTATTTTTGGAGAGGTAAAGAACGAACTACTAAATCGTATTCCACTTTACAAAAATAGACTATGGAAGATGCTTCTTGGCAGACCTACATGGACTCTCATTTTCATAGAGAATCAAGATGTGGTACAGACTTTCAAAATTGACTCAACTATTCATGCAACCGATATCAGAGCTTGCACTAAAAGGGTAAAGATTAGTTTAAGGATTACTAACTAGAAACTTCACAAAGCATAGGTATTGACTGACTGATATATCTAAGGCGTGAAACATCATGTCTTATTAATAAAAAAAAGAGGGTTTTCATTCATTAGCTAAGTACACATTCACATATATAAAAGTTTTAAGTGAGTACGTCACCATTATTCTACACCAGCGGTGTAAGGTACAAGACCCACTTAGGGTTACTTAAAGCCTCACAGCCCCGAGATGTCCAGACTAATATACAATTTTCTTATATACATATGGATGTATAAGTAAGTATAAGAATAGAAAACCCATGCAAAAATTATATTTGATTTCTTTCATTTATGATTCATATTCAGTGGTCATATCATACATACATATGTATAAGAGTTTTAAGTTGATACGACACCATTGTTCTACACCAGGGGCATAAGGTACAAAACCTACTTAGGGCTACTTAAAGCCTCACAGCCCCGGGATGTCCAGACATACCAATATACCACTTTTCTTATATACATATGAATGTACAAAAAGAACCACAAGAATGAGAAGTCATGTAAGAAGTCTTTTTTTTATTATATGATTTACATATATGATATGAAATTCTTCCCAAGTCTTAGCATGGAGATACATGGGAATAGATTCAGACAAATGTTATGTTCTTTTCAAATGAACTATATATTTGTAAATCCCATGCAAATTCATATAAGGTAAGGAAAGACAGTTTCATGTTACATATTTTAGAGTATGAACACATGCACACTTATAGATACTTGTAATTAACACCACCCAATATATTATAATTGATTTATAGTCTTTTGAAGATAACTTTTAATTTAATAGTAATAATAGCCACACCTACTTTTAAATTTAAATCAACACATGTAATTTGACATAAAAGAAACTTTTTTATTTTAGTTAATTTTAAAAGAAATGAATGCATGATTACAAATGGCAAACAACATTTAACATGATTGCAAAGAAATAAAGGAACATAAGCACATGATCTTATTCATTCCAATTAATTTCTAAAGATAATCATACTAAATAAGGTTATTTAAAATGAATTGAAGTTCTTTAATGAAATTTTCAATTTTGAGTTTTATTTGATTTAAGAAATGTGAAAGAAGTTTGTTAATCCTAATCTCATTTCCCATGTGTGAGTTAATTTGATTTAATGAAGGATATTAAGTAGATTTTATGTCTTAATTAGGTTAAAGTATGAATTAAGTAGATTAATTAACCCTTACCTACTTCACCTTAAGTTAATTAACTAATTAATAATGAGCCACTATGATATGAAACCACATAAAAAGTAAAATTGTAATGCTCTTAAGAAATGAAAGGGGTCTAATGCAATTGGCTCATGATTAATAGTTAATTAGGCTTTAGGGATCTCACTTAACTACTTTTATGGTGTGAACTAACCATAATTTCATCATCTCTCACTTTAGATTATTGAAAACCCAAAGAGCTACCCAAGACTAATTAGAGGTTGTTTAGGTATGAAATGAATTTTAGATTGAGTTAATTAAACTCATTAATCCATTTGATTAAGCATTAAGCATTTTTTATTAACTTAAGGAAAGAGGTCAAGAAAGAGGCCTTAATCTCAATCCCTAAATCTCATCTTTGATCACTTAGGCTTTGATTTTATCTTGGGATTAATTTATTAATTAAGCAATTAATTACTTCATTAATCATTAACTATTCAAAATCCAAAAAGTGAGGAAAACTTAGAAAATGAATTAGGAAAATATCCCAATCACATTCACTAAGCTCCCTTACTATTCAACAAAGGTAATTAGGCTTAAATAATTAATTAAACTATTAATTATCCATTAATTATCATTAATTAAATTATGACACTAATTAAGACTTAAATTAATTGATTTCTCTAAGTAAACAACCAACAAAATCCTAAAAAATAGGAGAGGCAGAGGTCATCCCCCTAAACATCCATAAAAATTTTTAGATTAATTGGGTGATTAATTAAGGAGTAATTAAGTTAATTAAATTTTTAATTAAACCTTACTTAAGCTAAAATCACTATTCTAAATTAATTAATAATTATTTTTCTCGATTCTACTTTGAAATACCTTTAAAATGAGCATAGGTTTGTATTTTTTTTGAAATTTTCTAGGATTAATTATGAATTTAGGAAGTTTAAGCATTAAAAAAAATTAATTAAGCCTAATTAAAGACTGGCTATTGAAGTTGCCACATGACGGCTGATGCGGCGCACTTTTCACCTGGTGCGATGAGATTGGCTATTGAAGTTGTCACATCCACCGCTAACTTGGATGGCGGCGGACGCGCTAACTCCATGGACCATCAGATTTAAGATCGGACAACCATGATTCGATATGCGGTTAGAGGAAAAATTAGAGGATCTAATGCGTGATCAGATCAGGACCGTCCATCCCGATCACGCAGAATGGATGGTCCATGATCTGTCTCCTCTCGAGCTACGAGCAACTGATATCGTCTGTCGATTGTCGCTCGATCTGAGCTCGCCCGAGCTCGGACGGAGATGAAATTTATTCCAAACCTTCAAGGAAGCATAATAAGCACATCTAATAGTGAAAATCATATGAGACACAAATTTTCGTGATAAAGGACCAACCTTTTTGAGCTAATGATCAATTTTAATGGCATACCTCACTGGAGCTTGTGACTGGTAGTTCTAATGATTGAGGAACCTTCATTTGGTAGAAATGAAGCCCATGAAGCCACACGATCTTTGATTTGATGTAGTTTGCTCGGAAGACCAACCCACGGCACGTAAGCAATTGGTCTTCATCGAACTCCACCCTCCAACCATCAGGAAGATTGGGAAACAATTTATTTAGGCTCATCTAGGTCCAATGATGGTGTGTGCAAAATCAATAACACTTTGGTTGCGAAATGAGGAAATGGGAATCACTAGCTTGCTCTCCTATTTTGATTTTATGTAAAACTAAGAGTGGGGATTTTGGGGAGCTCCAGAAATGCAAGGGGAGGCTCTGAGATCTCTTTCTTTGGCTGATGGGGTTGAATTGAGTGTGAGTGTGTGAGTTTAAATGAGAATAAGGGGGGTATACCCACTCCTTCCTTGGCTTGGATGGTGGTGATGGTTTCGGCTTGATGGATCAGTGGCTAAGATGAGGAGCCCGATTTGAACAGGAAATCACTCCACTTGGCCTCACATGAGTGGAAGAAGGGTAGGAGGTGGCTTCCATGGGAATAGTGGGTGTCATTTGTGGTTTGAAATGGTCTAATGGGAATGGGGAGGTGATTTCACCTCCCCCATGAGTCATGGATGACCCAACCACCTTTGGGTCAGGTCAGCCATGATCCTTGGTGCCTAAGTGAACCTATGAATGGGTGTCAAATGGCAAAAAGGAGGAAATGACTAAATATGCATGTGTCTTATCTCATGGGAAGCCCTAGACCTAAGGGTAAAGTAGCTATGGGTTTGGTTTGGGTAGATTTGGGATGGGTCAAACGTGGGTTAGCCAAAATTTCAAGTGGTTTAGAGTTTATTTAGTATGATTTGGCTTGATTTGACCTATTTAGGTCAAATTGGATTTGGTTGGGTCAAGTTGACCAATTTGTCAAATTGGGTCAATATAAGGGTTGGGTCAAATTCACATAATCAATTGGAGTGAATTGGTGTCGTTGGTTTGATTCAATTTGCTTTGGATTTGATTATGGATCATTTGGGTTCATATAGGTCAAATAGGTTAAGTTAACCAATTTGACCAATTTGATCAAATTGGGTTGGGTTATGTGTTGAGTCAAGTTTAATTGGTTAATTAAAAATGATTGTAGGCTTTGGTTTGGTTTAATTTAGAATTAGTTTGGATTTTTGCTAATTTGACCCTTAAGGTCAATTTGGGCTAGGTTAGGTTAGGTTGACCAATTGATCAAATTGGGCTCATTAATGACTTTGATCAAGTTCAATAATCAATTTGGAATGAACTTGAACCATTGTTTGCATTCAATTTGGGTTGGATTGTGATTTGACCTATTTTGGCTTTTTAGGCCAAATTGGGTCAACTTAAGTCAAATGGCCAATTGGACTTGGTTTGGCTCAATTAAGGGTTTAGTCATGTTCAATCATTGATTATGAATTTGTTTGAATCAAAGGTTTTAGTCAATTTGGCATATGTTGGGTTTTGATTATTTTGGATTTCATTTAGGCTAAATGTTGACTTAGTCAATGGGCTACGTTGACTTGGTTTGACTCAATTTAAGATAATTGATTAACCTAAGATGATTGTTGATCATGACATATGGTTTGGATGGGCTTATTTCAATCCAATTTAGGTTGAATTAGAACTTGGCTCAAAAAGATCTTTTAGGTCACTTTGGGTCAAGTGGACCTAAATAGGTTAATTTACTTGATTGTGGCATAATTCAAATTTAGTTATATTGATAGATGGGTTTGAGATGAAAATATAAATTCAATTGCAAATGATTTGGATCCATATGGGTCTTAGTTCATATGATAATTTCAAGTCAAAAGGGCTAACTTGGATTTAATTTGGGTTAGCTTGGATTTGGCTTGATAATTATAGTTTATGTTTATATTTGGGACAATGATTGAATCATGAACAAATCTATTGGTTTTGATTTGATTTGGATAGGATTTGACAAAGTTCAAGGAATTGGATTAAAAGGATAAAATTAGGAATTTGATTTGATTTGGGTTTGATTTTGGCCACTTAGATTTACATTTCATTTATATTTGAAAATATAAATGAAGATATAAATTAGTTATGAGAAAATCACTTGAGTTTGGAATGATTTGGAACCAAATTTGACTAAACCTAAGGATATAGGTCAAAGGGGCTTAAGTGAGGAATTAATTTAGTTTGATTTATTTTTGGTCATTGGAGAGTAGGTTTCATTTATATTTGTGAATATAAATAAAGGAACAATTGATTTATAAAGAAATCGATTGAGTTTTGGATAGTTTGGATTGATATTTGACTAAGCTTAAGAGAGTGGTTCATAAGACTTAGGAGGAAAATTTGGTCTTGGATTTAATTTGAGATTGATTAATTTAGTTTCAAATTGATTTATGATTTAATATTTGATTTGAGATTAAATTGATATTTAAGAAAATAAATTGAATTAGGGTTGATTTAAATTTGGTTAAGGCTAAGTCCATAGGATAAAATCAAAAGGCTTATGAAAGGATTTAGAATTTGAATTCAATCATGGGTTTCAATCATTGGATTTGAGATTGGATTTATGATTTTGGATTTGAATTGATATTTGAATTTGAGGTTTGGTTTGAGAAGGAAAGCATGGGTTGGGTTTAAGGCTATAGGGTAGGCAAGTCTTCAGAAATTCCTAAGGCATAACTCATTCATATGACTAACTCTTCTAAGTCTCTAGGCTTAGGTTAAGTATTCATCTAATCACTATAAGTGTTTTAAGACTAAGGAGCTCTTAGTGTCTATAAGAGTCTTAGATCTATGATGAGGAAGTTGAGAACTCATTCCAAAAGTGAGGTCAACAATTGCCTCAGTCAATAAGAAAAGCATCTTAAGATTAATTAGAATTAATTACTATCACATGACACATGTTCATTAATTATTTTTCATCTTATGTAACACACATATGATTAAATCCTATGTATACCTACACATACAATATATCTTAGCACACTTAAATGATGGATGTAAGCATATACATTTGGAATTTGGATGTTTCATTTGATTGAACTATTTTATCATATTAATTTAAAACTCTATCTAATTTCTCATATAAAAATCCATAGAAATGAAATTAAATAGGTACGTGTCATTATTAACCAGGGAAGTGAGGTAATTAAATGACCTCTTTGGGGCTAGCTAAATCCTCGTATTCTATGGATATCCAAATTATATACCAATTACATTCAAACATATGCAAGTTTATACATATGAACATAAGAAAGAAGACTTTAAAGCATGTGATCAATTGATTCAATTACTCGAACAAATATGAATGCATGTCTTTCTTAATAGAAAAGGGGATTTTCATTCATTAGCTAGATGCACATATACAAGTGTATAAAAGTTTTAAGTGGATACTTCACTATTGTTAAACCAGGGGAGTGAGGTAAAGACCTTATTGGGGCTACTTAAAGCCTTGCATCCTTGGAATGTCCAGACTAGATATACTCACTATTCTTAAATACACATGAATGTATAAATAACTACAAAAAATGAATTTTTTTGAAATATTTATGCATATGGAATAAAGTATTATTTAAATTCTTGTATTGAAGCATGTAAGAATGAAATCAAATAGACTACATGCCATTATTAAACCAGTGAAATGAGGTAATCAAATGGCATCCTTAGGGTTAACTAAAGCCTCGTATTCCCGGGATGTCCAAGCTATATATCCATTAACATTCTTACTTACATAAATCAATGCTTGAATGAAAGAAAAGAAACTTCACTTCATACACTTAAGCTATAATCACATACATCTCCTATGTATTTATAACTAGCATTCATAACATATATAATCATTCATTTATAAGTTTTGAAAATATATTTGGATTTAATAACGATAATAGCCACACATATATTAATTTAAATCAACACATGCAAGCTTGTCATAAAGGAAATCATTTAATTTAATTGATTTTGCAAGAGATGACTACATGAATCAAGTGGCATACAACATTTAATACGATTTGAAAAGAAATAAAGGGACATAAGCACATGATTTCATTCAATCCAATTAACTCTTAAGGACAATCATATTAAATAAGCTCATTTAAAATAAACCAAAATTTTTTAATGTCATTTTTAATTTCATGTTTGATTTGATTTAAAAAAAAATATGAGAAGAGGTTTGCTAGTCCTAATCCCATTCCCCATATGTGAGTTAATTTGATTTAATGAGAGGTAATTAAGTTGATTTTATGGATTAATTAGGTTAATGTATGAATTAAATCAATTAATTAACTCTTACCTATGTTACTTCAAGGTAATTAATCAAATGATTATGAGCCAATACAATATGCAAATGAATTGAAAAGTAAATATCAATGATCCTATGAAATGAAAGGGGCCTAATGCACTTAGCACACAATTATTGATTAATTAATCTTAAGGAACTATCTTAATTACTTTTATAGCTTCCCCACACATATGGGCAAACCTAAATTTCATTAGCTCTCTTTAGGTTATTGAACACCTAAAGCTCTACCCATGGATTAATTAAGGGAAATCAGATGCAATTACCCTTTTAATTAGGTTAATCAAGTCATTAAAACATTAATTCATTCATCTTTTCTTAATTACTAAATTTAATTAATTATTATTTGAAATGAAATGGGCTTAAGGGAAAATTGTTGGGAAAGAGGTCCCAACCTAATTACATAAGCCTCCTACTTAATCAAACCTGATTTGGTATGATTTGAGTTTCAATTTAACTAATTAAGTTATTAATTAGTTAATTAATATTTAATTAGCATTTTGGTTGAAAAAGAAAACGAAACTTAGGAGAAAAATTAAGGAGACTTCAATCCAATTTCCTAAGTCTCTCCACTATTAAATAGTGATTAAGGGGTCCAATTTGTTAATTAATTATTGTTCATATGCTTAATTATCACTTAATTAAGTTAAGAAGGTAATTAAGACTTAAGCAATCAATTTTTCCAATTAATCAACTAATAAATTCTAAGAAAAATAGGGGAGGCATAGGTCATCCACCTAAACATTCTCAAAAAGTTTGAAATTGATTGGTTAATTAATTAGAGAATAATTAGGCTAATTAATTTTTTAATTAAATCTTAATTGATTCAAAATTACTATTCAAAATTAATTAAGAATAATTTTAATGGATTCCCTTCTTAAATACCTTCTAAATGAGACTTTATTTATATTTTTTTTGGATTTTTTGCAATTTGTTATGAATTATAGAAGTTTCAGCATTAAAAACACTTTAATTAACCTAATTAAAGCATTAATCGTTCCATTGGCCGGCGGCACTTTCACGCATGTGGCGTTGCAGTTAATTATTAAAGTAGTTATCCATGTCGAAGTTAGGCGGCGGTATCGATCTCGTCGATCTCGGATGAATGGATCAATCCGCGTAAAGGGAGAAAAAAATAAATCTAGCATGATTTGATTAGATCTGTCCATTTCAATCATGCGGAATGGATGGCCTATGATCTCTCTTCCTATAAGCGATGAACGATGGAGGTCGTCCGCCATGGATCGCTCGATCTGAGCTCACCCGAGCTCAGATTCACTCCAAAATCAACCTACACTTTTGCATGAGAGATCCACAAGGATCTAACGGTTCTGATGGGCTCACATACGAATTCTCTTCACAAAGCTTCACGAAAAATTTTCTATATCTATGTTTTTGGGAAATTATCTCGCCGGAGCTCAAGACCAACGGTGGGATCAACAGAGGTAGCTTCATCCATTAGAGATAAGGCCCTGTTAAGCAGCACACAAGCCAATTTCTTCTTATTCGCTCGGTGGACCAACTTCCATCAATTTGGAGCTCGGTGGTGATCTAACTCATAGCTCCAATGGGTTTAGAACTCGAAGGAAGCTTTGGGTAGCCTTGAAGAGGTATGTAGAAGGTGTGTGTAAGAAGAATTGAAGTTTGGTTGAGAAATGAAGAAGTTGGAATCGGGATTGAGCTCCCCTATTTTGGCCTTGCTCGGGAAGGAGAAATGTCGAAGGAGGAAAGCTTGGAATCGCTCTGGCGATTGCGAGGAAGCTCGAGTTTGCTTTTGGAAGCTCAGACGATTCGAATGAGTTGATTTTCTATGCGAATTGAGGGGGTATACCTCTTAGTTTGATGAGGTAGATGGACGGGATTGCATCTCATTTTTTGGTCAGCTAGCTGCCACCAGAGCGTCGGAGTGGTTGCCATCAAGTCTACATGGCTCGTCTGGATTGGGAGAAGCCATGACAGGAGGCTCCAAGCTTGATTTGGTCAGATTGACTTTGCTTGGATTCTTTGGTTTCTCAGTTTGCATGGTTAACTCACCTCCCTTTGGTCCAAGGTAAGTCCTAGCACACTTAAGGTGGGCTAGGAAGTTTAGATGCACCATTTAGAAGTTTGATGACTGCCAAGGATGAGAGGAGAGTGAACTTTGTCATTAGAGGAAAGAATCCAATGCAGGAGAGGATCCATAGATGATTTGCATTAGACTTGGCTTCAAATGGGTCTGAGCTGATTTTGGGCTGACCTAGGATGGGTTTGGGTCAGGTTAGGTCAGCCTCCAGAGTCCTATGGGTTGGTTTTATGGATTTTGGCTCAATTGGGTCATATGGGTTCAATTTGGATCATATTAGGTTAGGTTGACCAATTGGTCAAATTATGTCAAATTAAGGCTTGGGTTAGGTTCAAATGATGATTTGGATAGTTTTGGTTCAAGTGGTTTCAATTAATTTGGCCTAGATTTGATTTTGCCTCATTTGGATTCTTATAGGTCAAATGGGCTAAGTTGACCAATTTAATCAAATTGACCAAATTAGGTTGGGTTGGGTGTTGGTTCATGTTCAATTGGTTAATTGAAAAATGATTGTAGGTTTTGGTTTAAATCAATTTGGATTTAATTTGGATTTTGGTCAATTTTAACCATTTAGGTCAATTTAGGCTAGGTTGGGTCAAGTTGACCAATTGGTCAAATTGGGCTTAATTATAGCTTTAGTCAAGTTTAATAATCAATTTGAAATGAACTTAAGCCATTGGTTGCAATCAATTTAGGTTAGATTATGATTTAACTCATTTTGGCCTTTTAGGATAATTTGGGTCAACTTGGGTCAAATGGCCAATTGGACTTGGTTTGGCTCAATTTATGGTCAAGTTATATTTAATCATTGATCATGGGTAGGTGTGAATCAATGATTTCAATTGATTTGATGTATGGTGGGTTTTGGGTAGTTTAGGTTTTATTTGGGCTAAAGGTTGACTTGGTCAAAGGACTAAGTTGACTTGGTTTGATCCAATTCAAGGAAATTGATCATCCTAGGGTGACTGTTGATCATGATATAAGGTTCGGCTAGGCTTGGTTAAATCCAATTTGGGTTGGATTAGAACTTGGCTAAAAAGAATCATTTATGCCACTTTGGGTCAAGTGGACCTAAATGGGTCAAATGACTTAGTTTTGGCTTGATTCAAGTTTAATTGAACTTATACATGAGTCTATGATTGAAATATAAATTCTACTATAATCAATTTGGAGTCCTATGGATTTTGGCTCTTTTGAAGTTTTCAAGTTAAAAGGGCTAACTTTGGTTGCCTTGAGTTTGGTTTGATGATTGTAAGTTTCATTTATATTTGGATAGATGATTATAGGAATGATTGATTCAATAGATAATCTATTGATTTTGACTTAGTTTTGATAGGATTTGACCAAGTCTAAGGAAATGACTTAAAGGGTATAAATTAGATTTTGGTTTGATTTTGGATTTGGTTTTGGCTATTTTCATTTATATTTGGGAACATAAATGAATATATAAATGATTCATGAGAAAATTATTTGAGTTTCGATTGATTTGGAAGCAAATTTGACAAAGCTCATGGAGGTAGGTCAATATGGCTTAAGTAAGAAATTAATTTAGTTTGATTTAATTTTGGTCATTAAAATATGGGTTTCATTATATTTGTGAATATAAATGAATATATAATTGATTTATAAAGAAACCAATTGATTTTGGGTTGATTTGAATGGGATTTGGCCAAGCTTAAGGAGGTAGGTCAATATGGCTTAAGAGGGGTTTTGGTTTGGTCTGATTTAGTTTGATTTAGTTTTGGTAATTTGGGTTTATATGTTATTTATATTTATGAATATAAATGAAGGAATAATTAATTTATAAAGAAATTAATCAAGTTTGGGATAACTTAGGTGAAGATTTGGCTAAACTTATAATCATATGAGCTTAGGAAGAATTTTAGGCTGGAATTTGATTTTGGGGTTTTAATCACTTGGAATTGAGTTTGGATTTGGATTTGATAAATAATTGAGAGATTGAATTGTACTTGGTTAAGGTTAAGGCCATGGAATTTAATCATAAGATTTATAAAGAATTCTGAGCTTGAATTTGATTATGGGATTGATTATGAGTTTTGGAAATTTGGTTTGGATTTGGCATGAATTGAGTTTAAGCTATAGGGCATGCAAATCTCCCTAAGTCTCTAAGGCATGACCCATCTCTATGGCTAATCCTTCTAAGTCTCTAGGTTTAGGTTAAGTATTCACCTAATCACTAGAAGTGTCTTAGGGCTAAGAAGCTTTTAGTATCTATAAGAGTCCTATATTCTATATCTATGCTGAAGATGCTGAAGACTCACTCTAAAAGTGAGGTTAACACTAATCAAACAATCATAAATGAGTTCTAACTTAGATAAGCTAAAAGTAGGCTATAAAATACTCGATTTATTTAAATCGCTTATTGATTAGCAAAATTTTAAATTTATTAAAATCCAAAAAACTATTTCACACAAAGTCCATTTATGAATTCAAATTTTATTCTCAAACACTTTATTACAACAACAACAACAACAACAACAACAACAAGCCTTAATCCCACTAAGTGTGGTCAGCTACATGAATCTTTCGTCTCCATTGTGTCCTATTATGTATCAAATTTTCATTTAAATCAAGTATACTAACATCATTTTTTATACATATTAACCAAGTCTTTTTAGGTCTACCTCTACCTTTCTTAACATAAGGCAAATCTAATGCATCTACTCTCCTAATGTCATCTGGACGTTTACGCTTTATGTGGCCAAACCATCTAAGGCGACTCCCTAATCTTATCTACCACCTGAGCTACTCCAACTTTTTCCCGAATATACTCATTTTGCATTATATCTCTAAGAGTAAAGCCACTCATCCACCTAAGCATCCTCATCTCGAACACTTAACTTAGTCTTATGCTTCTTTTATTGGCCAACATCACCATAAGTCGTCATAGGTCTTACCACCATCTTATGAAATTTTTCTTAAGTTTAAGTGGAACTTTTCTATCACATAATAGGCCGATGCATTCCTCCACTTCAACCATCCAACTTGAATTCTACTAATAACATCTCCATCTATTTCACCATCATTTTGAACAATAGAGCCTAAATATCTGAAACGCTCACTCTTATTAATGACTTTTCTATCAAACACTTTATTAGATGGCCAAAAATAATTTTTTCTCAAATATTTAATATTTTTTGAATATTCAAATGTCTTAATCTCATAATAATTGAGTTAAGCAATGTAGGACTCATTGGATTCATCTTATTAAATGATGTATATTTACACCATAAATTTATTAAAATCATATTCATATGATTCATAATTTAATTTAAAAATATTTAATTCTAATAATAATGATAAGATATGTATTTGATCATATAAAAATTTGTACTTTTTAATCTTTTTAGTAATAGAAAAAATAGATAATGATGAATTGAAATACAAATTGCCAAATAATAAATTTATTAATGAAAGGAAGACGTTCATCCCCTTTCTCAAATTCCAATTGGGCTGATAGGCTATAATTGGGCCAGGCTGACCAAAAGCTAAAATTAGTACAAGTGGGCTAATGGCACACCTCAATGAATCCCATTTACATCTAAAATGTCTCAAAATTAAATCTAAGATAACATTTAATGTAAGATTTAAACTCATAATTTTTATAATCATAAGAAACTATTTTGAATAAATTATATACTTTTATATTATTTATTTCAATTTTACTCGAAATTAATATTCATGAAGAAATTATCAACTTATAAATATTTAATAATAATTTTTTTGTATATCATATTACAAGTGGAGCTAAATGAGCTTAAATTAGTTGCCTATCAAAGCTTCAAATAAATATTAGCTATCTACAATTATAATGAGCATTCTTAACCTAATTAAATATGCTTAAATGGTTTAAATAATTCATTTAGCATCCAAATTAATCTCTCATACAATATTAATCATTCACGAATCTAAATTAATCGCACGGCTGAGATGCCACCAATTTATAGTTGTGTCAAACATTTATCAGACTTAATAAAAAGAAATATTAAAAATAAAAAAGGAAACAGCCTCAAGAAAACTTTTGTGGGCGTGAAAAGCTGTAAAAAAAGAGGAATCAATAAAGCTTTGGGCAGTTTAAAGAGGAAAACAATAAATATATCAAAAAAACATAGCACTCTCAAATAAGACTATTTGTTTAGCTCTTAAATGGAATCTAAATTTGGATCGAAGAAATTATATTTAGCCGAATTATGAGTCAAAGATTTGAATTCGAGAAATCTTGAGGCACAATCAATCAATTTCGATCGGATCAAATTTATCTATTATTAAAAATATTTAAATTTATATATAATACTTCTAAATTTGTAATAATAAAATTATTTCTAAAATTAAGTGTATAGAATTATAATTTATACTCTTTTAAAATAAATATAATATATTTATATGTATAAATATTATTTCTTTGAAAATCATTTTTTTTATTTCATACACTTAATTTAATTTTTTTTAAATTTTTTTAATAATCATTTTTATTAAATTCAAGATACCCGATCAAAATGAGCCAACTCCATTCGAATTTGAGTAAAAAAATAACTTAAAAATATTCAATTCTAGCCGGCTCCAAATCGATTAGAAAATGAAATTTCGCTAAAATCGAATGATTCGAGCCAGACAATCTAAGTCAAATATTTCTGATTTCAAGCCAGCCCCAAATCAACTCGAAATCAACTCGTTAATAGCCCTACTCTCAAAGAAGATAAAAGAGATAAAATAAAGTATTACTTGAGTAATTCTAATGATTATGTATTGATCGTGTATTATTATATATATAATATAGATTCTTTATATTATATATATATATATATATATATATATATATATAATAATAATAATAATAATAATAATAATGATATGGTGCTCAAAGCACCGCTTAATCAAAGTTTCTTAATAAAGCACATTTTGAGGCACGTTGTTTATTTCATAATCTTTATATGTATATATCCTGAAGAAGTTTTGAGACGAGATAAATCGAAGCGTGATCTAAGCGATTTTAAAATGAAGTTTACATCAAATGATCTAAGGAACTAAGAACAAAACAAAATATTTGAAATAAAATAAAAAAATAAGGCAGATATTATAAATTAATTTTATTTTTGATATGTTTAATAAACCACATATGGAACTTTTATTATGTTAAATGATGTAAAATTATGTGAATTTGATTTATAAATAAATTTAATGATAATAAAGATATTGCTTTTAAAAAAGAATCATTGAATAATAAAATATTATAAAAACCTGAAATAAAATTTAAAATGATGGATTCAATTTTGAACTGAATGCATCACAAAATTTTTTAATCAAAATTTATATTTTAAAAAAAGGTGAATATACCATGATCAAATTTTATTAAGAATAGATCTCAAATTTATTAAATTTATCTTAAGGTATGTTTGGCGCCGTCTGTGGGAAAAGACTCCCTCAATCATACTTTTTGTGAACATCCACGTTATGGCCACAACTCGTCTGAGCCTCCGCTCCAACTCGTCATTCTCAAAACCAATCCTTGAACCAAGGACGCCAAGTTTTACTCACTCTCACGATGATCCTTGTTGGTGAAGGCGAATGGGAATCTCTTTAGAAGATGGTGTTCGTCGAATGGAAGAGTCTCAGATGATCCGACTTTTGCAAGGACTACATACGCTACTACGACAAACATATCTCCCCAAGATCGATCGTTGCGGGAGGTCAAAGCTAATCCTCCGACACGGAGTTCCTCGCATGGAGACCGTAGCGATCTCTTGACACCTAGCTCCATTCATCCATCGCGTCCAACTCAATCATTGCTAATCCGATTGTTGTTGATAGCTTCACATGCTCATCGGTAATCCCGCCGTCCGACATTGATGCAGTCTGACGCTTAATGCAAAATGAATTTCACCTTCAAGGCGTTCCCCTGTGGTATGAGGAATCATCACCTTTAGTTATTCTTCAACACCCAATTCCGTAGTTTTCAAGCTTCCGAGCATTGATTCCTATGATAGAGGCCGCATGAGCACATCGATCATTACAAGACTATCATGCATATCCACGAGCTCGACACCTACTTTGTCGTTTTCCTGTTATCCTCGAGGCAAGCTTCGCACTTGGTTTTACTCCCTTCGAGGGGATCCATCCGACTTTGACGAACTTCAAGGTTTTTTGTGGAACACTTCATTGCAACCGAGAATCATTAAAGATTCCTCCCATCTTTCTGGCATTCAACAGAACAAGGGTGAATCACTTAAAGAATACTTCCAGAGGTTCTCCTTAGAAGCTCGCCAAATACCTGGAGTAAACTCTGAACTATTAAGAGGAGTTTTTCTTGGAGGGCTCCGTCCAGGGCCTTTTTACTCATCACTCATGCGTGACACGGTCCGGTCATATGTCGACTTAGTTTATCGTGTGGAAGCACTCTTTTCTGATGAGGCTATTAATGCACATATGACAATTTGGATAATCTGAAGCACCCAAGGAACCTGGGCAAACGGTCCATCAAAAGAAGAAATCGAAAGGCCCATTCAACAAAGATATCCACGTCAATTGGAAAGAATCAATCGACTCATGAACATACCCCCCCAACGGGGCAACTCTTAATCTCAAAAGATAAGCAAATTCGGCAACACCAGCGAAAAGATCAATGGTCAACTCGGCTACAAGCTCATACAAATATTCGATCTCTTCCATACGGGTTAACATCATTCGAGTAAACACTCTGACAAATAACCCAGGATAGGTCAAAACGTCCTTAGTGGACTTCCCGCGACCTCTTCCATACGGGTTAACGCCATCGAGCAAAAATCTCTGACAAAATAACCCAGGAAAGGTCAAAACGTCCTTGGTGGACTTCCTGCGATCTCTTCTATACGGGTTAATGTCATCGAGCAAAAGCTCTGACAAACAACCCAGGAAAGGTTAAAAGGTCCTTGGTGGACTTCCCACCGCCTCTTCCATACAGGTTAGCATCGACGAATAATATTCCGACCAATAACCTAGAAAAGGTCAAAACTTTGTACCCACTCCACACAGGTTAATGTCATCGGATAACACTCTGACAAACAACCTCGGATGGGTCAAAATCCTCAGCGGATTCAATTCAACCTCTTCCATACAGGTTAATGTCATTGGATAACACTCTGACAAACAACCTCGGATGGGTCAAAATCCTCAGCGGATTCAATTCAACCTCTTCCATACAAGTTAACGTCATCGAGTCACACTCTGACAAACAACCTCAGATAGGTCAAAAATTCTCAGCGGATTCAATTCAACCTCTTCCATACAGGTTAGCGTCGACGAATAATATTCCAACCAATAACTTAGGAAAGGTCAAAACTTTGTACCCACTCCACACAGGTTAATGTCATCGGATAACACTCTGACAAACAACCTCGGATGGGTCAAAATCTCGGATTCAATTCAACCTCTCTTCCATGCGGGTTAGCGCCATCGAGCAAAAGCTCGACAAACAACCCGAAAGGTCAAAACGTCCTTGGTGGACTTCCTGCGATCTCTTCCATATGGGTTAATGTCATTGAGCAAAAGCTCTGACAAACAACTCAGGAAAGGTCAAAAGGTCATTGGTGGACTTCCCATGGCCTCTTCCATACAGGTTAGCGTCGACGAATAATATTCCGACCAATAACCTGAAAGGTCAAAACTTTGTACCCACTCCACCGGTTATTAATGCCGGATAACACTCGACAAACAACCCGGATGGGTCAAAAATTCTCGGATTCAATTCAACCTCTTCATACATGTTGCGTCATCGAAGTCACACTCGACAAACAACCGAATGGGTCAAAATCTCGGATTGATTCAACCTCTTCCATATTAGCGTCGCCGAGTCACACTCGACAAACAACTCAATAGGTCAAAATCTCGGATTCAATTCAACCTCTTCCATACAGTTAACGCGTCGAGTCACACTCGACAAACAACCCGGATAGGTCAAAGATCTCGCCGTCGGTAGTGACCACTGGCGATTCGGTTCCGACCATATTGCTGGTCACCGTGCCATCGTCGTTTTATCGCCATTCGCTTCGTCGGTAATCACCATTCGTCGGTCATTGGCCTAGGCTCGATCATACGGATTATTCGGTGCGGTTCCGACCACCCGTCGGCCGCCAATCATCCGCAGCCATTGTGTAGGCCATCTCCGGTCTGCTTATGCCCGGTCCCTCACCGGCCGGCATTATTCCGGTCCCCACCATCGCTGGTCATCCCTGCCGTACCAGCGTCGGTCGCCCGCGTCGATATGCCGGATTGCTGCCATCATATAGTCATTACTATCGTGGCCGGTCCTTCTGCCCAGACCATCTAGACAATCTCCGGCGGTCATCTCCGACCGCCGCGGTCACCACTCGTCGTCGGTCATCCCGCCATTCTGGCCTCGATGTGCATATCGCGGCTGCCATCATCCCGTGGTCATTATAAGCCGGTCACCATATGGCTGTCAGGCCGTCTTCGCCGGCCATCATCGCCGTAATCTCGTGGTCACCATCGTTCTTGGTTATCCTCGGACCACCAGTCACCATCGCCGAATGTCTTGACCCCATCGTGAGCATCTTTCGCCAGTCTCTCGTGATCTCCTCCAAACCGGTCGGTCCGGCGAGGTCGGTTAACACCTCTTTCGAGCGGAACGCGGTATGTAGTGGGCCTTGATCGCCTCCAACGGTCCGGTCGCCGGAACACGGCGTATACCGTGGGCCTTGATCGCCTAACGGACGGTCCGACGAGGTAAACCGGAACACGGTATATGTCAGCGGGCTGATCGCCTCCACGGACGGTCCGACGATGGCGGAACTGACGTATGTCGCGGGCACGATCGCTCAAATAATCCCACTCGAAGAATAGGAGATGAGAAAAGTGTGCCTTTCCCTCTTATCTTAGGGGGGATTTTATAGACCCCCATAGGGATAAAAGGGTAAAAAACCCCCAAAAAATCGTCAAAACCTAAAGCGAAAGACTCGGTCGGTGAGACGCCTTTTGCCCGCCCTGCCCGCCCGCCGAGACCGGTCCGCGTGTCCTCCAGCGTCGTGGCCGTGGCCACCACGCCGTGGATAGCCCATGAGGCGAACCCCTTGACACGACGGTGCAAACCGCCCGCCGTACGTGGCCCGCGGGCCGCGCCTGTTGACCCGCGCAACCGACCCGGTGGGCTCGCGACCCGTTCGGTACACCCGCATGGCCTTGGCGCCGCCATGGCATCGCAGGCTTCAGCGTATGGCCCGCCTATGGGTCCTTGAAGAAAACTTCCGTAAGTGTCCGAACAGGTCCATAACCTCAAAATATCACGCCTTCACCTTACATCTACTTCCATAATCATAATATTATACTTTTATGAAGATTTATTCTCCCAAAATGTATGATTCATGGACAAAGTTTCATTAAAGAATTTGTTGTTTTCAAGTATTTGGCATATATTTTGAATGATCAAGATGATGCCATCCAAAAATAGAGGGGCAACTGATATCAAATTCCCCAGTCGCATGAATCTTAAGGGCAAAGGTAAGGCGATCCCAATTAATCAAGATCAAGCACAAACATCTTGAAACTTTGGAACATGAATTAAACCTCGAATGATCATCAAATATAGAGTATTTATAGTCAAATCGAGCGTCTCGACGAGCCGAATCTAACAAGCCTAAGATCTCACAATTCCGACCTCATTTGAGCATCCAAATGTTTGAAATACATCAAATGATCAAAAGGAATCGTCGAGCCGTCCGATGGGAAGGAGTGGTTTGGGTTTTCCATGTATTTACAAGACTGCCACTCCTCCATCTATAAATAGCCTCATTCTCCATATGAGAGGACACTTTTGGAGGCCAAGTGAAGAAGGAGAGGAGCCCAAGCGAAGGAGGAGAGCTCGGCTCGAAGATCCCGGCGATCGCCACCACGGTCGTGCCAACCGTCTGCGGCCGCCGCGACCTCTGGTCGTCAATCACTAATCATTCCTTGCATTTCTGAAGTTGTTCCTATATTTCGCATTGTTCATTCCAAGTTCTGTAGTCATATCACCTCTAAGCTATTACCAGTTGTTACATGCTGTTTCTTATACCATCTTGTAATCCCATTATCGAAGATTATTACTTGAGGCGTATCATAGTGGAACATTCTTTGGGGTAGTGGTTTTCCTCTTTTGAGGTTTTCCACGTAAAATTCTGAGTTTTCTTGTTATTCTTTAAATACTTGTGTGTGTCTTTGGACTCTCCAGTAAAAACTTTCACTCTACCTGTGGTCTTGACGCATAACAAGGTCTATTTCGGATATTTACAATCTTATCAAAAAAATAGTGATGGAGCTGCTATAGAAGAAGCTGCTATTTAGAAAACTTCGAAAAGTACTTTAAATTTTTTTTTAAAAAACATAAACCATAGAATTCTGTCTTTCACCGCACTTGATCAGATCAGGTTGAAAAATATAACATTCTCGCTATATATTCATCAAAATGCAACTTCATTGTAATTTGTTAAATATTTTAGCAGTGTGATTTGAACCACACCGCAGACAAAATGTCATGAGCAGCATTTTGTTTGTCAACACTCATTTCAAATCAAAGTAAATAATAATATTCATCTCAAAGAAAGCTAAATAACATTGAGATTCATTAATAAATTTTAATTAAAATGTACTCATCTAAATGATTTATTTTATATTGAATTAATCTCAAATTTAATAATTTTAAAATAAACCTAATTTTGACTCAAAAATTTTTTGTGTTGACTCTGCTTCTCACTCGACACTTGTCATTGTATTATGAACAGATCTGTCTCTATAAATATCATATTTTTTTATTGGAAGGTTAATTAAATTATAAATCATACTTTTATTTAATTTATATCATAATATATTTCTATCTGAAATATTCTGACTCGACAATATGAACAGTTGCCTTTCATTGAGTTGGCTATTATATTTATTCACAAAAATTTTAAAATTATTTATATTTATACTACATTTGAATCAATTTTGACCATCATTTTATTCATAATTTTTCTTTATGCTATGTTAAATATTAAAAAAAAAAAAATTATTAGTTTTTATGTTTATCTAGTTCAATTAAACACATTATTATTTTAGTTATGTAAAGTGAAAAATATTAAATATATAAGAAGTGGATGTGGAAGCCTATCTAATTAACCATGTTGTAATAAAATTATCAATGGTTAAAATAAATTTTTTTCTTAGGCTGAGTTTGAGAGAGCGGTGCAGAGCGAAAATATATTATTGCATCGCTCGAAAACTATGTTCTGGGTATATTTTGAGAAATTTGTGACAGAAAAGTTATATTTTTCAATCTGATCTAGCTATATGCTATGTCAGCTAGAAAGCTACGATTTGAATTTTGTAAAATAAAAAAATTTATATATTTACCGTAATTTCTTATGTAGTAACTTCATCATGCAACTACAGCTCCCTTAAACATATTTTTTTAATTAATAAATTTTAATTTTAATATGAGATTTGAGTGATTGACAATTTTCTAAAAAAATATTATTTTTTATATATATATATATATAATAATTAAATTATATTAAAAATATCATTAATACTATTTATTAAAATAAAATATAGTTTTAATACATATTTTTGATGTGATTGAAATATTAAAATATTTATATAAATAAATTTTAAAATTTGAATATTAAATATATAAATATAAAATGATTATAATATATATATGTGTGTGTAAATTCTTCACATCAACTTTGTGTCTTGACTGATTCATTGAATTGAATGTTATCTTCTTAGATAAAATTTAAATGTAAAAACATATATTTTTTCATATAAAACATAAATTTTAAGTAAGAAAAAAAAATAAATTTTCAAATATTTTTTTAAAAAATATAAATTAAAGACTTAGAGAAGACATGCATGATTGAAAAGCTATGACAAAAAAAAATGATCAGAGGGTGGCTTAAAATCAACCTATCCCTTCAATTTCAGTCATTGTTCCCTTTGTCTCCATATATATATTTCAAAGAACTCTCTCTGCCTAAAGGACAAAATAAAGGACTGGCCCCTCCATTCCCCCGCCATCTGATAATTGTTAAGGAGAATGAAAGCTCAATAAAGCAAAGCCATGGGAAATTATTAGGTGAATTTAATTCAGAATTATGGCCTACCTAAATCATGATTTTTATTATTTATTTTTTTATTTTGATTTTTTACAAATGCATTTAGCCAAAAATTATGAGGCCCACCTATTTAAACAGAACTAATTGCTAACGACATAAAACGACTAATTACTTATTTGGATGCATGAAAAATGAATGTATAAAGTGAATGTAATATATATGGATTATTTTAAGTTGTTTGGTTGAAAATTCTATAAATACATGAGTTTATTTTTTTCTGTTTGGTAGAATAAATTTAATATAAAATATTTTTAGATTTTTTAGTGATTGTGGTGGCGGTCGATGGTATGTGCCTGGTAGCGGGGTTACGGCGGACGGTTGACAAGTTGAGCAAGTTACTAAGTGAGACGATGGCGGTGGCGGTTGACCGACAAGTTGGAGGCAAGACTAAAAGGCGAAGTGGTGCCGGTCACTGGCGATGGTGGCGACGATAGAATTTACATTGGTATTTTAATTCAAATCGGTGAATTTAAAATACAAAAATATTGACTCTTCCAATTTATTCTAAATATAATTTTACTTTTCAACATATCAAACATATAAAAAATTAAAATCTTCTATATTTATTTATTTATTTTAACTCAAAAACATCAAATCAAACAGCCCCTACTACATGCAAAGCTCCTCCCAAGCTTTTCAAAAGTACAAAGTTTCTAAAAAGAAAAATAAGGTCGAGAATGAAATTAATTACTCTGTCACTTGATCTCATGCCACCATCAGCCTAACAAATCACATATAAGAGTTGTGCATTATTTAGTTAGAAATAAAACAATCAAATCAATCTCATAATTTAATTCAATTTTTATATATATATTTATTTGTTTTTCCATATGCTAATATTTAGTTACCAATTAATAGTTTAATTTTGCATTTTATCAAACTAATTAAATCTAATAATTGAATAAATGTATATTTGAGTTTAAAATACTGGTATATAAATTAAACTAATTAATCCGATTTCTATTTGTTGATATTTGTCTTGTTCGTATGATGATGATTTATAAATTATCAATAAATTTTAATTTATTAATAATTGAATCAACTAAATTAATTTGTTCGACTTTTTGATTCTTAATTCAAAACTAATATATTTGATAAAATTACAAATTAATCTCGGGATATTTACAAATCAATTATCTTATATATATATAATTTATCCACCATTTCTATATTTTAAAATTATTAGACTTATATATTTATGTATGTCACAATCATATTATTGAGAATTTTATAAAAAATGAAAATATTGATTAGACTTTTATTAAAAATTTTAATATTTTAAAATCAATTTGAAAATTTAAGATTAAAATAATTAATTTATAAATATAGAAGAATAGATTGATTATGTATGTAAAAAATTATTAATATTTCAAATTACACCCTTAGAAAAGGAGATTTTTTTTATAAAAAATGTATGAACTTTAATAAATATTCCTTCTAATTATTTTAAATAAATAAATAAATAAATAAATAAATATATATATATATATATATATATATATATATATATATATATATATATATATATATATATTCTTTAAAAATCATTATCTTCAATCATGATGACTTATTAACAGACAAATTTGACTCCATGATTCAATTCTTCATTTGTTTGTTCTAAATTTAGTTAAATATAAAACTATAAATATTAAAAATTAAATACAAATTAAATAATCATTTTCTTTAAACGCCGCAAGTGCAATGTATCCAAAACGATCTCTATCCAGTTAAATTATAAAAAATTATATATATATATATATATATATATATATATATATATATATATATATATATATATATATATATCTCAAAAAAATAAAATTAAAATTAAAACTAAAAGTATGATTTCCAATCTGAAAATTAATGACATTATACAATTGAACAATTTAGAATCAGTTTCCCTCAGACAACAAGACTATCACTCGTATCCCACTCCTCTCCTCCGCCCCCCTCTCCGACTCCGGCACTGGCCGCCGGCCGCCACGCCGACGCGGTCAATAGCGACAAATCCTTCCATCCCAACTTCAATCTCCCTCCTTCCTCCACTAAAGTGTACCCCTTCCATGGCACCATCCCTAACAACAAGCTCGCCTGCGCTGCTGGACTTCCGGCGAGGGACACCTGCCGGAATCCCAATCGACGGAGTTCATCACCCCATCTCTCCACCCTCACTTCCCCCGTCCTTTTCGGCCCCCCGACCGCCACTATATTCCGAATCTCTCCACCCAAAACCCCTCTCTCCACTTCCCATCTCTCCTCCCCTCCTCCCCCTCCATCCCCAATCGCGTCAAACAGAGCAGAATAGTAATGGAGCGCTTCGACGAACCTACACAGAAAGTCGCCTCCATGACCGAGATCCTGCTCAACTACGGTGACGATATTGGGGCGGATGGATTTGAGAATTTGCGCCGCGGCGAGATCCGATCCAGTGACGTCGTACAAACAATGCTGCGTCCAATGCACGACGATCGCTTCAGATGGGTCGCTGGGGCGGAAAGGGGTGAGATCGGTGAGGTCGCTGATTTTTCCTTCGATCGGGGTGAAATCGAATGGGATTCGAAGTCCGGCGGCGAAATCGGCGAGGCTGCGGCCAGTGGAGTCGAGGATATCGGCTGCGGGACCGATGCCGGTGATGCGAATTGACTGAATTGGCCGAGCGCGGGAGGACAGGATGTTAAACAGTCCCGGCCATTGAAGGCCATGCATGATGTCGAGGTCGAGGATGTGGACACGGTCGTGGGAAGCCAGGGCTTGAAAGATGGCTTGGTTGGATGTGAAGTGGGAGAATTTGAGGAGTGGCGAGATGGAGTTGAGGAATTGGAAGGAGCGGGAGATGCGGCGGGTTAAGGTTAGAGTTAGGGGTTTGAGGGAGAGAGGAGAGTAGGTGCCGAGGAAGGAGTGAAAGAACGTCGGCAACGCGACGCGTTCAGGGAGACGAATGGGAAGAAAGGAGGAGATTTGGGGAGGAGGGCTACATGCAGAGAGAGGTTGTCGAGGGCGATCAGATGGGGAGGGAGTGAGGAGGAGGAGCGGAGATTCTGTCTGGGGATGTGGGAGGAGGAGGTGGTAGCAGGCCATATAACGGCGGGGAGATTAGGGAATTTTGCAGGGGAAATCGTCGAAGGTGGAGGAAGGGGAGGAGCGTTTGGAGGGTTTCATGGCGGTCACCGGAGCGGCGTCGGAGGAGGAGGAGTTGGCATTAATGGGGGATTGAGGGAGGAGGCTTTGAAGCATGATGGGTGGGATGTGGCGGTCCAGGATGAGAAATTGTGGCTAGAGAGAGGGAGAAGAATGATGGATTCTATGGAAGGAACAGGGAAGGAGGATGGGGAACAGGCAGGCTCCAGGCTTACAGGTGAGGGTTTGACGGGTTGTTCTTATAAATTATTTTTTGATATAATATGTCGATAATGATTTTTTAGACTTTATTTTGATTGGAAAACAGTGAAAGAAAGTTAATGAAAAAAAATAAAATTTATATTAATTATTAATATTAATTTAAAGTTATTATTATTATTATTATTATTTTATTTTTATTCTAATTTTCGGAATCAAGCAGAGGATTAGGAATAGTTTATTTGAAATAAATGTTTGGAATTGAATTTTAGTGTTCGTTTGTTATAAATTTCTAGATTTTTGAAAATGATTTTTGCAAGATAAAAGAGAATTTTATGAAAGTTACCTCAAATTTTATTTTCTAAAATAATAATATTACAAAATGATCAGATTAAATCAAGAAAGATTGTATCATGATATATTTTTTCAGTCAATAATTGGCAAAGTTGGATTTTAATGCACTTGGAAATGAGTAAACGAGAGAGTTTGGTTGTCCAAACTTTATTCATATTGACTTGCTTTAAAAAATTATTTCGTTTGTCAATCGCATCAGATGGCCAAATTTCACCGCTCGCTCTACTGAATTGCTCAATTAGCTCGAAAATCGTAATAACTGAAAATGGGTGATTGTTCGTATTGCTCAAATTGTTGAAATACCAAAATCAATAATCTTAAAAATCGTAGAAAGGATTTGAATACGTCTTTTTTACAAAGTTTTAGCATTAATTTATCTTATAATATATGTTTGTTGGTGTATATATAATATAATTTTTTTATTTCAAGCTAAATCGAGCCGAATACGATAGAAGGAAAGATTGTTCGCTTTCAGCTCGTTTATAAATCGAGCTTGAAATATTTTATCATTTAGTTAACGAAGAGAAAACGTCTATTTAAAGTCAAACACATTTGTTCAGTAAATGCTTTTTTATAGTCCTACTTGGAAATGCTATGAAATAAATAAAATCTATTAAAATTTAGAATTATTTAGATTTCAAAATAAATTTAATAATTTTGATACTCACTCAAATCAAAATTTTATTAAATGTCTTGACCTAATATTTATTTATTTTTAATTATGCCTTTGTTTAGGAGGAGAGAGCTAAGATGAGATGTTTAATGGATTGTGCCTTATTACAAAGTTAATTATTTACCTCATATGGATAAAGAGCTTTTACAGAAAGTGATCATCAGATTGCATGAAAATAAGTGACCCTATATTGCAAGAGAAATTATATGCACCCTAAGAGCATGAAATAAGTCACCACTATCAGTTATCGTAGACCATTCCAATCACTACTATGGTTTGTCTATCATCATATGATCATAATATGCTTATTTTTAGACTATTACTAGCTAACTTTTGTACAACTAAAGAACAATTAAGCAATCACAATATAAAAATTCTAACATCATTTGCATTCTTCTCCATTTTGTGTGTGTGTGTGTGTGGTAGATCTTCCTACGAAGTTAATACATAAAATTTTATATGAACTTTAAAAATATATTAAGAAAATATATTCCAAAAAATCAAATAAAATTAAAAATATATAAAATATAAAATAAAATTGATCCCAAATAAGTTCTTAATTTTTTTTTCTTATAATTCAACTATCAATGAAGCCAAGCTATTTAAACACCTATGTTTCAATGATATATGATAATTCAAATTCTACTAAACGAATCAAAAAGTTAAATCCTCAAAGTTGAGGTCAAATCAAGAACTTAAAATATCATAATTTGGGATATCTTAAACTCTAAATAACTCTATGAAGTGTTATAGTCAAATACCTCGAAGCCAAATCCAACAAGCCCAAGATATTACACTTCATTTGATCATTCAAATACTTAAAAATACATCAAATGATCAAAGGAATCATTCTAAGTCGCTCGATGTGGAATGGTTCAATTTTAGATTTACAGAGACGCCACTCATCCATATAAATAGCTCATTACATATGAGGGAGGCCAAGCAAGAGAGAGAGAGCTAAAGCGAAGATTCTCCAAACAATCCTCGCCACCACTCGGCTATTAAATTCACCAGCCGATCTTATGATCATCAATCTCTATCCTTCCATGGACATTCGACATCGATGTCGCTTCAATCATCTACTGACTTTTCTCCTTAACGTGACATACATGTTATCTTCTCATAGCAATCGTAAGTTATCAGAAGATTTTGTACTCAAATGATATAGTGGAAGATTTTCTTGCAAAGTGATTTTTTCCTCTTTTGAGATTTTCTATGTAAAATTTTGGAGTTTTCTTGTTCACTCTTAAATACGAGTGGATTTGAAACTAAGATAAACTTTCACTCTACCATAACCTGGTTTTCAAAGACGCAACAGTTGAAGTGGAAACCATTCTCATTTTTCATCTTCACAGACCAAGTTTCCCAAATAACAAGATCAAAACCATTATCGAGGTGGGGCATTTCTTGTAGAAAACAAGAATGAAGATTCATCAAACTTCCTTGATTTTAAATGAGGGCAACCTTAATCTCAAAAAAATATCGATATTCTAATTGATTATCTTAGCAAGCCGCAATACCAATGAAAAGACCAAGTTATCAACTGAAACCACAAATCCGGATGTTGATTCGACCTCTTCCATCTGGTTAACGCCATCAAGTAATATTTGACAAACAACCTTGATAGGTCAAAATCCTCGATTCAATTACCTCTTCCATACAGTTAACATCATCGGGTAACACCGACAACAACCTGGATAGGTCAAAAATCCTTAGATCTAATTCGACCTCTTCCATACGTTAACGCTATCGGGTAACACTCAATAAACATCCTTGAATATGTCAAAATTCTCACCGACCGACCAACCTCTTCACATGTTAACGCCATCATAAAGACTCGACAAACAACCCAGATGTCGGTCCGGATTCAACACCTCTACCATCAGGTTAACGCAATACTCACAAATAATCTCGGATAGGTCAAAATCCTCAGGACTCAATCCAACATCTTCCATACAAGCGCCATCGTAACACTCGACAAACAACCTGCGATAAAAATCCTCAGATTTCAATTCCTTCCACATAGCACCATCGAGCAAAGACTCGACAACCTAGATAGTCAAAAGGTCTCTTCCTTCCACATAGTTAACGCCATCTGGTAACACTGATAAACAACCTCCTGTCAAAATCTCTGGATTCAATCTTCCTCTTATAGCCGTATGCACTGACCAACCTCGGATAAGTCAAAATCGGATTCAATTCAACCTCTTCCATGCATCATTGAGTCACACAAAAACAACCTAAGATGGGTCCTTGTGGACTTCTACGCCTCTCCTCCAGTATCATCAGCTCTAATAAACAACTCGGATGGGTCAAAATCCCCTGATTCTTCAACCTCCTCCAACAAGCACGCTATCGTACGCTCACAACACTCAGATAGTCAAAAGGTCCTTGTTGGACTTCCACGAAGCTCTTCCATACAGATTAATGCCACGGTAACACTCGATAAACAACCAATAGGTCAAAATCTCGCCGATTCAATCGCTCTTCCATATGTTAATGTCACCGGGTAACACTTGCAACAACCTCGACAATGTACTGATTCAATTCAACCCCTTTTCATTAATCTCATCGTAACACTCACAACAACCTCGTGGGTCAAAAATATCTAATCAACCCTCTTCCACACACGTTAACGCCATCGGTAACACTTAAACAACCTCGGATGGGTTAAAATCCTCTGATTTAATTCAACCTCTTCCATACGTTAACATCATTGAAAATATTCATAAACAACCAGATATGTCAAAAGGTCCCGGTGGACTTCCTACAACCTCTTCCATAGTGTTAACGCCATCGTAATACCCGACAAACAACCGATAGGTCAAAATTCGGATTAATTCAACCCTCTTCCATACGTTAACGCTTTAGAGCTATCTGTAACATCATAACAAATAACCTTTGATGGGTCAAAATCTGCAACTCCACCTCTTCATGAAGCAGCTATGGCTACACTTCGATAAACAACCTCGATAGTCAAAACTTCGCGCCGCCAATCCCAGTCGTGCCACAGAATTCGCCGGTAATACTCGTCGCCGCCCGCTGCCACAATGCTAATCGGCATCGCTGCCAACCCTGTCGCCGAACCACTTCGCCGGTTATCGCCACGTACCGCCATACCGGCCACCGCTGGCTGATTGTCGTCGGTCACACGCGCTGACTCTGGTCGGTACCGCCGCTGACTATCGCCGGATTTGCTGGTTACACCACTGCTGCCGGCTATCCTCGCCATTACGGACGCTCAAAATCATTGCTCGGTTCGCATGCTGCCGCTGACCATTTTATCGGCCGCTAACCACCATCGCGTATGCTGCGACCATCGCTGTCTCTTTCGCGGTCACCACCATCGCCGCCGGCCATCTCCTAATACTATCGACGTGGCTGCCACCATCGACTATGCCATACGCTGACCAATTCTGCTTTGCCGCCAACCATAGCGCCACTGCCGCTACCATACCACCATTATCCCGCTACCACCATCATCGCTGGGTTCCTGCCGGTCAATTTGCCGCGCCAGGCCAAACACCACTGTCCGGCCGCCACCATCGCCAAGTATCATCGCTGCCAACCTCGTTCGATTATCGTCGCCCAACCCAAACGGTCCACGAGTATATCGCTTCTTCGAAAGAATGACACGATGTATGTACGCTTTGATCGCTTAAACGGACGGTCCACGAAAATAGCTGGCGCTGAGAAAATTGTACGGCAGATGTATATCTGCTCTTGACGCTCCAAGCCAAACAGGCGTAACGAGGGAAAACCGAGCTTCATCATAATGCAAGCCTTGATCGCTTTAAACCCTCACAAATCCAACGCCTTGAGGGAAAATCGGAGCCTCGCCAGATGAATATGGGTCAGCTTCCAAACCCGATTTACAGCAGAACGCTCTTCGAGAAAACCGAGTCGCCAGATCCACGGCCTGATCAAGTCCACTCAAGAAAGAGACTAAAGCATTGAAGAGTGTGCTCTTCCCCCTGGAGTTTTATAAACCCTTATAAAGGATAAAATTGTCAAAACCGCCAAAATCGCTAAAAAAATCCCGTTGGAAGCTTGCAAGGCCTGCCGGGTTTCGCCAATCACGCTCCTCAACATGGCCCCGGCGCCAGCTCACGTACCGGCGCTGTTCGCCAGTATCAGATTTGCCGCTCGCTGTAGCGTACCTGCCGCTCATACTCACCACCGGGCCAGACGTTGTGGACCAATCCGTTCGCAAGATTTAATCATCAGAATCGAATCGATATATGATTTCACAGCTCGTTCCTGCATGGTTCTGCTTGCGGACGCTCGGCCTCAGCGGCGTTCAGCTCTTTGGGTCATGTAAGGTCCCGTGACTAAGATCATAATCTCTTCGTGTCTGCATACCACACACATCCATGCGATATGCTTTATAATTCATAATTTTGGCTGCTCATGAATATCTGTTTCAAATGATTGTAAAAGGACTCTCATTGAAGAATTTGCTATTTTCAAGATATATATATTTTTGGATGGCTAATGTCATCCAAAAATAGAAAGAAAATAGACAGAAGAAAATTCTACTAGCACGAATCTTGATGTTGAAAGCAAGATCCAAGAAGTTGAAACTAGTCAAAATCAAGAACTTAAAATATCGGAAACTTTATGGGATATCGAAACCCTAAATAGCTCTCAAATGAAGTGTATAATAAAGGCAAATCCAACAAGAAGATATTACAAAATTTCATTTGATCATTCAAATAAAATACATCAAATGATCAAAGGAATCATTCTGAGCCATCCGGGGATTCGATTATGTGAGAGATACTCCTCCAATCTATAAATACCATCATTACTCATATAGAGTCAAGAGAGAGAGAGAGCTCTAAAGCTTGAAGATTCTCCAAGCACAATCCGCCACCACTCATCTCGTCACAACTGCCGCCATACCGCATTGCCCGTCGTCAATCGTCTGCCTCCATCATAACAACCTTCATCGCCGCCGATGTCACTGCTCACCATTAATCGACCACTGCATCGCACACCGGAACTTGTTTATGTTTGCTCTTCTATAACTCAGAATCTTAATTCGGAAGATTTTACACTGCAGATTTTTCCTCTTTTCGAGGTTTTCCACATAAAATTCTAAGTTTTTTTCTTCACTTTAAATAAGTATGCTAGATTTCACAATAAAGCTAAGACAACGCTTATATCAGAACTGATTTTCTATCACGCAACAGACATAAATATTGGTTTCCTCTAAAGATACAAAATCGATACTTGCTTTGTTTAAATGGACTGAGAGTCTGAGGCTTCATCAACTCGTGGCCATGGAAAAATCTCTGAATTGTGTAGAAGCTTTTTATAAACAGCATCAGCGGAGATAGCTTATATTAGCTCTTCAAAGCACATCGTCTGGCTTAAAATACAGTTATATCACAGCAGCTTAACAGCAGTTTCAGTTTCTGTTCTTCACGACCGTTATAGACAGATAATTGGAAGTCTTATCTCTACTAATAATAATAATAATGCAATGTTTGCAGAACCACAGTATCTATAAGACGATGGCAAATATTAGTGAACTTTCAATATAATTTGTCTTTAGCATATTCAGTTAACCGATTATAAAGTGAGTTAGCTTTGAATAATTAAGCTATTAAAGCTGCTGAATGATTTTGACGATTCTACTTTTACAGTAGAAATACTGTTGTTTCTTGTAAAAATATTTAGATAATAAATATTTTTTTGTCATGAATTGATATTTTTTTATTGAGAACTGAGATCACAATTATTATCCATTTATATATTTAATATTTAAAATTTATTTTACTTTAAAAATTAATTATATTTTTTTAATTAAATATTAAAAATTAGGAAAATTTATATATATAATGCATAATTCTTATGCATTTACATATCTAATACCTAAAATTTAATATTTATAAATACAATACTATTCTATGCATAAAAAGGTGAATTTCACTTTAAAAAATTAATGATTATGTTATTTTTGTTATAATAGTAAATATTTTGATGATGTTTATGTAAATATGAAAATTTAGAGGTTACATGTATAAATATATAAAAATTGTATGTATAAATGCCCATTTTACTTTAAAAAATAATTATAGTGTTAACTTTTTTTATGAAATATTAAATATTTGAGTACTATTTATGCAAATATACAATTTTAAATATCAGTTATGTAAATATTTAAAAATTGGGTGCTATGGCATATGTGTGAATACAACGGCCTGATTTTTTTAAAAATAAAATAAAATGTCTTCCTATTTTAACCCTGACATTGCCCAAAGAACAGGAGAAAGTGGAAAGTAAAATTCTATGATTTTATACTTAATTAGACTCCATCAATATTACTGTCATTTATAAGAAATGGGATTAGGTTTAATAATGATGAGATTCATTGGGCATATCGTTGGTAACTCAACTTCTTAATCCCCTAATTAAGAAAAGATTAATTAATTCGAGTTTGATTATATGAAGTTAACGTGATTTGTAAGGTAAGGGTTAATGATCATTATTTTATTTTATTTTACTTTATTATTTATTGATATGACCCTGAAAATTTCTCGAGTCGAAGCACGAATCTTGATGCCGAAAGCAAGTTAATTAAATCAAAACTAATGAGCAAAGACTTAAAATATCATTGGAAACTTTAAGACATCGGTTAAATTAAAAAAGCTCTCAAATATGGAGTGTTTATAGTCAAATCGAGTGTCTCGTGCCCAACAAAGCCAAAAGATCTTATAATTCATATCATTTGAGCATTCAAATACACAAAATACTTCATATGATCGAGGGAATCATCATGAGAGCCATCCGACGGAGGAGTGGTTCGGATTTTGCATGTATGTTTAGAGACTACCTCCACCTATAAATAACCCCTCATTACGTATGAGGGAGGCCAAGAGAGAGAGAGCTCTAAAGATTCTTCAAGCATAATCGTGCCACCACTCGACGGTTGTTAACCACCGCCCCCATCGACCACCCCGATCGCCGCCGTCGACCGCGTTTGCCATCATCACCGACCACTATCGCTCTATATCATCGCCAACATCGCGCCAACATTATTTTCAACATCGCCGCCAACATCGCTGCCAACATTGCTATACAAGAATCGTTATCCCTTTCATATACAATCTGTAATCTGTGACGGAAGATCTTGTACTCAAACAGATATATAAGTTTTTTGGGGCTAGGCCGTGATTTTCCCTCTTTCGAGGTTTTCCACGTAAAAGTGCTGAGTTTTATTTTTCTTTAAATACTGTGTTCTTTGGATTTCCCAACGAAACTAAGACGAAAACTTTTACTCTACCGCAACTGGTTTTCTAGCACGCAATAGTTTGGTGCCGTCTGTGGAAAACTGATTCCCATTATTTCATCTTGTATGACTACCAAGTTTCTCAACAAGATCAAAACCACCATCGAGGTGGAGCATTTCAAGCTTTTAAAGAGCATGCGAAGAATGAAGATTCATCAAACTTTGTTCCTTCGATTCGGAACTGGGGCAACTCTTAATCTAAGATCACCCATGTTAAGCATCTAATCGATTTCCATCTTAAGAAACAAGTCAAAGTTGGAGGATATTTTAACATTGAGAAGAGATATAGCTTTATAAATTATGTTTTTCCACTCATACTCATGGAAAACGAGACCGTTAAGGAGCAACGCGTTGGCTACAACCACAAACGGATGTTTTAATTCGACCTCTTTCATACAGGTTAATGTCATCGGGTAACACTCTAACAAACAACCTAGGATAGGTCAAAGGTCCTTGGTGGACTTCCCATGACCTTTCCGTGCTAACGCCATCTAACACTCGACAAGCAACCCAGGATAGGTCAAAGGTCCTTGGTGGACTTCCCAAGACCTCTTCCATACATGTTAACATCATTGGGTAACACTCTGACAAACAACCTCGGATGGGTCAAAATCCTCAGCGGATTCAATTCAACCTCTTCCATACAGGTTAACATCATCGAGCAAAGACTCTGACAAACAACCTAGGATAGATCAAAAGGTCCTTGGTGGACTTCCTACAATCTCTTCCATAGTTAACGCCATCGAGAAAAGACTCGACAAACAACAGATAGGTCAAAAGGTCCTTGGTGGACTTCCTACGACTCTTCCATACAGTTAACGCCATCGCAAAGACTCGACAAACAACCTAGGATGGGTCAAAAGGTCCTTGGTGGACTTCCTACGACCTCTTCCATACAGGTTAACATCATCGAGCAAAGACTCTGACAAACAACTTAGGATGGGTCAAAAGGTCCTTGGTGGACTTCCTACGACCTCTTCCACACAGGTTAACGTTATCGAGCAAAGACTATGGCAAACAACCTAGGATAGGTCAAAAGGTCCTTGGTGGACTCCCCACGACCTCTTCCATACAGGTTAACGTCATCGGGTAACACCCTCACAAACAACCTTGGATAGGTCAAAAATCCTCAGTGGATTCAATTCGACCTCTTCCATACAGGTTAGCGTCATTGGGTAACACTCTGACAAACAACCTCGGATGGGTCAAAATCCTCAGCGGATTCAATTCAACCTCTTCAAGCACTATCGAGCAAAGACTTCGACAAATAACCTAGGATGGGTCAAAAGGTCCTTGGTGGACTTACACGACCTCTTCCATACAGGCTATCGAGCAAAGACTCGACAAACAACCTAGGATAGTCAAAAGGTCCTTGGTGGACTTCTCGACCTCTTCCATAAGCCATCTGTAACACCGACAAACAATCTCGGATAGGTCAAAATCCTCGATTCAATTCAATTCTTCCATACAGTTAGCGTCATTGGGTAACACTTTGACAAACAACCTGGATGGGTCAAAATCCTCGCCGGATTCAATTCGACCTCTTCCATACAGGCGTCATTGGGTAACACGAAAACAACCTGGATGGGTCAAAATCCTACATTAATTCTTCCATTGTAGGTTGAGTAACACTCTAACAAACAACCGGATAATAAAATCTCGGCGGATTCAATTCAACCTCTTCCAAGGTTAACATCATCATGTTAACATCATTGAGCAAACTCTTTGACAAACAACCTCGGATAGGTCAAAATCTCAACGATGTTAGGCCGCTATCGACATTGCCGCCAGCGCTCGGCCATTAAAGTCGTGCAACCCTCAGCGACAGCCGCCGACTATTGCCGGTCCGCCACCGACCATCCGTCAATCGCGGTCATCACTATTTGCTGCCACATCACGCACACCACCGCTGCCGACCATACTGCCGCTAACTGCATCAGATATAACCTGCGGCCGCTTAACCTCAGTCTGTCACCGCAACGCCACTGCTTACCGGTTATGCTCCGCTGACCATCGCCGGTCATCACCATTGTCTCGGTCATCCGCTGATTACCGACGCAGTACCGCATTGCCGACTACCGGCTGCGTTATTGCCGACCTCTGGTATTTGCCAACCTCAGAACCGCCATTACCGCCGACAATATCGGCGGCATCACGCCATTGTTGGCTGGTTCAAGGCTGATCGCACTCGCCGCTTATTCTGACATGCCGCTCGCTGCTACTGCCGACCACCCCAGACCACCCGCTGGCCAATTATCACCGCACTTTTCCGGTGGTCGCGACATGCCGCTGGACCGATTGATGTTGGCTGCCACATCGCTGACACTTATCCCGGCAGGCGACGCCAACCACCTTCGCTGATCACCGAATTTTTACGCCAGCCGTTGCCGATCCCTCGACGCATTGCACTGCCGCGGCTGCCGCTGACAACCCCGCTTGCCGCCAACCATCAGCCGGTCACTACGTTGATTATCGCCGATCTTCATCGACGCGATCGCAGCCTACCGCTGACTACCGTTTCATTCTGTTGCCGACCACACTTCGGTAGCCAACTAATCATCATTATCGATTACCGCGCCGTCGGCCATCGCTCATCTTCGGCCGATCGTCACCACTATCGCTGGCTAATCCGCCACACCTCGCCCGCATCACAGCATCGTGCCAACCCTGGGCTTATATTGTCTCTTGATCACCTCCTCGGTCGGTCCGACGAGATTAGTTAACACCTCTTTCGAGAAAAATTGGAGCCTGACGATGAACGCTGTCTGATCACCGATCGGTCCCACGAGAGGAAGACTCTTCGAGGGAAAACGGAGCCTTCCGTATGAACTACGTGACGAGCCTGAACAACCTTCTCTCAAGAAGAGAATGTGTCTTCTCTTTGCTAGGGGGCTTTTATAGACCTTTTAGGGGCAAAAGGGTAAAAGCATCAAAACCCCAAAATCGTTCAAAACCGCTCAAACAGGCCAAAAGCGGGCCAAAATAGGCGTTTTGCGGTTCATGGCGCGCCAGAGGCTGCCTGAATGGTCTCTGTTCTGACGCGCTCGCCGCCCATTTCGCGACCATGCCTTAGCTTCCAGCGACCCGCCGTCGTGACGGCCTGTTGCCAGCCATGCCCGCGACGGACTCGACAATTCAGCCGCGTCGTTTCATTTATTCCGGCGCCTGACGTCCGCCGTTCCAGGTGGTACCTCGTGACCGCCGATCGTTTCCTTTGCTCGGCCTCGAAAAACTTTTCGCCCGCCCTTTTCACGCCGTTCAATCTATTCGATCCACAAAGGCGCGACTTTTCTTATAAAATTGACCATTAGTAATTTCTTTGAACCCGTTCAATCCAACCCGAAACCTGCCCAGAACGTAAATGTCCGAGATGGGTCCAGCGAAATTTCGACTCGCACATACCTACATATATGTACGCCGCTCATAATTCTTGTCGGCGTGAAGATCTGTTCTCTCAAAATATGTGATTAATAGACTGCGATTTAGTTGAACAATTTACTATTTTGAAGATTGGCACATATATTTTTTGATGATTGAGATAATATCATCCAAAAATAGGGGATAACCGATATGACCACGAAAATTCCTCAAGCACGAATCTTGATCGAAAAGCAAGCTAATCGAAATTTATCGAGCACTTAAAATATCATTGGAAACTTTGAGACATCGGTTAAATTCTTAAAAGCTCTCAAATATGGAGTATTTATAGTCAAAAAGGCCTCGACGAGGTTCCAAAGCCAAAGATCTTATAATTCGACTTTATTTGAGCATTCAAATACACCATCATATGATAATCATGAGCCGTCCGATGGAGGAGTGGTTCGATTTTGCATGTATTTATGAGACTCCTCCAATCTATAAATAGATTACTATATGAGGGAGGCCAAGCAAGAGAGAGAGCTCTAAAGATCCAAGCACAATCGTGCCAATTTCGGCGGTTGTTAACCACCGTCAGTGCCATCGCCACCACCACGATCCTCTCGTCGTCGACCGCCGCGGCCATCATCACCCACTATTGTCGACATCATCATCAACATCGTCGACATTGTTGGTCCAACATCGCCGGCCAACATTGTTTGTTACTTGTTGTCCTTTCATATACAATTCTATAATCCGACGGAAGATCTTGTAAAATAGATATATAGTGAAAGTTTTTTCGGGCTGGTTTTTCCTCTCTTTGAGGTTTTCACATAAAAATTATAGAGTTTTATTGTTCACTCTTTAAATACATGTTTGGATTTCTCAAGATTTAAAACTTTTACTCTACCGCAATTAGTTTTCTAGCATGCAACATTTATGATGATAAGGTCAAAAATAGCCTGTCTTAACCCTAAGGTTAGTATATTGGATTTGACTGACTTGTTGAATGTAGGTCTTCATATTGTTTTGGATTTGTTAATAATACTTGTAATATTATATATACATTTATATATGAGTTCTCATAATGCTCTCAAAATTGTTTTCATAATTCTCAATTATTTTCTTCACTTATATAATTCAATTTAAATCATAATATATAGATTATTAGAATAAAAATATTGCATGAAAAATTTAAAGCAAGTTGAAAGTGGTTATTTTTAGATAACTTTGGAGCTAATTTAAAGAGCTATTTTGGTGCCTGAAAAAGGAATGCAGTGTCAAAAGAATATAATATATTTATACTATTTTAGGTTATTTGGTTAAAAATTTTACAAAAATATAAATTTTTTTTTTCTGTTCAATAGAATAATTATAATGTAAAGTATTTTGGTGATGACAAGAAGGTGGCCTAAGACAAATGAAATGGCGATGGATAATTAATTCCAAATACACTAAAGTTGACTCTTCGAGTGTATTCTAAATACATCACATTAATTTGTAATTTTACTTTGCATTATATCAAGCACACTAAAAATTAAAATCTCCCGCATTTACTTCACACTCAAAATTCATCAAACCAAATAGCCCCTAACTCAAAAATTAAATTTGTTATATATATATATATATATATATGCATTTTTTATGATAAAAATGAATGTATATTATACATCAAATTAGTTATCATTTGAATAAAAGTAATTTTGAGAGTCATATTTTAAGTCGATTGCAATTATCTTTATTTTTATTTTGAGTCAATTGACGTTCAAATAAATAAATAATGGGTTTTGAATATCGACGATCATTATCAGCGCTACTTTCTATATATGAACTCCGTGATTAAGAAGCCAGCTCAACTAACTCCGTTGTCATCCCTTAATAAAGAAGTCCTAATATCACACCTAATTAGCATTGGGAGTCTCACACGATTTGAGAAATTTAAATAAAGCTGGAGGCAACTCAAATTCAGTTTAAATAATATCATATGTATATGTTGGCTTGATAATTAATCCACCATTATTATTTGCTTTTCAAATAAGATTTGAATTCATTTAATATGCTCACTAGTCATAGGCTTAGTTCGAATTAAACTTAAATTGATTAATTACGTATGTAAATCGCCATGGAATAAAATTTCACGCCGCTTGCTGAGAAATCCAACACGCAGAAATAAAAGAAAATAAGCTGAATTTTTATTTGGAAAAACCCTAGAAAGAGGGGGAAAAATCACTAGGCCTAGCCCAGTAAAAATTATTCACTATATATCCGCTTTGGAGTATAGAGTTTACATCTTCCCGATAACGTGATTACAAAATTGCATGTGAGAAATCCTGGTGGTAATGACGAACTTTGAACTTTTAACTCTCTCATAGCTTTCTCTCAAGTTCACTTCTAGCTCCCTCCCCCTCTCTCATGACAAGAATGTGATCCTATTTATAATATTATAGGAGTATTTTGGTCATTATAGCCAAAATCTCAAAACACTCCATTGAACGGTTCATATTGATTCATTTGATCATAGATAATTTTTTTTGGAGATTTGACCATTCAAATTACCTTTGATATGAGTAATCTTAGGCTCGTTAGATTTGTCTCGTCGAGCCGCTCGATTCGACTATAAGCACGTCAAATTTGGAAGTTATTTGATCATCCAATCAGTGTCTCGAAGTTTCATGTAACTTTGGTGATTTTGAATTCTTTACTGATCGATTGACATGATTTTAGTGTTGTTGGACTTATCTCATTAAGTCATTTAATTTGATTGTATTCATACTTTAACTTGAAATCTATGCTTGATTTATAAATTTTAGAAAGATATATCATTTGCCCTCTTATTTTTAGATGAAATACTCATTTCATCAAAAATATATAAAATCACTTTAGATAAAAATTATTAGGATTTATAATTATATATATTTTATGTATCCAATTTATTTACTAATTAGTTATTAATATTTATTTGTTTTATTTTATTATATATATGTATTTGTTTTAAAATTTTTATGGGTGTTATTGGGTTTGAATGAGAGGGGTTCGTGGACCCCACAAATTTTTTCCTTATCATCATGAGAGAGTGGAGAGAGAGAGAGAGAGAGAGAGAGAGAGGAGAGAGGAGAGAGGTGCACACAGAAAGACCTATTTTTTAATGAAGAATATAAAGAGTTTTTTTTAAATGAGTAATGTAAAGAGTATTTTATTTTATTTTTAAGAGTAATGTGAAGAATATAAAAAGTATTTTATTTTATTTTTTTAAATGAGGCAGCGTGTATCCCGAATTCAAACTCCAGTGTGCTTCCGCTTTTTTTCTCTTTGGTAGCCTCTACTAACCCAGATAACTGGTTCCCCCTTCCTCAGGGCTTTTTTCTCACGATCTCGTGATTTAATTGACTGATAAAGGCGGCACTCATTACGAATTCAGGCTCCAGTGTGCTTCTATTTCTTCTCTTTGGTAGCCTCCACTGACCTGTATAACACTGCTGCCAGTTCTCCTCGATCTTGGGATTTCCTACTAACCTAGTTAGGCGGTGTGCATCTCAAATTCAAGCTCCAGTGTGCTACCGCTTTTTTCCCTTTAGTAGCCTCCACTAACCTGTATAACAGTACTGACTCCCCTTGTAGGCACTAGTTCTCCCCTATCTTGAGCTTTCAACCGACTGTTAGCACAGATCCTAAATTCATTCAGTGCTTCCACTTTCTTCTCTTTGGTAGCCTCCACTAACCTGTATAATGGTGTCGACCCCTTTTGCAGACTCCAATTATCCCCAATATCGGGGTTTCCAACTAACCTAGTTAGGCGGCGTGCATCCCGAATTCGGTCTCCAGTGTGATTCCAAACTTGAAAAATAGAGAGTATCTTCATGTGTGAGCATCCTTCAACAGATATCTCAATGTCTAAAAATTCTAGAGTAAATCTTGCACAAAATATTAGGTTGCGGAAGCATTAGGGGATGGCGAGATACGACAATGTAACGCCAACTATCAACAGTGATACTTTGATAATCTTCAGGAAGATGTTTCATTTTCCAAATGATTTGGTGGTTATTTCTCTTAAAAGATTGCAATGAGCTTATTCTCCTCCGTCGAGGTACCTGTACCTTCTGAGATTTTTAATGTTCATGTACCTTCTGAGGCTTTTACCTTCTAAGATTTTTGATATTCATGTACCTTCTGAGGCTTTTGCCTTCTGAGATTTTTAATGTTCATGTACCTTCTGATATTTTTGTCTTCTAAGATTTTTGATATTCATGTACCTTCTGAGACTTTTGCCTTCTAAGATTTTTTTTGATGTACCTGTACCTTCTGAAGTTTTTGCCGTATGAGATTTTTGATATACTTGTACCTTTTGAGGCTTTCGTCTATTGAGATTTTGATGTACTGCACCTTCCGGGCTTTTGTCTCGAGATTTTGATGTACTGTACGAGGCTTTTTTTCTTTCGAGGTTTTGATGTACGCATCTTATGAGACTTTTGCCTTCTTAGGTTTTTGATATACCTGAATCTTCTGAGGCTTTTGTCTATTGAGATTTTTGATGTACCTGTACATTCTGAAGCTTTTGTCTTTTGAGATTTTTGATGAGTGGAGACCCTGTCAACCCCTTGCTCTCTCGGAGTCTTTCTAATGAGGACCTTGTCCACTACTAGCTTCCCATCAAGACTTCCTCAGGGACGTGCCTTCCACGGGAGGAATCTATAAAGAATTTTTGACCTATTCGAAGTTGCTTGTTAGAGTATTACTCGGTGATATTGAACCTGTGCAGAAGAAATCAATAGTTTTAACTCTTATCTAAAGTTATTTTGTCAAAGTATTACTTAATGACGTTAACCTGTGTGGAAGAGGTTAAATATTTTGATTCTTCTGAGATTATTTATCGAGTATTACTCGATGACGTTAACTTATGTAGATGAGATCAAATTAAAATATCCATTTGAAGTGTAGCCGAAGTTGCTCATTGACCTTTGTCTTATTTTTTTATGAGTATAATTGGAGAATCATAAATTGCAAAGCTTTCTCTCTTTTAATGTTGAAATATCCTCCAACTTTTACTTGTTTCTTTGGTTGATAATCAATTAGATGCTCAGAATATTTATTTGGGTGATCTTTTGAGATTAAGAGTTGCCCCCCAATTTCTGATAAGAATTGAAGGATCAATATTTGATGTTTCTTCATTATTCATATGTGTTACTCCCAAGTAGGATTTTCTTCATTATATAAATGGTGATGCTCTTAACTTGAAGTCAGATTGTCAACCATTATGAAGATATAAAGGAAATGTTTACCACAGATGGTGTCAAATTGTTGCGTGCCAGAAAACCAGTTGCGGTAAAATAAAACTTCACATCTTAGCTTCATTGAAAAATTCAGCATGCACGCAGATAGTTGAAAAGAGAATAAGAAACTCTAAAAATTTTACGTGAAAACCCCTAGAAAGAGGGGGAAAAAATCACGAGGCCTAGCCCAATGAAAATGCTCCACTATATACCTGCTTTGGAGTACAAAGTTTAAGTTTTCCTGATAACGGGATTATAAGGTTATATGTTAGAAATCGTGATAATGAAAAATCCAGAATCAGATTACAACAACTATGCAACAGTAGTTATACTATAACGGTTATTGGTGATAATCGGCGATGATAATTGACGGCGATCGATGACAATGGTGGTGATGACCAACTATGAACTTCTAGCTCTCTCTCAGCTTTCTTTCAAGTTCTCTTCTAGGTCCTCTCCCCTTCATGAAAAGAATGAGATCTATTTATAGGATTCTAAGAGGGGTATTTTGGTCATTGAAGCCAAAATCTTAAAACACTCAATCGACGGTTTGTGCCAATCCATTTGATCATATATAGTTTTTTGGTGATTTGATCATTCAAACGATCTTCGATTTGAGTGATCTCAGGCTCATTAGATTCTTCTCATTGAGTTGCTCGATTCAACTATAAGCACGTCAAATTTGGAAATCATTTCATCTTCCAGTAAGTGTCTTGAAGTTTCATATATAACTTTTGAGCTTGATTTGAGCTCATTTGGGCTTGATTTGACCCGATTTTAGTGTTGCTGGACTTATCTAACTAAGTCATTTAATTTGATTGCATTCATACTTGATTTATAAATTTTAGAAAGATATATCAAGCTCAAAATGAGATATATCCCTCTCTCTCCACGACGGCGCCAAACTATTGCGTGCCAGAAAACTAGCTGTGGTAGAATAAAACTTCACGTTTTAGCATCATTGGGAAATCCAACATGCATACAAATAGTTGAAAATAGAATAAAAACTCAAGAATTTTTACGTGAAAAACCCCCAGAAAGAGGGGAAAATCACGGAGCCTAGCCCAATAAAAATGTTTGACTATATATCTATTTTAGAGTACAGAGTTTAAGTCTTCCCGATAATGGGATTACAAGGTTGTATATATGAACGCCTGACAATGAGAATTCCATAATCAGGTAACAACAGCTATGCAACAGTAGGTGGGCTGTAGCGATTGTTGGTGACAGTCAGCGACAACAATAAGTGGCGATTAACGATAATGGTGGTGATGATGAACTTCAAACTTCTAGTTCTCTCCCAACTTTCTCCCAAGTTCACTTCTCCTCCTCCCTTTCATGAAAAAAATAGGGTCCTATTTATAGGATTTTGAGAGGGACATTTTTGTCATTATAGCCAAAATCCCAAAACACTCCGTCGGATGGTGTATATAGATTCATTTGATCATAGATAGATTTTTTTGGTAATTTGACAATTCAAATGGCATTCGATCTGAGTAATCTTAGGCTCGTTCGAATCATCTCATCGAGTCAGCTCGATTCAATTATAAGCACTCCAAATTTAAAATTCATTTAATAATTCAGTCAGTGTTTCAAAGTTTTCATATGTAGCTTTCAAGCTTGATTTGAGCTCATTTGGGTTCGATTTGACTTGCTTCTAGCATTGTTGAACTTGTCTCACTAAGTCATTTAATTTGATTGTATACATGTTTTAATTTGAGATCCATGCTTCATTTATAAATTTTAGATGGATATATCATTTGCCCTCTATTTTGGATGAAAAAACTCATTTCACCCAAAAATATATAAATTCACTTTTGTGTGTGTGTGTGTATGTGTGTGTGTTTTCGTTTCAAAGAGAGGGTTCGTGGGTCCCCCAATTTCCTTCTCTTTTTAATGGGTGGCATTTGGTTTGAATGAGAGGGAGTTGTGGGCCCCATAATTTTTTTTAAATTTTTTTCTTTGCTATGAGAGAATGGGAGAGAGAGAGAGAGAGAGAGAGAGAGAGAGATAGAAAGACTCCTATTTTTAATGAAGAATATAAAGAAATTTTTTAAATAAAATCAGGAATATGAAGCATATTTTTTTAATGAGGAATGTAAAGAGTTTTTTTAAATTTAAAATATCAATAATTTTCTCCTCTCTATCTTTTTTTAAGAAAGTTATATATATATATATATATATATATATATATATATATATATATATATATATATATATATATATATAAGAATATGAAGAGTTTTCTTCTTCTTTTTTATTATTTTTTAATAGAATATGAAAAGTTTTATTTTTATTTTTTATTTTAAATTGTTTAAAGAATTTGAGGGTCAAATTTTAAGTATAAATACCAAAAAAGGTAAAAACTCAGACCTTTCTTTCTTCTCTTTGGTAATCCACCAGATAATGATGTCGATCTCCCTCACAGCTCAATTTTTCGATCGTGGTTTCCAACTAACTGTTAGATGGCACATCCTAATTAGCCCCAATGTGCTTTCTACTTTCTTTTCTTTGGTAGCCTCTACTATAAAACAGTGAACCCCTCAAGGCTCCAGTTCTCTAATCTCCAACTGACTGTAGCAGCATCCCAATTGGCTCCTGTCCCACTTTCTTCTCTAACTCAGATAATGCAGCCCACCCTCACAGTTTTTAGCTCCACGACATTCTGGTTTCAACGACTTAATTAGGCCACACACATCCTAAATTCGGTCTCCAATGTGATTCCGCTTTCTTCTCTTTGGTAGCCTCCACTAACCTATATAATGGTGCCGATCTCCTCCCAAGCTCCAGCTTCTCCTGTGATTTCCAACTGACTGTTAGGGCGCATCCCAAATTAGGCTAATTTCCACTTTCTTTTATTTAGTAGCCTCCATAAACCTGTATAACATTGTCAACCCCTCTCGTAGGCTCTAGTTATCCCCAATCTCGGGGTTTCCAACGATATATACATCCGTAATCTGTGCTTAAGTGTCTCGCTTTTCCTCCGCCACCTTTATAACAAGATTACCCCCCTCAAGCAGCTCCAGCTCCCCGATCTAGGAGTTTCCAATCGACCTGGTTAGGCGGCACACGTTCCAAATTTAAGCTCTAGTGTGATTCCAAGCTTGAAAAATAGAAAGTATCTTCATAGGTGAACATCTTTCAACATATATCTCAATGTCTAAAGATACAAGATGATGGGTTGCAGAAGAATCATGGGATGGCGAGATTCAACGATGTAACACCAACTATCAATAGTGATACTTTGATAATCTTCAAGAAAAAGTTTCATTTTTCAAATGATTTTGTTGTTATTCCTTCTAAAATATCGCAACAAGCTTATTCTCCTTCATTGGGCTACCTTTACTTTCTGAGGCTTTTGTCTTCTGAGATTTTTGATGTACTTGTACCTTCTGAAGCTTTTTGTCTTCTAAAGTTTTGATGTACTTGTACCTTCTGAGATTTTTTCTTACTGAGATTTTTGATGTGTCTGTGCCTTCTGAGGCTTTTTCCTATTGAGATTTTTAATGTACCTGTACCTTTTGAGGCTTTAGCCTTCTGAGGTTTTTGATGAACCTATACCTTCTAAGGCTTTTGTCTTCTGAGGTTTTTGATGTACTTGTATCTTCTGAGGTATTTGTCTTCTAAGGTTTTTGATGTACTTGTATCTTCTGAGACTTTTACCTTCTGAGATTTTTGATGTACCTATACCTTCTGAGAAATTTGTTGTATGAGATTTTTGATGTACCTATACCTTTTGAGGCTTTTGCCTTCTAAATTTTTTGATGAGTGGAGACCCTATCAGCCACTTTCTCTCTTGGAGTCTTTTTAGTGAGGACCTTTTCCACTACTAGCTTCTCATCGAGGCTTCCTCAGGGTCGTGCCTTCCAGGGGTGGAATTCATAAAGGATTTTTGACATATCCGAGGTTGTTTGTCCAAGTGTTACTCGGTAACATTTAACCTGTGTGGAAGAAGTCAATAGTTTAATTTATCCGAGATTATTTTGTCAAAGTATGATGTTAACCATGTGGAAGAGGTTAAACATTTTAATTTTTTTTAGATTATTTTTCAATGTATTACTCAATGACGTTAACATGTGTGGAGTAGGTACAAAGTTATGACCTATCCGAGATTATTTGTCAGAGTGTTACTCGGTGACATTTAACTTGTGTGGAAGAAATCAATAGTTTTAACTCTCATCCGAGATTGTTTTATCAAAGTATGATGTTAACCTGTGTTGAAGAGGTTAAACATTTTGATGCTTCCAAGATTATTTGTCAGAGTATTACTCGATGACGTTAACCTATGTGGAAGAGGTCAAATCAAAATATCCATTTGGTATTGTAGTCAAAGTTGCTTCTTGATCTTTTCCTTATTTTTTTCATCAGTATGATTGAAGAATCACAATTTGCAAAGCTATCTATCTTTTTTTTTTTGAAATTACTCTACATCATTGACTTGTTTCTCAAACTGATAATCAATTAGATATTTAGAATATTAATTTGAGTGATTTTTTGAGATCAAGGGTTGCCCCCCAATTTCCAACAAAAGTTGAAGGATCAAATTTGATGAATCTTCATTTTTTTTTTGTGTTCCTCCAGAGTAAAACTTTCTCCACCATATAGATGGTGCTACTCTTATCTTGAAGTAAGATTGTCAGCCATTGTGAAGATGTAAAGGATTCTTTCCCATAGACCACTCCAAAAAGTTACGATAGAATAAAACTTTACGCCTTAACTTGTATGGAAATCCAATACATACACATATAGTTGAAAAGAATAAGAAACTCTAGAAAAATCACTAGCTCAAAAAAAAAAATAACACACCTTAGCTTCTACCTCTCCCCCTCCCCGGGTCCTATTCATAAAATTCTAAGAGGGCATTTTGGTCATTGTAGCAAAAATCCCAAAACACTCCATCGGACAGTGCGTATTGATTCATTTTATTATATATAGTTTTTTTTGGTGATTTTACCATTCAAATGACCTTCGATCTGAGTGATCTTAGGTCGTTGGATTCATCTCGTCGAGCCGCTCGATTCAACTATAAGCATATCAATTTTGAAAGTCATTTGATTATCCAATTAGTGTTTCAAAGTTTTTATATGTAGCTTTTGAGTTTGATTTGAGCTCATTTGGGCTTGATTTGACTTGCTTCTAGCATTGTTGAACTCATCTCACTGAGTCATTTTTAATTTGATTATACATGCTTTAATTTGAGATCTATGCTTCATTTAGAAATTTTAGTGGGACATATCATTTGCTTTATATATGTCATTTTGGAAACCCCTAGATCAGTTGGAAACCCTTAGATCAAGGAGAACTGGAGGCTACGAGAGGGATCAACGCTATACAGGTTAGTGGAGGCTACCAAAGAGAAAAAAGTGGAAGCACACTGGAGCCTGGATGCACGACGTCTAACCAGGCCAGTTGGAAACCATGAGATCGGAGAGAACTGGATCCTACGAGGGGGGTCGACATCACTATACAGGTTAGTGGAGGCCACCAAAGAGAAGAAAGTGGAAGCATACACTGAATTGATGCGCCGCCTAACTAGTCGGAAATCCCAAGAGAGAACTGAGTCACGAGGAGGTCAAGACAAGAAGTTAGTGGATACCAAAGAGAAGAAAGTGGAAGCACACCGGTGCTTCTGGATGCCGCTAACAAAGTCGGAAATCTCTGATCACGAGAAGAGAGGGATGGGATAAGCATTATTATGTTAGAAGCTACCACTTAGTGAAATCGGGAGAACTGAGCATAAGTGGGTCGATTCATTATACAAATGAGGCTATCACAGAAAAGAAAGTAAATAAACTAAGGTACAAATTTTTCATTATCCCTTGGGGGTATTTATACTAGAAAAAAGGCTCTTCAAATTCTTTTAAAAAAATAAAATAATAAAAAAAGAAGAAAACTCTTTGTATTCCTCATTAAAAAGAGAGAGAGAGGAGAGAAAATTATTGATATTTTAAATTAAAAAAAACTATTCACATTCCTCATTTAAAAAATACTATTCACTTTCCTCATTTAGAAAAAAAATACTTTATATTCTTCATTAGAGAGAGAGAGAGAGAGAGAGAGAGAGAGAGAGGAGAAAATTATTGATATTTTAAATTTAAAAAAACTCTTCATATTCCCATTAAAAAAATAAATACTCTTCACATTCCTATTTAAAAAAACTCTTTATATTCTTCATTAAAAAGTGGGTCTTTCCCTCTCCTCCTCTCACCTCTCTCTCTCTTTCTCTCTCTCCCACTCTCTCACGGCAAAGAAAAAAATTGTGGGGCCCATGACCCCTTCTCATTCAATCCAAATGTCACCCATAAAAAAAAGGAAAATTGGGGACTCACGGCCCCTGTCTTTAAAAAGCAAATACATAAAATAAAATAAAATAAAATAAAATAAAATAAATAAATATTAATAATAATAAATAAATTTGATACACAAAATATATATAATTACAAATCTTAATAATTTTTACCTAAAGTGATTTTATATATTTTTGGATCAAATGAGTTTTTTCATCTAAAAAAGAGGGGCAAATAATATATACCTTTAAAATTTATAAATCAAGCATGGATTTGAAGTTAAAGCATATATTCAATCAAATTAAATGACTCAGTGAAATTAGTCCAATAATACTAGAATCGGGTCAAATTGAGCCCAAATGAGCTCAAATCAAGCTCAAAAGCTATACATGAAAACTTTGAAACACTGACTAGATGATCAAATGAGTTCTAAATTTGACGTGCTTATAATCGAATCGAGCGACTCAATGAGATGAATCCAACGAGCCTAAGATTACTCAAATCCATTGTCATATGAATGGTCAAATTATCAAAAAACTTATCTATGATCAAATGAATCGATATACACCATCCAATGGAGTGTTTTGGGATTTTGGATACAATGACCAAAATTTTCCTCTCAAAATCCTATAAATATCCCATTCTTGTCATGAAAGGGAAGGAAGGAGCTAAAGTGAATTTGGGAGAAAGCTGAGAAAGTGCTAGAAGTTCAAAGTTTGTTATCACCACCATTGTCATCGATCGACTTATTCGTTGCCATCAACAACATACATTACTAATTGCTAAATTTGTTATTACATGATTTTGAAATTCCCATTATAAGAAATTCTCATATACAATATTATAATCCCGCTGTTGAGAAGACTTAAACTCTGTACTCCAAAGTAGATATATAGTGGAGCATTGGGAGCACATTGAGCCTGAATTTGGGATGTGCGCCCCATAATCAGTTAGTTGGAAACTCTGAGATTGAGGAGAACTGGAGCCTGTGAGGGGGGTCGGCACCGTTATACAGGTTTGTGGAGGCTACTAAAGAGAAGAAAGTGGAAGCACATTAGAGCCTGAATTCAGGATGCACGCTGCCTAACAAAGTCAGTTAAACCAGAGATCGGGGGGAGCTCAGAGTCACATTGTTATATAGATTTTTGGAGGCTACCAAAGATAAGAGAGCAGAAGCACATTGTGGTGTTTATTTTTGGTTTATGTATGTGTATTGTGTGTGTATGGCGAGGGGGGACACCACGCCGATCTGAGGATATAATTATTAAGGTAATCGAGTACAACATTAAGGAATAGTGCACTATCTCGAAAGATCAAAACCACTGCCCTATGATGGACCTAATCACCTAATAAGGACTCTATTGATCTCATTTTTTTGGATGAGCTCTCAATCTCTCCATCTTAGACATAGGACTCCTCTTAGACACTAAGAGTTCTTAGTCTTAAGACACTTCTAATGATTAGGTGAACACTCAACCTAACCCTAAAGACATAGAAGAGTTAGCCATAGGAATAGGTCATGCCTTAGGGGTGTTAGGAAAACTTGCCTACCTTATACCTTGAACCAAATCCTCACTTCCTTCTTTCAAACCAACTCCAAATTCAAACCAATTCCAAAATCAATTCCAACTTAATCCAAATCAACTTCAAACTTCAAATCCAAACCAACTTCTAACTCAAATCAATTCCAACTTAATCAATTTTCTCAAACCTTAAATTAATTCCAATGAATTCTCTCAAATCATGAATCAATTCCAAATGATTGAAACCCATGATTGAATTCCAAATTCAAGAATCCTCCCTAAGTCACTTTGATTCCATCTTATGGACTTAGCTCAAATCAAATTCAAATCACTTCAAATTCAAGAAATTTTCTCACAACTCATTTATATTCTCATTTATATTCACAAATATAAATGAAATATAAATTCAAATATCCAAAACAAATTCAAAACTCAAATCCAAATCTAACCTAAATCCAACTTAAACTCTTTCAAGTCAAATTCTTGAACTTGGTCAAATCAACCTCAAATCAATTCAAACCCTTGGATTTCCTTCATGATTCAATCAATCCTTCAATCATGAATCAAATATAAACAAACTTCAACCATCAAACTAAAACTAAATTCAAAAATCAAACTCAAGTTCACCCTTTGAACTTGAAATTGTCAAATGAATCAAAATCTATTTGACTTTAAATCACTTGCAAATGGATTTATATTTCAATCATAAGTCCATATGTGAGTTCAATCAAACTTGAATCAAGCCTTGATCAAGTCAATTGACCCACTTAGGCTCACTTGACCAAAAGTGACCTAAAGTACCTTTTTGAGCCAAATTCTAATCGTACTCAAATTGAATTGAACTAAGTCCATCTAAGCCTCACATTGTGAGCAACAATCATCATAAGATGATCAATCACTCAAATTGGGTCAGACTAAGTCAAACCTACGGGTTGACAAAGGCAACACTTAGCCAAAATGAAATCAAAACTAGCCAAAATTCACCATAGACCAAATTGATTGAAACCATTGATCAAAATTAATTCATGATCAATGTTTGAACTTGACCAAGTCATCATTTGAGCCTAACCTAGCCCAATTGGCCACTTGACCCAAGTTGACCCCAAGTTGACCTAAAAGTCAAAATGTGTCAAATCTTGATCTAAGCCAAATTGAAACCAATGGGTCAAGTTCATTCCAAATCACTTGTTGAACTTGACCAAAGCCTCAATTGGCCAACTAGACCCAACCTAGCCCAATTGACCATGAACCCAACTTGACCTAAAAGATCAAATCAAGCCAAAATCAAACCAAATCAAAATTGAATGAAACCAAAGCTACCAAAATATTTCAAATGACCAACTAAACCTAAACCAACCCATGACCTAACCCAATTAGGTCAAATGGGTCAAATTGGTCAACTCGACCCATTTGATTTAAGTGAAATCAAATGAACCAAAACCAAATTAAAATCAAATTGAACCAAACCAATGATACCAAAATATTTCAAATGATCATATGAACTTGACCCAACCCTTGGTTTGAACCAATTTGATCAATTGGTCAACTTGACCCAAGTTCACCCATTTTGACCTAAATGGGTCAACATGAGCCAAATGATATCAAATCAACTTCAAATTCATTGAAATTTGGACCAACCCAATTTCAATATTCCAAATCTGCCCAAATTGAAATCAAAGCCAAATGACCATTTTACCACTAGGTCATGGGGTAACCTATGGCCAATTCCACTTGGGATTTGGTCATATCCTTTTTATGGCCACTTGGCACCCTTTTAGTGGACCAAATGGAATACTAATGGAGGTGGTGCACATGACTCAATGGGTTTAGGGTCAGCCAAACCCAACCCAAAACCAAAATTGATCACCCAATAGGAAATTCTCCATATGGAATGACTCCTCACACTTAAATAAGCACATGGAAACTTCACCACTCCACTCTCTGCCAAAATCAAACCATGTGGAGCTTAAAATGGCCTAACCAAACCACTCATTGTGATCATCAAAATAAAAGAGACAAACTCGACCTTCCGATCCTTGTAGGAGGAGATATACTCCCCCTAATTCCACTTCATTCATGATCTCTTGCATTTGATTGAGTGATAGGAACCCAGAGGAAGCTCCCCAAGTTCTCTCTTGCATTTTCGGTATCTCCCCAAATCCCCATTCTTGGTTTAGCCTAAACTAAAAATAGGGGAGGTAGTGAAATCCAAACTCACTCAATTCAATACCAAACTCTAATTCCTCTTGCAAGCACCTTCAAGGCACCAAGTCGAGTTGATCCAAAGCTTTTTCTAAGCTTCCAAGGCACGGGAAGGGGGAGCTAGACCAAAGCTGCAAGCACTTGAAGAAGAGTTTGGCCAATAGGAGAATCCACTTGATCTTAAGCCTTCTAACCTTCAACAGGGCTTCGTCTCCACTAGATGAAGCTACCTCAATATTTGGGAGCACCGGTGATAGCCTCCGATGAGGTATGAATCAAAATTGAGCTTAAGCTAGATTTTCTTTGGTCCTTTGTGAAGGTAACTTTCATCCCAAGTGAAATTGGGTTGGATCTTCTTCTTCTTTCTTCTTGATGGTGTGGGTTCGATCTTAGCTTAATATGAGCTCAAGTGAGCTCGGATCAAGCCCTAAAGGAATGGGCCGTCCATTCTCCGGGAGGCGGATGAATCATGGGCGAATCCATATGTTTTGATGGACGATCCTGATTAATCCATGTTAGATCCTATGATTAATCCCTTCAATAATGGTGATCTAACCATGATCTTTGATCTGATGGCCTAAGGAAAAGGCCACAATGCGCGTGATAACTTAAATAACCAATCCACCATGCACGAAAACGCCACACCGATCCATGTGGGCCATGAATTAGTTATAATGGGTTATTTAATTATCATTAATCACTAAAACTTTAAAAATACATAACTAAATGTAAAAAATTAAAAAATATGAATAAGATTTTAAAGATAATTAAAGGGGGAATAATATAAAATTAATTTTGGTAGATTTTGAAGAGTGGGTTTTCCTTAATTTTGGGTTTATTTGAAATCTTAATAACCCTAATTACTCTCTAATGACTTCATTAATTAATTCCAAACTTTTTAAGCATGTTTTGGGGATGACCGCCTCCCTAATTTTCTTGGAATTTATTAATGGGTTAATTAGAAAAATTAATTAATGAATCTCAATCACTCTTTAATTAAGGGTAATTAAGCATATGAACAATGGCTTAATCATTTAATTAAGATAATTAAACATTGTTTAAGGGATCATGAGATTTATGGAATAATTTTGGGATGTTTTCCTTAAGCTATTCCCTAAACCCCTTTCTTCCTTAATCCAAACCTAATTAAGGGTTAATCCACTAATAACCTTCTTAATTAACTTAATCAAATTTCAAAAATCAATCAACTTAATCAATTTTTGGGTAGATACTTAGGAGTTCAATAACCTAAGTAAGCTTAAGCAAATCAAATCCAACCTACATGTGTGGGAAGGGTTATGAAAGTACTTAATTAAACCCTTTAGCTTAATTAATCATCAATTATGAGCCAATTGCATTAGGCCCTTTCTTTCTTAGGATGCATTGCTGATTTAAATTCAATGTGGTTGCATGTCATATGTTGGCTCATAATTGTTTGAATAATTATGTTAAGGAGGTGTAGGTAAGGGATAATTAATGAACTTAATTTACACCTTAACCTAAATAAAACATAAAATCAATCTAATGGTTCTAAAAATTAAACTAAAGCAACACACACATGTGGGAGATGAGCTAGGACCAGCAAACCTCCTCACATTTCCTAAATTCAAATCAAACTCAAAATGAAACTAAAATTTTCTTAAACAATTTGATTCACTTTAAATGATCTTATTCCATAGGATTGTCTTTAGGAATTAATTAAGGTGAATAAAATTACATGCTTACATCACTTTTTTTCTTTTCTAATATGCTAAATGTGTATGTCATATGAAAATCATGCATTCATGTCTTTTGAAAAATCAAATTAAAATGAAATATTTCCTTTATGTCAAATTGCATGTTTTGGCTAAAGTAAGAATATGAATGGCTATTATCACTACTAAATCCAAAATTATTTTCAAAACTTAGAAATCAAATATTATAAATGAAAGTAAGTTATTTATAATTACTTATTAGTTTGCATGTGAGTATAATATAAAATATGTATTATGTGACTTTTCCTTCTCTTCTCTTTTAACATAGTTTTGAATAGGATTTGCAAAGTGTATAGTTCATTTGAAAAGAACACAACACTTGCTTAAATCTATTCCTATTCATTCCTATGTTATCCTTTAAGAGAGACCTTCACATTTACACATGTAAATTACATAACCAAATCAAACAAACAAACATAAAATTTTTGCATGACTCTTTTTCCATTCATTTCTTTTTGTACATGCACATGTATTTAAGAAAAGTGGTATATTAGTCTAGACATTTTGGAATTATGAGGCTTTAAATTTCTCCAAGTAGGTCTTGTACCTTACACCCCTGGTGTAGAAAATAATGGCGCCGTACTCACTTATATCTTTCATACATGTAAATGTGCATATGAATAATGGATAAAAGAACCCCTCTTTTCTACTTAACAAAATCATGCATACATGAAACATTCCAAATTTTCTTAAGCAACATCTCTTAGCATTCATCATTAAGGTGTGCTAACATTTCTATTTGCATGTATAGATATGCTTAGGATTCATCCATGTGCATGTTACACATGATGGAAAGAAATAAGGTGTTGTGTGTTGTGTGATAGTAATTCACTTTACTTAATCTTAAAATACCTTTCTCTTTGAATAGGCTTAGGATTAATTAAAACAAATAATAAAATATTCACTAAACAAAAATCAATAATGGATCTACTTTAGAAATTACTTGAGGTAGGAGGAAAGAGAAGTCCTCTTCTCTTTTCCTCTCTCTACAACACTTAATAATTAATTATAGGTTCATTCAAACCAAATCAAACCATGAAATAAAACTTAACCAAATCAACTAAATCACTTAAATGAAACCACTCTCTAAGTTGAACGCTTCATACTTAGAAAACTCTAACCTTAAAGCCTAGCTAGACATACCACATAAGCCTTAAATGGCACACACATTAAGCTAAGTCACCATTTCTAGTCCTATGTTAGGACGGTGCATGGTTTGATGCTTGATTTTATTTTATGATGTGATGTTTTAGTCTGGATGTTAGAGTATATGTGTGTAAACTGAATGGTAGAGCGATCTTAGTCTAATCATTATTTTTTGCAGGGGATTATGCTTAAGGGGGGGCTGTAATAAAAATATAAATGCTTTTTGCCATGCAGGTTGCTAAAACTGCTAAGCATAATCCAAAATAGGTTAGGTAGACTTGGTTACCATGCTAAGTCCAATTTATTCATATACATGCTTGGGATTGTGTGGTTTGTTTAGCTAATCTTATTTTGTAAATTTTAGTTAAATTTATATTTCCCATTTTCATGTAATTTTATAATTAGGATTTGGAATGATTGTTATGAGAATTAGGATGAACATTGGTCATAATACTATGTCTTATGTACCATGTGAAGCCTTTGGAGCAACCACATTCTAACCAATCAAAAGAAGAAAGAAGAAAGAAAAGAACAAAAGAGGAAAGAAGAAATGAAGAATGAAGACCCCCATAACATGAATTCCTTCTTGATTGTAATTAATTCATTTGTAATCTGGGTTGTATAAGAGTAGAGCTCAGCTACCCAATTTATTTTTGGGTTTGTGCGATGGAGCCTGACCATAAAAGGCATCTTATTCTTTTGTGTTAGCTTTATAAATTGTTTGATATTTGTTTAGCTTGTGAATTAATATGGCATATTTTCTTAATTTATTCCTTGCTTTGATGTATGACCTAGATACAATTAGGCTCTTAGGGAAAAATAATTTTTCTATCCAACTAATAAACTTAAAACCAAAAATAACAACTCATAACCTCACCTAAACCCTAGGTTATAAAGTAAGATAAAAGATTTAGCAACCCCTTAGCTGGATGTTGTATGTTTTACATCATGCATAAAAAGCATCTTATTTCACTCTTATGATGGAGGGCTTCCACCTTTGTGAGAGAACTTGGCTTGACCTTTGAGAGCCATGGTGAAAACACACCTCCTTTCTTGCTAATTTTGGCCCATAATCCAATTTCTCATGCATTAGGCATATGAATCCTAAAGCCTGTGTCTAATGAATTGCCCAAAAATGAAAATTAAACATAAACAAAAGTTAAATTAGATTTAAATCACTAATCATGCCATATGATCTAGTTTCTTAGGGAGTGTGTTTAAGGACTTAGTCTCTTTCTAAATAAACAATAGTCTTGTTATCTTGCAAAAGCATATGACTTGCCTACAAGTATTTAAAATCATAGGAGGAGCTAGTTGGCCACCCCAAAGGTTTGTAAGTCCAATAGTTGTGGTTTATCCTCTTGTGGAGGTAAACCAAATACTCATTTTGCTTAGATGCTCTAAAGCTCTCCTAGATTTAGGTTCAGAGGTTGCTACTTTCATGTGCGGTCTATAAGCATAAATCCTCACCTCTTAGGCATTTCCACAATCTTGTGTTGTAGAATTATAAGCCCTAGATTTCTAATAAAAATTTAACTCAAATAAATAATTCCCCTAAATTTAAAAATAAAAAGTCCAACCATAGGATAGTTTGGGATGCTTACTAGGCTTCCTAGTATAATAAGCATCCCCTACTCATCTTCCTTTGGTTTCGATAATAACTCCCTCCCCTTGATCAATCCCACTTGATCTTCTAAAATTAAACCAATTAATTGATAGTCTTATATTTGAAATCTTTGGAGACAATGATCATTTTCCTTAATCAAGAGTATTCTTAAGAAATCATATTCCTTAGGATGTAATTAACTATGGATGCTTGCCTCAATAGGGAACTTAACGAACCTAGTTTAAAATAAATCATGCTTTACTTTTTCATGTAAAGTAAAGAAGAATCTTTGGTACATTCTAAAGACCCATAGTCCTTAGGAGTCCTTATGAAGGTGATTAGGTCCATTGTAGGATGACTTGCTCGAGATAGTACATCATTCCTCAATGTCATACCTGATCACCCTAATAAGAACATCTATGGATCTGCGGTGTCCAACACAAGAAGTGTTTGAATATTTTGTTCTTTTCATTTATCTTTTCTCAAAAGATTAGATGAAGAATTAGAAAAATAATTTCACCATAGATTTTTTTGGCGACTTCGCTAGGGAAGGTTTCTCTCTCCATCTTTGGTAAATGATCGTTGTCTCCAAGTATCGATAGTGGTTTATATTTTATATGAATTTGACATCTATCTTTCTTTTCTGTTGGCACTTAGTTTATTTTATTCTTAAGCTAAGCTAGCCAACTTCATTTAGGTTTTAGGACCTCACTCCATGTGGGTCTTAAAACCCTTGTTGGGTTCCCCAATAGGTGAAAATAAAAATTTAATAAAAAGAAATAACTAAAGACTTTCTTCTTACCCTTTTAATGGTAAGGAAAGGTTCATTCAAAAAGAAAGAAAAATAAATCTTTTACAAAAATATCAATTTCCAAAAAGCACTTTTTCAAAATGCACATAATAAAATATTTGCACAAAAATTTTCATAAATCACTCATCTAATAATCTTTATGATTGTTATTTGTAGGATCATTTCAAAATAACCAAAATCATATTTTCAAAATCACAAATGAACATCTTCATCCAATTTGTTGAATGAAGATTTTATTTTCAAAATAAAATTCAACAATCATCTCTTTTCAAAAATAAAATCCAAAATCATATTTTTTTCAAAAGCATGAATGAATATCTTCATTCAATTTTATTGAATGAAGATTTCATTTTTTTTTAAAACAAAATCAACAATCACATTTTTAAAAAGAACATCAACAATCATCTTTCCAAAAATAAAATCCAAAATCATATTTTCAAAAAGAACAAATGAACATCTTCATTCAATTTATTGGATGAAGATTTCATTTTTAAAATAAAATGAACAATCATCACTTCCAAAAAGAAAATCAAAAAATCTCTTTCCAAAAATAAAATCAACAATCATATTTTCAAAAAGCACAAATGAACATCTTCATTCCATTTATTGAATGAAGATTTCATTTCCAAAATCACTACCCTACAATGGACATAATCACCCAATAAGGACTCCTAAGGCATAATGGGTCTTCGAATGTACCAGAGATTTTCCCCTTCTTTACATGGATGAATAAAGTAGTTTATTTTTCTAACTTTCCTATCACTTTAGTTAATTACATCAAGGAAAGTTCCTTAAGAATACTCTCAATTAAAGTAGACAATTATTGTCTCCAAAGAATTAAATATGGACCATCAATAAATCTATATTTGAATCAAATGGATAGATCAAAACTTATTAAACAAAATGGAGAAAATTAGGATGCTCTGATACTAACTTTTGAGCATCCCAAACTATCATATGGTTAGTCTTTATATGTTTGAAATTGAGAATTATATATTTGAGTTGAAATTTTATTAGAAATCTGGACTTATAATTCCACAATATAAGATTATGAAAATGCCTAAGAGGTGAGGATTTATATTGTAGAAAGAAACAACAATCATCTAAATCTATGGAGCTTTAGCATCATGACCTATATCTAAGGAAATTATATTTTTTTACCTCCATAAGAGAGGTAAACCATTGGACTTATCTCATTTTAATGCACTAACTCCTCCAATATTTTAAAACCATATGGTCAAGTCATATGTTTTGCAAGATGGCTAGGTTATTTTTAGTTAGAAAGAAAGAAAACTAAAGTCCTTAAACCCACTCTCTAAGAGACTAGAACATGAGTGATATGAAGAATGACTTAATCTAATGCAAATCTTATCAAATTTTATTTGATTTTGATTCTTTATTTTAACACAGGCCATAGGATTTTATATGCCTAATTGCATGGTGAAGTTGATTATGGGCCAAATCAAAAGAGAAAGAGGTGTTTTCATCATAGGCTCTCAAAGGTTAAGACTTATTTTTTATGCAAGATGGAAACCCTCTTAGCAAGAGTGAAACAAAATGACATGAATGATTTAAGCATTCAACATCCATAAGGGTTCTAAATATTTTATTATCTTGATTTAATGCCTAGGCTTTATGTGAGATTATGAGTTATTTTAAAAGTTTAATTATGAGTTATAGTCAGGGTAGAAAATTTATTTTTTCCTAAGATCCTAAACGGATTCATGCCACATATTAAATTACCATACATAAAAAAACTAGAATAATACATGTCATTTCTATTGCACAATGTAAACAAATTATTAAATAATTTATAATCTCAATGTGAAAGAATAAAATGCCATTCACATACCAAAAAAGAAATGGGTAGCCAAGCTCCACACTTATACAACCTGGTATAATGAAAGAATAATTGTAATTTACAAAATGATAAGTGTTATGGGGGATCTTCAAGTTATCATGCTCCCTCCATTTCTCCATTTGGTTTAGTAGGCTTGTAGGCATCACATTGCACCCCACGATTAAACCTTCTATCTAATGTTCATCCTTAACCCCCATAACACTTAACGAAATTCCTAATACACAATTACATTAAAAGAATTAAAAAGTAAATCTAACTACACATACAAAATAAGTGTTAGCTAAACACACCATGCAAATTATATGAATAATTTGACAGCATGTGTAACCATGCTAATATAGATTATGCTTAGAAGTTAAGCAACTTGCAAAAGAGAGCATTAATATTTATTTTAAGCACCCATTAAGCATAATCTCCTACATAAAATATGATTAGGCTAATCACGGTCTAACATCCAGTCTATAAAACATACACCCTAACATCCAGCTACAACATTACATCACAAAATAAAATATACATCAAACCATGCATAACATAAAGCTAGAAGTGGTGACTTAATCTAATGTGTGTGTTAAGGCTTATGTGGTATGTCCTAACTAGTCTTTAGAGTTATCATTCTCTAAGTATGAAGGACATTTAATTATAAAAGATGGTTTCACTTTCAATGGTTTAATTGGTTTGTAAATTTTACTTAATGCTTTCTTTTATTTCATTTGACCAACACTCAACAACTAAGTTTTATGAAGAGAAAAAAAGAGAGGATCATTCTCTTTTATCTCTACCTTAAGTCACATCTAAAGAAATTAATTAATCAACTACTTTTAGTGAATAACTTGTTATATATTTTAATTAGTCTAAGTTTAGGTTCACTTTAAATAAACTCATTCAATAAGAAAGACATCTTAAGATTAGTTGGAATGATTACTATGGTTGAAATTTTTATGTTCCTGCCTTCATCTATCCTCCTTTTTGTGGAAAGAAGATAAATGAAAATAGAAATATCGCCTTGGTCAACGCCACTAGATCCGGATGTACTTATTGAGTGATGATGACATTAAGGAGAGGTGTACTATCTCAAAAGATAGAAATCACCACCCTACAATGGACCTAATCACCAAAATAAGGACTCTAGGGATTGGGTCTTGAGGTGTACCAAGATCTTCCCTACTTTACATGAAAAAGTAAAGTAGGATTTATTTTAAATCATTCATTAAGTTCCTACAAGACAAGCCCCATAGTTAATTACATCTAAGAATGAAGATTCAGGAAAACTCTCGATTAAAGTAAATGATCATTGTCTAAAGATTTCAATAGGGTACTATCAATTAGTTCATTTTTTGAAGATCAAATGGGATTGATCAAAGAGAGTTATTATTAAGCCAAATGAAGATAAATAGAATGCTCACGCTTGGACTTACAAACAGGGGTGGTTGTAATTTTATAGTTTTAAATTAGGCAAGTCATATGCTTTATGCAAGAATAGTTTATTTATTTATTTAGGAAGAAGATTAAGTCCTAAACTCATTCCTAAGAAACTAGATCATATCTGGTATGAGTAATGACTAAATCTAATTACAATTCATAATACATTTTTCATTTTTATACAATCATTTTATTTAATAATAGGATTTATACTAATGCATAAGAAGATTAGTGGCCAAAATTAATGAGAAAGGATGTGTTTCCACATGCTCTCAGGTCAAGCCAAGTTTCTCACGGCAAAGGTGGAAGCCCTCCAATCAAGAGTGAAGTAAGATGCATTTATGCATGATATTATAAAAGAAATACTTATCCAGCTAAGGGTTGCTAATTCTTTTATCTTGATTTTAAGCCTAAGCTTTAGGTGAGGTTATGAGTTCTTTATTTTAATTTTGAATTGTTAAATTTGGTAGAATATTTATTTTTCTAAGAGCTAATCACATCCAGCCATACATCAAGCAAGAAAGAAACTAGAAAAGGATGTCATCTTAATGCACAAGCTAAACAAAATATCAATCAATTTATAAAGCTAACACAAAAGAATAAGAGGCCATATGATGGTGCACCGACAAACCTAAAATAAATTGGTAGGAGCTCTACCCAACCATTACAAATGAATTAAATACAATTAAGTAAAGGAATTCATTGTTATGGGGTCTTCAAGCTTCATTTCTTCATTCTTCTTTTCTTCTTTCTTCTTTGGTTCCTTCTTTTGGATGGTTGGAAGGTGGATACTCCAAAGGCTTCACATGGTACATAAGGCGTGACTTATAATCAATGCTCATCTAATCCCCAACATTCAAAATCCTAATTACAAAATTACATTAAAGGAAAAATAAATCTAACTAACACACAAAAAGAGATTAGCTAAACCAAACCATACAAATCTCAAACATTTATATTGGACTTAACACTCGACATGGGTGATTAATTCCACCTGGCCTATTAGATTATGATTAGGGGTATAAGCACCTGTACAGCAAAAAGCATTTATATTTTTATTTATTACAACTTAAGCACAATCCCTATAGAAGATAATGGTTAGACTAAGATCACCTATCATTCATTCTACGCACATTCACCTTCAGTCTAAAATATTATATCACAAAATAAGCAAATATCAAATCATACCATAACCTAAAGCTAGAAGTGGTGACTTAGCCTAATGTGTGTGCTTTAGAGGTTTGTGTGGTATGCTTAGCTATGGTTTTAAGTTAGAGTTTTCTAAGTGTAAAGAAGTATTCAACTTAGAGGAGGGTTTCATTTAAGTTGTTTAGTTATTTGTGTTGATTTTATTTTATATTTTGATTAGGTTCAAGTGAATCCTACAATTAATTACTAAGTTGTAAAGAGAGGGAAAGAGAGAACTTCTCTTTCCTTCCTAACCTAAGTAATTTCTAAAGTGGATTCATGTTTTAGTTTTGTTTAGTGAATGTTTATTATGTGTTTTAATTAATCCTAAGTTTAGATGAACTCTAAATAAACCTATTCAAAAAGAAAGGTATTTTAAGATTAAATAAAGTGAATTAAGATCACAAAACATACATCACTTCACTTCTTTCCCAACATCTATAACATGCATATGAATGAATCCTAAGCATATCTATACATACTAAATGAGAATGTTTAGCACACTTTATGATGCATGCTAAATAAGTTACTTAAGAAAATTTGAATGTTTATGATGCATGATTTTCATTAAGTAGAAAAGGGGTTTCTTATCCAATTTTTACATGCACATATGAATGTATGAAAGGCATAAGTGAGTACGGTGCCATTGTTAGCACCAAGGTGTAAGGTACAAGACCTACTTAGGGCTACTTAAAGCCTCATAACCCGGGGTTGTCCATACTAATATACCACTTTCCTTAAATACAAGCATGTGTACAAAAAAAAAAAATGAATGGAAAAAAAAAGATGCAAAAGTTTGTATTTGTTTATTTTGGTTTGTTTATGCAATTTATATATGTAAGTGTAGGTCCTTCTTAAGTCATAGCATAGATGAATAGAAAATGGAATTAGGCAAGTATTGTGTTCTTTTCAAATGAACTATACACTTTGCCAAATCTATTCAAACTATACCAAAAGAGAGGAGAAGGAAAGCTACACTAAGCACATCCTATATTTTACTCTCATGCAAGCTTATAAGTAAGATATAAGTAACACACTTTCAATTTTGATAATTGATTCATATATTTTGAAAATAATTTGGATTTAATAGTGATAATAGCCACTCATATTCTTACTTTAGCCAAAACATGCAATTTGACATAAAGAAAATATTTTCATTTTAAATTTGATTTTTTTTAAAAGCATGAATGTATGAAATCATATGACATACATATTTAGCATGTTGGGAAAGAACTAAAGTAATGAAATCATGTAAACACATTCACCTTAATTAATTTCTAAATACAATCTTATGAAATAAGAAAGCTTAAAGCAAATCAAAGTTTGTTTAATGTGATTTTTTATTTGATCTTGAGTTTGATTTAATTTGGAAAATGTGAGGTGAGTTTACTATTCCTAACCCATTCCCACATGTGTTTGATATTTTGTTCAATTTTTAGGTGATTAGATTCATTTTATATTTTGAATAAGTTAAGGTATGAATTAAGCATGTTAATTACCCTTACCAACACCACCTTAGCATAGTTAATCAAATAATTATGAGCCAATAAAATGATATAAAACCACACAAAGAATTTAAATCAGTAATGTACCTAGGAAGAAAAGGGTCTAATGCAATTTGGCTCATGATTAATGATTAATTAAGCTAAGGAGTTTAACTTAAGTAATATCAAAACATTCCTCACACATATGAGTTGAATTTTGATTTCCTTAATTGTACTTAGGCTCTTGAACACCTAAACATCTACCCAAGAAGAATTAATTGATTTCGAAAAGTTTTTGAATTTTATGAAATTAATTAAGGGATAATTAGTGAATTAACCCAATTAAGAGATTAAGGAAAGAAAAGGGGTTTAAGGAATATCTGAAAATATCCCAAAATTATTTCTAAACTCACATTCACTTAATCAAAATTTAATTAACTCAATAGAGGGTTAAATCACTAATTAAACCCTTAATTAAGCAATTACATTAAGGGTATTAAGAAATGAAGCAATTTCCCAATTAAGTCACCAATAAATCCCAAGAAAATTAGGGAGGTAAGTCATCCCTCTAATTACACCCAAGAATTTGGATTAATCAGTGGATTAATTAGTAATTAATAAATTAATATTCCTAATAAAACCAAAATTTAGAGAAAAGAACTATTCAAAATTAATCAAAATCCATTTTAGAATATTCTATGTTCAATTATCTTTCTAATGCAATTTATTTCATATTTTTTTGATTTTTCTATGTTGAGATATAAATTTTTGAAGTTTAGGTGATTAATTAGGAATTAAATAATCCCTAATCAAATTATTAATCCCACTAGCATGCATGCGGCATGCGCTTTACATTGCCACTATACTTAAACATCATTTGTAGCATGGCGTGTTACTTCGCTTTTCTCGGCGTTGATCAAGGATTGAGAGGCGTAAGCCGTCCATCCAAAATGCGGATGGATGGCCGGATATCCGTCCTGTAATTCCTTGCGGAAGGGGATCGTCCATCTTGGCCATGATCAGCTCGATTGAGCTGGTTGGGCTAAATTTTACCCACCCATCATGCATCCTAGATCATCTAATGGTCAAGATCCATGTCATGATTTCTTTCACAAAGCTCCAAACCATATTGAGTTTAAGCTCAAAATGGCTAACCTCCGGGATGATCACCTCGCGATTCCTTGGAGAAGCTTTGGTTAAGATGAAGCTTTCTTTGAGGTTGAGGGAGGTTGAGTGGATCTCCTGGATCCTTTGCCAGCTTTGGTCTGATCTCCCCTTGAGAACTTGGAAGAGTGGCTCTACTTGGTCCTCTGATGATGCTTGAAGAAGGAAATGAGTTGGTTTGATGTGTAGTGCAAGTTGAAAAATCAAAGGAGCTCCCCTATTTTTAAGTAATGAAAATCGAGAATGGAGATTTTAAATCCTCTAGGAAGCTTGGAAGACTCTCAGCTTGCAGGTCATATGCTTCAATCGGCCAGAGGGAGTGAAAATTCAAATGAATTAGGGGTATATCTCCCCTTTGGCAATCGGATGACTAGCTTCCCTTTGTCATTTTGATCCAATTGCCCAAAGTGGGTTGTTTGAGCTGTTAGGAGTGTCCTTGAGTTCATTTTGGAGGGAGTGGAATGGTGAACTCCCATGTGCTCAATTGAGTGGGAAGATTCCCATGTGGCCATTTTCATGCACATGGTCGGTTTGGCCATTGGGTCAAGTTGGACTGACCCAAACCCATTGGGTTGGGTGCACCACCCTCCCTAGTGTTCACTTGATCCACTAGAGCAAGTGTATGAAGAGGATTTGACCAAATTCCAGTGAAATTGGAATTTACTCTATGGCCTAGGGTAAAATGGTCATTTGGCTTTGAATTTGGTATGTTTGGTATGTTGAGAAAATAGGTTTGGTCAAGTTTCAATGGATTTGTTGATTTGATATGATTTGTCTCATGTTGACCCATTTAGGTCAAAATGGGTCAACTTGGGTCAAGTTGACCAATTGGTCAAATTGGGTCAAACCAAGGGTTGGTCAAGTTCATATGATCATTTGAAATGTTTTGGTGACTTTGTTTTGATTCAATTTGGTTTAGGTTTGAATTTGGTTCATATGATTTCATTTAGGTCAAATGGGTCAAGTTGACCAATTTGACCCATTTGACCTATTTGAGTTAGGTCATGGGTAGGTTTAGGTTTGGTTGGTCATATGAAAGGATTGGTATCTTTGTTTCCAATCAATTTTGGTTAAGTTTGAATTTGGCTCAATATGACCATTTAGGTCAAGTTGGGTTCAAAGTCAATTGGGCTAGGTTAGGTCTAGTTGGCCAAATGAGGCTTTGGTCAAGTTCAACAAGTGATTTGGAATGAACTTGACCCATTGGTTTCAATCAATTTGGCTTAGATCAAGTTTTGACATATTTTGACTTTTTAGGTCAAGTTGGGTCAACTTAGGTCAAGTAGCCAATTGGTTAAATTATGTCAAACTAAGGGTTGGGTCAAGTTCATATGACTATTTGAAATATTTTGGTGGCTTTGGTTTGATTCAATTTGGTTTAGATTTGAATTGGTTCATATGACTTCATTTAGGTCAAATGGGTCAAGTCGATCAATTTGCCATTTGACCTATTTGAGCTAGGTCATGGCTTGGTTTAGGTTTGGTTGGTCATATGAAGTGGATTGGTATCTTTGTTTCCAATCAATTTGATGTTTGAATTTGGCTCATGACCCTTTAGATCAAGTTGGGTTCAAGGTCAATTAGGCTTGTTAGGTCTAGTTTGGCCAATTGAGGTTTTGGTTAAGTTCAAAGTGAAATGGAATGAATTTCCATTGGTTTTGATCAATTTGGCTAGATCAAGTTTTGACACATTTAACTTTTAGGTCAAGTTGAATCAACTTGGGTCAAGTGTAGAATTGGGCTATAGGCTCAAATGTTGACTTGTCTTCAAATATCATGATGAACTTAGATCTTGGTTTTGATCAATTTGGTATGATTTTTTGTATTGGTTTCATTTTGGCTAAGTATTGACTTGTCAATTATATTTGACTTAGTTTGACCCAATTTGAATGATTGATTCTAATGATTGATCATAATGAAGAGGATGATTGTTCAATCCAATTTGTTGATTAGAATTTGGCTCATAAGTACTTTAGGTCACTTTGGGTCAAGTGAGCCTAAATGGGTCAAATGGCTTTAAAGCTTGATTTGAGTTTGATTGAACTTATGATTGAAATATATATCCGTTAAGTGGTTTGAAGTCAAATGGGTTTTGATTCATTTGACAATTTCAATTCAAAGGGTGAACATGAAATGGATTTTGGCTTGATTTTTTGAATTGAGTTTTGATTAAGTGATTGAAGTTTGTATTTATTTGATTATATTAAGGATTAATTGAATCATGAAGAAAAATCAAGTTTGGCTTGATTTGAAGTTGATTTAGCTAAGTTCAAGAAGACTTGAAAATAGGTTGAATTTTGAATGAGTTTGATTTGATTTTGGAATTGGTTTTGGTTGTTTGAATTTATATTTCATTTATATGTATATAAATGAGAATATAAATGAGTTTTAAATTTCATGAATGAAGTGATTTGAAGTTGATTTGTAAGTCCTTATGAATTAAAGGACTTAGGAAATATTTGGAATTTTGATTTAATTTTGGATTTGTTTGATTGATTTGAGTTTATTCATTTATATATGTGAATATAAATGAGAATATAAATGAGTTGAAAATGAGTTTGATGATTTGAATGTGATTTAAGCTAAGTCCTTAAGAGAATTAACTTATATTTTGAACTTGAATTTCAATCATGGGTTTCAATCATGAGTTTCATGAATTTCAATCATGGATTTCAATCATGGATTTGATCATATGATATTAATTTGAGTTTGAGAAAATTAATTGCTATGATTTAGGTTTGATGTTGATTTGATTTGGAGTTTGACTTGAAGGAAGGAAGTGAGAATGGTTCAAGGCGGCTTGACCCATTCTTCTTAAGTCTTTCTAGAGTGTTTACCTAATCACTAGATGTGTCTTAAGATTAAGGAACTCTTAGTGTCTAAGAGAAATCCTATGTCTAAGATGGAGGGGTTGAGAGCTCATCCTAAAAATGAGGTCAACAATTACTATCATATAACATATGTTTGTTCATTTCTTTTCATCATGTATATCATGCATATGATTAAATCCTAAGCATACCATACATGTAATTTCTATCTTAGCACACTTAAATTATAAATGTGAATAAATGTATTTGGAATTAATATTTCATTTGGTTGAATGATTTCTTCATATTAATTTAAAGTTCTATATAAATTATTATGCAAAAGCATAAGGAAAGAACTTTACATCACATGACTAAATCAGCTCAACCAATTAAACAAAATATGAATGCATGTCTTTTTAATAGAAAAAGGGGTTTTCATTCATTAGCTAAGTACACATTCACATGTATAAAAATTTTAAGCAAGTACAACGCCATTGTTCTACACCAAGGGAATGAGGTAGGAACCTCCTTGGGGCTACTTAAAGCCTGCGTCCACAGGTTGTCACTAATATACCCATCCTTAGATATGGATGTATAAACAATTACAAGAATAGAAAGCCATTCAAAAATTGTATTTTGATTTATTTGATTTAATTGTGTAAATGAATTAAAGTTCTTTCTAAATTTTGATGTTCAAATGCATATGAAATCAAGCTGCATTCATTGTTACCAAGGGAATGAACCTCCTTAGGGCTACTTAAAGTCGTGCGTCCCTGGGATGTCCATACTAATATATCCGCTAATATTCTTACTTATACAAATTAACACATGAATATAAGAAAGAAACTTTACTTCATATACTAAACTTATATTCACTTGTATTTCCTATGTATATATAACTAAAGTTGCAATATATATGTATATTCATTCATTATTAAACTTTTGAAAATATATTTGAGATTTAATAGTGATACTAGCCACACATAGTTTTAATTAAGCCAACATATGCAAATTGACATAAAGGAAATCATTTTTATTTGATTAATTTGAAAGGCATGAATGCATGAATATAAATGACATACTATATTATAGCATGATTGAAAAAAAATAAAGAATCACAAGCATGGTATTTCATTCAATCCAACTAAGTCCTAAGGACAATCAAACTAAATAAGATTATTTAAAATAAACCAAAGTTCTTTAATGTCATTTCATTTTCATGTTTGATTTGATTTAGGAAAATATGGAAGATATTTGCTAATCCTAATCCCATATCCCAATGCGAGTTAATTTGGTTTAATAAAGAGCAATTAGGTTGATTTTATATCTTAATTAGGTTGAGGTATGAATTAAGTCCATTAATTAACCCTTACCTATATCCTCTTAAGCTAATTAACTAAATAATGATGAGCCAATTTGAGATGCAACCACATAAAAGTAAATTGGAAATGCTCCTAAGAAATGAAAGGGGGTCTAATGCAATTGGCTCATAATTAATAGTTAATTAAACCTAAGGTACTCACTTAACTACTTTTATGATTTTCTCACACATGTGAGTTAACCATAATTTCATTAGCTATCCCTTTAGGTTATTGAACACCCAAAGAGCTACCCAAGATTGATTAAACAAAGTTAGGTGTGAATTGGATTTTAGATTGAATTAATTAAGCTCATTAATCCATTTAATTAAACATTAAGCATGTTCAATTAATAAACTAAAATTAACTAAAGGAAAGAGATCAAGAAAGAGGCCTTAATCTCAATCCTAAGTTTTATATTTGATCACTTAAGCTCTAATTTTAGCTTGAAGATTAATTAATTAATCAAGCAATTAATTACTTCATTAATCATTAATTAATTTGATTTTAAAGGTAAAGAAAACTTAGGAAATGAATTAGGAAAAATATCCCATCACATTTCCTAAGCTCATACTTGTTCAAAGTAATTAGGCTTAAAATAATTAATTAAGCTATTCATTCACTAATTATCACTAATTAAATTAAGACTGATTAATCTTAATCAATTAGTTTCCAATTAAGCAACCAATAAAATTCCAAAAAAAATAGGGAGGCAGGTCCCCCAACCACATTGAGATTAATTGGGTGATTAGTTAAGGAGTAATTAAGCTAATTAAAATTTTAATTAAACTTCAATTAAGCTAAAATCACTATTTAAAATTAATTAATAATAATTTTTATAAATTATACTCTAAAATATCTTTAACATGAGCCCTCATTTATAAATTTTTAGATTTTTCTAAGATTAGTTATGATTTTTAGAAGTTTCAACCTTAAAAATTTATTAATTAACCCTAATTAAAGCCCTAATTTCACCGAGCCACATGGCAGCTGATGCGGCATGCTTTTTACGTGGCATGATGGGATTGACTATTTAAGTTGTCACATCATCATGCTGACTTAGATGGCGATGGATGCGCTTTCCCGTGAGCCGTCCAATCTAAGATCGGGCGGCCATGATCATATCTCACGATAAAAGGGAGAAAAGAGAGGATCTAATGTGATCTAATCAGCGTTTTCCATCATGCGGAATGGATGACTCATGATCTCTCTCCGACGGATGGCGGGCAGATGGCCTCTTCAATCAGAAGCAAGCTCAATCCACTCCAAACTCAACCCACACCTTCGAAGGATACATGATCCAATAGCTGGATGAGTTCAAATGCAAATTCTCTTCAAAAGAACCAACCAAACAAGTCAATTTTGAAAATTACCTGAATATAACGTTCAAAGATTGAAGCTTTTGTTTGGTGGAAACGAAGCCCTGTTGAGCCGCACGAGCTCTGATTTGAGGTGGATTGCTCCCAAGGCCAAACCCCCCTATTTGGTGATCGGTCTTAGTCGAAATCCTATCTTTGGCGGCCTGGAGCTTGGGAAATGATTCGTTCAGCTTTGACTAGGTGCGGTGATGGTGTAGGTAAAAGGAATTAAGGTTTGATTTAGTGGAGAGGGAGTATTGATCAAGGAAGGCTGCCTATTTTTGGTTTGCACAGAGAGCAAATCGATTGTGAGAGGTTTGAGAAGGCTTGGGTGCTCACAGGAGTTTCAAAATCTCTTTTAAACTCATGTGCAATTTCATAATTTCCCACTGGTGGGGTATACCCCTCAATCATGTGTGAAGGATGGACGGGATGGGCTAGCTTGTTTGATTGAGCCCGTTAAAGCAAGAGGTTGTGTCCAACTCCCATGGCATGAGTGGAGGGAGTTGTGGAGGCTGCCCGGGTGTTGTCAGGTCTCTTGGCTTCAATCCATGGGGTTTCAGTTTTGGCTTGTATGTGGAGGAGTTGAACTCCTATTGGTCCTTGGTCGACCAAGGGGGGATTAAGTAAGCTAGGTGTGTCAGGTTGAGCCTCACTTGAGTGCTTGGGGGCTATATTGGTGATGGGGAAGTCAACTTTGCTTGTTGGTGTGAAGATCCAATGGAAAGAGAGTTTGTCCAATAGCTCATTGCTTGGGTGGGCCCACTATGGATTTGGGCTGATTTGGGAATGAGTTAAGATTGGTTTGGGTCAGTTAGGCCTCTAGGATCTCATGGTTGGTTTTTGGGTCATATGTCAAAATAGGCTCATTTGGGTTGGGTTGGGTTGACCAATTGGTCAAATTAGGTCAAACCAAGACTTGGGTTAGGTTCAAATGATATTTTGAAGAGTTTTGGTTCAAGTGGTTTTGATTAATTTGGCTTAGGTTTGATTTTGGCTCATTTAGATTCAAATAGGTCAAATGGGCTAAGTTGATCAATTTAACCAATTTGACCAATTTGACCAAATTAGGTTGGGTTAAGTGTTGGTTCATGTTCAATTGGTTAATTGAAAATGATTGTAGGCTTTGGTTTAGTTTAATTTGGAATTAATTTGGATTTTGGCCAATTTGACCCTTTAGGTCAATTTGGGCTAGGGTGGGTCAAGTTGACCAATTGGTCAAATTGGGCTCAATCATGGCTTTGGTCAAGTTCAATAAGTGATTTGGAATGAACTTGAGCCATTGGTTATCATTTGGATCTAATCATGATTTGACCCATTTTGGCTTTTTAGGCCATTTGGGTCAACTTAGGTCAATTGACCAATTGGGCTTGGTTTGGCTCAATTGATGATTTGGTCATGTTCAATCATTAATCATGAGTGGGTTTGAATCAATGGTTTCAATCAATTTGGCATATGGTGGGCTTTAGCTAGTTTAGGTTTCATTTGGCTAAGGGTTGACTTGGTCAAATGACCAAGTTGACTTGGTTTGACCCAATTCAAGATAGTCAATCACCCTAGGATGATTGTTGATCATGATATGAGATTTAGATGAGCTTAGTTCAATCTAATTTGTGTTGGATTAGAACTTGACTCAAAAAGGTCTTTTAGGTCACTTTGGGTCAAGTGGACCTAAATGAGTCAAATGGCTTGATCATGGCTTTATTCAAGTTTAATTGAGTTGGTATATGGGTTTGAGATGGAAATATAAATCCAATTGCAAATTGTTTAAAGCTATATGGGTTTTGGTTCATATGATAATTTCAAGTCAAAAGGGGTCAACTTTGGTTTGACTTGGGTTGACTTAGATTTGGTTTGATAATTATAGTTTGTATTTATATTTGGGTAAGTAATTGAAGGGGTGATTGAATCATGAAGAAATCCATGAGTTTTGAGTTGATTTGGGTGTCATTTAGCCAAGTTCAAGAATTTGGCTAAAAAAGGCTAAAATTGGGAATTTGATTTGATTTGGGTTTGGTTTTTGGCACTTAAATTTATATTTCATTTATATTTATGAATATAAATAAAGATATAAATTATTTATGTGAAAATCACTTGGGTTTGGAGTGATTTAGAAGAAAATTTGACCAAATAGAGGGATGTAGTTCAAAAGGGATTAAGTAGGGAATTGATTTGGTTTGATTTATTTTTGGTCATTTGAGGGTGGGCTTCATTTATATTTGTGAATATAAATGAAGGAATGATTGATGTATAAAGAAATCAATTGAGTTTTGGTTGATTTGGATTGAGATTTGTTTAAGCTTATGGATGTGGGTCCATATGTCTTAAGAAAGGTCTTGATTTGGTTTGATTTAGTTTGATTTGATTTAAAGGGTTTGAATTTAGATTTCATTTATATTTGTGAATATAAATGAAGGAATGATTGATTTATAAAGAAATCAACCAAATTTGATTTCGTTTAAAGGAGGTTTTGGCTAAGCATATGAAGGTGGTTCATATGGCTTGGGAAGGGATTTTGGAGTTTGAATTTAATCATGGGTTTCAATCATTTGATTTGGAATTGGATTTATGATCTTGGATTTGAATTTGAGATTTGGTTTGGAAGAAGGAAGCAAGGATTGGTTTAAGGCTATAGGGTAGCAAGTCTTCCTAAATCCCTAAGGCATAATCTCTTCCTATGGCTAACCCTTCTAAGTCTCTAGGCTTAAGTTAAGTGTTCACCTAATCAGTAGAAGTGTCTTAAGACTAAGGATCTCTTAGTATCTACAAGAGTCCAACATCTATGATGAGGAAGTTGAGAGCTCACTCCCAAAAGTGAGGTCAACACACATTGAGTCCAATTGGATGCCTAACCAAGTTAGTTGAAAATCTCAGATCGAGGGGAGTTACGCTTATACGTTGGAGAGGCTACCACGAAAGATAGTAAAGAAACTAAGGTGCTAATTTTTCATTACCCATTCAAGGGTATTTATACTTGAAAAGAGACTCTTCAAATTCTTCAAAGAATTTTAAAATAAAATAAAATAAAAAATCCTTCATCTTCTTTTAAAAATAATAAAAAATGATGAAGAAAACTCTTCATATTCTTAAAAATATATAAAAAAAAACTTTTCATCTTCTTGAGAGAGAGAGAGAGTAGAAAATTATTGATATTTTAAATTTAAAAAAACTCTTTACATTCCTCATAAAAAAATAATACTCTTCGCATTTCATATTTAAAAAAAGATCTTTTCATCTCATCGTTTCTCCTCTCTTTTTCCCTCTCTCTCCCACTCTCACATGACAAAGAAAATTTTTTTTTTAAAACTTGTGGGCTCACGACCCTCATTCAAGTCAAACGTCACCCATAAATAAAGAGGGAAATTGGGAGACCCACGACCCATCTCTTTAAAAAGCAAATATATATAATAATAAATTAAATTAAATAAATATTAATAATTAATTGATAAATAAATAAATAAATTTGATATACAAAATATATATAATTACAAATCCTAAGAATTTTTACCTAAAGTGATTTTATATATTTTATATGAAATGAGTTTTTTCATCCAAAAATAGGGGCGAATAATACATCCCTTTAAATTTTATATATCAAGCATTAATTTCAAGTTCAAGCATATATTCAATCAAATTAAATGACTTAGTGAAATGAGTCCAACAACACTAAAATCGGGTCAAATCGAGCCCAAATGAGCAAATCAAGCTCAAAATTTTTAATTTTTCCCGATAACAAGATTACAAAGTTGTATATGAGAAATCTTGGTAATGAAAATTCAAAATCGATTACACAGTATACATAATGGTTGTAATCTTTAGAATCATTATTAAAATACAAATCGAACAATTGATTGATTTAACTTGAACTTCTAGTTCTCTCGCCTTTCAAGTTTTCTATTTCATGACAAGAATTTCTGAGGTCCTAGATTCTAAGAGGGGCATTTTGGTCATTGTAGCCTAAATCCCAAAACACCCACCTGACGGTGCTTTTCATTCATATATATAGTTTTTTGGTGATTTAACCATTCAAATGACCTTCATTAGTGATCTTAGCTTGATTCATACTATATGATATAAGCATGTCAAATTTTTCATTTGATCATTCAAATAGTGTTTAAGTTTCTATATGTAACTTTAAATTTGATCATTTCAATTATACAAGATTGTTGAACACGTCTCACTGAGTCATTTAATTTGATTGTATACATGCATTAATTTGATATTCATGTTTTTCATTTATAAATCTTAGAGGGATATATCATTTGCCTGCTATTTTTAAATGAAAAAACTCATTTCACCCAAAAATATATAAAATCACTTTAGGTAAAAATTATGAGATTTGTAATTATATATATTTTGTGTATCAAATTTATTGATTTATTTATTAATTTATTTATTTATTTATTAGTTATTAATATTTATTTTATTTTATTTTATTTTATATATATGCATTTGCTTTTAAAGAGAGGGGTCGTGGGTCCCCTAATTTCTCCCTCTTTATTAATATTTGATTGACTTTCTAAGATATCAACATGTCTCACCAAGTCGTAAATTTGATTGTACATGTTTTAATTTTAGATCCTGTTTCATTTATAAATGTTGTTATTTTCTCTATTTTAGATAAAAAACTCATTTCACCCAAAAATATATAAAATCACTTTGTAAAATTATGTGATTTATAATTATATATATTTTATGTATCAAATTTATTTATTTATCTATTTATTTATTAATTAGTTATAAATATTTATTTATTTTATTTTATTTTATATATATGCATTTACTTTTTAAAGAGAGGGGCTATGGGTCTCTTAATTTCCCTCTTTTTATGGTGCATTTAAATTAAATGAGAGGGGACACAATTAACAAAAACTTTCATTCTAGAGAGAGAGAGAGAGAGAGAGAGAGAGAGAGAGAGAGAGAGAAGAGAAGAGAGATCTAAAATATCCCTTTTCAATGAAATCATATATAACTTGCTCTCATAGTTCCAGCTCCTGATCTCGTTTCAAATGATTGAGCGGATCCCAAGTTCAATGTGCTTTACTTTTCTGAGCCTCCACTAACTTGCATAACTGTCCACCCCCCCTCCTTCTCAGCTAATCTTTAAAATTGATAGTATCGATATCACTAAGCAATGTGCTTCGCTTTCTCTTGGTAGCCTCCACTAATGTCCACCCCCTCAGATTCCCCGATCTAGGGTTTTAACCCACCTGGCAGACGACATCCGAATTCAAGTTCCAGTGTGATTCCAAGCTTAAAAAACAGAGTACCTTCATGGGTGACCATCATTCAACATATATCCTAGTGTCTAAAGATACAAGATGATGGATTGCAGAAGCATCAAGGGATGGCGTGATCCATTGATGTAATGCCAACTATCAACAGTGATACTTTGATAATCTTCAAGAAGAAGTTTCATTTTCCAAATGATTTGATGCCTATTCCTCATAAAAGATTGCAACGAGCTTATTCTCCTTCGTTGGGTTACCTGTACCTTCTAAGGCTTTTGCTTTTTGAGACTTTTGATGTACATGTACCTTCTGAGGCTTTTGCCTTTTGAGATTTTTAATGTACAAGTACCTTTTGAAGCTTTTGTCTTATGAAGTTTCATGCAATTGCACTTCTTTTTTTCCTGGTGATTTTGATGTGCCGATACCTTCTGGGCTTTTTGTTTATGAGGTTTTAATGTACATATATCTTCCATTTTAAATTTCCGAGATTTTGATGAACATGTATCTTCTGAGTTTTTCTTGATTTTGATGCATGTACTTCTGGTGTTTCTCAGATTTTGATATCATCTTCAGGCTTTTGCCTTCTAAGATTTTTGATGTACCTGTACCTTCTAAGATGTTTGCATTCTGAGATTTTTGATATACTTGTACCTTCTGCTTTGCCATCCGAGATTTTGATGAGAGACCCCCCACTCTGTTTCTCGAGTCTTTCTAATGAGATCTTGTCCACTACTAGCTTTCCATCAGGCTTCCTGTATTATTCTCCGTGGGTGGAATCCATAAAAGATTTTGATCTATCCGATTGTTAGTGAGTTACTGATGTTTAATTGAAGAAGTCAATTTTTAACCTATGAAGTTATTTTATCAAAGTACCATGGAAGAAGTTAAACATTTTGATTCTTCCGAGATTATTTGTCGTAGTATTACTCACAATATGTGTGGAGTATAAAGTTATGACTATCGAGGTTATTTGTCAAAAGCTCATGACATTTAACCCATGTAAGTCGATAGCTTTAACTCTCATCCGAGGTTATTTTGTCAAAGTATGATATTAACCTATGAGGAAGAGGTTAAAATTTTTGATGTTTCTGAAATTATTTGTTAGAGTATTACTCGATGACATTAACCTATGTGGAATAAGTCAAATCAAAACATCCATTTGATGTTATAGCCAAAGTTGCTCCTACATCTCCATCTTATTTTTTCATGAGTATGATTGAAGAATCACAATTTACAAAGCTATCTATTTATCTTTTTTTTTGAAATTACTCCACATCATTAACTCTCCTCTCCCCCACCCACCTCCTCACTCTCTCGCGACAAAGAAAAAAATTTTAAAAATAAAAAAATGTGGGGCCCATGACCCCCTCTTTTTCAAATCAAACACCCACCTCAAAAAATATATATAATAATATAAAATGATATAATAATTTTATATTTATAAAAATTATCACTTTATACATATAAAATAAAATAAAATAAATAAATATTAATAACTAATTAGTAAATAAATAAATAAATTTGATACACAATATATATATATATATATATATATATATATATATATATATATATATATATATATATATATATATATATATATATATATATATATATATATATATATATATATATATATATATATATATATATATATTACACACAATTTTTACCTAAAGTGATTTTATATATATTTGGATGAAATGAGTTTTTCATCCAAAAATAGGAGGGCAAATGATATATCCCTCTAAAATTTATAAATCAAGCAAGACTTCAAGTCAAAACATATGTTCAATCAAATTAAACCACTGAGATGAGTCCACAACGTAGAATCTAAAATCGATTCCAAATGAGTTCAAATCGCTCAAAATTACATATAAAAATTTTGAAACACCGATGATAATCAAATGACTTCCAAATTTGACGTGCTTATAGTCGAATCGAGTGGCTCAACGAGATGAATCCAGCGAGCTTAAGATCACTCAAATCAAAGATCATTTGAATGGTCAAATCACCAAAAGACTATCTATGATCAAATGGGTCGATATAATCTGAATGAGTGTTTTGATATTTTTGTTATAATGACCAAAACCCAGAGTCTTAAGACTCCATTCTTATCATGATGAAGAGAATGAGCTAGAAACAAACTTGGGAGAAAGTTGAGAGAGAGTTAGAAATTCAAAATTTCATCACCACCCATCGCCGCCGACGCCTCCTATAACCATCGCGATCGCCACCAATAGTTACAACTCAACTACCATCAAGCAGGTTAGAAAACCAGGTAGAGTGAAAGTTTACTTTAGCTGTCGATTAGTCCAAAGACACACACAAGTAATTAAAGAGAACAGAGACACCGTAATTTTAACGGAAAACCTCAAAAGAGGAAAACCACTGCCTAAGAAAAGTTTCCACTATGTATCTTTTTCAGAGTACAAAGTCTTCCCGATAACGGGATTACAGAATTGCATATGAGAGAATAACCTGTAACAATCGTTGTAACTAATCGATGGTGGAGATGGGTAACTTGGGGAATACAGTACAATTTGACGACGGGCCAGGCTGGATGATGAGTGCGATCTGCTTGGGATGCGATCTTGTTGAGGATCTTCAAGCTCGTGAGCTCTCTTCCTCCTCACTTGCTTTTCCTCTTCTTCCTCGCTCTGACTCTTCCTTTTCTTCCTTTGACTCTTCCTTTTCTTCTTCACTCTTCCTCTCTTCTTGCCTCCTCTTCTTCTTCCTTGTTTGACTCTTCCTCTTCTTCCTTCTTTCCTTCTTCTTCTTGCTTCAGCTCCTTCTTCTTCTCCTCTTCTGTCTTCTCTTACTTCAGCCTCCTCTTCTTCTTCACTTACTTCAGCCTCCTCTTCTTCTTCCATTTGGTGTGAGGAATGAAGGCCTATTTATAGATGAGGAGGGGCATTCTTGTAAATTCATGCGTCTGCACTCCCCTCGATCGGACGCTCGTGATGATTCCTTCGATCATTTGATGTATTTTGAGCATTTGGATGCCCAAATGAAGTCGAATTATGAGATCTTAGGCTCATTAGATCCTGCCGAGACGCCGATTTGACTATAAACATTCCATATTTGAGAGTTGTTTTATTTAATTGATGTCCCAAAGATTCCAATGATATTTTAAGTGCTTGATCTCGACGGCTTTGACTCAAAATCATATCGCACATCAAGATTTGTGCTTTAATGGTATTTTGAGAGTTATATCGTTGTCTATTTTTGTGACATTAGCTTAATCATCCAAAAAATATATGTGCCAAATGCTCAAAATAACGAATTGAAGTTTTCAGCGCTCGGACTCATGGGCGCCTCTCATGTCGCCGTCATACGGGCAGAAGGCGTGCACCTGAAGGCATGGAGGTCTGCAGAATGATGGTCCTGCCATCGTCAAATCTCTGCCGAAGGGCCGTGGATTTAACGACGGAGTCACGGGCGCGCAACGGTGTGGTTACGCCAAGCGCTGGTCAGGTCGCAGATTCCGCCGGATGTTCGTCGCGTCCCTGCAGGTGTCGCTGACCTGCTCAGAATGTACCGCGACTGGGCTAGACCATGGTAGGCCTGTGGTTGTCCCTCACAAGATTCATGGGCTCACAGACGCTCAAGGGTCGTATACACGCCCACGGCCCTAATTTGAAGGGTTTTGAGCCATTTTTGAGGGGTTTTACTCTTTGCCCTGTGGGGCTATAAATACCCTGGAGAGAGGGCACACCTTTCCCTCCCTTTCTTCGAGTGAGGGTCCTTTGGAGGCAATCAAGCGCATCAAGAGGCGCTCAGGAGGCGATCTGAGGCGATCAAGGAAGGCGCATCAAGGCCCACGCATATTGCCGATTTTGGCTTCCGCCTCGTCTGCATCGCCTCGCCCCCTGGGTTGCGACATCAAGGCCCATGGTACATACCGCGGTTCGCCATCGCCTGACCGTCCGTGGGGTCTTATCAAGGCCCACTGCATACGCCGACCCGCATCGGCTCGGACCGTCCGTTTGGCACCGCGCCCATGCATACGTCAGTTCCGGCGACGGCCGCTGACCGCCCGTGTTAGAGGCGATCAAGGCCCACGCATATCGCCGTGACCCGGCCATCGCCTCGGATCACCGTTGGGAGGCGATCATGGCCCACGCATACCGCCGTGGTTCCGCTTGCCCCATCCGCTCTGACCGGCCCCGTTGGGAGACGATCAAGGCCCACGGTACATACGCCGTGGTTTCGTTTATCGCCGTCCGGACCGTCCGTTAGGGCGATCGCGCCCACGCATATACATCGTTCGGCGCATCGCTTCTTCTGACCGTCCGGGGAGGCGCCCTGCATACATACGTCAGAGTTCGCTTCCCGTCGCTTACATCGCCTTCGCTTGACCGTTGTTGGGGGAGGCAATCGCGTCCACGGCATATACGCTGGTTCCGCTATCGCCTCCGATGGGGAGAGAGGCGATCAAGTCCCACATACGGGTTCCGCTACCACACCGCCTCTGCGTGAGGCGATCGCGCCCACGTACATACGGCTGGTTCCGCCATCGACTGGACCGCCGGTAATCGCGTTTCCGTGCTACGGCCGCCCGGTTCGACTCGCTCTAACGCCGTGAGAGACGACAAGGCCCACTGAGATACGCCGGAAACGCCGGTTTATCGGACCGTCCGTTAGAGGATCGCGCCTACGACACGCCGCGCGGGTTCCGCTTTGCCGGACCGTCCGATTGAGGTCAACGGGGTGGCCGAAGAATATGACGGTCCGCTTCGGAGACCGGAGTCGCGAATCGGCGAATGACCGCGACGATGGTGGTGATCCGGTTGGCGGCAAGGACGACCGGTGGTGGTGACCGACGCGGTTGCCACGGGGGGTGGTCGGTAACGAATCATGACGGTATCGCATATCGACGCTGAATGGGATGACCGGAGACATGGTGACGCCGAAGATTACCGATGCGATGGTCGCGTGACCGCTGACGCGCACGGATGGGCGACGGTGAATGCGGCGGTGACCGCGATAGTATGGGTGGCGACATGGTTGTTGGCGTACGGGGATGGTCGATGACACCGATGGTAGTCGACGGGCGACCGACGCCTGACCAGGGATGACCGGGCGAATGGCGCGACCGGTAAAATTGCCTACCATGGTCGGCGACCGTGACGAAGTGGTGACGCGAAGGACGGCATGAAGGGACCGACGACGGTAACCGACGGCGGACGGTGAATGCGGTCTACACGACGGTGGTTAACGACAACCGCACGGTAGTCGACGGTATGCATCGACGCGATCGCGCGAGGATGACGGCCAAGATGGTGACCCGCAGAGGTTGAGATCCAATGGAGAGATTGCCGCCACATGGTCGAGGACCGGCAATTGGCTCCGCAAGGCGAACTGATCGCTGGTGATTTTGACCTTCAAGTTGTTTGTCGAGGTGACTCGATGTTATCCTGTATGGAAGAGGTTGAATTGAATCGCCGAGGATTTTGACCTATCCGGGTTGTTTGTCGAGTGTGACTCGATGACGCTAACCTGCATGGAAGAGGAATTGAATCCGAGGATTTTGACCTATCCGGTTGTTTGTCGAGTATGACTCGGCGACGCTAACCTCGTTGGTGAATCAAGGTGAATTTTGACCTATCCGAGGTTGTCGTCGAGCGACTCATGACTAACCCGTGGAAGAGGTTGAATCAATCCATTGAGGATTTTGACCTATCCGGTTGTTTGCCGCGTTACCCGGCGACATTAACTGCATGAAGAGGTCGGGAAGTCCACCGCGACCTTTGACCCATCCAGGTTTGTCGAAGTCTTTGCCGGACGTTAACCGCGGTGGAAGAGGTTGAATTGAATCGCTGAGAATTTTGACCCATCCGGTGTTGCTTGTCGAGTGTTACCCGGCGACGCAACTGTATGGAAGAGGTTGGTTGAATCCGAGGATTTTGACCCATCCGAGGTTGTTTGTCGAGTGTTACCCAATGACGCAACTGTATGGAAGAGGTCAATTGAATCCGCCGAGGATTTTGACCTATCCGGGTTGTTTGTCGTGGTGTTACCCATGACGCTAACTCGTATGAAGATAATTGAATCCACCGAGGATTTTTTGACCCATCCGAGGTTGTTGTCGAGTTACCCAATGATGTTAACCTGTATGGAAGAGGTCGGGAAGTCCACTCAAGACCTTTGCATCCTAGTTGTTTGTCGAGTTTCCGATGACGCTAACTGCATGGAAGAGGTCAATTAAAACATCCATTTATGGTTGAACCAAAGTTGCTCCTTAACCTTGGCCTTATTTTTCCATGAGTATGATTGGAAAATCATAATTTGCAAAGCTATATCTCTTCTCAATGTTGAAATATCCTCCAACTTTGACTTGTTTCTTGGGATGGTAATCAATTAGATGCTTAACATGGGTGATCTTCTGAGATTGAGAGTTGCCCCCGCCCCGTGAATCAAGGAACAAAGTTTGATAAATCTTCATTCTTCTTCGCTCTTTAAAAGCTTGAAATGATCCACCTCGATGGTGGTTTTGATCTTATTGGGAAACTTGGTCGTCATACAAGATAAAATAATGGGAATCCTTCCCACGATGCCAAACTATAAGAAACCACAGTAGAGTGAAAGTTTACGCCTTAGCCTTGTTAGTCCAAAGACACATGTAATTAAAGAGGAACAAGAGACACCTGAATTTTAACGGAAAACCTCAAAAGAGGGGAAAACCACCCTAGCCCAAAGAAAAGCTTCCACTATGTATCCTGCTTCAGAGTACAAAGTCTCCGATAACGGATTACACTGCATATGAGAGAGAGAATAACAATTGTAAACAATGATCGTTGTAATTGCATATGGTGGAGATGGTAACTGGAATACAGTGAAATTAAGGATCGACAATTTGGTGGCGATGCAGCTGGAGTGCGATCTTGGGGATGATCTTGAGGATCTTCAAGCTTGAGCTCTCTTCCTCCTCACTTGGCTTTTCCCTCGCTCGACTCTTCCTTTTCTTCCTTGCTTTGACTCTTCCTTTTCTTCCTGTTCTGACTCTTCCTCTTCTTCCTGCTCCTCCTCTTCTTCCTTGACTCTTCCTCTTCTTCCTTGCTTCGTTCCTTCTCTTCTTTACTTTCACTCCTTCTTCTCCTCGCTTCTCTCCTTCTTGTTTCAGCCTCTTCTTCTTCACTTGCTTCTTCTTCTTCACCCCTCAGTGTGAGGAATGAAGGCCTATTTATGAGAGGATGGCATTCTTAAATTCATGTAAGGCCCCATACCCTCGACGACGGCCGTGGATGATTCCTTCGATCATTTGATGTATTTTGAGAATTTGGATGCCCAAATGAAGTGAATTATGAGATCTTAGGCTCATTAGATCCGCTCCGAGACGCCATTTGACTATAAACATTCCATATTTGAGAGTCGCAGGGATTTAATTGATGTCCCAAAGATTCCAATGATATTTTAAGTGCTTGATCTCGACGGTTTTGACTCAAAATCATATCGCTTTCGGCATCAAGATTTGTGCTTTGACTAATGGTATTTTGAGAGCCATATCAACTGCATTGTTGTTGTAACCTGATTATGGAATTCCCATTATCATATTTTCTCACATACAATCTTGGAATCCTACTGTCAAGATGACTTAAACTATGTACTCCAAAATAGTTATATAATGGAGCATTTTTACTAGGCTAGGCCTCGTGATTTTTTCACTTAAAAATTTTAGAGTTTCTTATTCTCTTTTCAACTATCTGTGTGTGTGCTGGATTTCCATACAAAGCTAAGGTGTGAAGTTTTATTCTCCCAACTGGTTTTCAGCACGCAAATGGTTTTAAATGATATATCCCTCTAAAATTTATAAATCAAACATGAATTTTAAGTTAAAGTATATATTCAATCAAATTAAATGACTCAGTGAGATGAGTCTAACAATCGTGTCCAAATGAGCTTAAATCTAGCTCAAAAGCTATATATGAAAACTTTGAAATACCACTTGGATGATCAAATGACTTCCAAATTTGACGTGCTTATAATCGAATCGAGTGGCTCAATAAGACGAATCCAACAAGCCTAAGATCATTCAAATCAAAGATCATTTGAATGACCAAATCACCAAAAGACTATTTATGGTCAAACGGATCGATACAAACCGTTCGATGGAGTGTTTTGAGATTTTGGCTACAATAACCAAAATACCCCTCTCAGAATCCTATAAATAAAACCCCATTCTTTTCATGATGAAGAGAATGAGCTAGAAGTGAACTTGGGAGAAAGCTAAGAGAGAGCTAGAAGTTTGAAGTTCGTCATCACCACCGTTGTCATATATCGTCACTATTTACCGTCACCGACTATCACCAACAATTATTACAGCTCAACTACCGTTGCATAACTATTGTAATCTAATTCTGAAATTTTCATTATCAAAATTTCTCACATACAATCTTGTAATCCCGCTGTCGGGAAGACTTAAACTTTGTACTCCAAAGCAGATATATAGTGGAACATTTTTGTTAGGCTAGATCCTATGGTTTTTTCCTCTCTTCCTGGGTTTTTCTATGTAAAAATTATGGAGTTTCTTATTCTCTTTCAACTATCTATGTGTGTACTGGATTTTTATACGAAGTTAAAGCGTGAAGTTTTATTCTAGAACTAGTTTTCAAAGCATGTTTAGCCAGATGTGAGAAATATTCCCTTTACATCCTCACAACAATTTGACTTAAGAAGACCACATCTATATGATGAAAAATTTACAAATAACACATATGAAGAATAAAGAAACATCAAATGTTGATATTTCAATTCTTATCAAAAGGTGGGGCAACCTTTAATCTCAAAAGATCATCCAAATCAATATTCTGGATATCTAATTGATTATTAGTCCGAGAAGCAAGTCAATGATGGGGAGGGAGCTAGAAGTGAACTTGGAGAAAGCTGTGAGAGAGCTAGAAGTTTGAAGTTCGCCATCACGCTACCATTGTCGCCATTGTCATCACCACCGCTATCAAAATCGCTACCCAACTAACGCCATACCAACTACATAGTTGTTGTAACATGATTATGGAATTCCTATTATCAGGATTTCTCACATGCAATTTTGTAATCTTGTTATCGGGATGATATAAACTCTGTACTCCAAAGCAGACATATAGTGGAGCATTTTTACTAGGCTAGGCCAATGATTTTTTCCCATCTTTCTGGAGTTTTTCCACTTAAAAATTCTAAACTTTCTTATTCTCTTTTCAACTATCTGCGTGTGTACTAGATTTTTCAACAAAGCTAATGTGTGAACTTTTATTCTACCGTAATTGGTATTTTGACGCAATAAACTCAATATTAGGTTATTAGAAATCTATTATTTGTAATAAGTATGTAGTTAAAATAAGTGTCTTCACGAGATGAATCTAATAATGCTAAAAATGCTTTGATCAAAGGCTAAATGGATTGAAATCAATTACTCAAAATTATAATAGGAAACTCTATGAGATCATTTGAGACTTAGGGGCTGTTTGGTTGGTTGAAAAAGATATAAAGTGAATACATTGAATTGATTACTTTACTTGGTTGTATGAAAGTAAATAAATTATATTTTCTCGTTGGTATATGTAAAGTAAATCCTACATTCTGAATACTGTTATATGTAAAAATACCTGCATTCTGAATAATGTTATTTGTAAAGTAATTATAATTTTTTAAATTAATTGAATTATTAAATTAATACATTTAAAATATAATAAATTATAAATAAAAATTTACTACTTAGTTAAAAAAAAAGGATTACAATATATTTATTTTAAAATTACAAACTTCTTTATGATTTAGATATTAGGGCATTTTAGGATAAAAATAAATTCAATCTTCTAGCTCAATATGTAATATTGAATGGAGTTCAAAGTCAAGCTACTTAAAATTAATCAAACTAAGCTTAAATTTTTATATTTTTATATTTTTTTTAAAAAAGAATAGAATTGAAATGAATTGAATTGAAGGCCAGGCCTTTCATTTATTTATTTATCAACCGATTAATTAAAGTTAGGCATTTTATATGGTTTTCAGAACAGAGAAATGGAGAGATGGGTTAATCCGGAGAAATAGCACATGGCGGCAAAATCATCAACCAGAGACTGTTTGCATGCCGTTGTGTGCAGGCTTCCTCTCACTGAACGTGCCAAGGTTATCTCTACCACCTTAATAATATTTATATATTATCAATTAATGATCGATCTAATTAATCATCAATTATATATAAATTACAGGCTGATCCCTAGATACTCTCAATCTTGCTACGAAAAGCTTCAAACTTGACGCCCAAACATTTCCATTGTAAACAAGAACAACTACATTTAAATAGTAATTATGTTTACTACTCCATTAACACAAGCTAATGACTGAATCCAACAATGCAAGCTCATGCCCTGAGTTTGTTTCGCCATGATAACAAAAAAATGCATTGTTCGGATGAAACTCATTTCTTCTACCACTCAATGGTTAAAATAGGCATCGTTGAAAAAAAATCTGAAATTCAGCAAAAATGGTACAGAAGAACTCATTGGCAGGTGTTAAATACAACTCATAATTATTATAATAATAATAAATAGAAAAAAAACCAAATCGCCCAAAGAGCAAACAAAATAATTTTCAAATACGATAACCTTCAATACCATCCCTTCAGCAGAAGCAAATCAAACAAAAATAGCTCAAAGTTGTATCACTCGCTGGGATCTGAAAATCCTCTCTGGGAATAAGTTGAGAGCTTTTCTGCATGAAGAAGAAAGAAAATTAAAGAGGACAAGCAAAATCTTCAATTTTCTCACTCGTCCTTTGACATCAGTTTTCTTCTCCAAGCATGGAGGAGTCGAGTCATGCCATCCCACTCCTCAAAACGCAAGACGAGGTCTCCAAAGAGAAGAGAGAGATAGAGAGAGAGTGAAGAAAAGAAATGCAACAGTTTATTGCTTTTACAGAGCAGCAGAAGCCGCCAGAGAGAAACAGAGAAAGAGGAGCTTCCTGAGAGAATATATAACAACCTATGGTTTCCAAAAGGAAATGATAATCCTCTGATCCATTCATTTGAATCATCTAAAATAAATTTGAGTCAAATCAGGAATTCATAATGAAAAAAAAAAGGAAGATTTATCAGTTTCATACTCACACCAGCAATAAACCAAATAAAGAGAAGTGTATTTCAAGTAAACTATAGCGAATCCATAGATAATTACACTCAAATCACAATGGAGAATGATGGTGGTGTAAATATTAACAAATCAAGTGAAAGTATTTTACAGCACACTAAGCATATCACAATAAACTTGTTCATAATTTAAAGTACTCAACAGAAAAAAAAAACATACATCCAAAATTTGGTATATTCAACAAAATATCATCGTGCATTATATCCAAACATCATTAATCATCACTTAGGTCCACATTCAACAAAAGAAATTTAAGTTTATAATAAAGTACTATTGCATGAGATAGTGGTTAGCATAAAGATTGAATAATAATTATATAATCTCAAAATACAGAATCATCTTCCTAACTCCTTGTGCATCCATCTGGCTTTTGATTCTATAGGTCTTGAAAGAAAGGATTCTTTGATAAGTTCTCATAAATTGTATCAATCTCTTCAGCAGAAAAATATGAGATACTAGAAAGCTCTGACATTAATTCTTGAACATTTGTCTTTCTTTAAAATCCCTTTATCAACTCAAATTATATTTAACTACACTCACCATCATAACAATCATGCAGATTGATCACTTTCATTCTTTTTTGTCTTCTTGCATTTAGTAAATCATTTCAAAGATGAAGATATTGACCTTTTTGTCTTCTCTGTAGAGTCCTGTGTAAGATCCACATCAAAGAACTCAATGAATTGGGATGCATCTATACATGTCTCGATAAAAATTGGAGGTTTGTCATCATCTAAACTAATATGTTGAGTACCAAAGGAAGTTTTAGAATTTTCTGACTTTGCTCATTCTCCTGTGGCATGACCTTCACCACAAACTTTCTCCAATTCATTGTAATTTACAATTAGAATATTTAAAAAGTCAGCATCTTTTAGAAAAGCCTACAATGCAAGAAGTAAAAAAAAAATTAACATATATTTCTTAGCAATATCATGTGGCAAAGCTATATAATACAAAAAAAATGCTTGAATATGAGATGCATGTTTCACTTGTCCCATCAATATCATTTTTTTATCTTCATCCCAAGACACACCTGATTTTCTCTTTAGCTCTTGGATGTGATTCCATATTCCTCTTTGATGCTTGATCTGATTCTTGCATTGATCCGGTGTGACTTCAATTCCAAATTTTATTTTAATTTATAAGAAACATCTTTGTACACATTATCTTTGAAGCTTTGAGCACTTCTCATATTCACATCAACATACTCACACATGATTTGTAAAAGCCCTGAAATTGATTCTGGTTTGTCATAAAATGCTTTTTTAGTTTTCAGAGCTAGTGGGGGGTTAGGAGGAAGATTGTCCATTTAACTTAATTAGACAATCATTATATTGAAGAAAATATTAGTAGTTAGTATGATAAATCTATAAAAATAAATATGCTTTATTCTATCTAGAAATAAATATTTGTATCATCCATTACATATATGAACTATATATATATATATATATATATATATATATATATATATATATATATATCACCCAAAAGATAAACAATCATCAAAAAAAATATTTTACGATGTACTAATGAAATATGATTTACAAAAGATAATAAATCTAACATCCCAAAATATGGACTATGTGCTAGAAAGGATATTTTATGTCATCCAAATTTCAAGCTAATAACCAACTTCATTCATGCGGCTCCATATTGCATGAGCTATTTGGTCTCTTTTGTCCAACCACTCACCAGATTCGTCTATAACCCTCATGTCATGCCTACTAATATTTTCTCTTCGAGCCCACTCATCCTCTGGAAGAATGAAATCATCATCCCCCTTCTGAAATGAACCAATTATGTAATATACACGATGCAAGAATAATATCAACTTATATTTGTAATGGAAAATATGGGTCGCACTTGATAATTCCAAATCAATTTTTCAAAGAACCAAAAGCTCGCTCCATCAGAAGTATAAGTGATGAATAAGGTTAAACCAAGCATTAGTTGGTCTAATGCTAGTGAATTCTTTAAGATGAATATCTTGGCACCTAAATGGAGATATAAAACTCTTCTTAGTAGAGTAGCCACATCCACTGTAGTACTTACGTGAATAAATATAAATCAATCATTTTTTATAAGTAAAATAAAGTGATATTTATGACAAAAATATTTTATACCTTATGGAATAAATAGACCATCAGGTCATTCTAAGGTATTTCGAATACTGTAGCATCATGTGTTGAACCTTCCCACCCAACTATGACATAAGTAAATCTCAAATCGAAGTATACTGCTGCAAGCACGTTTTAGGTGGGATAAAGTTTTCTCCCTCTAAAAGCAGATTCATGAGTTATATCAAGAGCATCGATACAATCCTAAAATTAATAAATTATATTAGTAAGAGCATTAAAATACTTATATAAGATATCATTATCATACCTAGAAGAAAGGCATGAATCTATCGCTCAATTGTATTTTATATGGAGTTTCCAATGTCACAGGCTTTATCATCTCATGTCGTAACTCTCCATATATAATACAACATTAAAGTACCTACTCGCCAGATCAGAAAGTTGAATCGAATGATTCCATTTTGCACACGCTAAGGGTATAATAATATGTTCTTAATGTTTACATTATGTGTATCTAAGCAAACCTCTTGCAAAATAAATTGCATAATTTGAAAAATGTATTTTTTCATTCAAACTATATTCACAATCAATCGATCCATGATATAATCTAGAAAATATATTTCAATTTTAGATTAATTGTTGATCTCTCCTTAGTTATCCAAAAACGATATATGATGAAGCTAGCAATGCAGGCATGAATGGCTGAAGCAAGTTGATTTCCATTGATCTCAACATCATTTGAAAACTCATCGTAATTAGAGGAGCATCCTTCACCGTCTTCAGATGTGTCAGCCATTGAATTTTACAATTATATTCACTAAGCTGAGCCCTCATAAAATAAGAAAAAGTGTTAAGGAGAATAACAAAGCCATCAAATTAGTGGAAATAAAGGAATTATAAAAAAATAATATAAGGTGGAATAAATGATCTAAGAAGAGAATCATCATTTTTGTATCTATGGACATCACAATGAACATAAAGTAAGGTAGAACTAAAATTTTTTGACTAAATTTGTAAATATGTATGAAGGGATCGAGAATTCTTAATATTTTTTTCAGCCTCATTAATAAAACTCTATATTTACATTTTAATTTTCTTATTTGCTTTGGAAGATTTGAGACTTCTCTTTTTAATAAATTTGGGTGAAGCAATCTTTAGGGAATACTGTTTTCTTGCATTATTTATTTTATATCATGAAACATTATGTAAAGTTGATGTCTTCCCTAACAATCTATATATTGTATATTAAATAATAGTATATAGCTAAATAATGCTACTATAGAAATTAGCAAGATAATTTTCATGAAAAGTAATAAATAATGAGACAAATAAAATTTGATTGATTGCAACATTATCACGATAATCCTACATTGCAAATATAAATCTTATTTAAAACTAAACCTTAATAACAATGAACCAAACAACTATCAAGCAAAGAACCACCTTGTTAGAGTCACAATGATAGCTTAAGCTTGATAAAAAATATAATCAAGTTCAAGAAAATATGTTAGTATAATTATAGGAGTGTAACTAAACTGTAACTAGATAATGTCATTATGTACTAGGTTATGAGAATTTTTTAATCAAATGTGTATGATTGAAAAAAAATAAGGTAACTTAGAAAGGAATACTTAGCAAAACAAAACAAAATTGAGTAAATATTGGAAACTTGGTAAGGGGAGTAATACCAAGATATAGATTAGATTAAGGAGCTAGAATACTATGCTTGATTATAATTGTATAAAGTACTAACATAATTCATAAGGTAACTAAGATGTTGTGTAAGATAGTCCTAGAATATGTGTTACCCTTTAAGTTAACTCCCCTACTTATAACAAATTGTTGAGGTGGAAAAATGAACAATATTGCAGACACAAAATAAGAAGAGATGATAATAAGAAATTCACTTTATAACAAAAGATTGTTCTTCTTCATACAAAAAATAAAAAACATAACTCCAACAAAGAAGAAAATGATGCACACTCTATGGACGCTCTCTATTTTACCTTCCTTGCCAACTTTCTAACTTCTCACCCCACCTTTCCATAGTTATTATACTTTTAACAACATACAACCAACCACTAACTTTCAAAAGACTTAAAAATTACAATTAAGAATAATATGGCAAGACAAATTAGAATGTAAAAAGAAAAACTACTTAACATAACTTGAAAATAAAATTCTTCACATTCTATGCTAAAGGGCTGCCACCTCATGATAAACTCCTTGTCTTCCTAGTCTTTGATCAACATCAAGAAGGGATTCCCATAAATTGCATGTATGCAAGCCACAATATCACAAAGAAGCTTAGCAGTATAGACTAATTCCAACACAAATAAGGTCAATTGATATAATCAATCTTATATGAGAAACGGAGGTTGAAATCCAATAAATTAAATTATAAACTAATGTGATAGTCACTAAAAATATATTTTTAGTTTAAATACATAAATAAATACAATAACTTAGGATATTGTAACAATGAAGTGTTTTAATAAGATTTTTTCTATGACTATATCTAAATACTATTGCTAAGCATCAAATGAGTAGAAATTAAACTAACATTTCTTCAATAATCCTGGAATTTTCCATTATTCTCACAAAGCAATATATGTATATCATCATCAAATATGTAATCTGCATGAAACAAACATAAAAACTGGAATAACACTCTAAATTTCATCAAGATACAAATAAAAAATCAAGAAGCTCTGCACCTTGAAAGGAATCGTCAATGATCGCAGGAGAAATCTCCAGGAAGTGAAGACTCAGGCGGCTCATCATGGTTGGGCGCCATCGCACCTCTCTTAATGGCAATCTCACCTCACCCATTAAGTTTGTTCCTGTGGTTCCTCGCTCGGATCTCAGAGTGATAGTTTTTTTGCTGCTTATCACGAGAGGCCATACGCGCGCTCCACCCCGTGATTTCTAATTTCGCTCAATTCAGAGGTATTTCATATTTACACGGAGAATAACTTAGAGAAGAATTTCAAATACCGTAAAACTTTACAATATTTAATTTCCAACACCAAACATCGAAAAAGTTAAATTACATTACCCTCCTTTTTCAGCCAACTAAACAGCCCCTTAAGTATTAATGACCTCTAAATTTTGATGTGTTTATAATCAAATGAGACATCATATTATGTAATTCTTAAAGATTAATTATGGTTAATTGAAAGAGTATATTTATTTCTAGATAAAATGACATCATATTATATATGCACCTCAAATTTAGAAGTCATTTGATCATTTAGTCAGTATTTCGAAATTTTCATATATATAACTTTTGGGTTTAATTTGAACTCATTTGGGCTCGATTTGACCCAATTCTAGTGTTATTGGACTCATCTCACTGAGTCATTTAATTTTATTGTATACATACTTTAACTTGATATTCGTGCTTGAATTATAAATTTTAAAGGGATATATCAAACTCTTATTCAAATTCATTTGGGAGCTTGAAGATAATTTTGGTGGAGGGAATTTTATCTTAAGCATTCTAGAGTTCTATAAGCCAACACTTGATGATGAACAATTATTAATACCCACCATCACGGCTACTAACTGCTGCAATTGCTAATGCTACGCCCATTATTTATGATTGTCGACACACATTATCATACCACTAGACATTGGTCATTGAACAAAGATGATGCTTGCCATTATATTGATACAATACCTACATGTGAAAAAAATAAAAAATAACAATATTCAAATCATAAAACAACAAAAACTAAACCCTAAGACAACATAAAAGGCTATTTAAAGAATTGTACTCCCTTAGGTCAGCCAACTCAAATTCTTGTTGGACCTACCAATACATTAGGACCAATAGACCGTATTCACAACAAAGATAATCTTATATGAGAGAACAACCAAGTGAGTAATAAATCTCTGATTATCATTTATTTTTTGATATTCTCAATTGATTATCAACTAATACCTATAATTGATTCTTGATGTTCACTAATATTTGACTATCAAAGACTCACTATCCTTTATTATCATAAAAGTGAAGAAGATGACTATTTGAAGATATATTAGACATATCAAAATTTTTGCTCACATAAATACTAACTTATCTATACATGTATGTATATATATCTTATATAATTCACTTTCATTATATCATTTTAATGCATTTTTTTTGTTACGTGGAAGAATATCTTATGTAATATAGAACGTTGTGTTCTATACATCGTTATTTTTCCTTTTTTTTTTAACTTTCACTTAAAATAATCTCCTGTCTGATATAAATTGGCCTTCACTAATAAATTTGTGTTCAATTATATATATATATATATATATATATAATATTTGTAATATAACCATTAATTATAATTATTTAAACATTTCGCACTATTTAGTTAATTTTTTTGTTGAATGAGGCTAAAACAATAGGAAAATTAGCTGTCACATGAATGTAATCTGTGTGAGATTAATCATAATAATATTGTCAACTATAAAATGGGTGAGATGTATGAGTAGATACCAATTGGAAAAAAAAAAGCTGCCACAGAGGAAGAGTCGCTGACGTCATTATCGGCAGGTAGCTGCCGTCCGTTTGTCGTTTGTATGGTTTCATTCACGCTTGGTGCCTGTTTCCGAGGATTAATAATGCGGCGTGAGTTTTGGATTCATTTCCGTCAGCTCTTATTTAAAAAAAAAAAAGATTTACATACATAATATATAATTTAAAATTATACATATGCATAAAATATAATTCATTTAAAAATTAAAGATAATACTATTTTTAATAAAAAATAAAATATTATGCATGTAAATATTAAATTTAAATGTTACATATATTAATATATAAAAATTATGCGATGTGTATAATAATTGTATTCATTTATTTTATTTAATTAATAACGAATTTGTGAGATTATTCAATTGCATTGATATATGGTTGAATTGAGTAGAATTTAGAACTATTATATTTAAATTCATTCATTTTTTTTAATCTAGCTTGAATTGAACAAAATTTTAAATTTTTAAAAATAAACATTACTTTAATATTAAAAACGGGAATAAAATAAATCATAAAAACGGAACTGGCGACTGATGTGGCTGATTAACGTTGGTTTTCCTACTTATTTTTGGCCAGAAACTTATTTTGCTAAGAAGATAAAGCATTTTAAATTTTATTTCAAAAAGTATTACACTATAAATATTTGTCCTTACTTAAATATTCACCTCATGTGAAGAATGAGAGATTATTTATAAATTATGAGGACACTTATAAATACAAAGCAAAATCAAACCACTAATCGGACTCTAAATGATTATCTAATATATTTTAAGTATTTAAATGCTCAAATGAAGTCATAAAGTGATCTTAGCTAGATCTAAATTTCCAAGACGCCGATTTGACTATAAACCCATATTTAGAGCCTAGATATCCTAAAATTTTCAATTATATTTTAAGCGATGTTGGGCTTAGAATCGATTGCATCAAGATTTGTGCTTCAACTAAGAATTTTTAGTCATATTTGTCTCTATTTTGACATTATCTATATCATCCAAAATACATGCCAAATAATATAATAACTTCTTCAATGAAATTTGGGTTCCTTAACCTGCGGCCATATATAGTTTGAGAATAGATCTTCACGGCACAAGATTATGATTACGAGCGTGCATATGCGGTGGTTACAGAGTAGGGCCATGGCCACGCGGCGCATGCCGCGGATTCATGTGAGCGTGTGAGCTGACCACGGTGCATGAGCAGCAGATACCGCATGACGCCACAAGTGAGTGGAAATTTGGTGTTCTTTTTATTTTTTTCGATTTTTCTTACTTTTTTTCCTTTTTTCACCTTTATAAATGGAAAGAGATAATTGAGTGCAGAAATTTCGAAATCCATTTAAATATTTTCAAATTTCCTCTCAAAATTTATTCCCTTTTTGCCCCTATTGTGGATCTATAAAAATCCCCCCCCTTGGGGTCAAGTAAAGAGACACATTTTTTTCCCATATGCTCTAATGTTCTTCTACGTTGAAAGAAAAATTATCCAGCAAAAGTTCATGGGCTAAGTGAAAAAAAACTTCTTTTGTCAGTAAAGCTTTGGCCTTCTTCTGAAAAGAAGGTTATTTGCTTTGTTTATCAAGACCGGTAGTTCATACGGCGAGGCTCCAATTTTCCCGAGAGAGAGGTGTCAATTGTTCTCAGACCGCCAGTTTGAGGCGATCAAGGCCCGACATACAAAGTTCATTTTTCCTTGAAAGATCGTAGTCCGGAACCGGGTTCGGAGGCGATCCCGTAGTTCATATGGTGAGATTTTCCTGAAGAGGCGGCCAAGTCTCGCCGGACACGTTTTAAAGCGATCGGAGTTCATACGGCGAGTTCCCCTCACATAAAATAACTATCCTAGAACGATCGGGTTTAGGCGACCAAGACAGAATATATGGCTCTTTTCCCTCAGAAAGAGGCATCAACTATCATCGTTGGACCGACCGGGTTTGAAGGCGATCAAGGCCCATAGTTCATACGGCGAGACTCCAATTTTCTCTCGAAAAGAGGCATCAACTGTCCTCGTCGGACCAACTGGGTTTGGAGGCAATCAAGGTTCGTATTTTATAGAAAATTTATTTTCTTGAAACTCTAATAGATGGTTCAACAGTTGACAACTGTATGAAAGGGGTAGAATTGAATCCACTAAGGATTTTTTACCCATCCGGTTGTTTGCCAAAGTATTACTTGATGACCTTAACATGTATGGTAGAGATTGAATCGAATCTGTTGAGGATTTTTGACCCATCCGAGGTTATTTATCAAAGTGTTACTTGATGATGTTAACCTGTATGAAAGTGGTCAAATCAAATCCGCCAAGTATTTTTTACCCATTCGAGGTTGTTTGTCAAAGTATTACTTGATGACATTAACCTGTATGGAAGAGGTTGAATCAAATCCATTGAGAATTTTTGACATTTGTTTACTATGACATTAACCTGTATGGAAGAGGTTGAATCAAATCCGCCAAGGATTTTTGACTCATCCGAGGTTATTTATCAAAGTATTACTTGATGATATTAACCTGTATGGAAGAGGTTGAATCAAATTCGTTGAGAATTTTTGGCCCATCCAAGGTTGTTTCTCAAAGTATTACTTGATGACATTAACATGTATGGAAGAGGTCGAATCAAATCCGCCAAAGATTTTTGACTCATCCGAGATTATTTTTCAAAATATTACTTGATGACATTAACCTGTATGGAAAAGGTTGAATCGAATTCGTTGAGGATTTTTGACCCATCCGAGGTTATTTATCAAAGTATTACTTGATGACGTTAACCTGTATGGAAGAGGTTGAATCGAATCCTCTAAGGATTTTTGACCCATCCAACGTTGTTTATCAAAGTGTTACTCGATGACGTTAATCTGTGTGGAAGAGGTCCAATAAAATCCCCTTAGGATTGTTCATGCCCCGACCGAGACACAACAGGAGTTGTGCATTTCTCAAGTGAGAGGATTGAAATAAAGAAGATCATTTATGTGCAACAACCTTAAAAGAAAAAAACCATAAATTCATTACTTTGATAATGTTGGTGATATAATATTATCATTAGATAACTTAATAAGAGAAATGAGATAATTTTTTAGAGAGTTTAACAAAAGATAAGAGGTGGAGAGAAAAAGACAAATGAGATAGGATAAAGGCTGCAATATTTATACACCAAGAATTACTGATAATATTTTTGGAGATCCTCCATGTTCCAAGTTCCAGAGAAGATTTTTTCCTCTGGATTCTTGATCATAGCTTCATAGTTGGTCATTTGATAATGAAACAAGTAGTAAGTCTTCTACAGGCAAAACTCTCTTAGGTACTTCTTCATCTCGAAGGTTAAAATTCTGATGCGACACAAGGGCATTGATCTTTGAAGCTAACATGACTGTTATTTGTTGATTTTCAGACACTCCAACAACGTTAAAATTTTATCTTAAGATGAGATACAAGTGCAATACTAAATTGATTGAGGGTCTTCTAAAGATAGCGTTGTATGTTGAATTTGACTTGACTACTATGAATTGAACTGAATGAGTGACTTATCGAAGAAATTCTCTAAAAATAATTGGAATGGTGATTATCCCCTCCACTCACACAAAGCGATTATCAAACTCATACAATGGTCTTATAAATGGTTGGAGCTTTTCCTTAACCATGCCCATGCTAAGAAAGGTAGAGTAAAATAAAATATCAACAGAACTCCCATTATCAATCAAACTTCTTTTAACATTATAAGGGTCAGATTGACCGATGATAGAAGATCTTGATGCGAAACTTGGACTCCTTCCAAGTCTGAGTCATTAAAAGTGATAGGATGATTAATACGAGATTTTTTTTTTATTTCTACTCTTCAAAGATGACGATGAAGACTTGATTAGATAGAAGTGGCCCTCCTGCAATCATTTTAATTTTTCCAACTATTTGATGACTATTTTATTATTTCTGTGATGATTGTCCTGGTTGCTCCCCAGTTGGAGTTATGTTTATTTGAGTTGGTTAATTCGTACAAATTGACACAGATATACCTATTGAATGAGCCTCTGAATTTCTTCTTTGATTTGTTTACATGTCTCTGTAGTATGTCCACAACTTTGATGAAAGTGACAATATTTCTCTTATTTCTTGAATTTGGTTTCAGTGGATGTGGCCACTTAATGGTCTCTTCATCTCAAAATGACCACGTTAACAAGATGCTCGGGTGTTTTTCTTTTCTCGCGGTTCATGTTAATGTGGGGGCGTGGAGGGAGATCATGACTGTTATTTCTTTTATGGGATTGATCTGGGTTTCTACATTACATTTTCGTGAATTGTTCAAATTAGATGGCCATTAATAGCCTCATCGAAAATTTATGCTCACACGATGAACCAAGTCGATATGAGTGGACATATCACAGACGAGAAGGCCCAAAAGAGCCCCTAAGGAAAACTCATCTTAGTATTAGGGTCACCCTTGGTATTTATGAGTTTCTAAGGAGAACCTCTGATACTCCTTAAGTGATTCATCTTCATTTTGATGAATGCCCAGAGATGAGAGGAATTTTAATGATCCTCGTCAATAAACTATTCTATAAAAATCATGGCGAGCCAAAGGTATGAATAGATCCCCAGAAGGAGTAAAACCATGGCCCCTTGAGGGTGACTGGAAAGACCTGAAAAAGTAGTATATTAGGAGCTCATTAGATATGCATGATAGTTTTGTAATGGTCAATGTGTTCATATTGGTCAATTGCTCCATCATAGGATTCAATGCTCAAAAGCTTGAAACTACGGAATGAATGTCAAGAAGAACTAAAGGTGAAAAAACTCCTAATAATGCGGAGGGAAGATGATTTGCCTTTAAGGTGAAACTCTTCATTAAACGTTATAATTGACGATATAACATGACAGTGGAATCACAGCAAAATGTACCAAGCTACCGGGAATAATCGATGGGTTAGTAATCGGTTGAGTCGCACGTATTGGATGGGTAGAACTAAAAGGTCGCGAGGTCGAAGATTATGTGGAGGAACTTCAACTTGATGGCGAAAGGCTTGACATTTTGACCTCACCGCTAATGATCGATCAAGGTGCATTTTCCATAGGTTTGTTTCATAAAAAACAAATTATTCATTTTGAGACTCTTCCATTCAATAATCTTCTGTTAATAGACCTTCACCATGGGTTATGCCTATCTGGGGAAAGTGAGATAAAAGCTTGACGTCCTTGATTTAAGGATTGGTTTCAAGTAAGTGAGCGAGAGGAGGCCCATCTGTTATTTTGGCTGATCATAATGCAAGTGTTCACAGATATTACGATTATGGGATAAACTTCTCACGGATGGTGTCAAACTGTTATGTGCTAGAAAATCTGTTGCGGTAGAATAAAATTTTACGTCTTAGCCTTGTTAAAAAATCATGCACACACACGCAGATATTTGAAGAGAGAACGAGAAACTCTATGATTTTTACGTGAAAAATCCCCGAAAAAAGGGAAAAAATCATTAACCAAAAAATGTTACACTATATATTTTCGAGTACAAAGTTTTAGTTTCCATAATAGATTACGAGTTGTATGTGAGAAAGCAAAACCAAAATCACAACACTGTCAATGTAATAATTGTGGTGGCAATCTGATGTGAATGACGGTCGGTGATAATCTAGCGAATCGTGGGTGGCGATGCTGGTGATGTGACCCATGTGACATTAAATGGCCAATATCGGCTGGTCGCGGCAAAGGAACGGCAGCGAGGATTGACGGTGTGGTGGCGATGGACTACGGACCGATGGTGGCGGGCATGACTAATGGTCGCGACGATGACGGTGATTATCGCCGACTGTGGACGCTTATTTAAGGTTCTTCAAGCCTCAGCTCTCTTTACCACCCTTCATGTGAAGAATGAGAGACTATTTATAAATTATGAGTGACACCTCAAAATAGGAAAAATCTAAATCACATGGACGGCTCAAAATGATTCTTTCGATCATCGATGTATTTGGTATTTGAATGCTCAAATGATGAATTAAGATCTTTGTTAGATCCGTCCAAGACCGATTTGACTATAAAACCCATATTTACAAGACGTGATATCCCAAAATTTTCAATTATATTTTAAGCTTGATTGGTTAGTTCGATTTTGAATCGATTGCTTTCGACATCAAGATTCGTGTTTCAACTAGTGAAATTTTAGTATCATTTCAATTATTATAATATTAAATATATTATAATACACAATAATAAATAACATCTATATACATATTAATATATAAAACATAATAATTCACAACTAATATGTAGCAATTATATATGAATGATATTATATTATTAGTCTGATATGTAAATTAAGTCAGACTCACACAATAATTTATCATTTATGCTAATGATATCAAAACCTATTTTACTCTTATATATATATATATATATATAACCTTTGGTTAGTGCTAAAATATAGAGAAAATTTCATGATTTAAAAATAAAATTTTCTTAATTTTTTTTTTTTCTTAACTCTTCAGTGATCTATATAAGCTATTAAATGTGATTTTTATTTTTATTTTGGAGAAAAAATTCATTTTTCCTTTGTGTTATAATTTAAATTCATAAAAGTTTGAATACTTATTTTTTTAAAAAATATAATAATAATCATAATAACACAATATTATCATGAATATCAGGTCTTGAGTGAGCTGTGTTGACGAGATATTTGTGAGTCATTGATGAAAATATACGGCTTGAATTTCATAGAAATAAGGGGAAATTAAAAAAAAAATATTATCTTATTTTATTATAGCTATATAAGTTAAATTCTAAGAAGAGACAATTTGATCATTTAGAATTAAAATAATGCCGCACATCTAATCAAAATACTATAACTAAGCAATGAACACTTTACTTTTTTTATGAAAAAAAATGTAAGTTATAATTTAGTTGAAATAATATTACAGATCAACAGTATTTAATACGAATTATAATTAATTTATCATTCTCTAATTTTAAAAATACATCAATAAATAGAAAGTAAAATCAAAATATTGAAATTTAATCTATAATTAGATGTTGTGCTCCTCTTATTTATAATCAATTCATCTCTCTTTAATTATAATTAGCTTTATAGTTTTCAACAATCAGCATATGCCGCCATCGCCGTCATCATCATGGCCCATTGCAACAGCATCGTGCCGTACCATAATTATATCGTCTTAATTCAAGCATTTCATGCACACCTTGTAACTCTATTTTTCGGAAGATTGAAATTTTATAATTCAAAGTTTATATAGTGAAATATTTGAAATATTTCTTATTCTTTTTTCAACAATCTATGCGCTTAATGTTCCTGCAAAGCTAAGACGTAAGAATTTATTTCACTACTAAGAATTTTGTAACACACAATAATAGTATTTTTAATTAATAAATAGTTAAATTATGTTTCTATTTATTTAAAAAATGTTCCCCATTACTAGAATTATTTCATTCGAGTCATCTTTTCATTCAAATCGTTGTTTCATTTGAGTCATCTTTTCATTCAAATCACTCAATTAAATAACTATTAAAAGTATTAATTTGATTCTAAGTTGATTTAGGATTTGTTTGGGGGCGGGTGCAATTTTTTTTGAAAAACTGATTATAAAATTATTGCGAAAAAAAACTTTTTTAAAAATTATTATGTGTGTTATAAATATTTTTTTTAAAAAAAATTCAACTATCTAACAACAATACTTTAAAACTCGCTTTCAAAACCAACTTTATCACAAAAATATTTCAAAAGAATCAAAAAAATTCTGTAAATACAATAATTTCTTTCTTATAAAAAGAATAAAATCTAACACATCTTTAATTAAATTTTCTACTCAAATTAATTTTAACTTTAATTTTAATAAAATTAAGAGAGATTTACATACATATCACATAATTCTTATGTATTTATACATCTAGCATCTAAATTTCAATTATATATATATATAACACTTTAATTTTTAATATCACATCAAAAATATTATCATCACTCATATTTTAAAAGTGAAATACATATTTTTAAATATAGTAAAGTGTTATATTAGTAAATATTAAATTTTAGGTGTTAGATATTTAAATACATAAGAATTGTATGATATGTATATAAATCTTCTTAAAATGAAATTATTTTAATTTTTATTTTTGTCAAACTCACCGACACCTCCTTGATATCAACCCTAGTATCAAGCACATGATCCTTACCAATTTATATATATGAATTCAAATTAAATATTCCAAAAAATTCTAAAAGTCATTCCCATTAAATAAAAAATACAATTAAAAAAATAATTTATGTTATTTAACATAAATTAATATTCAATGTTCCAAATTGGTGATATTTAAATGAAAAAATATATATATTTATTGCATGACCTAATTATTGTCGCACTAAAGACCAATCAAAAGATAGTTGAACGTTAGTGGCTGGCTCTTTCTTGATTGGCAAAAAAGACAACTAATTGAATTTGAATTATGAGAATTTTATATTTATGTGGTTCAGTAGGTGAACAAAATAAATCTCAATTAAAAAATAACAATTTATTCTAATTTTATTTAACAACTTGCATTATTTTTATCCTATTATTATTATTATTATTATTAAATGGATATATAAAACTTTAAATCTTAAATTTTATGAGGGTAAATAAATTATTTATATAATTATATTCATATAAATAAATATAAAATTGTAGAGGGAGCACGTGACCACATATCTTTGCTTACGTTTGCTATTGATCTTACAATTAACCAAAATCAAATAGTGAGAGCACTTATACACCCAATTAGAGAGAAATATTTCAGTGCAAATTAAAAAAATATATTAAAAAAAGTGTCCATACGTTACTCTTTAAGGGGGTATTTATAAAATGTAAAATATAATATTCTTTGAATAGATACATTTTTTTATTAAGATAGATAATTTATCTTGAGATTATTTTTAAAATAAATCAATTCAGAATTATTTAAATAATTTTAAAATATTCATTCAATTATCTAATGTATTTATTTCAAACAGACGACTTTAAATTCTTTTTTTTTTTTCCGGTGGTTTTAGAAAGTACGGAGAGAGAGAGAGAGAGAGAGAGAGAGAGAGGCATGTTTTATTTTTATTAATTTTTTTAATTAATATAATAAAAATAGTTAAAATATATAATTTAAAAATAATTTTTATAAAATATTTAATAACAAATATTTATAAAAATTAATTTTATTTATTTTATATATATATAATATATAATTTAAAATATTTTAATTATATAATTTTATAAATTTATTTAATATTTTAATTAATATAATTATTTAAAATATATATTTTTAATTTTTTGTTAATATATAATAAAAAATATTTAAAATATATAAATAAATAATTTTTAATAAATAAATAAAGAAAGGAATAAATTATATAAATATTTATAAATTATATAAATAAAGTAATTATATATATATATATAATATATATATATATATTATTATATATATATATATATATACATATATATATATACATAATTAAATATTCTAAAAAAATTATTTTAAATTATTTTATATAACTTCAAAAAATATTTATATAATTTTAAAGTCAAAATAACTAAATAAATTTATATATATATATATATATTTTAGGTTTATTTAATTTATAAATATTTAATAATTTATTCCTTTATTTATATATTTATTAAAAATTATTATTTATATATTTTAAATATTTTAAAATTATTTATAACTTAAAAATATTTATATAATTTAAATATATAAATAACTAAATAAATTTATAAATAAATAAATATATATATAGAATATACATATATATATATATATACATATATATACATATATATATATATATATATATATAATTATTTATTTATATAATTTATAAATATTTATATAATTTATTCCTTTCTTTATTTATTTATTAAAAATTAATTTATATTTTAAATATTTTTATATTATATATTAACAAAAAATTAATAAAAATTATATATTTTAAATAATTATATTAATTAATAAAAAAATATAAAATAAATTTATAAATTTATATATATTTAAAAATATTTTTTTATACTATTATTATATTATATAAAATAATTAATAACTAAATATATAAATATTTTTATTAAATATTATAAAAATTATTTTTAAATTATATATTTTAACTATTTTAAATAATTAAATTGTAGAGCACGTGTCATAACGGATCAACAATATATCCCCAAAGAGAGATATATTTTGCTAAAAAAATTCGTAAATAATAATTTATAAATAGATACATTGTTTTTTTATTAAGATAGATAATTTATCTTTTATTTGGGGATGAAAAAGAGAATATTTCTTAATAATTAATAATTTAAGTGTAAGATATCTTAAATTTATTGGTGAGAATTTTACCAATTAGATGGTCAGTCAGACACATTATGTGTGAGAGTTTACAATTAAATTCGCTTAAATGTCCAAATAAAATAACAATTTAACATTTATCAAAACATTTAATATTTAATGTAAATTATTTTCTCAATATTTGAGTGCTTAGATGACCTAGAATTTGAGTGATATTAGTAGGACTATAAATGAACCGAGTGTTCAACAAGCTTCTCGTGACTCGGCTCAATTACAGCTTGATTAAGGCTCGATTAAAATATTCATAAACAATATCATTTTATTTCTCAACATGATGCTCACGAACAAACTCAATTAAGGCTCATTTATTTCTTTAAACGAGATGCTTGTTAACAAGCTCGATAAGCCCAATTTGAACCGAGTTCGAACAAAATTTTTTTAAACGAGCTCGAGCATGAATGCCATCCTAAAAGCTCTAGCCGAGCTCGAGCTCATGAATGATGAGAGCTTGAACTCGAACAAGGCTCGGCTCGGCTCGGCTCGTTTGTAGCCCTAGATATTAGGCTCTTTAAATTTCTCCTTTTAGTCACTCAATTTGATTATAAGCATGCTAAATTTGCATATCATATAATTTTAATTAATATTTCAAAGCTTCAAATCACATTTTAAGTATTTAATTAAATGGGTGCATCTCTTCAAGACGTTCAATTTAATTATAAATTTATTAAAATTAAAATTTGATTAATTTAAATTTAATCTTAAAAGATTCTAATACATATATTATCTCAAAATTTATGTCTAATCAATTAGATTTTTGAGTGAAAATTAGTGAAAAAATAAAGAGAAAAAGTGTCAAATTTTTTCATAATAATTTAATAGAGCTTTTTAAATCAAGAAAATATCGAACACTTCTTTTGAATGTTAGGATTTGCTCTGTTTCCTTATAATTGACCGCAAGCTTTATCTATATAATAATTATTATTATTATTATTTTTTTTTTTGAGAAAAATGTATCCAATCGATCTGTACAAAAGAATTTTTCTGGATAAGGATCAAGAAAGCTTGTACAACCACCAACATATTTTTATTTTATTTTATTTTATTTTATTTATTTATTTTTTGAAAGTTATCTGATGCATGAATTAACTCTTCTCACTATTTAAAATTTTATATTTGAACTATTACATTAACTCAGTTAAATATATCAAGGGGCTGTTTGGGACAATTTTATTTTGTAATTTTAATTATATTTTTATGCTATTTAAAAAAAAGATGTATTTGATGTATTTTTTAATGTATTTTTATAGTTTATTTTTAAAAATAAATAATATTATTTTAAAAAATAATCAAATAGTTTTTACATATTTAGAGTATTTTTAAAAATAATAATTACCATCAAATATATTTTATTTTAAAATTAAATATAAACAAAACAAGATAAAAAATTTAAAAAAATTTATTTGATTCAAATCAAATTTGCATGAATTTGAGTTTGATTTAAAATTATTACTATCGAGGTCGGGTTCGGATTAAAATTATAAACCTAATAATTAATTTACTTAATCCATGTAATAAATATATTGAATGGCCATCTATTAGATATGATTTGGAGGAGTCCAAATTAATATATTAAACATCAAATTAATTAGAATGATATACTAGTAATGTTCATGTGAACCTTATTTAAATTAGGTTAATTTCAGGTCAAATCTAAATACGACTCGTTAACCCGAGTCAACATTCCTAGTTATCTTGAGCTTAAATATAAAAAATAAAATGAGGTATTATACTAACCACTCGATCAACAATAATTATAAAAATTTAAACAAGTGATCCCCTATAAATAGCAATTTCAAGAACATAATTTCTATTGGGCTAAAGTTTGAACAACCCCAATGTGGTTAGTTCAAGAAACAATTATATATTATGAAAGTACAAATTTGTTTGTAATGTTACAAATTGATAATATCTCATTAAAATATTTAGTTCATGACCAAATTATTGATGCATTGAAGTCCAATCAAAATATAATTGAATAGTTATTGTTGCTGGCCCCTTGTCTTGATTGGCTTCAAGGAAATGATTAAAATTTGGTTCATTTGAGGTTTATATTTATTTGATTCATTAGGTGAACAAACTAGAATTTAAAGAGTAGAATTATTCAATTGAATTTTTTCTCATGCACTCATTCTATTACATTTGTGGATGACCAAATAACATTACATTAATTTATTTTATTATTATTATTATTGTTGTTGTGATTATTTATTGTTTAAAATTGTACTAAATAGTGAATCCATAGTTTAATTTGGACAATTTTTTTTTTGTGATATTGAGTGAAATTAAGCGAAACTCACACAATAACGACATGAGGACTTGAACCCGATATTTGAGTGAAATTAAGCATAAACTCACACACACAATGCATGTGCAATTACTTGAACCCGATATTTGAGTGAAATTAAGCGTAAACTCACACACAATGCATGTGCAAGGACTTGACCAAATGACATTAATTAGTATGATTTATTATTATTGTTGTTATTATTTATTATTTAAAATTGTACTAAATAGTGAATCCATAGTTTAATTTTTGGACAATTTTTTTTTTTTGTAGCAGGAGGGGATATTTGTGAAATTAAAATACATAATCATGATATAAGGACTTGAAGATATTTAATTAAATTAATGTAAACTGATAAAGATCTTAAACCAAGCTCTTGGTTAAAGAAAAGCAAACTCAAAGGTGCCTTACAAATTTTGTACTTTGAAAAACTATTTTTACAAGGTTTTATTTTTCTTTTAATTAGAAAAAAATATGTTTGCTAGTGATATTTATTTAAAAAATATTCAAAAAAAAATTTGAATATTTACAAAATAATATAATTTATTTTCAAAAATAAAAAATAATACTTTTAAAATTATACAAAACAAACATTTTTTTTAAAAAATAACAACAAATTAAAAAAATGATTCAAAACAGGCCCTAAGTTTTTTTTCTGAATTTTATTTTATTTTTCTTTTAATTAGAAAAATAATATTTTTGCTGGAGATATTTATTTCTAAAAATATTCAAAATTTATTTTGAATATTTTAAAAAATAATATAATTTATTTTCAAAAATAAAAAGAATACTTTAAAATTATACAAAACAAAAAAAATTAAAAGAAAATGATTCAAAACAGGCCCTAAGTTTTTTGGATTTTTTTTTTTTTTGGTTTTTTTATCATTATTGATTGTCAAGAAGAAATAAATTTATTGCTTAACTGTGCAAAATTCTAATTATATACGATCATAAAATAACTCATAATTAACTTTTATTTATTTATTTTTAGGATTGGTTCTATTCCCTGCCACGTGACCACAAGCTTCATCTATCAAATGGTTCATATTATATTATTTATTTTAGAGAAATATATAAAAAATAAATCTCTTCTAAGAAATTTTCTATGCATGGATAAGGATCGAGAAAGCTTGGATTACCACAGACATGTTTTTAATATATTTTATTAAAATTAGTTTATGCATAAATTAATCCTCTTCACTGCCTAATTTTTTTACTAATCACAAAAACACAGTCAAAGAGATCAGTTTTAGAAGAATAATAGGTTAAATTATAACAAAATGGATGAAAGGAAAGGAAAAATCTTCTGAGATTTGGGGAAGTCAAATGAAAAAATTCTAACTTTTATTTATTTATTTACTTAATTTTTTAAGCATAACAAATAGAAAATGTATTTGCAAACATATACAAACGCTCATAGGTTAATTCCTAATTTATTTGAGAGATTAGTACTTGTAGAGTCTTGATGTAGCTCTACATGCGGACTTTAATAATATATCGTCATGTGATGCTTAGCCAATATATAATTGATATTTATTTGCTGTAAATTGCTATGTATTGATATAATATTAATTATATAGTAATATATAATATCTTAATATATATTAATACACAATACTTGTGATGATACATGTAGCGGTTAATGACGGCAATATGAGTGTGTTGGGATAACTTTCTAATTGCTTTGATTTTTAGAAAGTAACGATAGCTTTGTTTGGCCCCTGGCTTCTTGGCTATTTTTTAGAAAATTTTATTATGAAAAGCTATTTTTGAGAATCAGAGCTGTTAGAGTGTGTTGACTGTTAGAAAATTACTATTTTAATTTCTTTTTTCAAAATAAAAATATTTGTAACACATATAACTATTTTTCAAAAATTTATTTTCCTCACAACAGCTTCATAATTAGATTTATAGAAAGTTACAACTGCGTTAAATGGACACTTTATTTTTTGGAGTCCAGATGTGTAGAAGCTACATCTGGACTTTGTATGTAATAATTTTTCTTTTTTTTGTGCTTTTTTAATTTTAATCATCTATTTTCTCATCTTGAAATACATATAAAAAAAGAGAATATTTTGATGTAATTTGTTTTTCCACAAACAAATGCTTATATTATTTTTGGAGGAGATAATAAAGAGGTCAATTTGGACAAAGAAAATCAAGTTCTTTTCACCAATTACATGAATTAATGAGCTTTTTATCTTATAACATTAATTATTTTTAATCTAAAACAGCTGGTTTATTATATCTTCAAGTCCTAAATTAATTTTAAAATATATTTTATTTTATTTTCTCCATAGATTCCATCAACTGACAGCTCCAAATTAAATTGACATGAAATAGTTAATTAATTTAAAAATCATATAATTCTATTAATTAACTGAGCTTTCACCACATTAAATTATGTTTAATTTGAGGCCTGTTTGCACTATATGGAAAAATAGATAGAATTAAAATTGAAATCCAAAGGCTGAAATACAAAATAATTTGTGTTGGAGTATTTTGGATTATTATAAGAGAAGCACTTAGAAGATGAGTTAAAATAGTATATGCAGTTATGTGGAGCATTCAAAGAGTTTTCCATGAGATGAAAACCTTGTAGAATTTTTTTTTAACTAATAAATAAATAAAATAATACCTCCATTATGTTAAGCTTGCCTTGATTTTTTTTTTTATCTAGATTAACTTTTTAAAAAAATAATTTAATTTATGTAAAATAGCACCCAATTCTTATCTATTAAATATAGTTAACATCTAAATTTTCATATTTATATAAATAACATCCAAATTTTTAATATTATATAAAAAAATAGTATATCATTAAATTTTTTAAGATGAAATGTACCTTTTTTTCTTAGAAAAAATATTATATTTTTAAATATTAAACTTTAGGTATTAGATATATAAATACATAAAAATTGTCGGAGTTAACTTCTATTTTTATGAAAATTATATATATATATATATATATATATATATCACACAATTCTTATGTATATAAATATTTAACATCTAAACTTTTATGTTTATATAAATAGCATCAATTTTTTTAATATTACATAAGAAATAACATTGTCATTAATTTTTAAAAATAAAATGCACCTTTTCATGCATAGAAAAATTGAAAATATGGAACTTTAGGTGTTAGATACATAAATGCAAAACAATTGTGGGAGTTAACTTCTATTTTTAATGAAATTATAAGTAATAACAGTTATTCTTATATGATATATTTTTATTGAGTTTTATAAAAAAAATGTTTTGTATAAAAATTCAACATTAGTTTATTCTTGTTCTCCCCAGCCAAATTGAAAGTGTTCTTCGTCAATTAGAATTCTTCTTAATAAGATTAATTTTAAAATAAATAGTATTTCTTGGTTCCACTACATAGAACAATTAATTTTTTTTTTTTTTAAAAAAAATGTGGAAGAGAAACTCGCCATCATGACTGATATTTCCATCATACAAATAAATTAAATAAACATTCTTCTTTGGGCAATATTCGTTAAAACTAAAAAAAAAGTATAATTTGAAGAAAGATCATTAAGCGTGTAGTGTGAATGTAGTGTTAGAAATTTTTGAATGTAGACTCACATATGAATTTAATTATATATTATGTGTTATCTTATTTTTTAAAACTAATTTTGTGATCAAATAAAGATTTATTAATTTTAGACTTTTAAGACATCTTATTAATTTTGTATGAATTATCATGTGTAGAGATCGGACGTTTTATTTTATTTTAAGACATCATACAAATTTTGTATGAATTATCATGTATGAATTATCATGTGTAGAAATACACACAAGTATAAATAGGGTCATTGTCCCCATTCCAAAGAGTCGGTTCTTATTTTCCTCAATCTCATCTTGAGTGAAAATACGCTCTCTCTCTCTCTCTCTCTCTCTCTCTCTCTCTCTCTCTCTCTCGAATATTTTAGAGTGGAAGGTCAAAATTCATCCTTCTTTATGGATTGATATCTTGATTAAATCTTTGATGATTTGACATGAGATTCAAGAAAAGATAAATTTATTTTATCTTATATTTTCAACAAGTGGTATCAGGAATTTGTTATAATTTTGAAATAACTTTTTTCTTTTTGAAAATTTTAGATCAGATCGTGATTTAAATTTTGAGCAAATAATTTTGGCCGTAATTATGAATAAGATCCTTTAGATGTCTTTTTATATTGTTGATTTTGAGTAAAACAATATAGCTAACATTTGCTTTATACTTTGATTGCAATTTCAATTTTTTGCTTATGAATATGTTTATTCTCACAATTATGATTTCAATTTGAGAAATAAAATTCTTATTTGGTCATATGAATTTGATTCAAGCATTTAAAAAAAATGAAAGAAGATAAATCATTTTTTTTCGAAATCAATGCTTTAAATATCTTAAAGATAAATTCTACATTTATTTAATTTTATGAACAATTAATGGTAATTATTTATGGTGCATCTTAAACGTTTCTTTTATTGTACTAAGATAGTTATAAAAATTACATTTAATGATTTTATAAAATAAAATATTTAATTATATTAAGATAGTTATAAATATTGCATTTAATGCTTTTATAAAATAAAATATTTTACTGTAGAGGCATAAAGATAATAGTTAAAATTAAAACATTTTAGATTATAATTATAAAATGCTTTGTATAATACATTTCATTTATAATAATTATATCTTTATATTAAACGTTTCAATGAAACGTTAGAAATATTAAATACTATTTTTATATATTTTATAAATATTTTTATATATAACTATTTGAAGGCAAACTTATCCATTATTATATTTAATACTTGTGTTCATAAGTCTCTTAATTGAATTTACAAGATCTTATTACAAAATATAGTTAAATTAATTAATATAAACTCAAATTAATTATTTTAATTAAAATAATTATTAAAGTTTATATTATTGTCAAATTATTTGAAGTTAGTATAAATTAAAATAATTACTAAAATGACATAGTTGATATTCATTATTTCAAAATAATTTAGATTGAAATAATATATCACTAATGTGACCTTTTTTATATCAATTTATTTAATTTTGAAATATATGAATATTACATAAAGATTATATTTAAATTTATGTGAAAAATATTCGGTCCAAAGAAAAATTATTTTTTTAGCCAGATTTTGTGCAGTAACAAATATGTGATAAATTTATATTATCATGCATACAATATGTCGATCCAAAGATAGCTCATGAATTGAATAAAATAAAATAAAAATGTGTAATGCCATGAAAAGTTGTGTAGGAGATAGCTCATGTCATGATACGAGCTCCTAAAAAAATGATAATATGTAAAAGCATAATTAACTTAATAGATAAATAAATAAATATAAAAAAAAATGAAAATGGATAATAAATAGTTAAAATTATGAGCAAATATTTATCAAGTTTTTTTTGCTTTGTTTATATTATCTCCCGGAACAACAAACAGACGGAAAAGAAAAGGTTGCAAGTTCAAATTAAAGGAGCTTACAACTCGATCGGGAGCCAAGAATTTCCAAGAGGTACTTTTGATGGCTAAATGCCCATTTAGAGCGTTTGGGTCCTTTTGAAGCCATTTAAACCCGTCTATTAACCCATCCCAGCAACCTCGAAGCCCCCGCATGTGTTACAAACTCGAGAAACTGAGTTCAGCGATGACTTAGGCTTCGTTTTGCTAAATTTTTTTTAGTGTATTTTGATTTTAAAATTATGAAAATTAATATTTATTTATTGTTTGAATAATATACTTTCTTTAACTTACATTTTAGTGAAAACTCTATTTTCTCCAATTTCAGAAAGCGAAAGGAGAACTCCTTTTGTTGTGCTCTTCGTTGTTTCAGAAAAAGAAATGTCATAAATGCCCCCCTGTCTCTCTACTGCATATTTTGTTCTTTCTCTGAAAATGAGATGGGGGCATTTGATCATTTCATATTTTAAATTAAATTAGGATCAATTTAAATTGTAAAAAATAATTTTTATTTAAATAATAACTTAAATTTTTCAGTCAAGATATACAGAATGATAGCTTTTTCGTAAATATTTTTAAATCAGATTTTTAAGCATTCAAAAAGCTTAGTCAAATGGAGTCTTAGTCTGACACTAATATACAAAAAGATGTGAACTTATTTTCAATTTCACGTTGTTTGTGGGACTAAAAATGTTTCAATTAAAATTTAATCAGCGCGAGAAGCCAACTTCTCTGCTTAATTCTGCGTCCAATCAACAGAGTGCCTATTCATTCTTATAAATTATTTATTTTACGACTCACGACGTATAATCGACCATTGATTTATAACAAAATATGAAAGCAATTTTATAGAAGCACGGACGATAATAGAGTAACATTTAATTAAAATAATCCCCTCAAGATGTCATCATTCATCCAAAATAATCAATATTTTAAGTTGTCATAAATTATGAAAAGAATAATCATGTGTAATATTTTATCATCAACAGGCTCCATTTGGGGCGGTCGTGGCAGTGCGGTGAGAGTTGAATCGCACTGCAGAGCAATTAGGCAGGCTGCATTTTGAAAAAGCTGCAACGAGAAAGTTGTATTTTCCAATCTAACATGATAGAATATAGTGACTATCAAAAAATTATAGTTTATTATTTTTAAAATAAAAAAATTTGTAATATTCATCACAGCTTCTTAGAAAGTAGTTTTTTTTTACAACAACTTCACCACTACTTTTTCAAGAAGGTTGGAATTATAAATCTACTAATATGTTGTCATGTTGTTCCTCATGATATTTTGTGCAAACATTGCCTCTATGGTTTTGGTATTTTTTTGGGAGTTCTAATACTTATGCTTTGAAGACTAATATGGGAATGATAGTTCCTATACTTATAAAATTTAGTAGTTGTTGAATGCTAGAAACCTATTTGCGATAGAATAAAATTTTATATCTTAGCATTGTTGAGAAATCCATCACACACATAGATATTTGAAGAGAGAATGAGAAACTCCAAGATTTTTATATGAAAAAACTCCGAAAAGAATAAAAAATATCACGGGGCCTAACCCAGTAAAAATATTATACTATATGTTTGCTTTGAAGTACAAAATTTAAATTTTTTCGATAATAAGATTATAGAGTCAGAGTGAGAAAGTTTGACAACTGAAATTCTGTGAATTAGATAACAATAAAGAGTTTGGTGATGATCCGATAGGGAAATATGATGATGGTGCCGGACAACCAACGGAGATGTCGACGCAATAATAACACAAAGAGCGACAACGATATGCTGAGATAGTGGCGGACCAACGAGCGAGTCATGGCGATGCGGAAAGAATCACGGAAGAGTGGTCGCCGGTGATGATGATAGTGGATTATAGCCATCAGCGGTGGTTCGAAGCCGGATATCGACGGCGCGATGATGACGGTGATCGGCGTGGCAATGACCGGCTGGTAAGCAGCGGCGATGGCGGCGCGGCGATGATCCGCAGCGGCCGACGTAATGATGATGGTCTGAGTGGTCGATGATAACCTGCGGGTATCGCCGACTCTTATCCAAGCTAGCTAAAATGCTCAGAATATATAAATTAAATCCTGTTCTAAATAATTCATCATCTCGATGATTTTAAGTATTTGAATGCTCAAATGAAATTAGAATTATAAGATCTTTAGATCCATTCAAACCGCTCGATTTGACTATAAACACTCCATATTTATAAGCAGATTGATATCACAAAATTTTCAATAAGCGCTTGATCTGGGTTAGTCTTGACTCAGAACTAGATTACTTTCGACATCAAGATTCGTGCTTCGACTAGTGGAATTTTCAATATTATATCAGTTGCTCCCTATTTTTAGATGACATTATCTCTATCATCCAAAACTATATGTCAAATAATTGAAAATAACAACTTCTTCAATAAAATTTGTAGATTCGTTAACATTTGCGTCACATATAGTTTGAGAAAATAGATCTTCATGGGTGCACAGGATTATGATCACAAGGGTGCGGTGCGCGTGTGCGTGGTGAAGTGGGGTGCGACTTGGAGTGCTCGTGGGCTGCTGGAGAACTCTATGAGTGTCGGTGCAAGGGTGCAAGGCCGCGGCACGGTGGTGGGATGCCATAAGCATATCGAGGGTGTCTGGGGCTCGATGTACAAACGCACGATAAAAATTTCAGTTTTTTAACTAACTCCCAGAACCGCTAGCCATAATGAGAAGAGAGAATTTTTTTAATTAAATGGCCGGAAAACATGAGTCATAATGAGGAGAGGGTTTTTTTTAATTAAATAGCTCATAAACGCTAGTCATAGTGAGGAGAGTGGGGTATTTTTTAATTCAATGGCTAGCAAATATTAGCCATAATGAAGAGGTAAAGCTTTTTTTAATTAAATGACTTGCAAATGCTAGCCCTAATGTGAAGATGGTTTTTTTTTAAAAAAAATTAAATGGCTATTAAACATCAACCATAATGAGGAGAGGGATTTTTTTATTTTAATTTATTCTCTTTTTGTCCCTATAATGAATCTATAAACCTCCCATTGGGGTCAAGGAGACATTTTCTCCGATATGCTCTAATATTCTTCATAGATGAGAAATTATCTAGCAAAAGTTCAGGGGCTAAGGATACATTTTTTTTCTTTTGTCAATGTAGCTCTGTCCTTCTTCTGAAAAGAATGTCATCTGTTTTATTGATCAAGACCCGTAGTTCATACGACGAGGCTCCAATTTTCCCTCAAGAGAAGCATCAACTATTCGACCCACGATTCTATATCAAGGCGTAGTTTATACAGGCTCGGTTTCCCTCGAGAGGCGCCTATCATTGTTTGACCGTGTTTGGAGGCGATCAAGACCTGTGGTTCATACAACGAAGCTCCAGTTTTTTCTTGGTGGAGGTGTCAGCTGTCCTCGTAGGACTGACTAGGTTTGGAGGCGATTAAGTCCTGTATTGTATAGAAAATTGATTTTCTTGAAACTTCAATAGTTGGCAACTGCAAAGTTGGTGGGGAAGCATTGATTTGGAACCATTCCTAAGAAAACTTAGAAATTATGGTAGATAATTTTAGAGTGTTATTCATCATGATGTTACTTGAAGCCGTTGACTTGTATGGAAGGGGTAGAATCGAATTCGCTGAGAATTTTTGACCAATCAAAGGTTGTTTGTCAAAGTATTACTTGATGACATTAACCTATATGGAAGAAGTCGAAGAGAATCTGCTGAGAATTTTTGACACATCCGAGGTTTTTTGCCAAAGTGTTACTTGATGACATTAACATATATAGAAGAGGTTGAATCGAATATGTTGAGGATTTTTGACCCATCTGATGTTGTTTGTCAAAGTGTTACTTGATAACGGTAATCTATATGGAAGAGGTCGAATCGAATTGCTAAGAATTTTTGATCCACCCGAGATTGTTTGTCAAAGTATTACTTGATGACGTTAACATGTATGGAAGAGGTTGATTAGAATCCGCCAAGGATTTTTGATCCATCCGAGGTTGTTTGTCAAAGTATTACTTGATGACAGTAGCATGTATGGAAGAGGTTGAATCGAATCCGTTGAGGATTTTTGACCCATCTGAGATTGTTTGTCAAAGTATTATTTGATGACGTTAACCTATATGAAAGAGGTAGAATCAAATCTGCCAAGAATTTTTGACCCATCCGAGATTGTTTGTCAAAGTATTACTTGATGATGTTAACCTGTATGGAAGAGGTTCAATCGAATCCACTGAGGATTTTTGACTCATTCGAGATTATTTGTTAAAGTGTTACTTAATGATGTTAACTTGTATGAAAGTGGTCGAGTCGATTCTGCCAAGGATTTTTGACCCATTCGAGGTTGTTTATCAAAGTATTGCTTGATGACATTAACCTATATGAAAAATATTGAATCTAATCTGTCAAGAATTTTTGACCCATCCGAGGTTATTTGTCAAAGTATTACTTGTTGACAGTAACCTGTATGGAAGAGGTTGAATCAAATTCGCTGAGAATTTTTGACCCATTTGAGGTTGTTTGCGAATGTGTTACCTGATGATATTAATATGTATGGAAGAGGTTGAATTGAATCTGTTCAAGATTTTTGACACATCTGAGGTTGTTTATCAAAGTGTTACTTGATGACGTTAACCTATATAGAAGAGGTCGAATAGAATTCACCAAGTATTTTGACTCATAGGTTGTTTGTCAAAGTATTACTTGATGACAGTAACCTATATAGAAGAGGTTGAATTGAATATATTGAAGATTTTGGACTCATCCGAGGTTGTTTTTCAAAGTGTTACTTGATGACGTTAACCTATATGGAAGAGGTCAAATCGAATCCACCAATGATTTTTGGCTCATCCGAGGTTATTTGTCAAAGTATTATTTGATGACGTTAACCTGTATAGAAGAGGTCGAATAGTATCCGCCAAGGATATTTGACCCATCCGAGGTTATTTGTCAAAGTATTACTTGATGCTTGATGATAAGTAGATTTTAACCCCATCCGGTTGTTTGTCAAAGTATTACTTAATGATGTTAACATATATGAAAGAGGTCGAATCGAATCCACTAAGAATTTTTGACCTATCTGAGGTTGTTTGTTAGAGTTTTACTCAGCGACAATTAACTTGTGTGTAAGAAGTCAATAGTTTTAACTCTCATCCGAGATTATTTTTGACCCGTAATTCATAAAACGAGACTCCGTTTTCCAGAAGGCCAATCGCATCATGACCGAGACTCGAGGAGATCAAGGCCCGCAGTTCATACGGTGAGGCTACGAGTTTCCCTCGAAAGAGGCGTCAACTGTCCTCGTCAGATTAACTGGGTTTGGAGGCAATCAAAACCTATAGTTCATACGATGAAGCTCTGATTTGCCCTTGGGAGAGGTGTCCACTATCCTTGTCGGACCAACCGGGTTTGGAGGCGATCAAGTCCTGTATTGTATAGAAAATTGATTTTCTTGAAACTTCAATAGTTGACAACTGCAAAGTTGGTGGGGATGCATTGATTTGGAACCATTCCTAAGAAAACTCAGAAATTCTGGTAGATAATTTCAGAGTATTATTCTTCATGATATTACTTGATGTCATTGACTTGTATGGAAGGGGTAGAATCGAATTCGTTGAGAATTTTTGACCAATCCGAGGTTATTTGTCAAAGTATTACTTGATGATATTAACATGTATGGAAGAGGTCAAATCAAATCCGCTGGAGATTTTTGACCCATTTGAGGTTGTATTGCCAAAGTATTACTTGATGACATTAACCTATATGGAAGATGTTGAATTGAATATGCTGAGGATTTTTGATTCATTCGATTATGTTTTTCAAAGTGTTACTTGATAACATTAATCTATATGGAAGAGGTCGAATCAAATTTGCTAAAGATTTTTGACCCATTCGAGATTGTTTGTCAAAGTATTACTTGATGACGTTAACTTATTTGGAAGAGGTTGAATAGAATCCACCAAGGATTTTTGATCCATCCGAGGTTGTTTGTCAAATTATTACTTGATGACAGTAACATGTATGGAAGAGGTTGAATCAAATCTGTTGAGGATTTTTGACCCATCCGAGGTTGTTTGTCAAAGTGTTATTTGATGACGTTATCCTATATAGAAGAGGTCGAATCAAATCTGCCAAGAATTTTTGACCCATCCGAAATTATTTATCAAAGTATTACTTGATGATGTTAACCTGTACGGAAGAGGTTGAATCGAATCCGCTAAGGATTTTTGACTCATTTTAGATTGTTTGTCAAAGTGTTACTTGATGACGTTAACATGTATGGAAGTGGTTGAATCGATTCCGCCAAAGATTTTTGACCCATCCGAGGTTGTTTGTCAAAGTATTACTTGATGATATTAACCTATATGGAAAATGTTGAATCGAATCTGCCAATGATTTTTGACCCATCTAAGGTTGTTTGTTAAAATATTACTTGATGACTGTAACCTATATGGAAGAGGTTGAATCGAATCCGAGGATTTTGATCCATCTTGTTGCAAAGTGTTACTTGATGAAACATGTATGGAAGAGGTTGAATCAATCGCCGTGATTTTGACCCATTCGAGGTTGTTTATCAAAGTGTTACTTGATGACGTTAACCTATATGGAAGAGGTCGAATAGAATTCACCAACGATTTTTGACCCATAGTTTGTTTGTCAAAGTATTGCTTGATGACAGTAATCTTTATGGAAGAGGTTGAATCGAATCTGCTGAGAATATTTAGCCCATCCGAGGTTGTTTGTCAAAGTGTTACTTGATGACATTAACCTATATGGAAGAGGTCGAATCGATCCGCCAAAGATTTTTGGCCCATCCGATGTTGTTTGTCAAAGTATTATTTAATGATGTTAACCTGTATGGAAGAGGTCGAATAGAATTCACCAAGGATATTTGACCCATCTGAGGTTCTTTGTCAAAGTATTACTTGATACTTGATGATAAAAACCTATATGGAAGAGGTTGAATCGAATCCACTGAAGATTTTTGACCCATCCGAGGTTGTTTGTCAAAGTGTTACTTGATGATGTTAATCTGTATGAAAAAGATCGAATTGAATCCACCATGGATTTTTGACATATCCGAGGTTATTTGTCAAAGTTTTACTCGGTGACATTTAACCTGTATGAAAGAAGTCAATAGTTTTAACTCTCATTCGAAGTTGTTTTGTCAAGGAATGACGTTAACCTGTATGGAAGATGTTAAACATTTTGATCCTTCCGATGTCAGAGTATTACTTGGTGACATTAACCTGTGTGGAGTAAGTACAAAGTTATGATATATCTAAGGTTGTTTGTCAGAGTATTACTTGATGATGTTAACATGTGTGGAGTAAGTACAAAGTTATGACCTATCCGAGGTTGTTAGTCAGTGTTACTCGGTGATATTTAACCTGTGTGGAGGAGGTCAAATCAAAAATATTCATTTGTAGGCAAAGTTGCTCATTCATCTTTGCCTTTTTTCATGAGTATTATTGACTTACTTATCGAACTAATAATCAATTAGATATTCAAAATATTGATTTGGATGGTCTTTTGAGATTAAATGTTTTCCACAGTCTCCAACAAAAGCTGAAGGATCGAAGTTTGATGAATCTTCATTCTTCTTATATGTTCCTCGAGAATTAGATTTTCTTCATCAATGTATGGTGTTGTTCTGAACATAAATTCAGATTGTCAACCATTGTGAAGATGTAAAGGGAATATTTCCTAAAGACGGCGCCAAATTGTTGTGTGCTAGATACCTAGTTGAGGTAGAATAAAATATTACGCCTTAAACTTGTTTAGAAATCCAACACACACATATATATATTTGAAGAGAGAACGAGAAACTCCAGGATTATTACGTGGAACTGAAAAGAGGGGAAAAAATCACAGGGCCTAGCCCAGTAAAAATGTTCCACTATATGTCTATTTTGAAGTAAAAAGACATAGTTGTATGTGAGAAAGTCTGACAATGAAAATTTCATAATCAAATCCGACAATAGCTAGCATGTAGTTGTGCAATGGCAGATTAAAGCAATGACCATCGGCGATAATAGTGAATGACGGCTGTCGGTGATGATCTGACGACTGTCAGGTGATGGTAGCTGGTGGTGGTGACCAACAATAGTGGCGATGGTACGGGGCGATGGTCAGCAAGTAGTCGATGAGATAACGGTGGTAGTCGGCAGCGGTGACCAGCGGTGGTGGCAAATGGTAGTTAGTGCGTACAGAATGGTAATAGGCAGCGGTAGCGGTAGTAGGCCAGCGAAATGGCGAGTAAGTAGCGATAGCCGGTAGCAACGATAATCGATGGCGGTGGCCATTGAGTCAACGTGTCGCGGTGGCGGCGTAATCAGCGGATTATCAGTGGAAGGGTCAGCGATAATCAACGATGATGAATGGCGTGGTGCGATCAGCGATGATGATCGTGGCAGTGATGCAGCCGGCGGCGGCATAGCGATAATCAAGCGTCGAAGCGATGATGTCGGTGGTGGTGGCAACAGTGGCGGTGATGTCAACAAGCCTGCGTGGCAGCGGTGAACCGATGGAGATGGTCGATGATCGTCGATTGGTGGCATGATTATGCTCGGAGGTTCTTCTAGCCTCAGAGCTTTCTTTTCTCTTTAGCTTGGCCTCTCCTCATGTGAAGAATGAGGGGCTATTTATAGACTATAGGAGTGATATTTCTATAAATACATGCACAATCCAAACCACTCCATCGGACGGCTCAAAATGATACATCATGTGATGTATTTTAAGTATTTGAATGCTCAAATGAAGTCAAAATTAGGAGATCTTAGGCTTGGTAGATCTAACTCGTCAAGATGTTCGATTTGACTATAAACACTCCATATTTAGGAGCCGATTGATATCACAAAGTTTTAAATAAGCGCTTGATTTGGGTTAGTCTTGACTCAGAATTAGATTACTTTCAGCGTCAAGATTCGTGCTTCGACTAGTGAAATTTTTAGTGTCATATCAATAGTAAATCTACATCTACACATGAATCACGTGCTTCCAAGGAAATGAAGAAGCCTTTGATTGTTCTAAATAAATATGCATTTGAGAAAGAGTGTGGTTAGGAAATTATGATATAAATACTTTAGTAGTTGTGGAATTAAAAAAAAATGATAATCCAAAGCTGTGGCTTCGCTTGATGATATTAAACATACCTTTATTGATTCTAAAGATATTTGTCCTAATGAATGACTCTATTGATATAACTTCTTGTGATTGCCTTGTCAGTTAGATAAGCTTTTAGAAAGACAAACAATTTAAAGGATGGCAAAATAACCTTATCCTAACCGAACATAAAATGGAAGTGAAATGCCAACTTTCTTCCGAATAAATGAAGTCAAAAGAGATTTAATTTCTTACTTTTTAATATATGCTTTACCGTATATTGGGGTGAATTGTAAATGAGATAGTTGTTGGGAATTTTTGAATATGGGCTCACATATGAATTTAATTATACATTATGCGCTATCTTATTTTTAAGCCTATTAATTTTTGTGATCAAATAAAGATTAATTAATTTTAGGCTTTTGAGACATCTTCTTAATTTTGTATGGAATTATCATGTGTAGAGACCGGACATCTTTTTTTAATGATGGGCTGAAATAAAATGAAATGCACTCAAGTATAAATAGGGTCATGGTCTCCATTTTAAAGGTTGAAGTTCTCATTTTTCTCATATCCCATTTTGAGTGAAAAGAAGGCTCTCTCTCTCTCTCTCTCTCTCTCTCTCTCTCTCTCTCTCTCTCTCTCTCTCTCAAGAACACCCCTTTAGAAGTGGAAGGCCAAAATCTTGCATTAGCTCTTCCATGGATTGACGCCTTAGATTACATCTTCTTGATGATTTGACATGAGATCTGGGCTAGATAAATTTATTTTTTATCTTTACATATTTCCAACAATAGTTGTCTCTCAAACATCCTCAAAAACTTGATCGAGTTCAGATCTGACATCAATATCTGAATTTCACTTCAGGATCTTCTTGGATGGCCCATTCTCACTTTTTCATCGACTACTGCATATGGGGTTAGGACAATCTACCTCGAACCATGCTCACGTACTACACCAATTTCCTCTCATCACCTGAAGGCTACTTCCACACCGCCCTCTGCAACACTAAAGAATGCACCAACACTACTGTAAACCATGACCTCCATTTCATATCATGGGACAACTTCCTTCGCGACCCACCTCAACATGGAGGACATGGAGCTCATGGCGATAACAATGCTCATGAGGAAGTTCCAGAAGGACGATCCGGTCTTCATCAAGATCGATCGACCTCATGTTCAGGTGGCGATTGGGATGGTGTGTGGGGAGAAGAGATAATGGGCGATCCACTCGCCGTCGAGACAGCTCAATTCTTCATCTGGCTCACCGATCTGAAGCTTATGGAGAAGCTTTTATCGAAGAGAACATCATGCCGGATGTAAGTGATTATTATAATGCATTTTGTAATGCTTATTTTTTCATTTTTTTTATTTAGATAATGAAAGAATGGAGGAGTGTTTGTTCTATCATTCCTTTTTGTAGACACCTTTTTGGAATGCATAGAGTTGAATGGCTTACGACATTTAGTTGATGTTAGTATCCACTTATTTATGTTAAATTAAATGATTTTTTTATTTTTTTTAATCTAATTTTTATAAATACTAAAAATTAAAATTATTTTCTAAATTTAATAATTTGGTAGAGATTTAAGCACAAATTAAATTAATAAATTAAGTACAAACTTTCAATAAATGTACACTATATTTGACCTTTAGTGATACTGTGGGTGCTATCTAATGCACATAATAATATGTATACATATCTTATATTCATTAAAATAATATGTAATAATTATATAAATTAAATAAACATGAAATAGATAAAAAATTCTAAAATTATAAAGATGCGAAAGATTATATATATAGTAAGAAAATATTTAAAAAAATCAATGTAGTAAAATAATAATAAGTAACAAAATTTCAATAATAACTTAAAAATAATATAATCATAAAACATTTGCATGTGTGTTTAGCTAACATTTATTTTGCAGGTGTAAATAGATTTACTTTCTTTCTTTTAATGTAATTTTATATTAAGATTATGTTGAATGTTATGTGGGATTAGGATGAGCATTGGTTATAAGACTAAGTCTTATGTACCATGTGATGCCTTTGGAACAAGCACACCCAAATCAAGCCAAAAGGAAGAAAGAAATGGAGTAAATCAAATGAAAAAAATAGAATATGAAGAAATGAAGAAGGAAGAATGAAGACCCCCATAACATTCATCATTTATAATTATAATTATTTTCTTGTAATCCAGGTTGTATAAGGATAGAGCTCGGCTACCCACATTTCTTTTCAAGTTGTACGACAAACCGCTCCTTCTATTCTTTTGTGATATCTTTATAAACATTGTTTGGTATTTTATTTAGTTTGTGCATTAGAAAAAGCATGCATTTTCATAGTTTGTTTATGATTGGTGATTGTTGTATGGCCTGAATGCGATTAGCCTCTTAGGATAAAAATAAATTTTTTATCCCACTAATAATTCATAATTAAACTTTCAAAAATAATTCATAATATCATATAAAAGCCTATGAATTAAAATAAGATAATAAAATATTTAGCAACCCTTTTGTTGGATGATTGTATATTTATTATCTTGCATAACCATCTTATTTCACTCTTGTTAAGAGAGGGCTTCAATCTTTGTCAGATAGAATAGGCTTGACCTTTAAGAGCCTATGATGAAAGAATACCTCTTTCCCTTTTGATTTAGCCCATAATTAATTTCTCATGCATTTAGGCATACAAAATTCCATAGCCTATGTATAAAAAGTCATAAATAAAATAAAATTTGAAAAATATTTACATTAGATTTAAGTCATTATTTATATCTCTCATGCTTTAGTCTCTTAGGAAGTAAGTTTAAGGAGTTAGTTTCTTTCCTAAATAATAATAACCTAACCATTTTGCAAAAATATATGACTTACCTACATGGATTTAAGGGTAGGAGGAGTTAGCTGGGTGCCACTCTAGGCGGTAATAAGTTTAGTAGTCGAGTTATTTATTCTCTCTTATGGAGATAAATCATATACCCATTTTCGCCTTAGATTTAGGTCAAGCTTCAACTCTCACCAAAGCTCCCTAGATTTAGGGTCCCTTTTTCCTTTACAAGCATAAATCCTATATATATATTTCTAATAAATTTTCAACTCAAATGAATAAATCTCCTCTACTTTAAATATATAAATTCCAATCATAGGATAGATTGGAGTGCTCACTAGGCTTCCTAGTATCATGAGCACTCCCTACTTATCTCCTTTGGTGTCCATAATAACTCACTCCTTTTGATCCATCCCACTTGATTTTCTAAAATATAATTAATTTATTGATAGTCATATCTTTGAATTCTTTGGAGACAACAATCACCTACTTTAAACGAGAGTATTCTTAAGAAATTCACTTTCGTTAAGATGTAATTAACTATGGGGGCTTGCCTCCATAGGAAATTTAACGAACCTTGTTTAGATAAGCTTTACTTTTCCATATAAAATAAGAGGAAAAATATCTGGTATATTCGAAGACCCATCATGCCTTAGGAGTCCTTGTTAGGTGATTATGTCCATTGTAAGGTAGTGACTTCTATCATTCGAGATAGTACACTATTCCTTAATGTCATACTTGATCTTCTCAATAAGTACATCCTTAGATCTGCGTGATGTCCCCTCACATATACACACACACAATGAATCCAAAAATAAACACCACAAGGTAACATAAGTAAATGTTAATTAATGGACTTAATTCATATCATAACTTAATTAACTCATAAAACCAACTTAATCACCTTTTTTAAATCAAATTAACTCATAAACATGGGGATGGATTAAGATTAGCAAACTTCTTCTCATATTCCTTAAATCAAATTAAACATGAAATTAAAAATGATATTAAAAATCTTTGGTTTACTTTAAATGATTTTTGTTTGATATGATTGTCCTTAGGAATTAGTTTGATTGGATGAAATCATGTGTTTATATTTACTTATTCCTTTTCAATCGTGTTAAATGTTGTGTGTCACTTGATTCATACATCCATATCTTTTCAAAATTAATTAAATCAAATGAGATTTTATTTATGTGAAGCTTGCATGTGTTGATCTAATTTAATATATATGTGGCTATTATCACTATTAAATTCAAATGTATTTTTCAAAAGCTTATAAATGAATGATGACATGTGCAGTAATGATTGTTATAAATACATAAAAGATGTAGGTGCTTATAGTTTAAAGTGTATGATGTAAAGTCTCTTTGCTTTATTCACAAATTAATTTACATAAGTTTGGATGATAATGGGTATATCGTCTGGACATCCCAGAAATGCGAGGCTTCAAGTAGCCCCAATGAAGTCATTTGATTACCTCACTTCCCTAGTTTAACAATGCCACATACCCATTTGATTTTATTCTTATATATTTTAATATTGGAATTTAAATAAAGCTTTAATTCATATACATAAATAATTCAATTAAATAAAATACAAGTTTTGCATGATTTGCATCCTCTTAATTATGAATATATGTGTATGTATTTAAGAAAAGTGAGTATATAGTCTGAACATCCTAGGAATACGAGGCTTTAGCTTGCCCCATAGAGGTCATTTGATTATCTTACTTCCCTGGTTAACAAAGGTATGTACTTGCTTATGCCTTTTATACATGTATGTGTATGTTTAATTAGAGAATGAAAATCCTCTTTTCTATCAAAAAATACATGCATTCATAATTATTTAAGTTGTTAAATTAATTAATCATGTGATTGAGAGCTCTCTTTCTTAAATTCATGTATACAAATTTACACAAGTGGGTATATAGTCTGAACATCTTGGGAATACGAGACTTTAGCTAGCCCCAAGGAGGTTATTTGATTACCTCACTTTCATGGTTAACAATGACACGTATCTATTTAATTTCATCCTTATGTATTTTTGCATAAGAATTTGGATAGAGCTTTAAAATCAATATGGTTAATAATTCAATCAAATGGAAAATATAAACTTTAAATATGGATATTTATATCCATCATTTAAGTGTGTTAAAACATATTGTATGTGTAGGTATACTTAGGATTTAATTATATGCATGCTACATGTGATGAAAAGGAATGATTTAACAAATATCATATGATAGTAGTTCAATCAAATTAATTTTAAGATGCCTTTCATATTGAATGTGATTATTTAAAGTGAACATAAACTTTGGATAAATTCAAAATCACTTAATAAGTCATTCACTAAGGAGAACCAAATCAAATTAATATACTTTAGAAAGTGGTCAAGGTAGGGATGAAAGAGGGCAATCCTCTTTTTCTTCTTTTTATAACACTTAGTTGCTAACAGTAATCATATAAGACAAAAGAAAACACAAATTAAAATTTTCAAACCTATTAAATAGCTTCAAATGAAACCAACCTTTTGTGTTAAATTAGATCCTTCTACACTTGGAAAATTACAACTCTAATGCTTAGCAAGACATACCACACAAGCCTTAATACACACATTAAAACTAAGTCACCACTTTTATATTTATGTTAGGGTGGTGAATGGTATGATGTATGTTTTATTCTGTGATGTATTGTTCTAAATTGGATGTTAGAGTATATGTTTTGTAGAATGAATGTTTGTCGTTCTTAGCCTAATCATATGTTCTGCAAGGGATTGTGCTTAAGAGATGCTTAAAAATAAATATAAATACTTTCTTTGGAGGTTGCTTAAACCCCTAAGCATAATCCAAGTTAGGACATGTAGACTTGGTTACCCATGTGCAGGGTGGTAAGTCCAAATTATAAATATAACTGCTTAGGATTGTATGTGTGTTTAACTAACAATTCTTTTGCAGGTGCAGTTAGATTTACTTCTTACTTTTAATGTAATTTTATATTAGAAATTAGAATTAGTGTTATGGGGGATTATGATGAACATTGGCTAGAAGGCTTTGTCCTGGGGTGCCATTTGATGCCTTGAAGTCCACCAAATCAAAGGGAAAAGAAGAAATGAAGGAGACATGAAGACTTAAAAATTCCCCATAACACTAATTCATTTATAAATTATAATTATTCTTTCATATTCCTGATTTTATAAGGGTAGAGCTCAGCTACCCATCTTTTTTTTCGGGTTGTATGGTGATACTCGACCGCGCCGACCATTATTCTTTTGCGGTAGCTATAAAATTATTTAATGTTATGTTTAGCTTGTGCCTTAGAAACAACATACTTTTCATAGTTTCTTATGATTGATGTTTTAATATGTGGCCTAGATGCGATTAGGCTCTTAGGATAAAAATAAATTTTCTACCCAATTACAACTCATAACTAAAGTTTTAAATAATTCATAACCTCATAATATAAAGTATATTAAATAAGATAATTAAAAGATGTATTTATTTAAATTGAATGGTTGAATGTTTCATAATATGCATATCATATTATTTCATTCTTGAAAATATGGGGTTTTTATCCTTGCACGATAGGGGAATGCTTGACTTGTGAGGGAATCCCTTATGATGAAAAACACCCATTTCTTGTTGATTTAGCCAATAGTCTGATTTCATCATGCATTTATGCATAAGAAATCTCAAAGCCTTTGTCAAAATGAAGTGTCAAAATTGAAATAAAATATGAAAAGATTTGCATTTGTAGATTAAGTCATTCTTCATATCACTCGTGCTATAGTCTCTTAGAAAGTGGGTTTGAAGAATTTAATCTCTTTCTAAATAATAACAGTCCAACTATCTTGCAATACCACATGACCGGACTACATGGATTTCAAGCGCAAGAGGAGTTAGCTAGCTACCACTCCAGATTGTAAGTCCAGCAGTCAGGTGGTTTACCTTCTCTTGTAGAGGTAAACCTTATGCTTATTTTCACTTTGATTTAGGTCGTGCTTTAGTTCCTGCTAAAGCTTTCAAGATTTAGGATCTGAGGTTGTTGTTTCTTTTGAGCTACAAGCATATATCCTCACCTCTTAGTCATATTCACAACTTTGTGTTGTTGGATTATAAGCCCTACCAATCTAATAAAATTTCAACTTAAACAGATAATTCTCATCAAACTCAAATATATAAAGCATAATCATATGATAGATTAGAATGCTCATTAGGCTTCTTAGTATTATGAGAATTACTTACTCATCTCCTTTGACTTCCAAAATAAGTCTCTCCATTTCATCTATTTCAATTGATTTTTCAAATACAACCAATCCTTTGATAGTCTTAACCTCAAAATTTTTGGAGAAAATAATTACCTACTTTAATCAAGATTATTAAGGAACTCACATTCCTTATGATGTAATTAACTATGGGGGCTTGCCTCCATAGAGAACTTTTGAACCCGGTTTAATATAAACTCAGTTTTATTCATCCATGTAAAATAAAAAAATATTGATATTCGAAGACCAATGATGCCTTGGGAGTTTTATTATGTAATTATGTTCATTGAAGGGTGATGTCCCTATCTTTCAAGATACATCATACCTCAATGTTATGCCACTTTAATAAGTATCCCTTATGATTTTGTGTGGTGTCCCCAACATATATATTTCAAAAATAAACACTACAGATTTTTCTAGCAACTCCGCTGAGGATGGTTCCTCTCTCCATCTTTAGTAGACAATTATTGTCTCCAAGTATTGATATTGGACTTATATTTTATATAAGTCAAAGACTATCTTTCTTTCCGTTGACACTTAGCTTATTTCATCCTTAAGCAAAACTTATAAGCATCCATATAATTGGGTTAAAATCTCCTCCACTAAGAACCCACATAATTGGGTTAAAAAATAAAAAGTAAAAAAGTTAGAATCTATGTTCATTTTTCTATTTTTATTTTTCAATATAACTAAATAGTAACGGTGCACACAAATTTTTTTAGAAAACAAAAAATCATAAGGCTTACTATGTTGTAAAGCTCCCATCAAAAAATTATATTAAATGCAGCTTATGTACCTAGTATTGATTTTCAAATCCCTTACATCCCTTATTTAACTTCATAGTATCATTAAATCAGAGTCAATAGAGAGAAAATAGATGCATGATGCATCTTCATAATGTGTCTAGCTTAATAAGATTATTCTTAAATTAATATGGAAAACTAATAATATCTTCTTTTAAATCATCCATATTGATAAAATGTAAAGGAGACATCATTAGATTACACTAATTTGATGGCAACAAGGAAAATGAACAATGACTTTAGCTCAATAGCATAGAATATTCAAAATCCCCAATGGAAAGAGAGATAATACTTAATGCAATTAGGCACCTTTGAAGACATTAAACTCCATGTATTAACCCATCCCAACAACCTTAATTAGAGTCTAGATTCATTTCAAAAGCTTATGGAGAAGCTTTTATTGAAAGAGAACTTCATGCTTCTACACAAGTGGTTAATTTAATAATCCTAATGAAGGCCACCATTAAATCTGAAAGATCTATTAAATAATTAGTGACGCCATCATATCGTTGAACTTTCTCGTATTTGTGAAGTCCTTTAATCAATCATCCATGCCAATCATAAGCTCACGCACTAAAACATACTAAGTATGCTTAGTTGTAAATCGATGTTAATTTCTTAATGATTTCATGATGTGGGCTTTCATTAAGCCTGCATTACTATTTATTACTATATTTGTATCTTTGGCTATGAATATTTATAAATTACATAATTTAGAACTCATTGTTAACTTATCTATTTAATTATAGTAAAAGGTTGAAGCAATTTATAAAAACATACATGAAAATTGTTGCATGCTAGAAACTCAGTTGCGGTAGAATAAAACTTTTCATCTTAGCCTTGTTGAGAAATTCAACACTCACACAGATATTTGAAGAGATAACGAGAAACTCCAGGATTTTTACGTAAAAAAATCCCGAAAAGAGGGAAAATATTATGGGGCCTAACCCAATAAAAAATGTTCCACTATATACTTGTTTTGGAGTACAAAGCTTAAGTTTTTCCGATAACAGGATTACAGAGTTGTATGTGAGAAAGCGCAAAAAAATCGAAATAGTGCATTATAGCAATGTTGGTATAACGTCGTTGGAAATCAACGATGGTGAATAACACATCGGATCATCCGTGAATGTCAGGTGGTGGCAAAATTTAGGAGACCCTGAAAACAATCGGCGGTGACCAACAATAGTGTCCGACGGTGGTTGCGGCGACCAGCAAAACGATAGGCGATGAGTGCAGCGATATTGATAGTATGATCATGATAGTGGGCAAATGATAACAGCGGTGGTCAGCGAACAAGGCCCGGTGGTGGTGAAGCGGTGGCTGTCAATGGCAGAGGTGATCGCGGCAATGGCTAATTGATGGTGAACCGCGGTAGTAAGCGAAAACGGTAGCGTGATAAGCGGTGGTCGGCGGCAACCGGCAGTATGGCCGGCTACTGGGACCGGCGGTGGTCCGATAGCGATCAAGATCAGCTATGTGGTCAGCGAGACATTGATCGGTGGTCGATAAACCGGATAGTATAGTCAACAGCTGGTCAACGAGTGGTTGGAAGCGATGGCTGGCGGCGGCGGTCGGCGGTGATGCGGCGGTGGTCACGATCGTCGACTAATGCGGATTATCGTGGAGGTTCTTCAAGCCGAGCTCTATTCTCTTTGCTTAATCATCTCGAATAATGAGAGATTATTTATAGATTAGAGGAGTGATATTTTTGTAAATACATGCAAAATTCAAACAACTCTATGGGACGGTTCAAAATGATTCGCTTGATCATTTGATGAATTTTAAGTATTTGAATGCTCAAATGAAGTCAAAATTAAAAAAATTTTGGGCTTGTTAGAACCGGCTCATCAAGACGCTCGATTTGATTATAAACACTATATATTTAGAAGTTGACTAATATCACAAAGTTTTCAATAAGCACTTGATCTAGGTTAGTTTTGACTCGTAATCAGATTGCCTTCGACATCAAGATTCATACTTCGACTAGTGAAATTTTCAGTGTCATATCACTTGCTCCCTATTTTTGGATGACATTAATTATTTCATCCATGAATATATTAATTTTTTTAAAATAAAATAACTTTACTTATTATTACAATTTGTAATTACATATGTTATATATATTAATTTATTTATTAACTAATTAATTATTAATGTTTATTTATTTAATTATATATATATATATATAGCATTTAGTCTTGAAAAAGAGGAATTTTTTTTAATTAAATGGCTAGCAAACGTTAGCCATAATAAGGAGAGAGGTTTTTTTTTAAAATAAATGGCTAGCAAATGCGAGCCATAATGAGGAGAGGAGGTTTTTTTTTTTCATTTTTTTAATATATTCCCCTTTTGTCCTTATAATTATTGATCTCACTTTTAGACTGAGCTCTCAACCCCACCCTCTCTAGACACTAAGATTTTCTTAGTCATAAGACACATCTAGTGATTAGGTGAACACTTAACCTAAGCTAGAGACTTAGAAGTGTTAATCATTAAATTAGGCTTTGCCTTAGGTCTTAAGGAAGTTACCTATCCTAGAGCTTAAACCCAATCTAGATACACTTTATCAAATCCAACCATGATTCAATTCTCAAACTAAATCTTAAATTCAAATTCAAATTCAAATTCCAAATATAATTTTACATTTGACTCCAAATAATTGAAACCCTAAATCAAATTCATATCTTGAAACCCTTCCTAAGTCATATGAATCATATTAATAAGCTTAGCCAAAACTCCCTTAGATCAAATCAAACTCAATTTATCTCTTTATAAAACAAATATTCCTTCATTTATATTCACAAATATAAATGAAATCTAAATTTAAATGACCAAAACTATATCGAAAATCAAATCCAAACTCAATCTAAATGCTTTAAGCTAATTCTTTAGACTTTGCCAAATTTTATCCATATCAAGTCAAAAACAATGAATTTTCTCTTGAATCAATCATTTTATTCAATTATATACCCAAATATAAATGAAACATATAATCATCAAATCAAATCGAAACCAACCCAAGTCAAATCCAACCTAGCCCTTTTAACTTAAAAATTTCAAATGAACTAAAATCCGTTAGACTCCAAATTGATTGCCGTTGAATTTATATTCCAATCTAGGGCTCATATATAAGTTCAACTAAACTTGAATCAAACCAAAACCAAACCAATTGACCCACTTAGGTCCACTTGACCCAAAGTGACCTAAAGGACCCGTTTGAGCCAACTTCCAATCCAACCCAAATTGGATTGAACCAAGCTCACCAAAATATTCACCATGATTGTTGATCATCCTAGGATGATCAATTACATTGGACCAAACCAAGCCCAATTGGCCATTTGATCCAAATTGACCCAAATTGGCCTAAAGGACCAAATCGGGTCAAATCATGATCTAATACAAATTGATTGCAACCAATGGATGAAGTTCATTCCAAATTGATTAGTTGAAGTCATAATTAAAACAATTTGATCAATCGAGCTAATTGGTCAACTTGACCCTAGCCCAAATTGGCCTAAAGGGTCAATTTGGCCTAAATCAAATTAAATCCAAATTTATTCAAACCAATTCATTCATCTTCAATTAGCCAATTGAACATGAATCAATACCAGCTAACTTGGCCAATTTTTGTCAAATGGGTCAATTTTACCCAATATGACTCATATGACCCAACTTGGGCCAATCCCTTGAAACCAAGCCAAGACTCATTGGGGTTGATCAAACCCAACCCAACCCAAACCCATTTGGGATCAGCCCAAAACCAACCCAACCCATTTAAATCCCTCATAGATCTTACCCCACATAGGATTCCACCCAACCTCATTTAATTCTCCCATCAGATGCACTTAACTCCTCCCCAACATTTGCATTGAATAAATTTGATCATATGACAATAAGAGAGGACTTTGGAGCAAAAATTCAAAGTCCTCAATCAATCCATCATCCATCCCAACCACCCAGGTAAGCTAACAATTGATTTGGAGCCAAAAATTTAAAAAAATAATGGATTTTCGGCCATTATAAAAGGAGGGGGAAATGAAGCTTTAGATCTCTTACTCCCACCACCATTCAACCCCCAAAAGCTCCATAAAGCAAAAAGGAACACTTCCCTACCTCTTTGAGCCATTTTGAGCTCAAAAATAAAAATAATTACTTTTCCGGCGAGACGACAGTAAACATCAAAGAAGATGATGTTCCGAAAGGAGGCAATGGTTAAAGATCTTTCCAAAGCTTCTTTACATACCTATGAGTTTGCTTGAATCTTCACCGCCACCGAAAACCATCCCCGACGAGGTAAATTTTATCAAACCGTAGTCGGCCTTAGGATTTCACGCAATTTGTATTAATTTTCTTGCAATTTTAAGAATTTTCTTAGATAATCTCGTATTTTTACTTTATGTCATCCTAATTAGAAAATAGAATTTTTTTTGTGTGAATCGACGTGAAAACAGGTTTATTTGGATAAGTTTTCATCTAGAAATCCCATTTTTCCCTAAAACATAGTTCATCGCCGGTGGCCTACAACCGCCGTCTGATCCTGCGGTTCAAGGGATATGATGGCCGATTATGCGATCCGGGCTGATCGCGCTGATGCCATCGACGATCGCGGTCGATGCGATGGATGGCTCGATAGCGATCGGCCTCGATCATCTCGATGCGACCGGATATCGATTTGCGATGGACGAGCAGTGAGCAGCGGGTCATTTTCCGCGTTGACTAGTCTTCTAGCAGACGTTAAACCGCCATTATTTTCTTTTTAAAAAAATTTAATTTAAATCATGCGAAACTTCAAAAATTTATAAAAAATAATAATTAACAAAAATTTCAAACAAGGGCTCGTTGGATTTGAATTTTTGAGAGAAATCTAAAGTATTTTGAGGTTAATTTAAGTTTTAGTAAAAAGATAAATTTTATTAATTAAACCAAAAATATAAATAAGATTAAATTCAAATTTTCAGGGATTGAAATTAGAGTTAAACCACAGCTACCATAAAAATTTCAAGTGAAAAGGACTTTCAGATTGGGAGAAATTAAATTTTGAAAATTCATTGTCATTTTAATAAAATAAATCAAATAAAATTCAGAAATTTTCAAAATCTTCAAAATGGTTTAAATCACTTCAATTGACATCTAGGACTCTTGAGAAAATAATGTGATCTTTTAATCCTAATGAACAAAAATAAACACTTAAGAGTAGAGTTTAATCAATTAAGTTAATTAACATATAATCTAAAAATAATTTAAATATCAAATCAAAATCAAAATGAAATAGCACTTAAGCAATCATTAATCAAACCTCAAATAAAAAAAAATTATCCTTAGAGTAAATTAAATTAAATATGATTAAACCTATTTAAGTTAATAAAACTTAATTAAATAATTAAATCTTAAATCAAACTTAAAATTAAACAAATCTCGGAAACTTTGATATGGGTCAAACTAGTATAACTAAACCTACACTAAGTATGAAATCTTAATCATATGATAGCCCTTAATGAGTAGAAATAAATTGAAACTAATTAATCATTAAATAAACTAAAAAAATTAAATTGATTAATAAACTAATTCAACATAATCATTTGATATTAATCGAATTAAACCAATTAAAGTTAAATTTAATTTAATTAACATATGATTAAATCACATCCATTTGGAATAAGATAATTAATTAACCATTAAATATTTCAACATAATAACTAAATCAAACATATTAATGAAATCAAACAAACATAATAAGTGAATCAAATCAATAAAACTCTAATCATAAATAATCAAACTTAATTGAAATGAAATAAATAATTAATTCACTTAATAACAATGATGGTACAATAACAATCCTTAATCAAATCAAACTTAAGTAAAACACTTAACTAAATCAAATCACTCACATGTGAAAAATTAGTCATTAATCTCAATTAAACAAACTTAATAATATATAATTTAAAATTTTAATTACCCTTAATCAAACTTAATTAATCAAACATCTAGTTAATGCAAACTTAATGAATTAATCCATCATCTTAATTAATCAAATTAATTTAAATAAGTTACATTAAAGCTAACTCTAAAATTAAGTTTAAATCAAACCCCTAATCAAAATTAATAATTAATCACACCCCTTAAATAAACTAATTAAGTCAATCAAATTAATCATATTAAACCTAAGCTTAACCAAACATAATCAAAATGCAATTAAATACTAATCTAAACCTAAATTAAACCTAAATCATTAAGTTATTAATTACATCATTAAGAATTAAATAAATCTTAATTTAATTTAATAATTAACTTAAACACACTCCTTAATTAAACTAATTAACCTTAAGCTAATCCAATTGAATAAACACTTAATTAATGCAAACTCAACAAATTAATCCATCATCTTATTAAACCAAATTAATTTTATAAATCACATTAAAATTAATTCAAATCAAACACTTAATTAATCTATTAATTAATTTAATCACACACCTATTAAATAAACTAATTAAGTCAATTAAATTAATCATATTAAACTTAAGCTTAATCAAATATAAAATGCAATTAAATGCTAATCAAATCCTAATTTAAACTTAAATCATTAACTCATTAATTACATCATTAACAAATCTTTATTTAATTACATCATTAACCTAAATAAATATGAAATCAAATTAAAAATTAAATAAATCTTTATTTAATTTAATAATTAATCACACCTCTTAAATAAAATAATTAAGTTAATTAAAGTAATCATATCAAACCAAAGCTTAATCAAACATAAATGCAATTAAATACTAATCAAAACCTAAATTAAACCTAAATTATTAAGTCATTAATTATATCATTAGTCTAATCAAACATGAAATCAAATTGATAATTAAATAAACCTTTATAATTAACATAAATATACTTCTTAATTAAACTAATCACATAATCACATTGAACTTAAGCAAACCAATAGACCAATAAAGCTAATTAAATCAAATTAAATCTAATTAAATTAAATTAAGAAAGGCTCTCATCAATTTAATATGTAATCAAATCAAATCTTATTCAACCCACTTAAATAAGATAAACTAATCAACTATCCAATGTATGAAATCAAAATACAAACCAAACTTTGATGAACATGACAAATGGATGTGATTGAAAATACAATCCTAATTACAAAGAATCAAACTCAATTAAAATCAAAATAAAATTTCAATTAATCTAATCTGATCAAACTATAAATAAATGAACCACAAGCAAATAAGCATGAAATTAAGTCACATAACCATAATCTAAGAAAAGAATTAAATATTAATTCAAAAGGATATTGAATTATCAAGATTTAACTAAACCAAAGACATCTAATTTAAAATTAATCAATCAAAAGAACATGAACTTAAATAAACTTAAACTTCATTAAATATTAAGGATATTGAATTATCAAGATTTAATTAAACCAAAAACATCTAATCTGACATTAATCAATCAAAAGAATATGAACTTAAGCAAACTTAAACTTCATCAAAGATCAAGGATATTGAATTATCAAGACTTAATTAAACCAAAACATCTAATCTGAAATTAACCAATCAAAAATACATGAATTTAAACAAACTTAAACTTCATTAGATATCAACGATATTGAATATCAAGATATAATTAAACCAAAACATTAAAATCAAAATCAATCATTCAAATACTTAAACAAACTCAAATTTTAAGTACTAAATCAAATCAAATAAATTATATAAATTCAAATGGGCTAATTAAGATACTTGAGGACCTTAGTTATTCTTTAGAATTGGGATGTAGAATAGGTGAGTTCCATCACAAATGGAATTCATTCTACTCATTCTTGAAAAAACATCATTTTAACCAAATAAAAGTGAAATAAAAGTGAAAAATAAATTATTAAATAATTTAAATTGAAATTACCCAAAGGAAAATTTTAAATAAATTCAAACTCCAAATTGAAACTTAAACTAAAGAAGCCTAGTAAAGTCTTGCCACAAAATCCTTAAGCACACAATTAGAATACTAAGTCACCACTTCTATTGCTAAGTTAGGGCGTTGTATGTATGATGGTGTGTTTTGTGTTGTGATAAGTAATAGACTAGGTTATGATGATTAGGAGTCACAACCTAATCATATTTTCTGGGTTGTGCTTAAGGGCACAGATTAAAATATAAATGCTTTGCTTAGCCTCTAAGCATAACCCATGTTAGAATTGTGGGTTACCTATGTGGTGCTAAGTCCAAATTATTCATATAATTACTTGGGTTGTATGGTGTGTTTAGCTAACATTTGTTTCAGTGAGATTTACTCTTCCTATTTTTGATGTAATTTTGCATTAGGAATTATGATTAGTGTTATGAGAGATTGGGGATGTGCATGGGCTTAGTCCTTAGGGTGCCAGGATGCCTTTGGAGCAAATCAAAAAAAAGAAAGAGAATGAAGAAATGAAGATAAGAAGTCCCTCATAGCATGTATTATTTTTTTTTGTAATCTGAAGTTGTATAAGGCTTTTACTACCATATTTTATTTCTCTTTTTTACGCAAAATGGTGGAACCCCAATCCGACTGGGCTTTTTTTTTTATGGTCAATAAAATTATTTGATATTGTGATTTAGATTAAATTAACATAACGCTTTTCATAATTTCTTTATGATTAATGCTTGAATGTGTGGCCTAGATGCGATAGGCTCTTAGAATAAAATTAAATTTTCTATCCCACTAATAACTCATAACTAAAATCATAAAAAAACTCATAACCTCACATAAAATTTTAGGAATTAAATCAAGATAATAAAATTTTTAGCAACCCCTTAGCTGGATGGATGAATGTGTAATATCATAGTTGTCATATTATTTCACTCTTATTAAGAGGGGACTTCCATCTTTGCTAGAGAATGAAGGCTGAACCTGTGAAGTCATTGGTGGAAGAACACCCCTTTCTCTCTTGATTTGGCCCATAATCAAATTCTCATGCATTTAGGTTTACAAAATCTCATATCCTGTGTTAAAATAAAAAGTCCAAAAGAATCAAATAAACTTGATAAAATTTGCATTAGATTAAGTCATGGATTCATACCACTCATGCTCTAGTCTCTTAGGGAGTGAGTTTAAGGACTTAGTCTCCTTTAAATGAACAACATCCTAGCCATCTTGCAAAGACATATATGGATTTAAAGGAAGAGTTAGGCGCCACTCTAAGTGGTAATAAGTCTAGCAGTCGGGTGGTTTATTCTCTCTTGTGGAGGTAAACCATATACCCATTTTCACCTTAATTTTAGGTCGTTCCTTTATTTTGTACCAATGATCCTTAGATTAGGAATCTGAGGTAGCTGTTTCCTTCAGGCTACAAACATAAACCCTCACCTTTTAGGCATTTTCATAATCTTATATTGTAGAATTATAAGCCCCAACTCAAATAATGTCAACTCTCTAATTAACTTCAAAAAATATAAAGCCCAATTATAGGATGTAGAATGCTCACTAGGCTTCCTAGTATCATGAGTATTTCCTACTTTCTCCCTTCGAATTCTAAAAATATGTCTTCTCTTTGATCTATCCCATTTGATTTTCTAAAATAGTCAATTCTTCGATAACCTTGAAATCTTTGGAGACCCTAATTGTCTACTTTAATCAAGAGTATTATTAAGGAATTCTCATTCTTTAGAATGTAATTAATTATGGGGGCTTGCCTCCATAGGGAACTTAACTAACCCAACTTAAAATAAACCCTACTTTATTTTTCATGTAAAGTGGGAAAGATCTCCTGCATTCAAGACCCCTTAGAAATTCTTATTAGGTGATTAGGTCCATTATAAGGTGGTGATTTCTATCTTTCGAGATAATACAACATTTCTTAATGTCATACCCAATCACTTCAATAAGTACCTTCTAAGATCTGTGTGGTGTCTCACATCCCAAAAATAAACACCATAGATTTTTTTGGTGAATTCGCTGGGGATGGTTCCTCTCTCCATATTTAATAGACAATTATTGTCTCCAAGCATCGATAGTAGACTTATATTTTATATAGGCCCGAGACTATCATTATTTCAGTTAGCAATTAGCTTATTTCATATTTAAGCAAAGCTCGTCAACATCCTTTAGGTTTTAAGACCTCACTCTGTGTAGGTCCTAAAATCCCTGTTGGGTTCCCTCGATAGTTAAAAATTAGAATTAATCAAACAAAGGAGATGACCAAAATTAAGAACCTCTTCACCATTCTGATGGTGAGGCAAGGTTCATCCCATGAACAATAAGAAAATAAAACTCTTCTACAAAATAACATGTCTTTCCAAAAGCACTTTTTCAAAATCCACATAATAAGAGATCTTTACACAAAAAATTTGTAAGAAATTTTCAAAAAGGCACAAAACACATATAACCAAATCTCGTTTAACAAATCCTATGATTGTTATAAGGAGGTTCCTTTTCAAAAATCAAAATCAATAATTTTTAATGTATTTTTCTAAAAGCATGTTTTCTTTGGAAATGGCTATCCCCATCCCACACACTTAAATTTGTTGGATTTAGATTCTATTTTTGAATAAAATCATGATATAAAAATTGAAACTCCACTTAGCATATGTGCTGAGTTGAAGTTTCTCCTCTTTAAAAAAGTAATAAACCATACACACACTAAATAGTCAAGACATATTTGAACCCCCCGCCCCCCAATTGACATAACCAAATTTGTCAAATTGAGTTCCCCTTCCCTTGGAGAAGGTAGAGTAAATTGAATTTTATTTGCATTTGTTTGATAAAACCCCTTCTTGCCAAAGTCTTGGACTTCAAAACACATTGGGAGCTCATTTGATATTTCCAAGTATATCAAATGAGAACCCCCTTTTTGAAAATCATAAGAACAAATTGAACTCCAGTTAACATAACCAAGTTTGTTAAATATGCTCATTTTCGTTCAAAAATCATAAACACATTTGACTTTCATTTAACATGCCATTTTTGTTAAGTGAGAGTTTCATTTTCAAAAATTATAAACACACTTGACTTTCACTTAACATACCAAATTTGTTAAGTGAGAGTTTCATTTTGGAAAAAATCATCAACACGCTTGACTTTCACTTAACATACCAAATTTGTTAAGTGAGAGTTTTATTTTCAAAAATCATAAGCACATTTGACTTTTACTTAACATACCAAATATGTTAAGTGAGAATTTCATTTTTAAAATCAGAATCACATTTGACTTTCACTTAATATACCAAATTTGTTAAGTGAGAGTTTCATTTTCAAAATCACAATCACATTTGACTTTCACTTAACATACCAAATTTGTTAAGTGAGAGTTTCATTTTCAAAAATCATAAACACATTTTGACTTTCACTTAACATATCAAATTTGTTAAGTGAGAGTTTCATTTTCAAAAATCATAAACACATTTGAATTTCACTTAGCATACTAAATTTGTTAAGTGAGGGTTTCATTTTCAAAAATTATGAGCACATTTGACTTTCACTTAACATACTAAATTTGTTAAGCGAGAGTTTCATTGTCAAAATCATAAACATATTTGACTTTCACTTAACATATCAAATTTGTTAAATAAGGATCCAATTTTTCATGTCAAATCACACTTGAGCTTTCACTTAACATACCAAATTTGTAAAGCAAGAGTATCATTCTCAAAGAAAAATAAACATATCTTAAACACATTTGGAGATTTCATTTAACATACCAAATTTGTTAAATGGAACTCCCATCTTAAAAGAAAAAAAAATTTATCTCACAATCACATTTAACTTTTACCAAACTTGTTAAGTGAAAGTCTCATCATCAAACATATAACACATGTGTGGCATTTACTTAACATTTTGTTAAGCCCATTTTTAAATCAAAATATCACACAATCAAATCTTCACAAGCAGAAATATTTCAAACATACAATCATAACCACTTCTTAGCATACCAAAATTTGTTAATTAGAGGTATTTCAAACCATCAATATTTTCAAACAAGATGCACAAAACATAAATATCTCCAAGAAAATCTCTCCTCAAATTTTAGAACCCCATCCAACTTACTTAAATCGGTTGAATATGGGTTCTAAATTGAAATTAAATGGCAAAGACTCTCCTCAATATCCAAATCTCTCCAAATGAACCCCACTCAACACATTTGAATCGTTGAGTATGGGTTCAAAAGTCAAACTTCTTACTTGTGGAATAAAATCAAGGCGTAAATTTGATATAAATTATATTTCCACAAATGATATACGTACCGGGATCAAGGGCCTTTTCAATTTTCACATACACCTAAGTACGTGTTTACTACTCCTTTTGGGATGGATTTGGCCTTGGATCAGGCCAGCCTCCCGCAGACTGACTTTTCCCACCACATTCATTTTGGCTGAGGTTTCGAGGGGGCTAAGATCACTTGTGAGGGGACCACCTTCAACCATCGCCAGGCGGGTGACCGTGGGTCATCTAGAGATGTCGCCTAACTCAAAGTTTCCCTCAATGAAGAGGAAGGTCGGCGCTCAGAAGGTAGTTTCAAGCACTAGTGGTTCCCCTTTCTGACCAAGTACCCCACTGGTTTCTTCCAAGTGGGAAGGCTCCCATCTTCGTGATAGTCTCCCACCCACAGGTCCAGCCTCATGATACCCCTCCTAGGACTGACTCAATCGATGCCACAAGATCAAGAACATGACCAGATAGCCAGAGCTAAAGGCAGCCTTCCCACACAGAGGAGTTACCAGAGGGTCTCCTCTTATCACTGAGAACAAGTTTCACCCCTCTCCTGGCATGGAGAGGCGTTAGGAAGATCTCAGTTCACCTCCGCCCATAGTTCATTTTGAGGCTCCTTTCACCGCAGGTTGTATGCCAGTAGAGATTAGTTCCACGAAGCTGGCAAAGCTTTAGCACCCTGAGTCTCACCTTTGATTTATGTTCTATCATCCTTCGCAGGGTGACACATCATATGAGAGAGGCCTATAGATTAGTATAGATTACACAAGAGAGAGAGATAGTTGGCATCTCATGGACTTTCCATGACACTACCCCAATCATTGATAAGATTCCGCTGTCTGCACTACCCACCATAGAGAAGCTCCTACCCAGAGAAAGCTAGTGTTGCCTCCACCACACCGATCCACTCCTTGCCCACCATCACCTGTTCAGCCATCCACCGCTTACAAAGGCATAGAAGACAACATCCAGAGAAGAAGAAAACCCTATCGTGATCCTGCCACGCCAAAGGGTCCCACTTCTTCTACTCCACCAACTGAGGTGAGGGCGAGTTCCCCTACTCGACCTCCTACTTCAGTCTTGGTGAAGAGGCTGTGGCAACTCCGCAACGTCATAGTCGCACCACCATAACCACCACCATCATAGGTAGTGACTGCAGCAGCCATAGAAGGCGAAGGGGACAATTCTACAGTCCCCATGGTAGTAGATCTCCCCAGGGACACCACTCCACCCATGAGCAACCACGACAATGTCTCTTCCAAAGAATCATGACCTCCCCAAAGCCAAAGACTCCAAAGGATAGTATGTGTTATGAATCTCCATCAGTGAGCACATACCTCATAGAGATAGTAGTAAAGTGGTAAGCAATGCCCGATGTATTTCTATCAGTGAGCATAACCCCTCCATAGGTCAGCGATGAGTTTTTGTCCCTACATGGTTAGACTGCTCTTTAGAAGAGATCGTCGCATAGTACTTCGCTGAGAGAAGTGAACTCTTCAGGAGCGATTGCTCTAATGAAGAGGATGTTATGGTCAGTTTTGATCCATATAAGGATGATCTCTTGGAGGACTCAACTGAGGTCCATGGTCACACTAGGGATTCCTCCTTAGGTCAAAGATAGCCAGGGTTGTTGTTGAGGAAGAAGACATAACTCATTCAACCCAACACTTTCATTGAACCCAGTGAGAGATGAGCAAGAAGATGGATAAAAGAGTTGGAGACTTGTTAGTAGTCAGCACTTCACTTCAAGGCCATCCATCACCTTGAGGCCGCATCACCCGGTTATTGTATATTCTAGATTAGCCCAACAGTACATCTCCCATGTTAATAATGGTATATAGAAGGTCATAGCATGCCTCGAAAAGAGATATAAAGCATATGGTGGAACATCAAGTGAAGGAAGCATTGGGCACAAGCCCAAGGGTGTCTGCTCAAAGGGTGGACTGCACTAGAGGAATTGTAGTCCAATATCTCAAAGATTTTGTGCCACCATCCTTCAAGATCTTCTTCGAAGTGAAACCGCAAGCAATATCACACTTTAGAGCTGGTTGTTGTAACACTAAAGGCAGTGATGCACTTCTCTTCCAACTCTTTGTTAGTAGTCTGTTAGGGATTTCATCTGATTGGTATGCTGTACTTTCAAATGATTCAATGAAGACTTTTGTTGAGTTGGAGCACCTCATCATCAAGAGGTTTGCTGGAGCCCAGCAAAGGGTAACTATGGGTGACCTCATTGTGGTGCAACAAAATCCTAATGAGTCCCTTGTTGATTATATTCTCAGGTGGTGAAATCTAAGTATGAAATTTGAACCACAGCTATTCGAACAACATGCTATATAAATTCTTCTCAAGAATATTCATGGCCAGATTGCTTTCATGCTCAAGGGATTTACAATCAAAACTTTTGAGGAATTAATCAACAAGGCGGCTAGCCTATAAGAGGAAGCCAACTAATTAACTTTTAAGACCAATCACCAAGACCAAGAGAAAAGCATTGAAGAAGCAAGTGGGCAAAGAGATAAAGGAATTAGACTAGAGCTCAATATGAGAGACCTGCACAGCCTCCATTGTAACCACCTCAAAGATCCACCACCATGCCACAGCCACTACCTCCTTCCTTATATATATACCCAGTGATTCATATCCACCACCATTATTACCACCTACTCTTGTTGATAGATTGAATAAGCCATATTCATTCAAGAGGGAGGTAGCTAGGAAGATCTTTAAGAATCTATTAAAGAAACCTGACTTTCAGTTACCTGAGCCCAAGAGGTCGGAAGATGTGGGAAAGAATAATGGTCCTAACTATTGCCCCTACCATTGCATGGTTAGTCATGTCTGGAATTATGTAAGTGCCTACAAGTCAAGAGTTATTGTTATCCCCAAGGAATACTTTAGAACAACCCTCCAGTTCTATCAGAGTAATTCTTGGGGATACTTGTGATCCTCTTAAGATAAAAGAATGTTGGGATATTGTCTTATCCCGATCCTCTAAAAAAGTGATCTCTAAGATCAAGAAGCTTTCTTTATAGGTGCCTGAAGTAACTCAAACCTCCAACAACAGGGAAGGTTTGCAAATTACCAAAGACAACTTGAAGAAGGTGTTAGTAGCATACCTTACTACCTGACGGTATACAACTACCTCCGAAGCCCAAGACTCCATCCACCGCAACATCGCTCTACTAGCTCCTCTTCTAGATCATTGCATCGGTGACAAGTGGCACTATATCCCTTTCCCCACTTTATTAGATTTCTATCATATACCTCCATCTAAGAAGAAATTAATGAAGAAAGCTTTCACATCTCACACTCGATACTAGATTTTATTCCTCTCAAAACTCCAAGTCTAAAAAATAATAATGATAACTCTAGTTCCGATAATTCCTCTTCTGATTTAGAAATCAATTTCCTATTTTTAAACTACATGGGTTCGCCTCTTGAGATTGATTTGGAGTCATTTGACTCCAATGATCCGATAGGAGATGTTGTATGTGAGCTTGACGAGCAGGTAGAACTTTCCAATAAATCTCTCGTGAAGTCATCAAGTCAACCTTACAAGGGCAAAGTTCAATGGTAGCACCTCGTGATAAGGGTAAACAAATCATTTGTTCTAAGCATACAGCATCCCTCACAAGATGCTCCACCCATGGATATGTGTGGAGGATCAAATCAAGGTTGACTACAATGTCCTAGCATATCTTAGAAAGCTACCAGCTAAGTTAAGCATATATGATGCCCTTATCTTATCCAAAAAGATGAGGGAATCTCTAATTAAGGCTCTTCTTGATTTGGAGATATGCTTAGCCCAGCTGACCGCTATTGAGGAGGAACCTCGCAGTTCAGAGGACACTCTAAGAGTTACATTTAGTGATGAAGGCTTGCTTCTAGGAACGACCAAGCACAACCATCCACTATACATTATAGTGCATATTGGAAGATACATGATATCTCGAGTTCTTGTGACGGTGCACCTAATATTATGAATCTAAAACTCATTGAGGATTGACATCTTCAAACTTTCAAAAGAGAGGATGATGTTGACAAAATTCAATGAATAAGGCGAGAGGGCTTTTGGCTCTATAGTGTTGCCATTAGAAGTACATGATTGGAAGACTACCGCCAAGTTTCATATTATAGACTCAGATGCATATTTCAATACTTTGCTTGGGAGACCGTGGATACATGAGAATAATGTGGTTCCATCCTCTATAACCAGTGCATGAAGTTCATGAGGGGTGAGATTGAATACTGCGTCAAAGGAGATCTTAAGCCATTCATAATTCATGAGGTCGGATTATATAAGGATGCGACCTACTATCTCCCTCAAAATCAACAAGTCTATTCTTGTGAACTTAAAGTTCAAAATAAAAGAAAAGAAAAGGGAAAAAAGAAAAAGAAAAGAAAAGAAAGAAAAGTAAAAAGGAAATGAGAAAGAAAATAAAAGGGGATGAAATAGACTGGAGGAGAAAGTAGAGTTCATTAGATTCCATCCACAGTTCGTTACTCCATTTGAACATATGAGCAGGATGACTCGACCTCCACTAGGTAGAGGAAGAGGCAAATCTAGAGACATGCTTAGGGATGGAAGTTCTCCTTATTGGTCAACTAATAGGTGTTATTCCCCTGCTACCAGGACTACACCTACTATCTATATAGACTTAGAATCTAGTCTCAAGATGAGTCATATATGATTAGTATGCTAGCTAACACTTCTAGACAATAGATCCCCATGCAAGTGACAATTGATACAAGATGAAGATCGCTCTAAGAAAAGCATAAGTGTATCCAAATCTATATGTGAAATGGTGAGGCATCCTGAACTTTAAACCCACTTTTCACAAAAAAGGGTTTGGTAGTTAAGGAAGTCCCTAAGTCTTCCACAAAAAATGTAAGTGCAAGTTCTTTTCTTGAGCATCAAGTCAAGAAGTTGATGTAGAACTTGATGATGATTTATACAAAGATTTAATAGAATTTTCTTTGCATCACTGTGTTCTTAATTTAGTAAAGAAAAGATTAATTTCACATGCTTGGTCTAAACACAAGTCGACATTTTGAAAGGTTATGGGACAACAAATGCGCATATTCACAATCAAGTCCGACTAGGATTCAAGATAGTGGGTCCAAATGATGATGATGACGACATCGCTAGTCATCACCAATCATTTGGAATCTAATAGGTTCTTTTCAAATCATGCTAACTCATATGAGGAGGTATGCTTAGAAACTTCGTGATTATCCAAATGACTTTGAAGTCGTGATGCCAGTTTGAAGAGGAGATCGATCAACTATCGACGAAGCTCAAAGAAATCAAACCTAGAATCAAGAAGATCCACACTCAACATATATTAGTTATCTATTGAATGAAAAATGAAATTTAGCTAACCGAGTTTATGGATTGCGGCATGGAGTTATGAAGAGATGCCCGCCATCTCCCCATAAGAAACTAGTAAAAGAACCTAATGCTAACCCTATCAAGCAGGCTCCTAGGTGCATCTGATTAGACATTGAACAACATGTCACTTCTGAAATCTAGAAATTGATTAATGCTGACTTTATTAGGTAAGAAAAATATCCTACATGGTTGGCCAGTGTAGTCCCAGTTAAGGAAAAGATTGGTCAAATTTGCATATGCGTTGAGTTTAGGGATCTAAATAAGGCATGTCCTAAGGATGAATTTTTACTTACTATACCAGAATTAATGGTGAATATCGCTTCATCTCATGCAGTATTCTCTTTTATGGATGGGTCATCTCGCTGCAACCAAATCAAGATGTTCTCAGAGGATGAAAGAAACACTGCCTTTCAAACCCCGATTAGAATCTATTGTTATAAGGTCATGCCTTTCGGCCTTAAAATTGCTGATGCCACATACCAACGAGCCATGACTCAAATCTTCGATGAACTCATTCATCATCAAGTTGAATGGTAGATCGACAATCTCGTTGTCAAAAGCAAATAAAAGGAAGACCATCTCTTTGACTTGAGAGTAGTTTTGAACGGTTAAGATAATACAACCTCAAAATAAACCCCTTGAAGTGTGCATTCAGAGTAGCTTTAGAAAAATTTCTTGGGTTTGTTGTCCGACACCGGGGAATTGAAATCGATTCGAAAAAGATCAAAGCGATATTAGAAATGCCACCCCCTAAAATTCAAACACAACTCAGGTCATTCCAAGGGCTGTTGGCGTATCTAAGACGCTTCATTTCTAACTTATCAGGAAGATGCCAACCATTCTCGACACTTATTAAAAAGGAAGTCATGTTCAAGTGGGATGACAAGTGCCAACATGCTTTCAAATACATCAAGCAATATTTGATGATGCCACCGCCTAAAAGCATCTGGCAAAGCCGCTCATATTATATACTACTACATTAAACGACTCTTTCGCTGTTTCAAACCAACAACGTGGGAAGGAGAATGCTCTCTTATCTTTATCACCATATCTAATCTGAAAACTATCCACCTATTGCCTAGCTTTAATCTTTGCATCCCAAAAGCTAACTACATGCTTTCATAAGGTAAACTTGATCTCTAGAGTCAATCCACTACAATATCTCATACACCACCTTAACTGGACAAGACGCTATGATTTTATCTCGCCATATAACATTTGTTCCCCTCCGTGCCGTAAAAGGATAAGCACTTGTGGATTTCTTAGCAACGCATCCACTCCCTGCTGACTCTCTGATTAACAATGATCTCCTCGATGAACAAATCATTAACTTAAGAGGTACTAGTGCTCACTGCAGGGAGATGTACTTTGATGGTGCAACTTCCTCTCAATGAGGAGAAGAACCATAATTTACTATCCCGTGGTGTGGGTAGGAATAGTTCTCCGACTCCATCATGTGATAAGATTCTTATATCATATGTCCAATCCATGCACCAACAGTCAATAATGAGGCTCGATTGCCAGTTAGTCATTATTATATTATGCATCCGTGAGTATCAATATTTTGGGATTCTCAGTTAGTCATCAACCAAATTGTTGGGTCTTACAAAGTTCTAAAACCTAAACTCCATCATTACCACAAGGATACCATGAAATTTTTGACCCAAATCTCAGAGTTTACCATCTACAAGATTCCTCGAGGAGAGAATGCAAGAATGATAGCCAAGCTTGCCAAAGAGTTGGCACGTCTAGAAGATGAGTCTATTCCAGTAAGGGTCCAAAATAGACAAGTCTTATCCCTTGTTGATGTTGAACTCATCGAAAGATTCTCTCTTGAAGCGGAGGTTGCCATTGCCAAAAAAGATGATGAGTTAGATTGGAGGCAACCATTCATAGATTATTTGAATGTAGGCAAAGTTTCTCAAGAGAAATCACTAGCACACCAAGTGAAGCAGAGAGCCATTTTTTATACTCTTGTAGGTGGCACCTTATACCAGCAGTCCTTCGATCATATGTGGTTACATTGTTTGGACAAACACAAAGCCCATAGGATCTTGACCGAGGTACACTCAAGTTTATGCAGAGCACACCAATCCAGTCCGAAGATGAAAGCCAAGATCAAGAGACTATGATACTACTGGCCTTCGATGATCATAGACTGCATGGACGTAGCTAGGAGAAGCCACCAATGTTAGAAACACGATGTGATCCTACATTAACTACCCAACATTCTATATTCGACATTGGCCTCATAGTCATTTGAGTGTTGGGGTACTGATATTATGGGTCTGATCGATCCTCCTTCTTCCAAAGGTCATCAATTCATTCTAGCTGCTGCTAATTACTTTTCTAACTCGGCGGAGACAATCCCACTTAGAGAGGTCACAGCTCAAAATGTGCTCTAGTTTTTCAGGAACCATATCATATATAGGTTCAGGGTGCCTCGATGAATTATATCCGATAATGGTACTACATTCAAGAGCACTAAAATCAATAGCTTTGCTCAGAGACATAGCATAGATTGGAGATATTCCATCTACTACCCAAGGGAAAATGGGTTAACAGAAACCTTCAATAAAACTCTCATTCAAATACTAAAGAAGGCAGTAGATGACAACAAACGATGATGACATGAACAATTGGTTGAAGCCTTATGGGCTTACCGTACCACATATAGAACTCCAACTCAATCTACCCCATTCTTCTTAGTGCATGGGTCTGAAGTCATTCTATCATTAAAAGTCTAACTCCCATTACTAAGGATAGTCGTGGGTAGTAAAATCACAATAGAGCAGAATGCCAAGTTTCGGTTGGAAGAGCTCAAAGGTTTGGAGGAGAGATGCTTACGGGCATGCCAAAACCTCGAGTTATATAAAGCCAAGATGATTCAAGCTCATAACAAGTTGGTCTTCTGGAGCTTATTTAGTTCTAAGGAGGCCAATCATAAAAGATAGAGGCAAGTTTGAACCCACTTGGGAAGGCCTTATTATAGGGAAGGCCTACCAAGGAGGGTCTTGCCAACTCATAAATTATAAAGGAGAGTCCATGCTTCAATCACTTCTCTACTTAAAGAAATACTATCCATAAATCTTGTTTATCATAAAATTTCCTTTCATCTAAAATTTCATTCTTCTGTTAGAAATATCTTTTGCTTGTGAATCCACCATATATTTAGGATAGTATAAGAGAACCCAAGAGGCATCCTATCCCTTCACAAATCAAACACAAACTACAAAATGATCCTTAGTGTCAAGATGAAAAGAGAACCCAAGAGGCATCCTTTACAATAATGTTATGTAAGAGAACCCAGTGACATCCTTCCGGTAGAGTCACATTGCTCTCAAGCACCATTTCATCCATTCTTCGATGTGTCTAGGGTAGGTGTAAGAGAACCCAACCGACATCCTATTCCCTCTATCACAATTCAAATAAACATTTTTTTTATCTCATGCTACTTTGATGTGGGAGCATGCCCCATGTGGCACTCACTCATTAGCTGCTCTAGGTCAGGTCTACATACAACATCGTTAGTATGTCACCCCAATAATCACTTGTTGGAGGATGTGAGTCTTCAAGCTTTCTTCCTAACTTCATCATTGCAAACCAACAAGCGCCTTGTTAGTACGGTAGATTTCACTGTCCAGCCAGTGAGCTACTTCATATTGACTTTGCTTAAGGAGATGTTAGTCCCCATGCTTTCTTCTTAAACTAGCCATCATACACTAACTAGGTTGAGTATATTTGAGGGTAAGTCCCTATTCTTTCTCGACTACTTTAAGCTTGGGTCAGTCCTTACAAAGACTCCTGCTAGTTGCTCTAGGTTGGATGGCCCTAAAATGACTATCCGATGATCGCCACTTTTAGAGAGATGTAAGCCTATACGCCATCTTTCTAGACTAATTGTAGAAAACTGATAGGCACTTTAGGTTCATTGATATTCATGATAATGACTCACCCAACACCACTTGTGATGTGAGTCCCCATGCTTTCTCCTTGGTGGCAATACCTATTGATATATGACTAGCCATGTCATCTTTCCGTGTTGGATTAAAGCAGCTCCATCCCACGGAACTCTATTTGGATCATGTCCCAAGAATCGCATTTATACACCTAGTTATTTTGGATTGGATAGTCCCCCCTTCTAGTAACCCTAAGGTTGGAGAATTTGTTCATCAAATGCCCATTCTCCTTTAGTATAGATAGTAGTCGATATAAGCTCCTTCTCAATTTGATCCCTCGCAAACCAACATGATTCACATTAAAATAAATGAAACAAACAAAATTAATTTGCTTGTGGATTAGGAATTCAAGTCCCTAGTGGCCCCTTTCCCAATCCTATCTATCAAGACGTGAAAACTTCCTATAGGAATTGCCTAATTATTTTGAGTTGAGATACCCCGTCCACACTCTCTCAACACCCTAGTCGGTTCAACTTGTTGTTCCACCAATGAGTTACTATCCATCTTTGCTTTGAATATGATTCTTTCCAAAGATGATCAAACCGAAACGACGCCCTAGTCGCCCGATATTGCACAAGTGACTGATCACCCTAGTGATTCTTTGTTTAAGAAGATGTGAGTCCCCGCGCTTTCTTCCTAACTTGACCATTACAAACTGAAAGGTACACCTTATGTTGGTTAGTTCTACCTAACGGTTGGTTGACTATCCATTTGGATTTGTAAATCTAAGATAGGTCTAGTCGACATTAGCCCTTCTAGTAGATCCATCGCACACACAAGGTCCATCTAAAATTAAATTAATCGACTATTCTTGAGTCGATATGAGTCCATACCCAAATAGCGCTCTAGGTCGGGATTGATTTATTATGCCATCAACAGATCACCCCAACGACTAATCCTTACTTTGGAAGATGTAAGCCTGCTATGCTTTCTTCCTTGTACCATCGTTGCACACCAAATGGAAACCCTTAGGTTGGACAGTTCTACCTTGTGGCTGGTAGACTATCCCTTTGGACTTGTAAATCTAAAATAGGTCAAGGCCGACATAGCTCCTTCTTATTGGGTCCATCGCACGTCAACATGGTCCATAATATAACATGCCAAATTAAATTAAATCAAATACATTAATCATCAAGACTACTCTTGAGGTAAGACCTACTCACTCAAGAGTCCCCTAGGTCGTGATTAATTTGTTGCACCATCGACATATCACCCCAATGACTAATCCCTACTTTGGAAGATGTAAGTCTACTATGCTTTCTTCCTAGTACATTCGTTGCACACCAAAAGGCAACCCTTAGAATAGTCCTACCTTGTGGATGATAGATTACCCCTTTGGATTTGTAAATCTTAGATATGTCAAGGCCGACATAGCCCATTCTCAGTGGGTCCATCGCATTCCGACTGGGCCCACAACATAAAATACCAAATTAAATTAAATCAATTCCAATCAATTCAATATAAATCAAATTAATCTTTAGGATTACTCTTGAGTTGAGGTAACACCCCCAGCGGCACTCACTTAGCAGTCGCCTTAGGTAGGGTTCAATTTGTTGTACCATCGACAGATCACCCCAATAGCTAGGAAGATGTAAGGTTGTAATGCCTTCTTCCTAGTACATAATCAAAGGTGAAACCTCAGTCCTGATAGTCTTACCTTATGACTATCCCTTTAGACTTATAAATCTAAGATATGCCAAAGCCCCTATGGCTCCTTCTTAGTGTGGTCCATTGCACACTGATAGGGTCCATAATAAAATAAATTCAAAACTAATCTCCTCAGTGGAGTCAAATTAAACATATCAAACAAACTAAATTTCTTCTAAGAGAGGCGCAAATAAAATTAGCATCCATAGTGGAGCTTATATCCTAATCAAACAAATTCAATCGAGTGTACATCCCCAGTGAATATGCCCTCAATCCAGAACCCTTCTCCCTAGTGGAGCCATAATAAATTAAACTAACCTCCCTAGTTAAGTCTAATCAAACAAGTCAAAGAAATCCAATCAAATTTTTATCCCCAACGGATAGCTTGAACCTATCAAATATTATCCCAAGTCAAAGGTTCATGTACTCAATCCCCAGCAGATACTCACCCAAGCTAATCATATTCACAATCAAACTCAAATTCTTATCCCTCAGTGGATAACTTGAACCTGCTTCCCAAGAAGAAGGTTCATGTACTCATCCCCCAGCGGATTCCTTCTTGGTCTTTTATGCCCTTAGCATAAAGAGAGCTGTATCGCACTAAGATCATGATTCTATCTACCTTTCTAGTATAGGTATAGATCACTTTCGTTGTTTGTTGCAATCTTCTAGATGTTGTTGATCGTTTCGGTCAATGCCAATACGTGTGGTGTGCCTTGTCAGTTACACCACACCTATTGTGGGTCCTTTTGTTGACCTCACTTTTGGACTGAGCTCTCAACCCCACCCTCTTAGACTTAGGAATCTTTTAGACACTAAGATTTTCTTAATCATAGACACATCTAATGATTAGGTGAATACTTAACCTAAGTCTAGTGACTTAGAAGTGTTAATCATAAGATTAGCTCCGTCTTAAGAAAGTTACCCATCCTATAGCCTAAACCCAATCTAGATACACTTTCAAATCAAACCCAGATTCAATTAAACCAAATCTCAAATTCAAATTCAAATTCTAAATATAATTTCAAATTTGACTCCAAATGATTGAAACCCAAAATAAAATTCAAATCCTAAAACCCTTCCTAAGCCATAAGAACGACATTCATAAGCTTAGCCAAAACTCCCCCTTAGATTAAATCAAACTCAACTGATCTCTTTATAAATCAAATATTCCTTCATTTATATTCATAAATATAAATGAAATCCAAATTCAAATGACCAAAACTATATCGAAAATCAAATCCAAACTCAATCTAAACCTCTTTAAACTAATTCCTTAGACTTAGCCAAATTCTATCTAGATCAAGTCAAAACCAATGAATTTTCTCTTGAATCAATCATTCATTTAATTATCTACCCAAATATAAATGAAATCTACAATCATCAAATCAAATCAAAACTAACCCAAGACAAACCCAACCTAGCCCCTTTGACTTGAAAATTTCAAATGAGCTAAAATAAATTCCAAATTGATTGCTGAATTTATATTCCACCTAAGTTCAACTAAACTCGACTCAAACCAAAACCAAACCAATTGACCCACTTAGGTCCACTTGATCTGAAGTGACCTAAAGGAGCTGTTTGAGCCAACATCAAATCCAACCAAAATTGGACTAAACTAAGCTCACCAAAACCTTCCACCATAATTGTTGATCACCCTAGGATGATCAATTGGAAACAATTGGGTCAAACTAAGCTCAATTGGCCATTTGATCCAAATTTACCCAAATTAGCCTAAAGGACCAAATCAGGTCAAATCATGATCTAACCCAAATTGATTGCAACCAACAGCTGAAGTTCATTCCAAATTGATTATTGAACTTGACCAAAGCCATAATTAAACCCAATTTGATCAATTGAGCCCAATTGGTCAACTTGACCCAACCTAGCCCAAATTGGCTTAAAGGGTTAATTTGGCCTAAATCCAAATTAATTCAAACCAAAGAACACATTCATCTTCAATTCACCAATTGAACATGAATCAACCTGGTCAAATGGGTCAATTTGACTCAATGTGACCCATATGACCCAAATTGGGCCAAATCTTTTGAAATTAAGCCAAGACCCATTGGGGGCTAATCAAACCCGACCCAAACCCATTTGGGATCAACCCAAAACCAATCCAACCCATTTAAATCCCTCATGGATCCTCCCCCACATAGGATTTCACCCAACCTCATTTAATTCCCCCATCACATGCACTAAACTCATCTCTAATATTTGCATTGAATAGATCTGAACATATTGCAGTAAGAGAGGACTTTGGAGCAAAAATTCAAAGTCCTCAATCAATCCATCATCCATCCCAACCACCTAAGGAAGATGACAATCAATTTGGAGCCAAACAAATTTTAAAAATAATAGATTTTTGACCATTATAAAAGGAAGAGGAAATGAAGCTTTAGATCTCTTGCTCCCACCACCATTCAGATCCTAAAAGCTCCCAAAAGCAGAAAGGAACCCATCCCCCACCTCTTTGAGCCATTTTTTAGCTCAAAAACATAAATAGTTACTTTTTTAGTGAGACGATGGTAAACATCGGAGAAGATGACGTTCTGAAAGGAGGCAAGGGTCAAAGATCATTCCAAAGTTTCTTCACATACCTAAGAGTTCACTCAGATATTCACCGATGCCAGAAACCATCCCTGGTGAGATAAATTTTGCCAAACCATAGTCGGCCTTAGGAATTCACATATTTTGGGTTAATTTTCTTGCAGTTTTAGGAATTTTCTTTAGATAATCACACATTTTTACTTCAAATCAACTCAATTAAAAAAAAAAATTTTCAGAGCGAATCGACACGAAAATGGGTCCATTTGGACAAGTTTTCACTTAGAAATCCCATGTTTTCCTAAACAAACTTGATAACACTATTCATCATGGTATAACGCATTCGATCCAAGGTTCATGGATTGGACACTGATCACGTGGATCGACCGGCCTTCGATCACCCACTGATGGATCGTCCGAGTGGTTCACATCGGACGATCTAACCGATCCATCTGATCCGCGATTGATGGTCCAAAGTGAGCAGTCATTTTCTGGGTTGACTAGTCTCGCAAGATGCCGCCATCATTTTTTTTAAAAAACAAATTAATTTAAATTGCTTGAAACTTCAAAAATTCATAAAAAATAAAATACTTCACCAAAAATTGTGAATAAGGGCTCATTGGATTCATCTTTCTGAGTTGAATCCAACAAACTCAAAATCCCCAAATTTTACTAAGAATTTTGAGGTTAATTTAAGTTTTAGTAAAAAATCAAATTTCATTAATTAAATCAAAAATTTAATTCAAATTAAGTTGAAATTTTTATGGATTGAAATTAAAATTAAAAGACAATTACTATAAAAATATTAAATGAAAATAACTTCTTGATTGAGAGAAATTAAATTTTGAAGTTTAGATTGTCCATTTTAACAAAATAAATCAAATAAAAATTCAAAAATTTCCAAAAAATCTTCAAAATGATTTAAATCACTTCAATTGACATTTAGGACTTTTGAGAAAATGATATAATATTTTGAATTCTTATGAACCCCATACAAACACTTAAGATTAGAGTTTAATCAATTAAGAAGTTAATTAAAACATAATCTAAAAATAATTTAAATATCAAATCAAAAATCAGAAATGAAATAACACTTGAGCAATCATTAATCAAATCTCAAATCAGAAAAATATCATCCTTTGAGGAAATTAAATTAAATATTTTAAAACCTATTTAAGCTAATAAAACTCAATGAAATGATTAAATCTTAAATCAAACTTCAAATTAAATAAATCTAGGAAATTTTGACATGGGTCAAACTAGTATAACTAAACCTACACTAAGCATGTAATCTTAATCATATGATACCCCTTAATGAGTATAAATAAACTAAACTAATTAATCATTAAATAAACTAAAAAAAATCAAATTGATTAATAAACCAATTCAACATATTCATTTTATATTAATCAAATTAAACCAAATAAAATTAAAGTAAACTTAATTAACATATGATTAAATCACATCCATTTAGAATAAGATAATTAATTAACCATATTTCAACCTAATAACTAAATCAAACATGTTAATAAATCAAACAAACATAAAGCAAATCAAATCAATAAAACTCTAATCATAAATAATCAAACTTAATTAAAATGAAATAAATAATTAATTCAATAATCAAATGAATAATGATGGTAAACAATAATCCTTTAATCAAATCAAACTTAAGTAAAACACTTAACTAAATCAAACCAATCACTCACATGTGGAAATTAAGTCATTAATCTCTAATTAAACAAACCCTTAATTAATCTAATAATTTAAAATTTTAATTACCCTTAATCAAACTTAATTAATCAAACATCTAATTAATGCAAACTTAATGAATTAATCCATCATCTTAATTAATCAAATTAATTTAAATAAGTTACATTAAAGCTAACTCTAAAATTAAGCTTAAATCAAACCCCTAAAAAATTAATAATAATCACACCCTTAAATAAATTAAGTTAATCAAATTAATCATATTAAACCTAAGCTTAATCAAACATAATCAAAATGCAAATACTAATTAAAACCTAAATTAAACCTAAATCATTAAGTCATTAAGAATTAAATAAATCTTATTTAATTTAATAATATTAAATAATTTAATTACTAATTAATCTAATCCAATTAAATAAACATAATTAATGCAAACTTAATAAACTAATCCATCATCTTAATAAACTAAATTAATTTTATAAATCACATTAAAATTAATTCAAATCAAACACTTAATTAATCTACTAATTAATTTAATCATATATAATAAATAAACTAATTAAGTCAATTAAATTAATCATATTAAACTTAAGCTTGATCAAACATAAAATGCAATTAAATGCTAATTAAATCCTAATTTAAACTTAAATCATTAACTCATTAATTACATCATTAACCTAAATAAATATGAAATCAAATTAAAATTAAATAAATCTTTATTTAATTTAATAATTAATCACCTCTTAAATAAAAACTAATTAAGTTAATTAAAAATTACATTAAACTTAAGCTTAATCAAACATAAATGCAATTAAATAATAATCAAAACTTAAATTAAACTTAAATTATTAAGTCATTAATTACATCATTAGTCTAAACAAATATGAAATCAAATTAAAATTAAACAAACCTTTATAATTAACATAAATACACTTCTTTAAACTAATCACATAATCAAAACCCAAGCAATAAAGTAATCAAAGCTAAATCAAATCAAATTAAATTAAATAAGAAAGACTCATCAATTTAATATAATCAAATCAAATCTCATTCAACCCACTTAAATAAGATAAACTAATCAACCATCCAACGTACGAAATCACAAACCGACGATTAAAACAACCTAATCCCAATTATAAGGAATCAAACCCAACTAAAAAATCAAAATAAAATTTCAATCTAATCGATCAAACTATAAATAAATGAACCAAAAAATAAGCATGAAATTAAGTCACATAACCATAATCAAAGAAAAGAATTAAATATTAATTCAAAGGATATTGAATTATCAAACTAAAACAAAGACATCAATCTAAAATTAATCAATCAAAAGAACTTAAACCAAACTTAAACTTCATTATATTAAGGATATTGAATTATCAAGATTTAATTAAACCAAAACATTTAATTTGAAATTAATCAATCAAAATAATATGAACTTAAACAAACTTAAACTTCATCAAAGATCAAGGATATTGAATTATCAAGATTTAATTAAACCAAAACATCTAATCTGAAATTAACCAATCAAAACACATGAATTTAAACAAACTTAAACTTCATTAGATATCAAGGATATTGAATTATCAAGATATAATTAAACCAAAACATCAAAATCAAAATCAATCATTCAAATACGTAAACAAACTCAAATTCTAAGCTCTAAATCAAATCAAATAAATTACAAAAATTCAAACGGGATAATTATGATACTTGAGAACCTTAGTTAGATTCTTTAGGAATTAGGATATATAATAGGGTGAGTTCCATCTACAAATGGAATTCATTCTACTCTTCATTCTTGAAAACTTAAACATCATTTTAACCAAATAAAAGTGAAATAAAAATGAAAAATAAATCATTAAATCATTTAAATTGAAATCACCCAAAGGTAAAATTTAAACAAATTCAAACTCCAAATTGAAACTTAAACTAAAGAAGCTAGTGAAGTCTTAAGCCTTAAGCACACATATTAGAATACTAAGTCACCATTTCTAGTGCTAAGTTAGGGCATTGTATGTATGATGTTGTGTTTTTTGTGATGTAATATTTTAGACCGATGTTAGGTGTATGTTTCATAGACTGATGTTAGGTCTATTAAACTAATTTTTCTGGGGTTGTGCTTAAGGCCGTAATAAAAATATAAATACTTTTGGTTGTTTAGCCCTGCGTAACCCATGTTAGATGGGTTTTTGGTTACCCATGTGTAAGTCCAAATTATTCATATACAGTTGTATGGTGTGTTTAGCTAACATTTATTTTGCTAGATTTACTCTTCCTATTTTTGATGTAATTTTGCATTAGGAATTAGATTAGTGTTATGGGGGATTAGGATGAGAAAAGGCTTAGTCCCTGGGTGCCTATGATGCCTTTGGAGCAAATCAAATAAAAAAGAAAGAGAATGAAGAAATAAAGATGTATTATTTTTTTTGTAATGTTGTATAAGGGTAGAGCTACCCATCTTTTTTTCTCTTCGAGGTGTATGGCAAAACCCCAAGACCGACCTTTTATTCTTTTATGGTAGTCTATAAAATTGTTTGATGTTGTGTTTAGATAGAGAACAATATGCTTTTCATCATTTCTTTATGATTAATGCTTGAAATGTGGCTGGATGTAGGCTCCTAGATAAAATTAAATTTTCTATCCCACTAACTCATAACTAAAATTTTAAAATAACTCATAACCTCACATAAAAGCCTAGAATTAAATCAAGATAATAAAATTTTTAGCAACCCTTAGGATGATGAATGTATAATATCATGCATGTCATATTATTTCACTCTTGTTAAGAGGGACTTCCATCTTGCTAGAGAATGAAGGCTTAACCTGAGAGCCTTTGGTGGAAGAACACCCTTTCTCTCTTGACCCATAATCAAATTCTCATGCATTTAGGCATACAAAATCCCATAGCTGTGCCAAAATAAAAAATCCAAAAGAATTTGATAAAAAATTAGATTAAGTCATGGTTCACATCACTCATGCTCTAGTCTCTTAGGGGAGTGAGTTTAAGGACTTAGTCCTTTCTAAATGAACAACACCTATCATCCAAAAAAGACTTGCTACATGGATTTAAAGAAGAGGAGTTAGGTTGCCACTGCTTAAAGTCTAAGGGTATTCTCTCTTGGAGGTAAACCATATACCCATTTTCACCTTAGATTTAGGTCATGCCTTTGTTTTGTAAAGCTCCTTAATTTAGGAATCTGAGTAGTTATTGAGCTACAAGCATAAATCACCTCAGATTTCACAATCTTATATTGTAGAATTATAAGCCAGCAATCTAATAAAATGTCAACTCAAATAATTAACTCTCTTCAATTTCAAAATATAAAGCCCAATTATAGGTAGATTGGAATGCTCACTAGGCTTCCTAGTATCATGAGTTATTTTCTCCCTTTGGATTCCAAAAATAAGTCTTCTCCTTGATCTATCCCATTTGATTTTCTAAAATAGCCAATCCTTTGATAGTCTTAACCTTGAAATCTTTGGAGACCCTAATTGTCTACTTTAATCGAGTATTCTTAAGAATTCCCATTCCTTAGATGTAATTAACTATGAGCTTGCCTCCATAGAAACTTAATAACCCGCTTAAAATAAACCCTACTTTACTTTTCCATGTAAAGTAGGGGAAAGATCTCTATATTGAAGACCCATCATGCCTTAGAATCCTTATTAGGTGATTAGTCCATTATAGGTGGTGATTTCTATCTTTCGAGATAGTACATCATTCCTTAATGTCATACCCGATCACTTCAATAATTACCCCCTAAGATCTACGTGGTGTCTCGCATCCCAAAAATAAACACCACAATAGTGGATCTATAAAAACTCTCGCTAGGGTCAAGTAAGGAGAAATAGTTTTCTCCCATATGCTCTAGTGTTCTTCTGCGTTGGATGAGAAATTATCTAGCAGAAGTTCAAGAGCTAGGGTAATAAAAAGAATTATTTATTTCTGTCAACGAAGCTCTAACCTTCTTCTGAAAAGAAGGTCATTTATTTTGTTGATCAAGACACGTAGTTCATATAGTGAGGCTCAGATTTTTCCTCGAAAGATGCGTCAATTATCCTCATCAGACCAACCAGGTTTGGAGGCAATCAAGACCTATAGTTCATACGGGGAGGCTCTAATTTTCCCTCGAAGGAGGCGTCAATTGTCCTCGTCGGATCTGCCGGGTTTGGAAGTGATCAAGACCCGTAGTTCATATGGCAAGGCTCCAATTTTCTCTTGAAAGAGGCATCAATTATCTTCGTCGGACCTACTAGGTTTGGAAGCGATCAAGGCCCGTAGTTCATAGGTGAGTTCATTTTCCCAAAGAGAGGCCAATCCCTCGTGACCAACGGTTTGAGGTGATCAAGGCCCGTAGTTCACGAGTATCCAGTTTTCCTCGAAGAGAGTCAACTGCCCTCGCTTGATTTGAAGATCAAGACTCGTAGTTCATACGGCGAGGCTCCAATTTTTTCTTGAAAGAGGCGTCAACTATCCTCGTTGGACTGATCTAGTTTGGAGGTGATCAAGACCCATAGTTCATATGACGAGGCTCCGATTTTCTCTCGAAAAAGGCATCAACTGTCCTCGTCAGATCGACCGGGTTTAAAGACGATCAAGACCCATAGTTCATACTGTGATGCTCCAGTTTTCCCTCGAAAGAGGTGTCAACTATCCTCGTTGGACCGACTAGCTTTAGAGGCTATCAAGACTCGTAGTTTATACGGTGAGGCTCCAATTTTTCATCGAAAGTGGCGTCAACTATCCTCGTCGGACTGACGTGATTTAGAGGTGAAGACCCGTAGTTCATACGACGAGGCTCCAATTTTCCCTCGAAAGAGGCGCTCAACCGAACCAACCGGGTTTGGAGTCATCAAGACCCATAGTTCATATGCGAGTTCGATTTTTCAATGAGGTGTCAACCGTCTAGCAGATCCGGTTTGGAGGCCATCAAGACCCATATACCATACTACTTATACCCAATTTTCCCTTGAAAGAGGCATCAACTGCCTCGTTGGACCCAAGGTTAGAGAGGCTATCAAGGCCCGCAATTCATATAGAAAAATTGATTTTTCAAAACTCAATGATGGCTCAATAGTTTCATAACCTAATGGAGCAATACGTAACTGAACGAAGTGCATTTCTCAAAAAATTTAGAAATTTTGGTAGATAATTTTAGAGTGTCATTCTTCATTATGTTACTAGATGCCATTGACTTGTATGAAAAGGGTAGAATCGAATCTGGTGAGAATTTTTGGCCAATCCAAGGTTGTTTGTCAAAGTGTTACTTGATGACATTAACCTGTATGGAAGAGTTCGAATTGAATCCACTAGGGATTTTTGACTCATTGAAAATTGTTTGTCAAAGTGTTACTTGATGACGTTAACATGTATGGAAGAGGTTAAATCAAATCCACTGTAGATTTTTGACCAATTTGAGGTTGTTTGTGATAGTGTTACTTGATGATAGTACCTTGTATGGAAGAGGTTGAATCGAATTCATTGAGAATTTTTGACTCATCCGAGGTTGTTTGTCAAAGTATTACTTGATGCTGTTAATCTGTATGAAAGAGGTTGAATTGAAACCGCCAAAGTTTTTGACCCATCTGAGGTTATTTGTCAAAGTGTTACTTGATTACATTAACTTGTATGAAAGAGGTCGAATCAGGATATTTTTGACCCATCATGTGTCAAATGATATCAATCCAAGAAGGATGACATCAGGGTGTATCCGAGTTATTTGTCAGAGTGTTACTCGATGATATTAACCTGTATGGAAGAGGTTAAATTGAATTCACTAATAATTTTTAACCTATTCGATGTTGTTTGTCAGAGTTTTACTCGGTGACATTTAGCCTGTGTGGAAGAAGTCAATAGTTTGAACTCTCATCTGAGGTTATTTTGTCAAGGTATGACATTAACTATTGTGGAAGAGGTTAAACATTTTGATTCTTTTGAGATTATCTATGAGAGTATTACTCGGTGACATTAACCTTTGTCGAGTAGGTACAAACTTATGACCTATCCGAGGTTGTTTGTCAGAGTATTACTCGATGACGTTAACCTGTGTGGAGTAGGTACACAGTTATGACCTATCCAAGGTTATTTGTCAGAGTGTTACTCGATGATATTTTACTTGTGGAGAGGATGTCAAATCAAAAATATCCATTTGTAGCCAAAGTTGCTTCTTGATCTTTTTCATTTTCATGAGTATTATTGACTTGCTTTTCGAATTGATAATAAATTAGATATCCAGAATATTGATTTGGTTGATCTTTTGAGATTAAGAGTTGCCCCCAATTTCCAACAAAAGTTGAAGGTTCGAAGTTTGATGAAACTTCATTCTTTTTATGTGTTCCTCGATAGCAAGATTTTTTTCACCATATAGGTGGTGTTGTTCTGAACATAAAGTCAGATTGTCAACCATTTTGAAGATGTAAAGGAAATGCTTCCCACTAACGGCGTCAAACTATTGCGTGCTAGAAACCCAATTGCGGTAAAATAAAACTTTACGCTTTAGTCTTGTTAAGAAATCCAACACATACATAAATATTTGAAGAGAGAACAATAAACTCCAAGATTTTACATGAAAAAAATCCTAAAAGAGGGAAAAAAATCACTCTAAAAAAATATATCTTTTTGGAGTACAAAGTTTAAGTTTTTTCGATAACGGGATTTTAAAGTTGTATGTGAGAAAGTATGACAACGAAAATCCCAGAATTAGGTTACAACAATTATCTTCAGCAGTTGGATTATAGTCATTGCGGCGCGATGAGTGAAATGGTTGTGGTGATCAGTGAGCAGCGATAGTGGAGACCGGGTAGCGCGGTGATAATGTCAAAGCAAAGTGCAGCCTGTGCATAATGCAAACAGTGGCGATAATAGTAAGAGCGGTGCGGCAACGTGGGTAGTGGATGGTCGATGCAGTGTTGTGGTGGCGTAAACCAGCGGCGGTGAGCACAACAAGATAAGTGGAGTGAGTCGTAAATGGCAATCAGCGATTCAACAGCGAGGAGACGCGCGTCGGTGAACATGGCCGTGGCGTGACCAACTACTGGTTAGACGGCGGGACGAAAATGTGCGTGGCGGCATGTCGGGTCAGCGGTCTGATGGCGCGGTAACAACTGGTCACCGCGTAATTGATAGCGGAGGCGGCGGTGGTGCTACATGGCGGTGGTAAACGCGGTGGTTGAGAGGATGATGGCAGCGGTGGTGGTGGATAATCGGCAGTGGTGGTCGGCGAACATCGACTGGTGGAAGGATTATGGGAGCGATCCTTGACAAGATCGACCTCTTGTTTCGCGAGGCCGGAAGGCTTGTTCCAGGCGGATGGTGTGTGGGGAGAAGAGATAATGGGTGATCCACTCGCCCGAGGCGCTTAGTTCTCGTCGACTGGCATTGTTTCAAAAGCTTATGGAGAAGCTTTTATCGAAAAGAGAACTTGGTAAGTGATTATTATAATGCATTATGTAATGTTGTTGTTTAGTATTGTGCATTAGTTTTTTTTTTTAAATTTTAAATTTAGATTAATGAAAGAATGGAAGAATGTTTGTTCTATCATTCCTTTGTGTAGACACTTTTTTTTATTAATGCATAGAGTTGAATGGCTTACGGCATTTAGTTGATGTTGGTATCCACTTATTTATATTAACTTAAATGAATTTATTATTATTACATCTAATTTTTTTAAATACTAAAAAAAAAATTATTTTCTAAATTTAATAATTTGGTAGAGGTTTAAGCTCAAATTCAATTAATAAATTAAGTACCAACTTTCAACAAATTTATACTATATTTGACTTTTAGTGATACTCTCGGTGTATATATTCATAACAATATATATACCTATCTCATCCTTTAAAATAATATGTTATATAAATTAAATAGACATGAGATAGATAAAAAATTCTAAAATTATAAAGATGCAAAAGATAAAGAAAAAAAAGTATTATACAATTCATAAATCATGAAAGCAAAAAATATTAAAAAATTAATATAGTAAAATAATAATAAGTAAAAAAATTATAATAATAACTTAAAAAAAACTATTCATCAATAATTTCTTGAATATAACATATAAAAAAACAATATTAAATATAATATAAATCATCAAAAATTTTATATTTAATTATATAATTAATTAATATTTATTAAATTTTAAATAGTTATTCAAGACATGTAAAAATATGGATACATCATTGCCTTAAATTATCTTATGAGACAGGAAATAGTATAATTTATTTTTTAAATATAAACAAGTTCACATAAATAATATATGATATATTAACAGTTAATTTTTAAAAAAAAGATATCGTTGTTCAATAATTTCTAGAATATAACATATTAAAAAAAACAATATTAAATATAAGATAAATCATCAAAAAATTTATATTTAATTATATGATTAATTAATATTTATTAAATTTTAAATAGTTATTCAAGACATGTAAAAATATGAATACATCATTGCCTTAAATTATCTTATGAGACAGGAAATAATACAATTTATTTTTATTTTTTAAATATAAACAAGTTCACATAAATAATATATGATATATTAACAGTTAATTTAAAAAAAATCATTGTTCAAATTAAATTTGAACAAGATCGCAATCCTAATGAAAGCCACCATTAAATCTGAAAGATGTATTAAGCAATATCGAGCGTTCGACCTTTCTCGTGACTGCGAAGTCTGCCAAATCAATCATCCCAACAGGCAACAACCTCAACGCCCCCGCTCGGGTCATAAGCTCACGCAACTAAGCTCGGCAAAGGTTAAACGGTTTGCTTAGATGTAAATCGATGTTAATTTCTTAATGATTTCACTACGTGGGACTAAAACTGTTTGATTAAGCCTGCGTTACTGTTTATTATTATATTTTTTTTATCTTTGGCTATGAATATTTATAAATTACATAATTTAGAACTCAGACATTGTTAACTTATCTATTTAATTATAGTAAATGGTTGAAGCAGTTTATAAAAATATGCATGAAAATTGTTCCGTGCTAAAAATCAATTACGGTAGAATAAAATTTTATGCCTTAGCTTTATTGAGAAATTCAACACACACATATATATTTGAAGAGAATAAACTCATTTTATGAAAAACCCGAAAAGAGAAAAAAAATTGCAGGCTTCAATAAAAATATTCCACTATATATATTTTGGAACAAAATTTAAGTTTTAAGATAACGATTACGAGTTGTATGTGAAAACCCGATAATAAAAATCAGATCGGTATAATTACTCTATGATATGTAACAAGATGGTTGATAATGACAATGATAATATGAGTCGGTGACACAATTGTCGGATGGTGCAAGCGGTATCGAGAGTGAACAACCGGTGGCGACAAATAGTGTTAGGGGTGGCATACGGTGGTTGGCCGGCGGCAACGGCGATACCGGCGTAGCGGCAGCGGTGGTAGTGGCGATGGCAGCAGTGGTTAAGCGGTAATACGCAACTGTGGTCGGCAGCGAATAAATGGTGCGTGGCGATGATAGCAGCGATGGCAACAATGATGTCAAAACCGGCAAGTGGTAGTCAATCCAGCCATGTGTCAGCGGCGGTGGTCGCAACAGCGAGACCGGCGGAGGTGCAACCGCGGCTTGATGGTGGAACGACGGCCGCAACGACGCGGTGAATGGCGCGCAATGAGATCAATGGTCGTCGATGGCGACGATAAGCGGCGGGTGGGACCAGCGATGGTTGGAGAGGATGGCGGTGGTGGTGTGACGTGGCGGCAGTGGTGGCCACCGACGGAGAGGCCGGCGGTGGTCGGCAATCGGTGAGGCGTGATTATCGTGGAGGTTCTTCTCGAGCTCTTTATTCTCTTTAGCTTGGTCTCCTCTCATATGAGGAATGAGAGGTTATTTATAGATTAGAGGAGTGACATTTCTATAAATATATGCAAAATCTAAACCACTCCATCGGACGGTTCAAAATGATTCCCTTGATCATATGATGTATTTTAAGTATTTGAATGCTCAAATGAAGTCAGAATTAGGAGATCTTGGGCTCCGGCTCATCAAGACGCTCGATTTTATTATAAACACTCTATATTTAGAAGTCGACTCATATCACAAAGTTTTCAATAAGCGTTTGTTCTAGGTTAATCTTGACTCATAATCAGATTGCTTTCGACATCAAGATTCATACTTTCACTAGTAGAATTTTCAGTGTCATATCACTTTCCCTCATATTTTTAGATTATATTACTTATTTCATCCAAAAATATATTAATTTTTTTAAAAATAAAATAACTTTACTTATTTTGACGATTTAGTAATTACATATGTTATATGTATTAATTAATTAATTAACTAATTAAGTAATTATTAATATTTATTTATTTAATATATATATATATATATATATATATATATATATATATATATATTGGCATTTAGTCTTGAAAGATAGAGGATTTTTTTTAATTAAATATCATAATGAGGAGAAAAAGTTTTTTTAATTAAATGGCTAGTAAACGTGAGCCATAATAAGGAGAGGTTTTTTTTTTTAATAAATGGCTGGCAAACGCCAACCATACTGTGGAGAAGAGATTTTTTTTTCGATTTTTTTAATTTTTTTTAATTTATTCCCCTTTTGTCTTTATAGTTATTGACCTCACTTTTGGAGTGAGCTCTCGACCCCACCCTCTTAGACTTAAGAATCTTCTAACCAAGATTTCTTAGTCATAAGATATATATCTAGATTAGTGAACACTTAACCTAAGCCTGAGACTTAAGTGTTAATAATAAGATTAGCTTTGCCTTAAGTCTTAAGAAAATTACCTATCCTATAACCTAAACCCAATCTAGATACACTTTCAAATCAAACCTAGATTCACTCAAACCAAATCTCAAATTCAAATTCAAATTCCAAATAATTTCAAATTTGACTCCAAATGATTGAAATCCAAAATCAAATTCAAATCCTAAAACCCTTCTTAAGCCATATGAACCAATTCATAAGCTTAGCCAAAACTCCCTTAGATCAAATCAAACTCAATTAATCTCTTTATAAATCAATTATTCATTCATTTATATTCACAAATAAAAGTGAAATCCAAATTCAAATGACCAAAATTATATCGAAAATCAAATCTAAATTCAATCTAAACCTTTAAGCCAATTTTGACTTAGCCAAATTCTATCATCAAGTCAAAACCAATGAATTTTTCTTGAATCAATCATTCATTCAATTATCTATCCAAATATAAATGAAACATACAATCATCAAATCAAATGGAAACCAACCCAAGTCAAACCCAACCTAGCCCACTTGACTTGAAAATTTCAAATGAGCCAAAATCCCTTAGACTCCAAATTGATTGCTATTGAATTTATATTACAATCTATGACTGATATATAAGTTCAACTAAACTTGAATCAAACCAAAACCAAACCAATTGACCCACTTAGATCCACTTTACCCAAAGTGACCGAAAGGACCCGTTTGAGCCAACTTCCAATTCAACCCAAATTGCATTGAACCAAGCTCACCAAAACCTTCCACCATGATTATTGATCACCTTATGATGATCAATTGCAATCAATTGGGCCAAACCAAGCCCAATTTACCATTTGATCCAAATTGGCCTAAATGACCAAAATCGGGTCAAATCATGATCTAACCCAAATTGATTGCAACCAATGACTAAAGTTCATTTCAAATTGACTATTGAATTTGACCAACTATTGAATTTGACCAAAGCCATAATTAAACTCAATTTTATCAATCGAGCCCAATTGGTCAACTTGACCCAACCTAGCCCAAATTGGCCTAAAGGATCAATTTGGCCTAAATCTAAATTAAATTCAAATTAATTCAAACCAAAGACCACATTCATCTTCAATTAGCCAATTGAACATAAATCAACTCATAACCCAAGCTAACTTGGTCAATTTGACCCAATATGACCCATATGACCCAAATTGGGCCAAATCTATTGAAACCAAATCAAGACCCATTGGGGGCTGATCAAACCTGACCCAAATCTATTTGGGATTAGTCCAAAACCAACCCAACCCACTTAAATCTCAAATAAATCCCCCCCTACATAGGATTTCACCCAACCTCATTTAATTCTCCCATCAGATGCACTTAACTCCTCCCCAATATTTATATTAAATAGATTTTATTATATGGCAGCAAAAGAGGACTTTGGAGTAAAAATCCAATGTCCATAATCAATCAATCATCCATCCCAACCACCAAGGAAGATGACAATCAATTTAAAGCAAAAAAAATTCAAAAAAATAATGGATTTTCAGCTATTATAAAAGGAGGGGGAAATGAAGCTTTAGATCTCTTGCTCCCACCACCATTCAGCCCCCAAAAGCTCTCTAAAGCAAAAAAAAATAAACCCATTCCCCACCACTTTGAGCTATTTTTGAGCTCAAAAATAAGAATAGTTGCTTTTTCAACGAGGTGATGGTAAACATCGGAGAAGAGACGTTTCGAAAGGAGGCAAGAGTCAAAGATCATTCCAAAGCTTATTCACATACCTAGGAGTTCGCTCGGATCTTCACCACTACCAAACCATCAGAGGTAAATTTCCAAACCGTACTTAGATTTCTGCATTTTGTTAATTTTCTTAGGATTTTAAGAATTTTTCCTAGATAATCCCACATTTTTAGTTTAAATCATCCAAATTAGAAAATAGAATTTTTTCGGTGCGAATCGATGTGAAAATGGGTCAATTTGGATAAGTTTTCACTTATAAATCTCATTTTTTACTAAAAAAAGCCTAAAAATATTGTTCATCATTGGCAAGATCGGAGCTGGATCCGTGGATCGATCCGCCTTCGATCGCGATGCGAGAATTCCGATCGATCGGGCGGCTCAATCGTAGCCCGATCCGCTCGATGATGATGATCAGTCCATCGATCGGCGGTTGGACACTCAGGCGAAGCTGCAGGTCATTTTCCGCAGGTTGACTAGTCTTCTCGCCCAGCGGACGTCGTATTTTCTTTTTTTTTAAATTAATATAAATCACCTGAAACTTTAAAAATTCATAAAAAATAAATTACTTAACCAAAAATTGCAAACAATGGCTCGTTGGATTCATCTTCCCGAGCGGAATCCAAAAAAATTTAAAATCTCTAAATTTTAATGAGTATTTTGAGCTTAATTTAAGTTTTAGTAAAAAATAAATTTCATTAATTAAATAAAAAATATAAATCAGATTAAATTGAAATTTTTAGGGATTGAAATTAAAATTAAAACACACATACTTTTCAAATTTCAAGTGAAAAGGACTTCTGGATTAGGAGAAATTAAATTTTGAACTTCTGATTATCCATTTTAATAAAATAAGTCAAATAAAAATTCAGAAATTTCCCAAAAAATCTTCAAAATGGCTTAAATCACTTCAATTGACATGGGTTTATTCAATTAAGAAGTTAATGAACCCCAAACAAATACTTAAGAGTATAGTTTATTCAATTAAGAAGTTAATTAAAATATAATCTAAAAATAATTTAAATATAAAATCAAAAATCAGAAAAGAAACACCACTTAAGCAATCAATAATCAAACCTCAAATCAAAAAAATATCATCCTTAGAGAAAATTAAATTAAATATGATTAAACCTATTTAAGCTAATAAAACTCAATTAAATGATTAAATCTTAAATCAAACTTAAAATTAAACAAATCTAAGAATCTTTGACATGGGTCAAACTAGTATAACCTACACTAAGCATAATCATAATATAATGAGTATAAATGAAACTAATTAATCATTAAATAAACTAAAGAAATTAAATTGATTAATAAACCAATTCAACATAATCATTTGATATTAATCGAATTAAACCAAATAAAATTAAAGTAAACTTAATTATCGTATGATTAAATCACATCCATTTGGAATAAGATAATTAATTAACTAGCAAATATTTCAACTTAATAACTAAATCAAATATGTTAATGAAATCAATCAAACATAATAAGCGAATCAAATCAATAAAACTCTAATCATAAATAATCAAGCTTAATTGAAATGAAATAAATAATTAATTCACTTAATAATAATGATGGTAATAACAATAACCCCTTAATCAAATCAAACTTAAGTAAAGCACTTAACTTAATCAAATCACTCACATGTGGAAAATTAAGTCATTAATCTCTAATTAAATAAATCCTTAATTAATTTAATAATTTAAAATTTTAATTACCCTTAATCAAGCTTAATTAATCAAACATCTAGTTAATGCAAACTTAATGAATTAATCCATCATCCTAATTAATCAAATTAGCTTAAATAAGTTACATTAAAGCTAACTCTAAAATTAAGCTTAAATCAAAACCTAATCAAAATTAATTAATCACACCCCAAATAAACTAATTAAGTCAATCAAATTAATCATATTAAACAAAACCAATCAAAATGCAATTAAATACTAATCTAAATCATTAAGTCATTTACATCATTAAGAATTAAATAAATCTTTTGTTTAATTTAATGATTAACTAAATACACTCCATAATTAAACTAATTTTACCCTTTAATCCAATTGAATAAACACCTAATTAAACTTATTAAATTAATCCATCATCTTAATAAACCAAATTAATTTAATAAATCACATTAAAATTAATCAAATCAATTAATTAACTATTTAATTTTTTAAATAAACTAATTAAGTCAATTAAATTAATCATATTAAACTTAAACTTAATAAATATAAAATGTAAATCTAATCAAATCCTAATTTAAGCTTAAATCATTAACTCATTAATTACATCATTAACCTAAATAAATATGAAACCAAATTAAAACAAAACAAATCTTTATTTAATTTAATAATTAATCACACCTCTTAAATATAATAATTAAGTTAATTAAAGTAATCACATCAAACCTAAGCTTAATCAAACATAAATGCAATTAAATATTAATCAAAACCTAAATTAAACCTTAATTATTAAATCATTAATTACATCATTAGTCTAAACAAATATGAAATCAAATTGAAAATTAAATAAATCTTTATAATTAACATAAATACACTTCTTAATTAAACTAGTCACATAATCACATTGAGCCTAAGCAAACCCATAAACCAATAAATCAAATCAAATCAAATTAAATTAAATCAAATCAAATTAAGAAAGACTCTTATCAATTTAATATGTAATAAAATCAAATCTCATTCAACCTACTTAAATAAGATAAAATAATCAACTACAATATGAAATAATAAACTTTGATGAACATGAAATGTGATTAAAAATACAATCAATTACAAAGAATCAAACTCAATTAAAATCAAAATAAAATTTTTAATTTAATTGATCAAACTACAAATAAATGAACCACAATGCATGAAATTAAGTCACATAACCATAATCAAAGAAAATAATTAAATATTAATTCAGAAGGATATTGAATTATCAAGAGTTAACTAAACCAAATACATCTAATCTAAAATTAATCAATCAAAAGAACATGAACTTACAAAACTTAAACTTCGTTAAATATTAAGGATATTGAATTATCAAGATTTAATTAAACCAAAAATATCTAATCTAAAATTGATCAATCAAAAGAACATGAACTTAAACAAACTTAAACTTCATCAAAGATCAAGGATATTGAATTATCAAGATTTAATTAAACCAAAACATCTAATCTGAAATTAACCAATCAAAAACACATGAATTTAAACAAACTTAAACTTCATTAGAAGGATATTGAATTATCAAGATATAATTAAACCAAAATATCTAAATCAAAATCAATCATTCAAATACTCAAATTCTAAGCTCTAAATCAAATCAAATAAATTATACAAATGCAAATGGGCTAATTAAGATACTTGAGGACCTTAGTTAGATTCTTTAGTGGTAGAATGGGGTGAGTTCCATCTACAAATGGGATTCATTCTACTCTTCATTCTTAAAAACCTAAACATCATTTTAACTAAATAAAAGTGAAATAAAAATGAAAAATAAATCATTTAATCATTTAAATTGAAATCATCCAAAGGTAAAATTTAAACAAATTCAAACTCTAAATTGAAACTTAAACTAAAGAAGCCTAGTAAAGTCTTGTCACACAAGCCTTTAAGCACACACATTAGAATACCAAGTCACCACTTTTAGTGCTAAGTTAGGGCATGTATGTATGATGTTGTGTTTTGTTTTGTGAAGTAATATTTTAGACTATATGTTAGGGTGTATGTTTCGTAGACTAGATGTTATGCCGTTATTAGCCTAATCATGTTTTCTACAGGGGGTTGTGCTTAAGGAGCCACTGTAATAAAATTATAAATGCTTTTCTTTATGCGACTTACTTAGCCTAATAACCCTGTTAGGACAGTGGGCTTGGTTACTCATATGTGTGGGGTGCTAAGTCCAAATTATTCATATAACTTGGGTTGTATGGTGTGTTTACCTAACATTTATTTTTTAGGTGTAGATATCTTCCTATTTTGATGTTGCATTAGGAATTAGGATTTGTGTTATGGGGGATTAGGATGAGCAGTGACCAGAAGACTTAGTCCTTGGGATGCCCTGTGATGCCTTTGGAGTAAATCAAATCAAAAGAAAGAGAATGAAGAAATGAAGATAAGAAGACCCCCATGATATGTATTTTTTTTTTTGTAATTCGGGTTGTATAAGGGTAGAGCTCAGCTACTCATCTTTTTTTCTTTTTTCGTGGTGTACGACGAAACCCGACTGCACTGGGCTTTTATTCTTTTATGGTAGTCTATAAAATTATTTGATGTTATGTTTAGATTGCGCATTAGAACATATGATTTTTATAATTTCTTTATGATTAATGCTTGAATGTGTGGCATGGATGTGAGGCTCTTAGGATAAAATTAAATTTTTTATCCCACTAACTACTCATAACTAAAATTTTAAAATAACTCATAACCTCACATAAAAGCCTAGGAATTAAATCAAGATAATAAAATTTTTAGCAACCCCTTACCTGGATAGATGAATGTATAATATTATGCATTTCATATTATTTCACTCTTGTTAAGAGGGGGCTTTCATCTTTGCCAGAGAATTAAGGCTCACGTGAGCCTTTGGGAAGAACACCCCTTTCTCTCTTGATTTGGCCCATAATCAAATTCTCATGCATTTAGGTATACAAAATCCATAGCAGTCAAAATAAAAGTCAAAATAATCAAATAAATTTGATAAAATTTGCATTAAATTAAGTCATGGATTCATACCACTCATGCTCTAGTCTCTTAGGGAGAGAGTTTAAAGACTTAGTCTCCTTTCTAAATGAACAACAGCCTAGCCATCTTGCAAAACATAGGACTTGCATACATGGATTTAAAGCGTAGGAAGAGTTAGCTGGATGCCACTCCATGCGATAATAAGTCTAGCAGTTTGGTGATTTATTCTCTCTTATGGAGGTAAATCATAAACCCATTTTCACCTTAGATTTAGGTCGTGCCTTTGTTTTGTACCAAGACTCCTTAGTTTAGGAATCTGAGGTAGTTATTTTCTTTAGGCTACAAGCATAAACTCTGACCTCTTAGGAATTTTCATAATCTTATATAGTGAAATTATAAGCCCAAGCAATCTAATAAAATATCAACTCAAATAATTAACTCTCTTCAATTTTAAAAATATAAAGCCAAACTATAGGATAGATTGAAATGCTCACCAGGCTTCCTAGTATCATGGGTATTTCCTACTTTCTCCCTTTGGATTTCAAAAATGAGTCTTCTCCTTGACCTATCTCATTTGATTTTCTGAAATAGCCAATCCTTTGACAGTCTTAACCTTGAAATCTTTGGAGACCCTAATTATCTACCTTAATTGAGAATATTCTTAAGGAATTCCCAATTCTTAGGATGTAATTAACTATGGAGGCTTGCCTCCATAGAGAACTTAATGAACCTGGCTTAAAATAAACTCTACTTTACTTTCTCATATAAAGTAGGAGAAAGATCTATGGTATATTCGAAGACCCATCATGTCTTAGGAGTTCTTATTAGATGATTAGGTTCATTATAAAGTGGTTATTTCTATCTTTCGAGATAGTACATCATTCCTTAATTTTGTACTTGATCAAATTATAAATACTTTTGGTGTCTCGCATCCCAAAAATAAACAACACAATAGTGGATTTATAAAAACTCCCCCTAATGTCAAGTAAGGAAACACAATTTTCTCCCATATGCTCTAGTATTCTTCTGCATTGGATGAGAAATTATCTAGCAGAAATTCAGGAGCTAAGGTAATAAAAAAAATTATTTTATTTTTGTTAGCGAAACTCTGACCTTCTTCTAGATTTGTTGATCAAGACCCATCGTTCATACGGTGAGGCTCCGATTTTCCCTCGAAAGATGCGTCAACTGTCCTCATCGGACTGACCGGGTTTGGAGGCGATCAAGACCCATAGTTCATATGGCGAGGCTCTAATTTTTTCTCGAAGGAGGTGTCAACTATCCTCGTCGGATTGATCGAGTTTAGAGGTGATCAAGACCCATAGTTCATATGATAAGGCTCCAATTTTCTATCGAAAGAGGCGTCAATTTTCCTTGTCGGACCTACTGTGTTTGAAAGCAATCAAGGCACGTAGTTCATATGGTGAGGCTCTGATTTTCCTTAAAGAGACTATCTCGCCGGGGAGGTTTGGAGGATCAAGAGTCATAGTTCATCCAGTCTAGTTTTCCCGAAGGAGGCTGTCACCTCGGACCAATCGGGTTTGGAGGCGATTAAAATCCATAGTTGTTACGGTGAGGCTCTAGTTTTCCCTCGAAAGAGGTGTCAACTATCCTTGCTGGACCGACCAGGTTTGGAGGCGATCAAGACTTGTAGTTCATATGGTGATGCTCCAATTTTCGGTCAGAACCGGTTTGGGCGATCAAGATCGATAGTTCATACGGAGAAGCTCCAACTTTTCCTCGAAGAGTCGGCCTCATCGAATGAGTTTGAGGCTATCAGGCTATAGTTCATCTGAGACTTTGATTTTACCTCAAAAGTGGCATCAACTATCCTCGTCTGACTGACCGGGTTTAGAGGTGAAGACCCGTAGTTCATACGACAAGGCTCCAATTTTTTCTTGAAAGGCGTTAAAATCCTCATCGGATCGAGCCGGTTGGAAATCACAACCCGTAGTTCATACTCAGGCTCGATTTTCCTTGAATGGCGCGTCTCGTTGGGATGGGTTTGGGCGATCAAGACCCATACTTCATATGGCGAGGCTCTGATTTTCCCTTGAAAGAGGTGTCAACTATCCTCGTCGGACCGACCAGGTTTGGAGGCGATCAAGGCCCATAGTTCATAGAAAATTAATTTTTTGAAACTCCAACAGATGGTTCAACAATTGACAACTGCCAAGGTGGTGGGGAAGCATTGATTAGGAACTATTTCTCAAAAAACTCAGAAATTCTGGCGGATAATTTTAGAGTGGCATTCTTCATGATGTTACTTGATGCCGTTGACTTATATAGAAAGAGAGAATCAATCGCGTAGGATTTTGACTTTCAAGGTTATTTTTCAAAGTGTTACTTGATGATATTAACTTGTATGGAAGAGATCGAATCGAATCCGCTGAGGATTTTTAACTCATTCAAGATTATTTGTCAAAGTGTTACTTGATGATGTTAGCTTGTATGGAAGAGGTTGAGTCGAATCCTCTAGAGATTTTTGACCAATCAAAGGTTGTTTGCGAAAGTGTTACTTGATGATAGTAACCTGTATGGAATAGGTTGAATCGAATCCGCTTAGAATTTTTGACCCATCCGAGGTTATTTTTGAAAGTGTTACTTGATGATATTAACATGTATGAAAGAGGTTGAATCAAATCCGCTAAGGTTTTGGACCCATAAATTTTGTTTGTCAAAGTGTTACTTTGATGGCGTTAACTGTATGAATTACTCAGATCCGTTGAGAATTTTTGACCCAGTTGTTTGTCAAGTATTACTTGATGGCTTTAACTTGTATGGAAAATACGTAACCACCAAGAATTTTAACCTATTTGAGGTTATTTGTCAGAGTTTTACTCAATGATATTTAACCTGTGTGGACGAAGTCAATAGCTTTAACTCTTATATGAAGTTATTTTGTCAAAGTATGATATTAACCGTTATGAAAGAGGTTAAACATTTTGATTCTTCCGAGATTATCTGTCAGAGTATTACTCGGTGACATTAACCTGTATGGAGTAGGTACAAAGTTATGACCTATCCGAGATTGTTTATTAGAGTGTTACTCGATGACATTAACTTGTGTGGAGCAGGTATACAATTATGACCTATCCGAGGTTATTTGTCAGAGTGTTACTCGACGACATTTAACTTGTGTGAAGGATGCAAAATAAAAAATATCCATTTGTAGCCAAAGTTGCTTCTTGATCTTTACCATTTTTCATGAGTATTATTGACTTGCTTCTCGAATTGATAATCAATTAGATATCCAGAATATTGATTTGGATGATCTTTTTAGATTAAGAGTTGCCCCCCAGTCTCCAACAAAAGTTGAAGGTTCGAAGTTTGATGAATCTTCATTCTTCTTATGTGTTCTTTGATAGTAAGATTTTCTTCACCATATAGGTGGTGCTGTTCTGAATATAAAGTCAGATTGTCAACCATTATGAAGATGTAAAAGGAATGGTTCCCACAGATGGTGTTATACTGTTGTGTGCTAGAAACCCAGTTGCGATAAAATAAAACTTTACACCTTCGCCTTGTTGAGAAATCAAGCACACACACACATATTTGAAGAGAGAGCGAGAAACTCCAAGTTTTTTATGTGAAAAATCTAAAAGAGGAAAAAATCACGATAAAGAAAAATGTTCAACTATATGTTTATTTTAGAGTACAAAGTTTAAGATTTTCCGATAACGGGATTACAGAGTTGTATGTGAAAAGTCCAAACGAAAATCTCAGATCGTAACAACACAATTATGCGGTAGTAGAATAAATATCGCAATGATAAAATAATGATAGTCAGTGATGATGAATTCTTGGGGTAGGGTAGGAGACCGGTGAAGCGCAAAGCGAGTAACAATAAGGTCCGACGATCGCTAAACCGATGCATGACCTGAAGAGACCGCGTCGATGATGGGTGCATAAATGCAGTGAGCAACCATGGTGATGATGGCAAGATGGTGGTGGTGGCACAAGCATAGATGGCTTTAGTAAGCGGTCGATAAAGGCGGACCGAGGGTGGACGGTGGTCGAAAAGGGTGACCAACGATGTGGTAATGCTACAGGACCGACGGTGGCCTATGGCTGACTACGGTCTACGGGCGGCCAGTCACGCAATGGCATCGATGGTCAGCGGCAATGGTCGACGGTGGAGACCAACAGCGGTGGTTGATGGCAATGAGGACCGGTGGTGGTGCCCAACGATGGGTCACGAGGTGGTTGTAGATGACCGGTGGTCAACGGCGATGGTCGAATGACGACGTCCGACCGGTGGCGGATTATGCTGAGGTTCTTCAAGCAGAGCTCTCTATTCTTTAAGGCCTCCCTCATATGAAGAATGAGGGATTATTTATATAGAAGAGTGACATTTCTATAAATACATCCACTCCATCGTGACGGTTCAAAATGACTCCTTGATCATCTGATGTATTTTAAGTATTTGAATGCTCAAATGAAGTCATAATTAGGAGATCTTGGACTTGCTAGATTTGAGTCATCAAGACGCTCGACTTGAATATAAACACTTTATATTTAAAAATTGACTGATATCGTAAAGTTTTCAATAAGCATTTGATCTGGGTTAGTCTTGACTCAAAATCATATTGCTTTCAACATCAAGATTCATACTTTGACTAGTGAAATTTTTAGTGTCATATCAAAAATAAACTTTTATTAATATATTCTTTAAAACCAAGTTCAAATTCTTGCAAAAACACAATAAAAAAAATTTACATATATACCTCATAATTCATATGCATTTACATATCTAATACTCAAAATTAGATATTTATTTATCTAATATTTTCTATGAATAAAATGGTGCAATTCACTTTTAAAAAAAAGTAAATGATGATTGATATGACACTGAAAATTCTACTAGTCGAAGCACGAATCTTGATGTTAAAAGCAAGTTGATCCTCGTTGAAACTAGTAGAGATCACTTAAAATATCATTTGAAACTTTGGGATATCGCTTAAATCCATAAATAGCTCTTAAAGTGTTTATAGTCAAATCGAGCATCTTGACGAATCTAACAAGCCCAAGATCTCGACTTCATTTGAGCATTCAAATACTTAAAATACATCAAATGATCAAAGGAATCATTTGAGCTATCTCGATGAAGTGGAGTGGTTCGATTTTGCATGTATTTACGAGATGCCACTCATCCAATCTATAAATTCTCATTTCTCATATGAGGGGGGCCCAAGCAAGAGAGAGGAGAGAGCTCCAAAGCTTGAAGATCCTCCAAGCATAATCGAGCCACCATTCGACGATCGTAGACCTCCCCCGTTGGTTGTCAACCACCGCTGCTGGTCGATGCCTCTAGCCGCCACTGCTGATCCTTGTCATCATTGATCCCGCCGTTCTCCATCATCTGCTACCACTAGTAATTGTTACCACCTGAACGTGACTACATAGCTGTTGTTTCCTTCTCATATGCAATTCTATAATCCCGTTATCGGGAAAATTTTGTACTCTGAAACAAATACATAGTGGAAGATTCTTACTAGGTTAGGCCTCATGGTTTTTCCCTCTTTTCGAGGTTTTTCCACATAAAAATTTTTGGAGTTTTCTTGTTCACTCTTTAAATACCTGTGTGTGTGCTGGATTTTAGAACAAGGCTAAGGCATAAACTTTCACTCTATAATCGGTTTTCTAGACGCAGCTTATGTTGTGGGAAAAGAACCCCTCAATCACAATTTCTGTGAACATTCGCATTATGGTCAATAGGCGCAATACTCGGCACCACAGAGCCTCCCGCTCCAACTCTCGTCACTCTCAAAACCAATCCTTGAACCAAGGATGTCAAGCTTCTGCCTCACTCCCCCTTGATAGATGTGACCCTGTCGGTGAAGGAGCGACAAGAATCTCTTTAGAAGATCGTGTCTAACGAATGGAAGAGTCTCAAAATGAGAACACTTAACTTTTGCGAGGAACACAACAGCCACTACCGTGGCAAACACATCTCCCCCAAGATCGATCGTTAGCCATGGGAGGTTAAAATGCTAATCTCCTTGACACTAAAGTTCTTCCGTGTAGAGACCGTGATGCTGATCTCCTTGACACTGCTAGTTCTACTCATCCATCACGTGCAGCTCAACCGACTGCTAATCCACCAATTATTGATGGTAGCTTGACACATTCTCATCCCGTTGACCCCACTCATCATGTTATACGTGCAGAATTATGACACTTAATGCAAGATGAATTTCACCTTCAAGACAAATCATCTTCCCCTCACCCTACATGAGGAATCTCTCACCTTTAGCTATTCTTCTTCAACATCCTATTCCCGTGGGTTTCAAGCTTCTGAGCATTGATTCTTATGATAGGGCGACTAACCCACATGAACACATCGACCATTACAGGACTGTCATGCATATCCAATGAGCTCCTGACACACCGCTTTGTCGTCTTTCCGTACTCTCGGGCAAGCTCGACTTCTTAGTTCTACTCCTTCCAAGCGGATCCATCGTACCTTTGAAGAACTCATCAAGATTTTGTGGAACATTCATTGCAAAACCGGAGGATCATTAAAGATTCCTCCCATCTCATCGACATTCATCAAAATGAGGGTGAATCACTTAAAAAATACTTCCATAGATTCTCCTCAAAAGCTCGCCAAATACCTAGGGTAGACCCTGAATTACTAAGAGGAGTTTTCTTTGGAGGGCTCCGTCCTGGACCTTTCTACTCATCGCTAATGTGAGATACGGTCTGCTCATATGCCAACTCGGTTCACTGTGTGAAAGCTCAAATTTCTGCTGATGATGCTATTAATGGCCACCGAAAATAATTTGAATAATCCACAGGAAAATGTAAGAGTGCTCTAGGAAACATAGATCAACGATCCCATCAGAAGAAGCAACAAGGCAATCGTGATTTCCTTCCACGGCCCTCACATCAACGACTGGAATACACGCCACTGAACACATCTCGCATTAACGTCTTGATGGCTATTCGAGATGAAGAGACCATTAAGTGGCCACATCCACTGAAACCAACTTCAGAAAATCAAGAGCAATATTACCACTTCCATCGAAGTCGTGGACATACTACAGAGACGTGTAAACAACTTAAAGAAGAGATTGAGAGGCTTATCCAGTAAGGATATCTGAATCAATTTGTGTAAAATCAACCAACTCAAACAAACATAGCTCCAACTGGGGGGCAACCGGGACAATCATCACAGAAATAACATAATAATTGTCAAATAGTTAGAGAAATTGAAACGATTGCAAGTGGGCCACTACTATCTAATCAAGTCTTCATCGCCGCCTTTGAAGAGCCAGAGTTCAAAAAATCTTGTATTAATTATTCCATCACTTTTAATAACTCAGACTTGGAAGGAGTCCAAGTTCCGTATCAAGATCCACTTGTCATCAATGCAGGGATTGGTGACCCTTGTTATGTTGTTAAGAGAATTTTGATTGATAATGGGAGTTCCATTGATATTTTATTTTGCTCCACATTTCTTAACATGAGTATGGTTAAGGAAAAACTTTAACCCGCTGTAGGACCGTTATATGGGTTTGATAATCGGCCTGTACGAGTGGAGGGGACGATCACCCTTCTCATTGTTCTCGGAGAATTTTCTCAACAAGTCACTCACTCAGTTCAATTCATAGTGGTCAAGTCAAATTCATCATACAACACTATCTTTGGAAGACCCTTCCAATCAATCTTCGTTGTTGTCACTTTGGTACCTCATCTTAAGATAAAATTTTAAACTCCCATTGGGGTTGGAGTGATCTATGGAAATCAACAAATAGCACAATTATGTTACCTCAAATAAGCTTAATCACGCCCTTCGGTGACCTTCAACATCGAATTTTAATCTTCAAGATAAAGAAGTACCTCGAGGGTTTTTCTGAAAAGACATCGCTTCAAATGATGACCAACCCAAGCTATGACCAAAGATCCAGAGGAAAAAATCATCTCTAAAACTTGGAACATAGAGGGTCTCTGAAAAGTGTTATATGCAATCCTTGGTGTATAAATATTGTAGTCTTTAATTTATCCCGTTTATCTTTTCCTCTCCACCTCTTGTCTTTTGTTAACTTTCTCTAAAAATGTATCTTGTCCCTTTTGTTAAGTTATCTTGTGATAATATTGTATCACCAACATTATCAAAGTAATGAGTTTATGGCTTTTTCTTACATGCTTGTTTCTTCTTCATTTAATCCTCCCACTTGAGAAATATACAACTCACGTTGTATCTCAATCGGGAATGATCAATCCCAAGCGGACTTGATCGGACTTCCATACAGGTAAGAAGTCAAGTAACACTTTAGCTGATATCTATGATAGGTCAAAAGGTCCTTGGTGGACATCCCGTGACCTCTTCCATGCAGGTTAATGTCATCAGGTAACACTCTAACAAATAACCTCGGATAGGTCAAAAATCCTCAACGGATTCAATTCAACCTCTTCCATATAAGTTAACGTCATCGAGTCACACTTTGACAAACAACCCTGGATAGTCAAAATTCTCGGATTCACCTAATTCTTCCATACAAAGTTAATCATAGTTCTGCACACCCGATGACCCCTTATGCTAGGTCAGTGTAACAGATGACTTCGATTGGACAGATTCCACATACATGTTCCAACTGCATCGCAGAACAAGCAAGTGAAATTTGCATCTAATCAAATCATCACAAATATTTTCAATTCATATACTACTTAACTTAATTCATATCACAATTACTGGAAGCATGAAATCTTTAAGTTTTATTTTCTTTCCCTATCCCTTTTTCTTTCAACCAACAGCCTTCCTTGGTGTTGAAATGCGTGAAATGTGTGATTGGGAAGTTTCGAAATCAGTCTTGGTTGATAGGTGAGTTGTAGAATTATTGAATGGGGATTTAGGATTAACAATGTTTGTTAATTTTAGTTTGTTGATTGAAGCAGGTAATTAATATTGGCATTAGGAGTCGTACTCCAGTAAGCTTATGAGGAGATATCAATTTCAGGTAAGATGGGTGTTAATTATGAGTTTCATTTATGAGTTGCATGTATTAGAAGTATTTAGAAGAGTTATTTCATTATAGGTTGTGTACTCGAGGAGAATCGAGGAGCACATCACGATCTGATTAACGAGGTGAGACATAATTGCTAATTTAAATTCAGTTCTAATGTATGCCACTTGCTCTACTCAGATAAATAGTATGAATGACATGTAGATATTTCTCATATATTGAATGCAAATATAAATGTTTATTACTTGACCTTGCATAGAATGATTTATAATGATCAAGAAGCTGCCTAGTTCAGCATTGATTTCATTGGGCATATAGAAATATTTGAAAACATATTAAATGCAGTAATCAACTGGTAAACTGGTGGAAAAGGAAACAGAAATGAACGAATGCGATGCGCCGGAATCAAATAGAACTGAACCCAAATGATCTGAAATTTTAAGCATACCTGATACCACTTCATTTGATTCCTTTGCTTCTTGTGGAGTGATAGCAAAAACTCTGGCTTTTACAGGAGGGTTGGTTTTTCGTTCTGAAGTTTCTCCTTTTTCTTGAATTGAAGGTTTCCCCAAAAATTGTGTGTTACCTGGCTTCCTGGCTTCCAAAAATTTTCTTTGTTGACCCTGTCCTTGATAATTGTATGATTTTATATCCTTCTTCTTCTCAAATGGGCAATCGATTGCACGATGTCCAACCTGACCACATCTGTAACATCTCCCTGATCCAGCCATACATTGACCAAAATTTCTTTTCCCACACTTATCACAAATAGGTTTCTCCAATTGAATTTGTTTCTGTCTATCATCAAGCTTCAATTGCTAGGCAACTGCCTTCTTTCAAAGCTTTTGTTGTTCACCAGAATCCAATCGCTGTTTGAAAAAATTCAACTCATTTGAAAACATGTTAAATGCAGTAATGTGATAAACAGGGAAATGTCAGGAAAATTATGATAGGAAGGCTATGTTACAGGAATCTGCGCAGATAGGCAAAAGTTCTGACGAGATGAGCCGTGATTAGGGGATCTTAGTATCACTGGCATTTTAAGGTTGGAGCCGTTAGTCGTCAATTGGTGTCGGGTCATTAGGTAAGTAGAATGGTTCTCGCCCTTTACCTTCACTTTTAGTACTGTGACACCTTTTATATGAAATTCATTGAACAAATCATTAGTAAGCGTAATTTCTGTAGATGCAGAGGGTATTATTCGGAAGAATTCACAATTATGGGTACCTGGTGATGCGGAATTGAGACATGAAATTTTACAGGAGGCTCATCAGGCGGATATACTATTCATCCAGGTAGTTCAAAAATATATAAAGATTTAAAAGCAGCATTTTGGTGGTCAGGTATGAAGAAAGATATAGCTGAATATGTCTCTAAATGTCAAGCTTATCAGATTGTTAAAGCTGAGCATCAAAGACCTGTGGATTGTTACAGTCATTACCTATACCTGAGTGGAAGTGGGAAGAAATTGCAATGGATTTTGTTATGGGATTTCCTAGATCTAGGCAAGGTCGCGGATAGATCTCGGGTTGTTGTGGATAGATTGACCAAGTCGCCTCATTTCTTAACCATGAAAACAGATTCGCTTGATAAAATTGTGATTATATAGTTAAAGAAATTGTAAGACTTCATGGTGTAAAAGTGATCTCTCGACAGATGGTAGATTTACTTCCAGATTATGGAAAGGAATTCAGAGAGGCTTGGGCACACAGTTACACTTAAGTACAGCTTTTCATCCTCAGACCGATGGACAATCAGAAAGAACAATTCAAGTTCTAGAAGATTTGTTGAGACTATGTGTTTTAGATTTTGGAGGTAGCTGGGAAGATCATATTCCTATGATCGAGTTTGCTTACAATAACAGCTACCAATCTAGTATTCAGATGGCTCCGCATGAAGCATTATATGGTCGAAAGTGTAGAACTCCATTAAGTTGGAAGTGGGAGAAAGACATGTTAGGTCCGTGAGTTGGTTGATCAAGCTACAGAAAATCGACATTAGAGATAGAAAAGTCGCCGTGATCCGCCAAGTATTACGACTTAAATCACCGAGCTGTAGAATTTCAAGTTGGAGAATTTGTATTTTTGAAAATCAAACCTATGAAAGGAATTAGTAGATTTGGTCATGGAGGTAAATTGCGAGTACATAGACCTTTGAAATCATTGAAAGGATCGGCAATATGGCTTACAGACTTGCCTTACCCATTGAATTGGCAGACATTCACAACGTCTTTCACATTTCAATGTTGAGAAAATGGATCACAGATGCAGAGCAGAAGATTCCATATACAAAGTTTGAAATACAACCAGATTTGACTTATGCATTGGAGCCAGAAAAGATTTTGAAATTTGATGTGAAGAGATTACGAAATAGACAAATTTCCTATGTTAAAATTAAATGGAAGCAATGCACTACCAATCAAAGAAGCTACTGGGAGGTTGAACAAGAGATGAGACGTAAGTTTCCTTCCCGCTTGAATGATTCGTAAGAAATTTCGAGGACCTAAATTTTTTTAAGAGGGGAAATTGTAATACCTAATATCTTAATTTATTCCTAATTATTATTTTAGCTAATTAATCAGTAGATCTAGGTAAGCATGCATGCCGGATTAAAGCTGACGCGCTGTTAGATCGATAATCGCTCATTTATTTCATTGCCACGCCGCCTCACAAGACGTCGAAGTTCGCTTCTCCTTTCCATTCCCTCGCATCGGCTTCGACGGATTGCCTCTCCCGTGACACGAACGCACGAGCCGCTCCGCTTCACCGTGAACCGCCGCCTCTTCATTGCCTTCGGCCGACAAATAATTGCCACTTCCCGTGGCGATTGACCGCGGCTTCAATAAGGAGTGCCGCCGGCGGGCGCGCCGCGTCGGCTAAGGGAAGCCGCGCTGACCGCTGGCCGATCACGACGGCTGCCGGAAGCGCCGCACCTGTAAGTCCTGCTCGGGTTGGGAAATCCCGTGAACTGACGGATTGGGAAATCCCGTAAGTCGCCGACAGAAATCCGTGAACCGACCTTTCCAGATTTCCGCTCCAGCCGACGGGAAACTTAGGATAATTTTGTAAGTTAATTTTCTCGCCTGAGGCACTGGCCGCCGCGGCTGGGCGATGAAGAGAGCGGCTCCTCGTGAAGCCGCGAACGGCCAGGCGCTCAGGTCACGGAGAGGCAATCCGTCGAAGCCGATGCCGAGGGAAGGGAAAAGAGGAAACGAACTCGACAGCACGCAGGAACTGAGGCCGTGGCAATGAAAGGAAATGAAATAAATGAACGGGTATTACCTTCGATCGATCCCAGCCATACGCTGCCGAGAGCTTTAATCCAGCCGCTGCATGCTTAGCACCTATATGCTACAGTAACGACGGGTTAGCTAGCTAAAATAATAATTAGGAATAAATTAAGAATAAACTAATTAGGTATTACAGAGTCACACTCTGACAAATAACCTCAGATATGTCAAAAATTCCCAGTAGATTCAATTCAACCTCTTCCATACATGTTAACATCATCGAGTCACACTCGACAAACAACAACCTGATAGTCAAAATCCTCATCATTGGGTCATCCCCACCGACTACGGCGTCGGCCGCCACCGTCGCCGTTGCTTCGCTGACCACCCCGTCGGTTGCCACCATACGGGCCGTATACCACATCGGTTATGCCGGTCATCACCATGCCGCCATGGACCATCGCTGATCCGTGCCGACCATCGCCGTATCTCCGTGGTCACCACCATCGTGCATCGCCGACTCACGCGCCGCCACCGTGATTATATACGCCGGCCGCCACCTCCCATCATCACCATCTCCGGTTATCGTCGCCGATGATCGCCTCGACTCGGTTCGACCTGATTATCTTTCGAGGAAACCTCGTCGATGAACTATGGGCCGATCGCCAACTGGTCGATCCAACAAGGCGGTTGATGCCTCTTTCGAGAGAAAACCGTAGCTCGTCGTGATGAACTTGATCTTCAACGGACGACCGGTAGCGGACACCAGTGGCCAGCGCCGTCGCTTGCGCCGTAGCTCCATGCTGATGCCTGAGCTTCGCCAGCTCACATATGCCATGCCCGCTATGCGCGGCCGCTCGCCAGCGGCGGCTTCGCTCTCACGGCAATCCTCAGCCACTCATATCGCTTCTGCCTTCGGCCAGCCATTCCTAGCTGGTCAGCCATGCAACATGCCGCATCGTGCAGCGTTCATGCGCGCTGGCCTGGATGCCTCGCAGCACTGTAAGTGCCGGATAGGTCCATAACCCCAGAATCTTGCATCTGCGCGTGCACACATCCGCTGCACCATGATCATAATCTTGTAGTCACATGAAGATCTGCTCTCTCAAAATGTATAGTTAATGGACCCGTAAATTTCATTGAAGAATTTATTATTTTCAAGTATATGGCATAAATATTTTTGGATGATTGATATAATGTCATCCAAAAATAGGGGGGCAACTGATATGACTCTGAAAATTCTACTAGTCGAAGCACGAATCTTGATGTCAAAAGCAAGTTGATCCTCAGTTGAAACTAGTCGAGATGAAGCACTTAAAATATCATTTGAAACTTTAGGATATCAGTTAAATCCATAAATAGCTCTTAAGCATGGAGTGTTTATAGTCAAATCGAGCGTCTTGACGAGCCGAATCTAACAAGCCCAAGATCTCATAATTCTGACTTCGTTTGTGCATTCAAATACTTAAAATACGAATGATCAAAGGAATCATTCCGTCCGATGAAGTGTGGTTCGGATTTTGCGTGTATTTATGGACGTCACTCCTCCTCTATAAATACATTCCTCGTATGAGCTCAATAAGAGGAGAGAGCTTTAAAGCTTGAAGATCCTCCACGCATAATCGAGCCACCACTCGATCATCGCCAACCTCTCCCGTTGGTTGTCAACCACCGTACGTCACCGCCGCCCACAGCCGTTGTTGATCCCCATTGTTCCATCATACTCACTAGCAATTGTTACCACAGAATGTACCTAGATGTTCCCTTCTCATATACAATTCAGTAATCCCGTTATCGGAAAAATTTTGTACTCTGAAACAAATACATAGTGGAAGATTACTCTGGCGCCGTGGTTTTCCTTTTCCGTAAAATTTTCTTGTTCATTCTTTAAATGTGTGTCTTGGATTTAAATATGAAATTTAGGCTAAATTTTCACTCTACGCAATTTGGTTTTCAGCAACAATGATGTTGATTTTGATATGATATTAAAGATTGAGATATTATATATACATACATATATATAAATATATAAATATATAAGAATTATATGATATGTACGTAAATTATAAAAAAAAGATAAATGACTTTCTTCTATGTAAGATATTTTAGTCTAGTGATTGAGAGCTTATAAATTTAACTAAATGATATTTGAGTTTAAATCTCATATATGTGATATGTGTGTGGATTTGATATTAATTTAGCTTAATTGTAAAAAAGCTTTGATTTGTTGATATATGTAGGGCATTTAAAAAAATTTATTGTTCATAAATAGCTCATATTCGAATCTTTTATTAAGCAAGCGAGTATAATATGAACAATCCTCCATTTCGATCATATTTGATTTATTTTAGCTCGAAATAAAACATTATATATATATATATATACTTATACTCAAACTGTCACAATTAATATCCTTATTTTTTCATAATTAATATATCGTTATAATATAATTTCATTTATCGTAAAGTCTTAATTTCAGTCTAAAACTAACAAAATATTATAAAAAAAATAAAAAATAAAGGAATAGTTGTTCAAATTTGACAGCGCTCGCAAGTCGGATTGAAGGCCAAAATTTCAGTTGAAATCGGGGGATGCTGACCGCTCGTATTAAGCGTTGGACAAACATAATTATCCCAACAATCTCATAGCCCCCACTTCGGTTATAAGTTCGCGTAACAGAGCTCGGCATTGATTTTGTTTTATGCTAATATTAAAATAGATATTAATCTCTTAATGATTTCTCGATGTGGGACTAAAAAGAACTGTTACAATTAAGATTTGATTAAAAGCTAATGTGTTATGCTTTCAATTAATAGAGCAGGCGGTTTTTTTACCTTTGGCTATAAATATTTATAAATTGTACAAGTTAATATTCTCGAATATTGATTTTTTATTTATTTAAATTAATAAAAAGTTGAAGCAATTTATAAAAATACGCATGAAAATAACTTTAATTAATATATTCCTCAAAATAATTAAAAAATTTCAACAAAATTCGCTCCTGTAATGTAATTGTAAGTAATATACTATGTTTTATTTGTCATAATTCTTAGAGTGAGGCGTAACATTATAGAAATCTACGTCTATAATTATATAAAAAAATAATAGTGGAGTTACTACAATAAAAACTATTATTTAAAAGTTATTATAAGTACTACAATTTTTTTAAAAGTCATATCATAATTTTTTGACAGCTACTACACTCAATTAAGTCAGGTTAAAAAATACAATTTTTTCATCACAAATTTTTCAAAATATGATCAGAACATTACTCTCAAATAACAATGTTGTGAGTTTTTACACTGCACCACCACCGTACCATTGCTCCATACATAGCCTACATTGTTATAGTCAAGCTATGCAAGAAACATTAGATTATAATTATTTTCTCACAAAATCATTTAATCTACTTAAAAAGTATATTATAATACACATTAACATTATATAAAATATAAAACATAATAAAAATTACACAATAAATGTTACACTCATGAAATTTGAGAAATATTAATATTGATAAGAATCTTATAATTTAAAAATATTGAACTCCTATTACAATAATTTAAAATTCACATTTCTCAATATAAAATAGAAGATTACAAGATTATTTGTGTTCAGATCCAATCCTATATATTTCTACTCTCTCTAAAATCTCCTCTACTAAGAACCCACTTAAAAATTTATTAATAAAAGATGCCAAATAAATTGGGTTTAAAAAGTTAGAATCTATCTTCATTTTTCTTTTACTTTCTTCTTTCAATATAAATAAATAGTAAAGGTGCACACATATTTTTTAAAAAACACTAAAAAAAATCATAAGGCTTGATATGACACTAAAAATCTCACTAAAGACCAATTATGTCAGCAATGATCCAAAGTCGAAACTAGTCGAGATCAAGCACTTAAAATATCATTGGAAACTTTGGGATATCAGTTAAATCCCTAAATAGTTCCTAAACATGGAGTGTTATAATCAAATCGAGCGTCTTGACGAGCCGGATTTAACAAGCCCAGGAACTGTTGATTCTGACCTCATTTAAGCATTCAAATATTCAAAATATATCACATGATCAAGGGAATCATCTTGAGCCATCCGATGGAGTGATTTTGATTTTGCATGTATTTACGGAAATGTCCTCCCTCTAATATATAAATAACCCTTCATTCTTCACATGAGGGAAAGCTAAATAAGAAAGAGCTAAAGCTTGAAAATCCTCCAAGCATAATCGTTAATTTCGATGATCGCGACCAGGTAGTTGGCCGCCACCATCGCACCGTCGCCGCGCCGGCTGCTACCGCCATCGATATTTCTCGCTGATCTCGTTGCCAACCTCCATCGCATTGCCATCGACCACTGTCGACATTGTTGCTAACCACTATCACGGCTATTATTACCGACTAACGTGCCACCGTCAGATCACAACTGGCCGGCTCGATGCCAACCACCATCGTTGATCCGTCGCCGGCCATCGAACCATCATCGCCGGCTATCCCGTACCACCGCTCGCCGTTGCCGACCACCATCGCCGGTTCCGCTGAACCACTGCCGCCACCGCGTCGGCCACCACCATCGACATCATTGTATCAACCACCGCCAGGTCCTCATCGCTGACCCCGCCGTCACCGCCGCTAACTACCGCTGCGCCGACGCCACCGACCATCGCCATACCCTCCACCGCCTTATCACCGCTGCCATTGCCGTTTCACCGTCATCAACTACCACTAATAACTATTACAACCTAACCACGGCTATATAGTTGTTGTTGCCTAATTCTGGGATTGCCATTGTCAGCCCTTCTCATATATGATTCTGTAATCCTGTTATCAGGAAAATTTTGTACTATGAAATAGATACATAGTGGAAGATTTTTACGAGCTAGCCCCGTGATTTTTCCTTCTTTTGAGATTTTTCACATAAAATTCTGAGTTTTCTTATTAATTCTTCAAATATCTGTGTTGGATTCGCAAAGCTGCATAAACTCTTATTCTATCGCAACTGGTTTTCTAGCACACAATAATTTGGCACCGTATGTGGGAATCAAACCCCACAATCGCAATATCTGTGAACACCTATATTATGGTCAACAAAGAATGGTCAGAATAAGGAGCCTCTCGCCCAACTCGCCACTCTCAAAACCAATGAACTAAGAGCAAGCTTCTACCTCACTTCCCCCTGATAGGCATGAACCTATTGGTGAAGGTGCAACAGAAATCTCTCTAGAAGGTCATGTGCGCCGAATGGAAGAGTCTCAAAATGAGATAATCTGACTTTTACGAGAAACACAATAGCAACTACTATGGCAAACACATCTCCCATAAGATCGATCGTTAGCCAGGGGAGGTCAAAATGCTAATACGAGACCTTCTCACCATCAGGCTAAAGTTCCTCCGCTTCTAGGCCGTGATATTGACCTCCTTGACACTGCTAATTCTACTCATCCAACACGTGCGGCTCAACCAATTATGAACCCATCGATTATTCTCGGTAGCTTGGCACATTCTCGCCTTGTTGATTCCACTCGCCATGTTATACGTGCAGAATTATAACGCTTAGTATTAGAAGAATTCCACCTTAAAGACATAAATCATCCTCCCCGTCACCGCAGTTATGAGGAGTCTTCACCTTTAGCTGAAGCTATTCTTTAACATCCTATTTCCATAAGTTTCAAGCTTCCGAGCATCGATTCCTATGATGTGGCAACTGACCCATATGAACACATCGATCATTATAGAACCATCATACGTATCCGACGAGCTCCTAACACACAACTTTGTTAGGTTTTTCCAGTCACCCTCAAGGGTCAGGCCCGCACTTGGTTTTACTCCCTTCCAAGGAGATCTATCCATACCTTTGGTGAACTCACCAAGATTTTTGTAAAATAGTTCATTGCAAACCAAAGGATCATTAAAGATTCCTCTCATCTCTCAGGTATCCGTCAAAATGAAGGTGAATCACTTAAGGAGTACTTCCAGAGGTTCTCCTTAGAAGCTCGCCAAATACCTAGGGTAAACCCTAAATTAGTAAGAGGAGTTTTCTTTGGAATGCTCCGTCCTAGGCCTTTCTACTCGTCACTAATGCGAGATATGGTCCGCTCATATGCCGACTTGGTTAACCTTGTGGAAGTGCAAATTTCTACTGATGAGGCTATTAATGTCCATCGAAAATAATTTGAACAATCCACGAGAAAACATAAGAGTGCCCCAGGAAACACAGATCAACAATCCCATCAAAAGAAGCAACAAGGTAGTCATGATCTCCCTCCACGGCCCCTAAATCAACAACGTGAACCAAGACTGGAAAAGGAATACACACCACTGAACAGATCTCGAGTTAACGTCTTGATAGCCATTCGAGATGAAGAGGCCATTAAGTGGCCACATCCATTGAAACCAAATTCAAGAAATCAGGAGCAATATTGTCACTTCCATCGAAGTCGTGGACATACTACAAAGGCGTGTAAACAACTTAAAGAAGAGATCGAGAGGCTCATTCAATAGGGATATCCACGTCAATTTATGCAGAACTAATCAACTTAAGCAAACATAACTCCAGTTGGGGGGCAACTGGGACAATCCTCACAAAAATAACACAATAGTCGCCAAATAATTGGATAAATTGAAACGATTGTAGGAGGGCCACTACTATCTAATAAAGTCTTCATCGCCACCTTTGAAGAGTCGGAGTTAAAAAAAATTTTGTATTAATCATCCCATCACTTTTAATGAGTCAGACATGGAAGGAGTCCAAGTTTCGCATCAAGATCTTCTTGTCATTAGTGCTGGGATCGGTGACCCCTGTTATAATGTTAAGAGAATTTTGATTGATAATGGAGTTTCATTAATGTTTTATTTTACTCCATCTTTCTTAGCATAGGCCTGGTAAAGGAAAAACTTCAACCCACTGCAGGACCGTTATATGGGTTTGATAATCGTCTTGTACGAGTGGAGGGGCAATCACCCTTCATGTTGTTATTGGAGAATTTTCTCAACAAGTCACTCACTCAGTTCAATTCATAGTGGTTAAGTCAAATTCAGCATACAACACTATCTTTAGAAGGCCCCTCCAATCAATCTTTGGTGCTATCACTTCGGTACCTCATCTTAAGATAAAATTTCAAATTCTCATTGGGGTTGGAGTGGTCTATGAAAATCAATAAATAACACAATCATGTTACCTCAGACAAGCTCAACCACGCCCTTCGGTGACCTTCAGCATTGAGAATTTTAATCTTTAAGATGAAGAAGTACCTCAGAGGGATTTGCATGTAAAATACTTGCTCCCAGTTTCATTATCAGATGACCAACCATCAAGCTATGATCAAAGATCCAGAGAAAAAATCTTCCATAAAACTTGGAACATGGAGGGTCTCTGAAAGTATTATATGTAATTCTTGGTGCATAAATATTATAGCCTTTAATCTACCTCGTCTGTCTTTTCCTCTCCACCTCTTGTCTTCTATTAACTCTCTCTAAAAATTTATCTCATTCCTCTTGTTAAGTTATCTTATGATAACATTGTATCACTATCAATATGAAAGTAATGAATTTATGATTTTTTCTTACAAGCTTGTTTCACATAAATAATCTTCTTCATTTCAATCCTCCTACTTGAGAAATGCACAACTCATATTGTGTCTCAGTCGAGATATGATCAATCCCAAGAAGATTTGATTGGACCTCTTCCATACAGGTTAACGTCATCGAGTAATACTCTAGCAAATCGGATGGGTCAAAAATCCTCGGCGGATTCAATTCGACCTCTTCCATACAGGTTAACGTCATCGAGTAACACTCTCACAAACAATCTCGGATAGGTCAAAAATCCTCAGCGGATTCAATTCGACATCTTCCATACATGTTAACATCATTAAGTAACACTTTGACAAACAACCTTAGATGAGTCAAAAATCCTTAGTGGATTCGATTTGACCTCTTCCATACAGGTTAACGTCATCAAGTAACACTTTGACAAACAACCTCGGATGGGTCAAAAATCCTCATCGGATTCAATTCGACCTTTCCATACATGTTAAGATCATCAAATAACACTTTGACAAATAACCTCGGATGAGTCAAAAAATTTTAGCGAATTCGATTCAACCTCTTCTATACAAATTAATGTCATCAAGTAACACTTTGCAAACAACCTCGGATGGGTCAAAAATCCTCAGCGGATTCAATCCTACCCCTTCCATACAAATTAACAACATCAAGTAACATCATGGAGAATGATACTCTGAAATTACCTGCCAGACTTTCTGAGTTATTTGAAGGATGGTTCTAATGACGCTTCGCCATCTTGACGCTATCCGTTGAACCATCCATTGGAGTTTCAAGAAATCCAATTTCCTACAAGAAGAAGTAGAAACTACGGGCCTTGACCGCCTCCAAACCTGGTCGGTCCGACGAGAACAGTTTACACCTCTTTCGAGTAAAAAACTTAAGCCTTGCCGTATGAACTACGGGCCTTGATCGATTCCAAATCCGGTCGGTTCGACGAGAACAGTTGACGCCTTTTTCGAGGGAAAACTGGAGGCTCACCGTATGAACTACGGGACTTGATCGCCTCCAAACCCGGTCGATCCGATGAGGATATTTGACACCTCTTTCAAGAGAAAATTGGAGCCTCGCTATATGAGCTATGGGCATTGATCAACAAAGCGAATAACCTTCTCTTAAGAAGAAGGTTAGAACTTCGGTAACAAAAGGAAAGAAAAAAATTTTGCTTTACCCTAGCCCTTGAACTTCCACTAGATGATTTCTCATCCAAAGCAGAGGAATAGTAAAGCATATAGGAATTGTGTCTCCTCACTTGACCTTAGGAGGATTTTTATAGACCCCTATAGAGGCAAAAAGGTAATAAATAAAAAAACGAAGAAAATGGGAGAAAATGGAAAAAAAAAGAAAAAAAAATGCTCATCGAGGCGGCCGACGCGACGATGATCAATGCCCACGCGCGACGCCATGCAGATCGCCAGATAAGCCATGCTCCCTTCGCCGCTTCACAGACCTTTCGCCGAAGGCCGCTTCAGAGCCAGCGCCGCCGCTTAGACGCTGCACGCCTGCTTCTACCAAGGCCAGATCCGCGGCATCAACGGCGGCATCCGTAAGCATCCGGATGGGTCTGTCCTTAACTGCTAACACACGCATCCGCGGCTTACCCGCTGCGTGATCATAATCTTATGTATCAATGTAGATTTGTTCTCTCAAACTGTATGATTAATGAACCCGCAAATTTAATTGAAGAATTTTTATTTTCAATTATTTGGCATATATATTTTTGGATTATAGAGATAATATCATAAAAAAATATGGGGCAACTGATATGGCACTAAAAATCTCACTAGTCGAAGCGCGAATCTTGATGTCAAAAGTAAGCTGATCTTAAGTCGAAACTAGTCGAGATCAAGTACTTAAAATATCATTTGAAACTTTAGGATATCAGCTAAATCCCTAAATAATTCCTAAACAATGAGTGTTTATGATCAAATCGAGGATATCAGCTAAATCCCACCATCGATCATCATTTTCATCAACCACTGTCGTCAGTATCATCGCTGACCACCGTCGTCGGTCACCACCGCCAACCACGGTCGCCGGTCGCCACCGCCGACTATCGTCGGCCATCTCCGCCGATCAACCTACGCCACCGACCATCACCGTCAGTCCCTGATCCCCGCTATTCACCGTCATCAACTACCACTAACAACTGTTAAAACCTAACCACTACTATATAGCTGTTATTGCTTGATTCTGGATTCTCATTGTCAGCCCTTCTCATTTACGATTCTGTAATCTTATTATTATGAAAAAATTTGTACTAGATACATGAAAGATTTTACCGAAATAAGCCCCGATTTTCTTTTCTAAAAAATTCTAGAATTTTTTTATTAACTCTTCAAACATCTCTGTGTGCTGGATTCCGCAATAAAGCTAAAACGTAAACTTTTATTTTACCTCAACTGATTTTCTAGCACGCAATAAAGCTTACTATGTTATAAAGCTTCCATCAAAAATAATATTAAATTATATATATATATATATATATATATATATATATATATATATATATATATATATATATATATATATATATATATATATATATATATACACGTAATAATTGAGACAACGATAGATTGTCATATGAATTGAATGAAATAGAATAAAAATGTGTAATGCCATGAAAAGTTGTGTAGCCCATGGCGTGATACGATCTCCAAAAAAAAAAATGATAACATGTAAAAGCATAATTAACTTAATAGATAGATAAATAAATATAAAAAAAATGAAAATGGATGATACATAATTAAAATTATGAGCAAATATTTATCAAATTTTTTTTGCAATGATTATTTATATTATCATCCGAAACAACAAACAGACGGAAAAAAAAAAGAAATTTAAGTTCAAATTGAAGGAGCTCACAACTCGATCGGGAGTAGTGTTTCCAAGAGATACTTTTGATTGCTAAACGCCCATTTAGAGTATTTTGGGAAGATTTTTACTGAGCTAGGTCTCATAATTTTTCTCTTTTTTTGAAGTTTTTTTACGTATAAATTCTAGAATTTTTTTATTAACTCTTCAAACATCTCTGTGTGTGTTGTATTCCGCAATAAAGTTAAAGTGTAAATTTTATTTTATCGCAACTAATTTTTTAGCACGAAGCTTACTATGTTATAAAGCTTCCTCAAAAAATAATATTAAATTATATATATACACACACACGTAATAATTGAGACAAAGATATATTGTCATATGATTTGAATGAAATAAAATAAAAATGTGTAATGCCATAAAAAGTTGTGTAGCTCATGGCATGATACGAGCTCCAAAAAAAAAATGATAACATGTAAAAGCATAATTAACTTAATAGATAGATAAATAAATATCAAAAAAAATATGAAAATGGATAATACATAATTAAAATTATGAGAAATATTTATCATATTTTTTTTGCAATGATTATTTATATTATCTTCCGAAACAACAAACAGACGGAAAAAAAAGGATTTTAAGTTAAAGGAGCTCACAACTCTATCGGGAGGGCAGTGTTTCAAAGAGATACTTAAAATATTCAATGTTGTGAAAATCGGATCAGACATAGAACTAAAAAACAGAGAGATTCAAGATTTAAAGGTCGAATCGGGGTTGAACCGAGGTCGAACCGGATGATATAATAAATATTTAAATTATCTAAATGAGAAATCAAATAATCATACATATATAATTTGAGAGAAATAAATTATAAAATATAAATCATATAGAAAAAAATCTCATACAATTTCAAAATTAAATACATGAATATATAAATACTAACCTTTTTATAGCCATGATAATTCTTTGAAATAATCCATTATAGAGCTTCTAGAAATTGGTTATCTAAAAAGGAATTAAAATTAAATAAAATTAGTAATTTGGCATCAATTATATAAATTATACAAGTAAAATATAAACTAAAACTAACTACAAAAAGATATTATAAATTATGATAAAAAGCAAGTTATAACAAATTTGAGATATTAATAATTCAATAAAATGATATATGATGTATCAATAATTTATGTCTTTATCCAAAACTTCGCTAAAAACAAAAACAACAAATACATATTAAAATTTATCTCTAAAATAAATTCAAAAGAAATAGATTCTAATCAAATATATTAAAATTCATCTCTAAATATTGTCTCTTCAAAAGATCCTGCATCAAAAGCTGCCTCTCCAAAGTTTGTCTCCCAATCAACTCCAAAGCTTCTAAAATATCATGTTGGTGTTTCATGTAATTCATCTCATGCCGGCTTTACTCATTAGTATACAAATCACACATTCAAAATAAATTACTTCTTCATCTTTATAATCAACATAAGAATAATTTAACTAACTTACTATTAGTTGTTATATTGGATGATATATTTACTCCTTCAACAATAGGAATGTCATCATCTTTATATATTTCATTCTCTAAATCATCATAATTTAATTCAGGAGTGTGTTCTTCATCAACTATCCAAAAATCTATTGTCTCGATACTTGAATAATCCAATGAATCATAATTTCTTTTTTTAAGATAAAATCTATTAAATAAACATAAAATTATAGATAAGTATCAATGTTAAGAACTTAAGAACAATAGCATAATAAATTAATAATAATAAAAAAAGCATACTTGTTCCTCAAATTAAGATTATAACGAGCATAGACAAGATCATTTAACCTCTGGTGTTCCAAATTATTTCTTCTTTTTGTATGAATTTGTTTGAAAACACTCCAATTTCTTTCACACCCGGAAGAAGAAGAAGTTTGGCTTAAAATTCTAATAGCCAATTTTTGTAAATTAGGAGCACTAGAACCAAACATCTTCCACCATTCATCTGCAAATAAAATTTTAATTAACTTCAAAAATATAAAATATGTCAAAAAGACGATGAGAATTAAATGAAATAATGAAAAACTTACTTACCAGATTGCATTTCTTTGGCCATAGTGAGTGCAATCGGCTTCCCAAAATTCTAAATTATCTCGATATATTCTAACTTCATTCATTGCCAATTTAGGCTTGGGACATATATCTTTATTTCCAATAAGTTCAATCAATCCTTGCATAACTTCGGTTTTGACAGAATTCTGATCATACCGAAAATGTGGATTTAAGAAATAAAGAAATACTTGAGTTCACACGGAGTTGTCATCTCAATGCCATCATAAACATAACCAAGAGATGGTTTTTCATCCAATCAACAACTCGCAATAATCTTATTAATGGTCCATTATTTTGACATGATTAAACAATCAATCCAAAATTTGTTATCCATGATGATAAAAAATGCTTCTTTCCTTTAATAGTTTTTGCTAACTTTGAATCCACATAATGCTTATTTGTAGCAAGAGCTTGCAAATCATGTTTATGATCAAATACACTTTTCAAAGTAATAAAAGTTGTTGCAAAACGAGTAGCTCATGGGTGTATTATTTCAGTCCACCCTTGTCTTTTCCTCAACCAAGATAATAAGAAAATATGATTGTAAATTAATATTGTTATCTTTGATGCCTTCTTAGCAAGATCCACTACATGAGGTAAGCTACCAATATCTTTTAGAATCAAATTCAAGCAATGTGCTGCACAAGGAGACCAACAAATATGCATTCTTTCATAATAACTCTCCAAATTTCTTATAATTTGTCGATTATCACAAGTTGCATAATATTTTCTGGACTTATCCACTCAACTACTTCAGCAAATAAAGAACAAAGAGTTGTAACATCTTTCTTAATGTCAGAAGCATCAACAGATTTTAAAAAAGATACTCCTCGTGAACAATAAACTAGAAAATTAATTAACGTTCTATTTCTAACATCTGTCCATCCATCAGCCATTAAAGTGCACCATGTTTCCTTCCAAAGAACGCTATAAGATTCAATTAAAAGTTTACATTCTTCTTTGCAATCCTCAATAGATTAATTCTCATCCTGTGATATGATAAGTTCATAACTCCAATAACAAGTATTGCATCTATAGCTTTGAGCAAATGATGAATTTAAAGCATTGAATGAAATACAATCAAAAACCATCTAAAGAATGGTCATGTCGCCTCTATGTACTACTTCTTTAGATGCCAAAATACTTTTAAAGATGGTTGTGACCTGTTTTGTTCTTGGAGCAAAGTAAGCATCAATTTCATCTACTTTTCTTTTTTTCCTTTATAGAGCCACTCTCTTCTTCAATAATATCATTATAAGTATGCACACTCTATCATCCTCTTGTGTATCTTATTTTTTTTGAGATATTGCTTTTAAATTTTCTTGCATTTGAAAGAATATCATGTGAAACTTTTGCATGAAGCTATATTTCCCTTAACTCCTACTAAATGTTGCTTTATTCTATTTATGCCTCCACCCTTATATATTAATCCACGACAAACACTTATATTGCTTTTTTCCATCAGGACATCTAGATTCACTAAAATGATTTCAAGCCGGATCTATTTTCTCACAAACATTATGAGAAGAAATATAATTTTGATTTTCAGAAGGCTCCATCCTAAATATAAAAAAGAAAATAAATGTTGAATAAATTAAAAAAAATGTCAATCAAAAAATTATGAAAAGATTCATGGGAGATATCGAGAAAAAATGAAAAATACAAAATTAAATTAAAAAATTGCTAAATATGAACTAACAAATACAATTCACTCATACATATTCTGCTAAATATAAGTTTTGATGAATATTCCAATGTTTTGAAAAAACAAATTAAATCATATATGCATTTTTAAATCAATTCAATCATAAACTTGTAGATTTGTAAGAGATATTCAGGAAAAATATGCTAAATATCACATTGAAATTTGGAAAAGTATTTATAATTTCTCCAATGATTATCCACCCTCCGATTTAAAATAAAACCTATCTGCTGATGCCGGAGAAGCGATGGAATACGAAGAGACAGAATACTGCCGGACAGATGACAGCGACGACGGAAAAAACTTGTTTGCTGCAAAGCAAAAATGCAGGCCTTTGCTTAGTTTGTTAGAGATAGCAGAAAGAATATTTGTTTAAAGCTGATTTTAAGAAACAATTCTTTAAAATCACTCGAAAATTATTGGGTTCAAGTTAACTAAGATTTAATTCAGTTTAAATACATCCAATGTTCAATTGCTTCCTAAATTCACTTAGAAGCAAGCACAAGGAGAAATCATAAATCAGTATGCAAGAATATAATAGCTGCAGAAACGACAATATACAAGTTTAGAAAAATAAATGTGAAGAGAAGCAATAATTTAGTAAAAAAAAAACAAATAAACAAGAACTGAACCAATTCATATAAATATAAACTAGCAAAAAACATGAAAAGAACAAGTGAGAAACACATACAATCAAACCTGAAAACAGAATACCGCCTGCAAGAAGAGGGAGCAAAACCAAAAAAACCGAAGAGGAAGCTGGCTGGGAGCAAAACAAAAAACCGTAATCGTGGAGGCCAAAATCTTTATTCTTTCCATGCGGGCCAGGCGGACGCGGCAGTTCTCCGGTTCCAGATTAAACTGGTTCTCTATAGTGTCCCCGGTTTTCTGGCGGTTTTGAATATTTGGACGGTCGTGGCAGTTCACGGTGAGCGGCATCTGTGAAAGAAAATATCTCTAAATATCATTTGAAATTTTGGGATATCAGCTAAATCCCTAAATAGTTCCTAGATATTGAGTGTTTATGATCAAATCTAGGATATGAGCTAAATCCCACCATTGATCATCATTTTCATCAACCCGCTTGGATTACCATCACCGACCGCGTGGTCCACAACGGTCGTCGCGCTGCCACCATCATCGATCTCATTAATCAACTCCGACCATCCGCTGGTCCACGATCCCCTTATTCACCATCGCTTCAACTACCATCATTTAAAACCAATATATGTTTGTTATTGTCGATTCATTTCATTGTCGCCTTCTCATTTACGATTATGTAATCTTATTATTATGAAAAATTTTGTACTCTGAAATAGATACATAGTGAAAGATTTTTTTTGATCGTGATTTTTCCTCTTTTTTGAAGTTTTTCTACATTAAAATTATAGAATTTTTTATTAACTCTTGTCTACATTATTTCGATTCATGATAAAAAAGCGTAAATTTTTATTTTACCTCAACTGATTTTCTAGCACGCAACAAAGCTTACTATGTTATAAAGCTTCCATCAAAATATAATTTTAAATTATATATATATATATATATATATATATATATATATATATATATATATATATATACACACACACGTAATAATTGAGACAACGATAGATTGTCATATGAATTGAATGAAATAAAATAAAAATGTGTAATGCCATGAAAAGTTGTGTAGCCCATGGCATGATACGATCTCCAAAAAAAAATGATAGCATGTAAAAGCATAATTTACTTAATAGATAGATAAATAAATATCAAAAAAAAAAATGAAAATGGATAATACATAATTAAAATTATGAGCAAATATTTATCAAATTTTGTTTGCAATGATTATTTATATTATCATCCGAAACAACAAACAGACGGAAAAAAAAAAAGAATTTAAGTTCAAATTAAAGGAGCTCACAACTTGATCGGGAGTAGTGTTTCCAAGAGATACTTTTGATTGCTAAACGCCCATTTAGAGCATTTTAGGAAGACTTTTATTGGTTGTCGTCGTTTTTTCTCTTTTGAAATATTTTTACTAAAAATTCAGAATTTTTATTAACTCTTCACTCTACTGTGTGTGTTGTATTATGATAAAAAGTGTAAACTTTATTTTACATGACGATTTTACACGCAAAGCACACTATGCTATAAAGCTTCCTCAAAAATAATATTAAATTAAATTATATATATATATATATATATATATATATATATATATATATATATATATATATACCCACACGTAATAATTGAGACAACGATATATTGTCATATGAATTGAATGAAATAAAATAAAAATGTGTAATGCCATGAAAATTTGTGTAGCTCATGGCATGATACGAGCTCCAAAAAAAAATGATAACATGTAAATGCATAATTAACTTAATAGATAGATAAATAAATATCAAAAAAATATGAAAAGATAAATAAATATCAAAAAAATATGAAAATGGATAATACATAATAAAAATTATGAGAAATATTTATCATATTTTTTTTGCAATGATTATTTATATTATCTTCCGAAACAACAAACAGACGGAAAAAAAAGGATTTTAAGCTAAACGAGTTCGCACCCTATCCCGGCAACCTCGAACTCGAAGCCCCCCCCATGGGTTACAAACTCGTGCAACAGTTCAGCGGTGACATTACCAGACACTAATATACAAAAAGGTGTGAACTTATTGTCAATTTCAGTTTGTGGGACTAAAAATGTTTCAATTAAAATTTAATCAGCGCCTGAAGCTAACTTCTCTGCTTAATTCTGCGTCTAATCAACAGAGTATTTCTATTCATTCTTATAAATTATTTATTTTACGACTCATGACGTATTAATCGACCATTGATTTATAACAAAACATCAAAGCAATTTTATAGAAGCACGGACGATAATAGAGTAAACTTTAATTAAAATAACGCCCTCAAGATGTCATCATCATTCATTCAAAATAATCAATATTTTAAGTTGCCATATATTATGAAAAGAATAATCATATGTAATATTTTATCATCAACATGCTCCGTTTGGGGAGGTCGTGGCAGTGCAGTGAGAGTTGAATCGCACTGCAGAGCAATTAGGCAAGCTGTATTTTGAAGAAGCTGCAGCAAAAAAGTTGTGTTTTCCAATCTAATATGATAGAATGCAGTGACTATTAAAAAATTATAGTTTGACATTTTTAAAATTAAAAAAATTTGTAATATTCATCATAACTTCTTAGAAAATAGTTTTTTTTTACAACAACTTCATAACTACTTTTTCAATAAGGTTGGAATTATAAATCTACTAATATGTTGTCATGTTGTTCTTGATGATATTTTGTGCAAACAATGCCTCTATGATTTTGATATTTTTTTTGGGAGCTCTAATACTTATGCTTTGAAGACTAATATGGGAATGATAGTTTTATACTTATAAAATTTAGTAGTTGTTGCATGCTAGAAACCTAGTTGCGGTAGAATAAAATTTTATATTTTAGTCTTGTTGAGAAATCCAGCACACACATAGATATTTGAAGAGAGAACGAGAAACTCCAGGATTTTAACGTGAAAAAACTCCGAAAAGAGGAAAAAAAATCAGAGGGTCTAACACAGTAAAAATGTTCTACTATATGTTTGTTCGAAGTACAAAGTTTAAGTTTTTTCGATAATGAGATTATAGAGTTATATATGAGAAAGTTTGACAACGAAAATTCCAGAATTAGGTAACAATAGCTATCGGTGATGGTTGGGTTATACGATGGTTAATGATGCGATAGTGAATAGCTATGATAATCAGTGGATCAGTGTCGATAATGGCCCGGTGTGGTGAAATACAGTGGCCGGCGATGACCAATATGGAGATGGTCAGCGGTCAATGAATATGGCGGAGTCAGCAGCGATATGCGGTGGTCGATGCGGCGAGACCATTAGTAGTTATCAAAGTGGTGACAAAGAGATGATCGCGGGAGAAGTCAGCGGTGGATGCGCCGATGCGGGCCAGCAGCAATGATGGTAATGGTCAGCGGCAATAATGTCGTGGCGATAGCAAACATCGGCCAACGATGGTTAGCCGATGATGATGTGGCGGTGGCGCGATAAGCCGAGTCGCGGCGATAAGCGGTAGTTAGCGATGATGATCGGTGATGGGTGGCCGTCGGTAGTAACGCGATTATGCTTGGAGGTTCTTCTAGCCTCAAAGCTCTCTCTTCTCTTTAGCTTGACCTCTCCTCATGTGAAGAATGAGGGGCTATTTATAAATTAGAGGAGTGGTGTTTTTGTAAATACATGCAAAATTCAAATCACTCCAAAATGATTCCTTTGATCATCTGATGTATTTTAAGTATTTGACTGCTTAAATGAAGTTAGAATTAGAAGATCTTGGGCTTGTTAGATCCGGCTCGTCAAGCCGCTCGATTTGATTATAAACACTTCATATTTATGAGCCTATTGATATCACAAAATTTTCAATAAGCACTTGATCTGGGTTAGTCTTCACTCAGAATTAGATTGCTTTCGGCATCAAGATTCATGCCTCGAGTAGTGAAATTTTTATATTATATCAGTTGCCCCCTATTTTTGGATGTCATTATCTCTATCATCCAAAAATATATGTCAAATAATTGGAAATAAGAACATCTTCAATGAAATTTGTGGATTCATTAATATTTGTGTCACATATAGTTTGAGAAAATAGATCTTCATGCACAAATGTGATCACGGCGGGTGCAAGGTGTGTGGTGTGCAAGTGTCTGAAGGCTGCGGCGCTCTGGGTGCAGTGTGGGGCACTGCGGCAGGGGGGATGCCATAAGCATAGTATCAAGGGTATGCAGGTGCTCACGTGCGCAAATGCGCACCGATATGCGAAAATTTCAGTTTTTTTAACTAACTAGCTCGCAACCGCTAGCCATAATGAGGAGAGGGAATTTTTTTAATTAAATGGTTGGCAAACATGAGCCATAATGAAGAGAGGGCCTTTTTTTAATTAAATAGCTTGCAAACGCTAGTCATAGTGAGGAGAGTGGGGTATTTTTTAATTAAATGGCTAGCAAACGCTAGCCATAATGAAGAGATAGAGTTTTTTTTAATTAAATGACTTGTAAACGCTAGCCATATGAGGAGATGTATTTTTTTTTAAATTAAATGGCTATTAAACATCATCCATAATGAGGAGAGGGATTTTTATTTTAATTTATTCGCTTTTTGCTCTATAGTGGATCTATAACCCCGTTGCTAGTCAAGTTAGGAGACACAATTTTCTCCTATATGCTCTAGTATTCTTCATAATGAGAAATTATATAACAAAAGTTCAAGGGCTAAGGGTAAATTTTTTTTTCTTTTGTCAGCGAAGCTCTGTCCTTCTTCTGAAAAGAATGTCATTTATTTTATTGATCAAGACATCATGTAGTTCATAATGACGACTCACGATTTTCCCTCGAGAGAAGTGACGCCGACGAATGGACTTCGAGGCCATCAAGGCTCGTATTTCATACGGTGCTCAATTTCTCGAGAGATCAGCCGATCATGTGTGGAGGCGATCAAGACTATAGTTCATCAAGAAGCTCCAGTTTTCTGGTGGAGGTGTCGCCCCTAGACTAGCTAGGTTTGGAGCGATCAAGTCCGTGTATAGAAAATTGATTTTCTTGAAACTTCAATAGTTGTAGCAAAGTTGGTATTGATTTGGAACCATTCCTAAGAAAACTTAGAAATTCTGGCAGATAATTTTAGAGTGTTATTCTTCATGATATTACTTGAAGCTGTTGACTTGTATGGAAGGGGTGGAATTGAATGTGCTGAGGATTTTTGATCTATCTAAGGTTGTTTGTCAAAGTATTACTTGATGACATTAACCTATATGGAAGAGGTCGAATCGAATCCCCTGGGAATTTTTGACCCATCCAATGTTGTTTTCCAAAGTCTTACTTGATGACATTAACATGTATAGAAGAGGTTGAATCGAATATGCTAAGGATTTTTGACCCATCCGATATTATTTGTCAAACTGTTACTTGATAACGTTAACCTATATGGAAGATGTCAAATCGAATCCGCTAAGAATTTTTGACCCATCTGAGGTTGTTTGTCAAAGTATTACTTGATGACGTTAACCTATATGGAAGAGGTCAAATTGAATCCGCTAAAGATTTTTGATCCATCCGAGGTTGTTTGTCAAAGTATTACTTGATGACAGTAACATGTATGGAAGAGGTTAAATCGAATCCATTGAGAATTTTTGACCCATCAAGGTTGTTTGTTAAAGTATTATTTGATGGCGTTAACCTATATGGAAGAGGTGAATCAATTCGCCAAGAATTTTGACCCATCCGAGTTGTTTGTCAAAGTATTACTTGATGATGTTAACCTGTATGGAAGAGGTTGAATCGAATCCGCTAAGGATTTTTGACTCATTCGAGATTGTTTATCAAAGTGTTACTTAATGATGTTAACCTGTATGGAAGTGGTCAAGTCGATTCCGCCAAGGATTTTTGACCCATCCGAGGTTATTTATCAAAGTATTGCTTGATGATATTAACCTGTATGGAAAATGTTGAATCAATCCGCCAAGGATTTTTGACCCATCCGAGGTTATTTTTCAAAGTATTACTTGATGATAGTAACTTGTATGGAAGAGGTTGAATCAATTTGAGGATTTTGACCCGAGGTTGTTTGAAAGTGTTACTTGATGACATTAATATGTATGGAAGGGGTTGAATCGAATTCAATTTGACATCCGAGGTTGTTTATCAAAGTGTTACTTGATGGCGTTAACTATATAAGATGAATAGAATTCACCAAGTATTTTGACCCATAAGTTGTTTGTCAAAGTATTACTTGATGACAAGAACTATATGGAAGAGGTTGAATTGATATTGATGATTTTGACTATCCAGATTGTCAAAGTGTTACTTGATGATGTTAACCTATATGGAAGAGGTCAAATCGAATCCGCCAAAGATTTTTTGCCCATCCGAGGTTATTTGTCAAAGTATTATTTGATGACGTTAACCTGTATGGAAGAGATCGAATAGAATCCGCCAAGGATATTTGACTCATCCGAGATTATTTGTCAAAGTATTACTTGATGCTTGATGATAAAAACCTGTATGGAAGAGGTTGAATTGAATCTGCTGAGAATTTTTGACCCATCCGAGGTTGTTTGTCAAAGTGTTACTTGATGACGTTAATCTGTATGAAAGAAGTCGAATCGAATCCACCAAGGATTTTTGACCTATCCGAGGTTATTTGTTAGAGTTTTACTCGGCGATAATTAACTTGTGTGTAAGAAGTCAATAGTTTTAACTCTCATCCGAGGTTATTTTTGACCAGTAATTCATATGACGAGGCTCCGTTTTCCACGAGAAGCTTCAGCCATCGACCGGGATTCGAGGTGATCAAGGCCAGTTCATATGGCGGCTGATTTCCCTCGAAAAGGCCAAGTCGCCGACTAATCGGATTTGGAGGCGATCAAGACCTGTAGTTCATACGACGAAGCTCCAGTTTTCCTCGGGAGAGGTGTCAACTATCCTCGTCGGACCGACCGGATTTGGAGGCGATCAAGTCCTGTATTTTATAGAAAATTGATTTTCTTGAAACTTCAATAGTTAACAATTGCAAAGTTGGTGGGGAAGCATTGATTTGGACCCATTCCTAAAAAAACTTAGAAATTCTGGCAAATAATTTCAGAGTGTTATTCTTCATGTTGTTACTTGATGTCGTTAACTTGTATAGAAGGGTGTAGAATCGAATTCGTTGAGAATTTTTGACACATCCGAAGTTATTTTTCAAAGTATTTCTTGATGACATTAACCTATATGGAAGAGGTCAAATCGAATCCGCTGGGGATTTTTGACCCATCCGAAGTTGTGTTGCCAAAGTATTACTTGATGACATTAACCTATATGGAAGATGTTAAATCGAATATCTTGAGATTTTGACCCATTCGATATTGTTTGTCAAAGTGTTACTTGATAACATTATATGGAAGAGGTCGAATCAATGCTGGATTTTTGACCCATCTGAGGTTATTTGTCAAAGTATTACTTGATGATGTTAACTTGTTTGGAAGAGACTGAATAGAATCTGCCAAGGATTTTTTATCTATCCAAGGTTGTTTGTCAAATTATTACTTGATGACAGTAACATGTATGGAAGAAATTGAATCGAATCCGTCAAGGATTTTTTATCCATCCGAGGTTGTTTGTCAAAGTGTTATTTGATGACGTTAACCTATATGGAAGAGGGTGAATCAAATCCGCCAAGAATTTTTGACCCATCCGAAGTTGTTTATCAAAGTATTACTTAATGATGTTAACCTGTATGGAAGAGGTTGAATTGAATCCGATGAGGATTTTTGACTCATTCGAGATTGTTTGTCAAAGTGTTACTTGATGACGTTAACCTGTATAGAAGTGGTCAGATCGATTCCGCCAAGGATTTTTGACCTATCCGAGATTATTTGTCAAAGTATTACTTGATATCATTAATCTATATGAAAAATGTTGAATCGAATATGTTAATGATTTCTGACTCATCCGAGGTTATTTTTTAAAGTATTACTTGATGAAAGTAACCTGTATGGAAGAGGTTGAATCGAACGAGATTTTGACCATCGAGGTTGTTTGCAAATGAAATTAACATGTATGGAAGAGGTTGAATCGAATCCGGATTTTGACCCATCCGAGGTTGTTTATTAAAGTGTTACTTGATGACGTTGACCTATATGGAAGAGGTAGAATAGAATTCACCAAGAATTTTTGACCCATAGGTTGTTTGTCAAAGTATTGTTTAATGACAATAACATATATGGAAGAGGTTGAATCGAATTTGCTAAGAATTTTTAACCCATCCGAGGTTGTTTTTCAAAGTATTACTTGATGACGTTAACCTATATGAAAGAGGTCGAATCGAATACGCTAAAGATTTTTGGCCCATCCGAGGTTATTTGTCAAAGTATTATTTGTTGACGTTAACCTGTATGGAAGAGGTCGAATAGAATTCGTCAAGAATATTTGACCCATCTGAGGTTGTTTGTCAAAGTATTACTTGATGCTTGATGATAAAAACTTGTATGGAAGAGGTTGAATCGAATCCGCTGAGGATTTTTGACCCATCTGAGATTGTTTGTCAAAGTGTTACTTGGTGACGTTAATCTGTATGAAATAGGTCGAATTGAATCCCCCAAAGATTTTTGACTTATTCGAGGTTATTTTACAGAATTTTACTAGTGAAATTTAACCTGTATGAAAGAAGTCAATAGTTTGTACTCTCATCCGATGTTGTTTTGTAAAGGTATGACGTTAACCTGTATAGAAGAGGTTAAATATTTTGATTCTTCTGAGATTATTTGTCTGAGTATTACTTGGTGATGTTAACTGCGGTAGTACAAAAGTTATGACATATCTCAGGTTGTTTGTGAGAGTTATTTGATGATGTTAACATGGTAAGTACAAAGTTATGACCTATCGGTTATTAGAGTGTTACGGTGATATTTAACGTGTGGAGGAGGTTAAATCAAAAATATTCATTTGTAGGCAAAGTTGCTCATTCATCTTTGCCTTTTTTCATGAGTATTATTGACTTGCTTCTTGAACTAATAATCAAATAGATATCCAGAATATTGATTTGAATGATCTTTTAAGATTAAATGTTTACCTCGGTCTCCAATAAAAACTGAAAGATCGAAATTTGATGAATCTTCATTCTTCTTATGTGTTCCTCGAGAATAAGATTTTCTTTACTATATATATGGTGTTGTTCTGAACATAAATTCATATTGTCAACCATTATGAAGATGTAAAGAGAATGTTTCCCACAGACGATGCCAAACTGTTGCGTGCTAGAAACCCAGTTGAGGTAGAATAAAACTTTACGCCTTAAACTTGTTGAAAAATCCAACACACATAAATATTTGAAGAGAGAACGAGAAACTCCAGGATTATTACGTGGAACTAAAAAGAGGAGAAAAAATCACGGGGCCTAGCCCAGTAAAAATGTTCCACTATATGTATGTTTTGAAGTATAAAGTTTAAGTTTTCCAGATAATGAGATTACAGAGTTGTATGTGAGAATGTCTGACAACAAAAATTTCATAATCGACATAGAATGTTGTATGAATATAGAAGTGATAGTATGAAAAATATCGGTGATGATCTAGAGGTTAAATGGTGCAATATTAGGTGCATGATAATGAAGATTGATATGGTGGTGGCGACCAACGTGGTATTTGAGAAAAGGCCGCGGTGGTGGCAGACAGAATAGTGACCAATAAAATGATGGCAACGCAGGACCGGCGGCAATGGCGGTGGTCGCGAAGTCGGCAGCGATACCAATGGCGATAGGCGGTGACCAGCAAAACGGCCGCGTGGTGTATGGTTATCGGTGGAGGTACCACGGTCAGCGATGATGAATGCAACTAGGCTGGCGATGATGATCATGATAATCAATGGCACGGCGGTTGTAATCGATGATCGGCCGGGGTGATAATGTCGTAATCTGGCGGTAGATATCAAGAAGAGAAGGTGATGGGCGACAGGTCATGATTATGCTTGGAGGTTCTTCTACCTCAAAGCTTTCCCTTCTCCAGCGCCTCTTCTCATGTGAAGAATGATGGGCTATTTATACACTGAAGAGTAGGTCAAATACATGCAAAATCTAAACCACTCATCGATGACTCAAAATGATTCATCATCGATGCATTTTAATATTTGCTCAAAATGAAGTCAAAATTAGAGATCTTGGGCTTGTTAGATCCGTGAGATTTTTATCGCTCCATATTTAGAGATTGATATCACAAAGTTTTCAATGAGTAATGAATCGATCGATTCTTTATGAAATTAAATTTTTTCATATATATCAATAGTAAATCTACATCTACACATGAATCGTGCTTCAAGGAAATGAAGAAGCCTTTGATTGTTCTAAATAAATATGCATTTGAAAGAGTGTGTGAAGTTATGATATATATACTTTCTATGTGGAATTAAAAAATATGATAATCCAAAGTATTTTGCTGATGATATTAAACATATCTTTATTGATTCTAAAGATATTTGTCCTAATGAATGACTCAACTTCTTTGTGATTGCCTTTGCCGATTAGATAAGCTTTTAGAAAGACAATCAATTTAAAGGACAAAACAATATCTAACCAACATAAAATGGAAGTGAAATGCCAACTTTTGAATAAATGAAGTCAAAAGTGATTTGATTTCTTGCTAATATGGCTCTCAAAATATGACTACCAAGCACAAATCAGCGATATGATTTTGAGTCAAACCGTCGAGATCAAGCACTTAAAATATCATTGGAATCTACATCAATTAAATCCCAAAATAGCCTCAAATATGAAATGTTTATAATAAATCGAAGCGTCTCAGAGGGATCTAACGAGCCTAAGATCTCATGACTTCATTTGGGCATCCAAATGCTCAAATACATCAAATGATAAATCATCCGAACCATCGATGTAGGGATAGCAGAATTTACAAGAATCCCTCCTCTCCATATAAATACCTTCATTCCTCACACCAAAGGAAGCTAAGCCAAGTGAAGTGAGGAAGACTCGATCTTAATAACATGCCACCGCCGTGCGATCTCTTGCACGCCGAGCAAGGAAGAAGAGGAAGAGTAAGAAGAAGAAGAACAGCAAGGAAGAAGAGGAAGAGTCCAAGCAAAGAAGAGGAAGAGTCAAGCAAGGAAGAAGAGGAAGAGTCCAAGCAAGGAAGAAGAGGAAGAGTCAAGCAAGGAAGAAAATGAAGAGTCCAAGCAAGGAAGAAAAGGAAGTCAGCGAGGAAGAAGAGGAAAAGCAAGTGAGGAGGAAGAGAGAGCTCAAGATCTAAGCAAGATCGCACCAAGAAGATCGCACTTTCATGATCAACCACCGCCAACCAAGAAATTAATAGAAGATTACAGACATCTCCACCATCGGACAATTACAACTGATCATTGTTACTCTCATATTAATGAGGAAGACTTTGTATAAACAGATACATAGTGAAAACTTTTCTCTGCCAGGGTTTTTCCCTCTTTTGAGGTTTTCCACGTTAAAAAATTCGAGTGTCTCCGTTTGTTCTTTAAACCTGTGTCTTGACTAATCAACAAGGCAAAGTAAACTTTCACTCTTTTGGTTTTCTAGACGCAACACTTGCCTTTCAATATATCTATAGGGGTGAATTGTAAATGAGATAGTTGTCTCTCAAACATCCACAAAAACCTGATCGAGTTCAGAGTTGACATCAATATATGAATTTCACTTCAGGATCTGCTTGGATGGCCCTCTCTCGTTTCTTCATCGACTATTGCATATGGGGCTAGGACAATCTACCTCGAACCATGCTCATGTACTACGCCAATTTCCTCTCATCACCCGAAGGCTACTTCCACACTGTCCTCTACAACGCTAAAGAATTTGTCAACACTACCGTCAACCACGACCTCCATTTCATATCATGGGACAACTTCGACCGCATTACCTCAACATGGAGGACATGGAGCTCATGGCAATGAATGCACCATTCGTGAGGAAGTTTCGGAAGGATGATCCAGTCCTCATCAAGATCGACGCCGACCTCATGTTCCGCGGGGTTGGAAGGCTGATTCCGGGGGGATAGTGTGTGGGGAGAAGAGATAATGGGAGCAATCCCTATCTCGCCATCGGAGATAGCTTCTTCACTGCCCGACGCTGCAGGAAGCTTATGGAGAAGCTTTTATCGAAAGAAGAGAACTTGCCGTGGCGGTAAGTGATTATTATAATGCAGATTCCGTAATAACAATTATTTTTTTTTTCATTTTTTTTTATTTAGATAATGAAAGAATGGAGAATGTTTGTTCTATCATTCCTTTGTGTAGAAACCTTTTTGGAATGCATAGAGTTGAATGGCTTACGACATTTAGTTGATGTTGGTATCCACTTATTTATATTAAATTAAATGCTTTTTTTATTATTTTCATCTAATTTTTATAAATACTAAAATAAAATTATTTTCTAAATTTAATAATTTGGTAGAGGTTTAAGCTCAAATTCAATTAATAAATTAAGTACAAACTTTCAATAAATGTACACTATATTTGACCTTTAGTGATACTCTGGGTTCTATCTAATGCATGTAATAATATGTATACATATCTTATATTCTTTAAAATAATATGTAATAATTATATAAATTAAATAGACATGAAATAGATAAAAAATTCTAAAATTATGAAGATGCAAAAGATTATATATATAGTAAGAAAATATTTAAAAAATCAATATAGTAAAACAATAATAAGTAACAAAATTTCAATAATAACTTAAAATAATAAAATCATAAAAAATTTGCAGGTATGTTTAGCTAATATTTATTTTGTAGGTGTAAATAGATTTACTTTCTTTCTTTTAATGTAATTTTTCATTAAGATTATGATGAATCTTATGTGGGATTAGGATGAGCATTGGTTATAAGACTATGACTTATGTACCATGTGATGCCTTTGGAATAAGCACACCCAAATCAAGCCAAAAGAAAGAAAGGAATGGAGTAAATCAAATGAAAATATAGAAGATGAAGAAATGAAAAAGAAAGAATGAAGATCCTCATAACATTCATCATTTGTAATTGTAATTATTTTCTTGTAATCGATATTGTATAAAGATAGAGCTCGGCTACACATATTTCTTTTCAGGTTGTCCGACAGTACTCAACCGCTTCATCTTTCTATTCTTTTGTGATATCTTTATAAAAATTGTTTGTTATTTTATTTAGTTTGTGCATTAGAAAAAACATGCATTTTCATAGTTTGTTTATGATTGATAATTGTTGTATGGCCTGAATGCGATTAGGCTCTTAGGATAAAAATAAATTTTTTATCACACTAATAATTCATAATTAAACTTTCAAAAATAATTCATAATATCATATAAAAGCCTAGTCATTAAACTAAGATAATAAAATACTTAGCAAACCTTTTGGTAGATGATTATATATTTAATATCATGCATAACTATCTTATTTCATTCTTATTAAGAGAGAGCTTACATCTTTGCCAGATAGAATAGATTTAACCTTTGAGAGCCTATGATGAAAAAATATCTCTTTCCCTTTTGATTTAGCTCATAATCAATTTTTTATGTATTTAGGCATACAAAATTATCAAAGAAAAAAAGTATCATAAAATTCATAAATCATGATAGCAAAAAATATTAAAAAATAATATAGTAAAATAGTAATAAGTAAAAAAATTATAATAATAACTTTAAAAAATCTATTCATCAATAATTTCTAGAATATAACATATAAAAAGAAAAAAACAATATTAAATATAATATAATTCATAAATTCTAATGAAGGACGACATTAAATCCGAAAAATCTATTAAGCAATTATCTGAACGCACATCATATCGAGCGTTCGACCTTTCTCGTCGACTGTAAAGTCCGCCAAATGAATCATCCCAACAACCTCAACGCCCCCGCTTCGTCTCATAAGCTCACGGAACAACGCCCTTAGATATAAATCGATGCTAATTTCTTAAAGATTTCACGATGTGGGACTAAAACTGTTTGATTAAGCCTGCGTTGCTGTTTATTACTATATTTGTATCTTTGGCTATGAATATTTAGAAATTACATAATTTAGAACTTATTGTGAACTTATCTATTTAATTATAGTGAAAGGTTGAAGCAATTTATAAAAACATGCATGAAAATTATTACGTGCTAGAAACTCAATTACGGTAAAATAAAACTTTACGCCTAAATTTATCAAAAAATTCAAAGACACGTGATATATAGAGAACAGAAACTCCAAGCATTTTATTAAAAACTCTAAAAGAGGAAAATTATGGGCTTAGCCCAAAGAAAATGTTTCAATTATATGTTTATTTCGGAAGACAAAGTTTTTTTCCCGATAATCCGGATTACAGAGTGATGTGAGAAAGCATTTGACAAACGAAAATTATAATCCAAAAGAACAATAATTACGCAAATAGGTCGGTATCGGTACTGAAGCGGTAAAATCTGTCAGTGACAGTATGTGATAATATTCTGGCGACCAGCGATGATCAATGGTGGTGCGATGCCATGGTGAAGCGATAACGGTGCAGCGGAAATGCATTAAGCAGCAGTGGATCGAAGAGGCCCGCTAATGGGTGAATGGCATCAATGCGGAGTATCGAAATAAGCGGTGGTCGATAGTGAGAGGTAATCGATGGCGATGTCAGCTCAAAATGATGGCCAGCAAAGAGACAGCGGTATCTTGATGGTAGTGGCGGCTAGCCGGTGGCAGCGGCATGTCGGCTAATCGGCAAGACGGTGGTTGATAAAGCGACCGATTATCATGGTCAACGGCGGCGGCTAAAAGCGGCACATAAATGGTCGGCGATGGCGGAGTGGTTCGGCGATATGGCGAGATTATCGATGTTTTCAAGCCTCGAGCTCTATTCTCTTTTTCCTCTCATGCGAAGAATGAGGGGTTATTTATAGATTAGAGGATACATGCAAAATCCAAACCACTCCATGGGACGGTTCAAAATGATTCTCTTGATCATCTGATGTATTTTAAGTATTTGAATGCTCAAATGAAATGAATTAAAATCTTGGGCTTAGATCGCTCATCAAGATGCTCGATTTGATAAATACTCTATAGTTAGAAGTCGTGATATCAAAGTTTTCAATAAGCACTTGATAGGTTAGTCTTGACTGTCAATTGCTCGACTTATTCATGCTTCAATTAGAATTTTCAATGTCATATCACTTGCCCCCTTATTTTTGGATGACCTTACTTATTTCATTCAAAAATATATTTATTTTTTTTAAAATAAAATATCTTTACTTAGTATTACAATTTGTAATTACATATATTATATGTATTAATTTATTTATTAACTAATTAATTATTAATGTTTATTTATTTAATTATATATATATATATATATTGGCATTTAGTCTTCAAAGAGAGGAGGTTTTTTTTAATTAAATAACTAGCAAACATCAGCCATAATAAGGAGATGTGTTTTTTTTTTTGAAATAAATGGCTGGCAAACACCAGCCATAATGAGGAGAGGAGATTTTTTTTCGATTTTTTTTTAATTTATTTCCCTTTTGTCCTTATAGTTATTGACCTTACTTTTGGACTAGCTCTCAACATCTTAGACTTAGAATCTTTCTAAGATTTTCTTGATAAGACACATAGTGATTAGGTGAACATAACCTAAGCCAGAGACTTAGAAGCGTTAATCATTAGATTAGGCTTTGCCTTGGATCTTAAGGAAGTTACATCCTATACCCAATCTAGATACACTTTCTCAAATCAAACCACGATTCAATTCTCAAACCAAATCTCAAATTCAAATTCAAATTTCAAATATAATTTCACATTTGACTCCAAATAATTGAAACCCAAAATCAAATTCAAATCCTAAAACCCTTCATAAGTCATATGAATCATATTCATGAGCTTAGCCAAAACTTCCTTATATCAAATCAATCAATTGATCTCTTTATAAATCAAATATTCCTTCATTTATATTCATAAATATAAATGAAATCCAAATTTAAATGACCAAAATTTTATCAAAAATCAAATCCAAACTCAATCTAAACCCTTTAAGCCAATTCTTTGGACTAAGCCAAATTTTATCCATATCAAGTCAAAACCAATAAATTTTCTCTTGAATCAATCATTTTATTCAATTATCTACCCAAATATGAATGAAACTTATAATCATCAAATCAAATCGAAACCAACCCAAGTCAAATCCAACCTAGCCCTTTTGACTTGAAAATTTCAAATGAGCTAAAATCCCTTAGACTCCAAATTAATTGTCATTGAAATTATATTCCAATCTAGGGCTCATATATAAGTTCAACTAAACTTGAATCAAACCAAAACCAAACCAATTGACCCACTTAGGTCCACTTGACCCAAAGTGACCTAAAGGACCCGTTTGAGCCAACTTCCAATCTAACCCAAATTGGATTGAACCAAGCTCACCAAAACCTTCCACCATGATTGTTGATCACCCTATGATGATCAATTGCAATCAATTGGGCCAAACCAAGCCCAATTGGCCATTTGATCCAAATTGACCCAAATTGGCCTAAAAGACCAAATCGGGTCAAATCTTGATCTAACCCAAATTGATTGCAACCAATAGTTGAAGTTCATTCCAAATTGATTATTGAAGTTGACCAAAGGCATAATTAAACTCAATTTGATCAATCGAGCCCAATTGGTCAACTTGACCCAACCTAGCCCAAATTGGCCTAAAGGGTCAATTTGGCCTAAAATCAAATTAAATCAAAATTTATTCAAACCAAATACCACATTCATCTTCAATTAGCCAATTGAACATGAATCAACCCATAACCCAAGCTAACTTGGCCATTTTTTGTCAAATGGGTCAATTTTACCCAATATGACTCATATGACCCAAATTGGGCCAAATCACTTGAAACCAAGCCAAGACCCATTGGGAGCTGATCATACCCAACCCAAACCCATTTGGGATTATCCCAAAATCAACCCAACCCATTTAAATCTCTCATGGATCCTCCCCCACATAAGATTCCAACCAACCTCATTTAATTCTCCCATTATATGCACTTAACTCCTTCCCAACATTTACATTGAATAAATCTGATCATATGACAATAAGAGAGGACTTTGGAGCAAAAATCTAAAGTCCTCAATCGATCCATCATCCATCCCAACCACCCAAGCAATATAACAATCAATTTGGAGCCAAAAAATTCAAAAAAATAATGGATTTTCGGCCATTATAAAAGGAGGGGGAAATGAAGCTTTAGATCTCTTACACTCACCACCATTCAGTCCCCAAAAGCTTCCCAAAGCAAAAAGAAACACATCCCCACCTCTTTGAGCCATTTTTGAGCTTAAAAACATAAATAGTTACTTTTTTGGCGAGACGACAATAAACATCGAAGAAGATGATGTTCCGAAAGGAGGCAAGGGTCAAAGATCATTCAAAAGCTTCTTTACATACCTAGGAGTTTGCTCAAATTTCACCGCCGCCGAAAACCATCCCCGGCGAGGTAAATTTCATCAAATTGAAGTCGACCTTAGGATTTCACGCATTTGGTATTAATTTTCTTGCAATTTTAAGAGTTTTCCTAAGATAATCCTACATTTTTTACTTTAAGTCATCTTAATTAGAAAAATAGAATTTTTTTCGTTACAAATCGACACGAAAATGGGTCATTTGGATAAGTTTTCACTTAGAAATTCCATTTTTCTCTAAAAAAAACCTGAAAACATTGTTCATTGTCGGCGGTTAGCCGTCCGATCAGTTCGGGGATCGCTCAGTTTGATCCGGGCATTTGATCGCATCGATGCGATCGTCGGCGTGATCGCGATCGAGCCTCGATAGCCGATCGCGATCACGGCCTCGATCACCGCGATCGATCTGAACCATCCGTTTGTCGGATGCGACGGAGCAGGTCATTTTCCATGGGTTGACTAGTCTTCTCGCCCAACGACAGATGTTAGCGCCGATGTATTTTCTTTTTTTTTAAAAAAAAAAAATTAATTTAAATCACGTGAAACTTCAAAAATTTATAAAAAAAATAATTAACCAAAAATTACAAACAAGGGCTCGTTGGATTCATCTTTCCGGGAGGAATCCAACAAACATAAAATCCTCAAATTTTATAAAGTATTTTGAGCTTAATTTAAGTTTTAGTAAAGAGTCAAATTTTATTAATTAAATTAAAAATATAAGTCAGATTAAATTGAAATTTTCATGGATTGAAATTAGAGTTAAAACACACCTATCATAAAAATTTAAAGCAAAAAAGACTTCTAGGGTGAGAGAAATTAAATTTTGAAGTTCAGATTGTCCATTTTAATAAAATAAATCAAATAAAAATTCAGAAATTTCCAAAAAAATCTTCAAAATGGTTTAAATCACTTCAATTGACATATAAGACTCTTGAGAAAATAATGTGATCTTCTTAATCCTAATGAATTCCAAATAAACACTTAAGTAGAGTTTAATCAATTAAAGTTAATTAAAATATAATCTAAAAATAATTTAAATATCAAATCAAAATCAAAAATGAAATAACACTTAAGCAATCATTAATCAAACCTCAAATCAAAAAAAAATATCATCCTTAGAGTAAATTAAATTAAATAAGATTAAAACTATTTAAGTTAATAAAACTCAATTAAATAATTAAATCTTAAATCAAACTTAAAATTAAACAAATCTAGGAAACTTTGACATGGGTCAAACTAGTATAACTAAACCTACACTAAATATGGAATCTTAATCATATGATACCCCTTAATGAGTATAAATAAACTGAAACTAATTAATCATTAAATAAACTAAAGAAATTAAATTGATTAATAAACTAATTCAATATAATCATTTGATATTAATCGAATTAAACTAAATAAAATTTAATTTAATTTAATTAACATATGATTAAATCAAATCCAATTCGAATAAGATAATTAATTAACTAGTAAATATTTCAACCTAATAACTAAATCAATCATGTTAATGAAATCAAACAAACATAATAAGTGAATCAAATCAATAAAACTCTAATCATAAATAATCAAACTTAGAAATGAAATAAATAATTAATTCACTTAACAATGATGGTAATAACAATAACCCTTAATCAAATCAAACTTAAGTAAAACCAATCAAATCACTCACATGTGATAAATTAAGTCATTAATCTCTAATTAAATAAATCCTTAATTAATCTAATAATTTAAAATTTTAATTACTCTTAATCAAACTTAATTAATCAAACATCTAGTTAATGCAAACTTAATAATTAATCCATCATCTTAATTAATCAAATTAATTTAAATAAGTTACATTAAAGCTAACTCTAAAAATTACCTCTAATCAAAATTAATAATTAATCACTTAAATAAACTAATTAAGCTAATCAAATTAATCATATTAAACTAAGCAACCAACATAATCAAAATGCAATTAAATACTAATCTAAAACCTAAATTAAACCTAAATCATTAAGTCATTAATTTCATCATTGATTAAATAAATCTTAATTTAATTTAATAATTAACTTAAACACTCCTTAATTAAACTAATTAACCTTAAACTAATCCAATTGAATAAACATAATTAATGTAACAATTAATCATCTTAATAAACCAAAATTAATTTTTCATTAAAATTAATTCAAATCAAACACTTAATTCTACTAATAATTTAATCACACATGTGTTAAATAAAACTAATTAAGTTAATCAAATTAATCATATTAAACTTCATCAAAAATTAAATACATCATTAATTTAAACTTAAATTTCTCATTAATTTAATCATTAACAAATCTTTATTTAATTACATCATTAACCTAAATAAATATGAAATCAAATTAAATAAAATAAATCTTTATTTAATTTATAATTAATTAACCTCTTAAATAAAATAATTAAGTTAATTAAAGTAATCATATCAAACCTAAGCTTAATCAAACATAAATGCAATTAAATACTAATCAAAATCTAAATTATAAATTATAAACTCATTAATTATATCATTAATCATCAATATGAAATCAAATTGATTGAACAAACCTTTATAGTTAACATAAATACTTCTTAATTAAACTAATCACATAATCACATTGAACCTAAGCAAACCCATGACCAATAAAGCTAATTAAAACAAATTAAATTAAATTAAGAAAGACTCTCATCAATTTAATATATGTCAAATCAAATCTCATTCAACTACTTAAATAAGATAAACTAATCAACTATCCAATGTAAAGAAATCAAAATACAAAACTTTGATGAACATGACAAATAGATGTGATTAAAAATAAAATCCTTATTACAAAGAATCAAACTCAATTAAAATCAAAATAAAATTTTAATTAATCTAATCTGATCAAACTACAAATAAATGAACTACAATCAAATGGCATGATTAAGTCACATAACCATAATCAAAGAAAAGAATTAAATATTAATTCAAGGATATTAAATTATCAAGATTAACTAAACCAAAGACATCTAAATCTAAAATTAATCAATCAAAAGAACATCTTAAACAAACTTAAAATTCATTAGATATTAAGGATATTGAATTATCAAGATTTAATTAAACCAAAAACATCTAATCTGAAATTAATCAATCAAAAGCACATGAACTTAAATAAACTTAAACTTCATCAAAGATCAAGGATATTGAATTATCAAGACTTAATTAAACCAAATCTAATAAATTAACCAATCAAAACACATGAATTTAAACAAACTTAAACTTCATTAGATGATATTGAATATCAGATATAATTAAACCAAAACATCTAAATCAAAATCAATCATTCAAATACTTAAACAAACTTAAATTTTAAGCACTAAATCAAATCAAATAAATTACATAAATTCAAATGGGCTACTTAAGATACTTGAGGACCTTATTTAGATTCTTTATGAATTAGGATGTAGAATGGGTGAGTTCCATCTACAAATGGAATTCATTCTACTCTTCATTCTTGAAAACCTAAACATCATTTTAACCAAATAAAAGTGAAATAAAAATGAAAAATAAATCATTAGATAATTTAAATTGAAATCACCCAAAGGAAAATTTTTTAAATAAATTCAAACTCTAAATTGAAACTTAAACTGAAGCCAGTCTTTCCAAAGCCTTAAGCACATACATTAGAATACTAAGTCACCACTTCTAGTGCTAAGTTAGGGGCATTGTATGTATGATGTTGTGTGTATTGTGAGTAATATTTTACAATGGATGTTAGTGTATATTTGTAGGCTGGATGTTAGGTAGATTACTAATCATGTTTTAGGGGTTAAGGGGTCTTTGTAATAAAAATATAAATGCTTTTGTTGTGTAGGTTGCTTAGCCTCTAAGCATAACCCATGTTAGGACAGGTGGGATTGGTTACCCATGTGTGGGGTGCTAAGTCCAAATTATTCATCTAACTGCTTGGGTTGTATGGTATGCTTAGCTAACATTTGTTTTGCAGGTGTAGCTAGATTTACTCTTCTTATTTTTGATGGAATTTCACATTAGGAATTAGGATTAGTGTTATGCAAGATTAGGATGAGCAGTGGCCAGATGGCTTAGTCCAAGGGTGCCCTGTGATGCCTTTGGAGCAAATCAAATCAAAAGAAAGAGAATGAAGAAATGAAGATAAGAAGTCCCTTATAGCTTGTATTATTTTTTATGTAATCCGGGTTGTATAAGGGTAGAGCTCAGCTACCCATCTTTTTTTCTCTTTTTCGTGTAGTGGAACGGCCAGCCTTTATTCTTTTTGATAGTCTATAAAATTGTTTGATGTTGTGTATAGATTGTGCATTAGATAATGTTTTCATAGTTTCTTTATGATTGATGCTTGAATGTGTGGCTGATCATGCTCTTAGGATAAAATTAAATTTTCTATCCACTAATAACTCATAACTAAAATTTTAAAATAACTCATAATCTCACATAAAATTTTAGGAATTAAATCAAGATAATAAAATTTTTAAACCCAAGTGGATGGATGAATGTATAATATCATGCATGTCATATTATTTCTCTTATTAAGAGGGACTTCATCTTTGCTAGAGAATGAAGGAACAAGTGAAGCCTTTGGTGGAAGAACACCCCTCTCTCTTGATTTGGCCCATAATCAAATTCTCATGCATTTAGGCATACAAAATCTCATAGCAAAACAAAAGTCCAAAAGAATTAAATAAATTTGATAAAATTTGCATTAGATTAAGTCATGGATTCATATCACTCATGCTCTAGTCTCTTAGTGAGTTTAAGGACTTAGTCTCCTTTCTAAATGAACAACTAGCCATCTTGCAAAGCATAAGACTTTGCATATGGATTTAAAGCGTAAGAAAGTTATCTTTTCAAATAATAAATCATATGGTTTATTCTCTATGGAGGTAAACCATATACCCATTTTACTTTAGTTTTAGGTCGTTCTTTGTTTTTTTCTATCAAGGCTCCTAAGATTAGAATCAAGAATTCAGTTGGCCTTTTATTCACATGTGCTAGAGTTGAAGTTTCTCCTCTTTTCAAAAAGCAATAAACCATACACACACAAAAGAGAAGTTAAGACATATTTGAACCCCCCCCCCAACTTGACATACCCAAATTTGTCAAATGGGATTCCCCTTCCCTTGGAGAAGGTAGAGTAAATTGAATTCTATTTGCATTTGTCGATAAAACTCCTTCTTGCCAAAGTCAGGACTTCAAAACACATTGGGAGCTCATTTGATATTTTCAAGTATATGAAATGAGAACCCCCTTTTTTAAAATCATAAGAACAAACTGAACTCCAGTAACATACCTAAGGTTGTTAAATAAGTTTATTTTCTTTCAAAAATCATAAACACATTTGACTTTCATTAACATGCCAAATTTGTTAAGTGAGAGTTTCATTTTCAAAAATCATAAACAGACTTGACTTTCACTTAACATACCAAATTTGTTAAGTGAGAGTTTTATTTTGAAAAAATCATAACCACACTTGACTTTCACTTAACATACCAAATTTGTTAAGTGAGAGTTTTATTTTTAAAAATCATAAGCACATTTGACTTTTACTTAACATACCAAATATGTTAAACAAGAGTTTTACTTTCAAAATTACAATCACATTTGACTTTCACTTAACATACCAAATTTGTTAAGTGAGAGTTTCATTTTCAAAAATCATAAACACATTTTGACTTTCACTTAACATATGAAATTTGTTAAGTGAGAGTTTCATTTTCAAAAATCATAAACACATTTGACTTTCACTTAACATACTAAATTTCTTAAGTGAGAGCTTCATTTTTAAAAATTATGAGCACATTTGACTTTCACTTAACATGCCAAATTTATTAAGCGAGAGTTTCATTGTCAAAATCATAAACATATTTGACTTTCACTTAACATACCAAATTTGTTAAGTGAGGGTCTCTTTTTCAACACACATTTGATCCCTATTTTAACATACCAAATTTGTTAAATAAGGATCCAATTTTTCATGTCAAACCACACTTGAGCTTTCACTTAACATACCAAATTTGTTAATTGAGAGTCTCATTCTCAAAAAAAAAAAAAAAAAAAACATATCTCAATCACATTTGGGGATTTCATTTAACATACCAAATTTGTTAAATGGAACTCCCATCTTCAAAGAAAAATAAATTTATCTAACAATCACATTAACTTTTACTAAACTTGTTAAGTGAAAGTCTCATCATCAAACATAAATCAGACACATGTGGCATTTACTTAACATATCAAATTTGTTAAGTAAAAAGCCCCATTTTTAAATCAAAATATCACACAATTAAATCTTCACAAGCAAAAATATTTCAAACACACTATCACAACCCCTTCTTAACATACCCAAATTTATTAATTAGAGGTATTTCAAACTATCAATATTTTTAAACAAGATACACAAAACACAAATATCTCTAAGAAAATCTCTCCTCAAATTTTAGAACCCCATCCAACTTACTTAAATCGATTGAATATGGGTTCTAAATCGAAATCAAATGGCAAAGACTCTCCTCAATATCCAAATCTCTCCAAATGAACCCCACTCAACACATTTGAATCGTTGAGTATGGGTTCAAAACTCAAAAATTTTGTTACTTGCATGGAATAAATATCAAGGTATAATATAAGTTATATTTCTACAAATGCATACATCTCAGATCCTTAGTTTTCACACATGGCTCAAAAGCATGTTTTCTTTTGGGATGGATTTGGCCTTGGCGACCTCCCCGACTTTTCCCACCTCATTCATTTTGGCCAAGGTTTGAGGGCTAAGATCACTTGTGGGGACCACCCTCACGTCAGGAGTGGTGGTGGGGCGGTCATCCAGTTGAGATGTTGTTGTCTTCGAGTTTCCCTCACGAAGTGGGTTCGCGGTTCTGGGTTCAGTGCACTTTGGTTCCCCTTTCCCCCGGTGCAGCTAGTACCCACTCGTTGGCTCCTTCCAATGGGAAGGCTACCCTATCTTTAGGGATAGTCTCCCCCACCTATGAGGTTGGGTCCAATTCTTGTGCTGCCCCTCCTAGTAAGACTCAGTGTTGCAACCGGTGCAATAAGATCAAGCGACATCATGATCGCATAGCAAATGAACTAGAGGCAGCTTCCCAGTCTGTAGCAGAGGAGTTACCCAGGATAGTGTCTCCTCTTATCACTGAGAACAAGTTTCATCCCCTCTCTGCTTTCGATGGAGAGGAAGACATTAGGAAGATCTCAGTTCACCTCCATCCATAGTTCATTTTGAGGCTACTATCGGCGGAGAAGGTGGTATGCGGTAGATCAGTTCTCGGAGTTGGAGCTTACGGTGATCGAGTCAGGGCTCAATTTACATTCTATCATCCTTCGCAGTATGGGAAGACACATTATACATAAGAGGACTAGGGAGGCGGGTATCAGTATAGATTACTAGCAGAGAGAGATGTAGGTACATTAGACAGTCGGTGGCCTCAGCCTCATGGACTTTCCCAATCGGCACTACGTCGATCATCGCGATAACATTCCACGGAGTACTACCCACCATGGGAGAGAAGCTCTGCGAGAAAGGCGGTGTTGCCTCCACCACACTGATCCACTCTTCGCCCACCATCACCTGTTCAGGTCCCGCTATCCACCATGCTAACAAATGCATAGAAGATAACATCAGGGAAGAAGAAAACCCCATTGGTGTTCCGGCTACGGCCAAAGGGTTCCACTTCTTCTACTCCACCGACTGAGGTGTGGGCGAGTTCCCCTACTCGACCTCCTACTTTAGTCTTAGTGAAGAAGCGTAGCCCGCCGACATCATATGGTCACACCACCATCGGTAGGTAGTGACTGGCGACCATAAAAGGCGAAGGGGATAGTTCTGTGTCCCCATGGCAGTAGATCTCCCTAGGGACACCACTCCACCCATGAGCAACCACAAGCATGTCACTTCCCAGTCATGACCCTCCTAGAGCTAGCACTCCAATGATAGGCGGTGTTAAGTGCATCTCCATCAGTGAGCACATACCTCCTAGAGACAGTAGTAAAGTGGCAAGCAATGTCCGATGTATTTCTACCAGTGAGCATAACCCCTCCATCAGTCAGCGGTGAATTTTTATCCCTGCATGATTAGACTGCTCTTTAGAAGAGATCATCGCTTAGTACTTCGCTGAGAAGAGTGAACTCTTCGGGAGCGATTGCTCTGATGAAGAGGATGCTAGGGTCAATTTTGATCCATATAAGGATGATCTCTTGGAGGACTCAATAGAGGTCCATATGGTCGACACTAGGAGTTCCCTCCTTAAGGATCAATATAGCCAGGAGGTGTTGTAGTTGAGGAAGAAGACATGCTCATTCAACCCAACAACACAAAGAGGTAGAGATGAGCATATCAGTAAGATGAAGAAAAGAGTTGGAGACTTGTTAGTAGCAGTCCTAGGACTTCAAGGCCAAGCTCTATCAGTACAACCTACTCCCTTAGAGGCCAGCCACCCTGGGTTGTTGCATATTCTAGATTAGACCAAGAGTACATCACCCGTGGACCAGGATAGTGGCAGTCTACATAAGAAGGTGATAAATAGTACCTCCATGCCTAAAAGGGATATAAAGTATATGGTGGATCATCGAGTGAAGGAAGAATTGGCACAAGCCCAAGGTGGATCATCTGTTCCAAAGGGTAGACCCTACTTAGAGGAATTCGATGTAGTCCAATATCCCAAGGAATTTGTGCCACCATCAAAGATGATAGGATCATCGGTAACATAACTTTAGAGTTTGGTTGTTTGCTGGAGGTAGTGATGCACTTCTCTTCCAACTCTTTGTTAGTAGTCTGTTAGGGATTACATTTGATTGGTACATTGAACTGCCCAATGATTCAGTGAAGACTTTTGTTGAGTTGGAGCACCTCTTCATCAAGAGGTTTGGAGCAAAGAAAGTGCTTGGGTGACCTCGTTGTTGCAATAAAATCCCAATGAGTCCCTTGTTGATTATATTCTCGGTGGTAGTATGAAATCAAACCATTGTTGCTATAGAAATTCTTCTCAAGAATATTCATGGCATTTTATCATCAAGGATTTACAATCAAAACTTTGAGAAATTAATCAACAAGGTGGCTACTAGAGGAAGCCAATAGTTATATTTTCAAGACCAATCATTCAAGACCAAGCTAGAAAGCATTGAGAAGAAGCCGGGATAGTGTCGGTAGTGGGAAAGCGACCAATAGCTCATATGAGAGACCTCATGCACATGACCTCCATTGCCTCTACCCACCTTAGCCGGCCTACAGACCACACCCCGGCCGCCACCACCTCCTTCACAATATACTCGGTACTCATATCCACCATTTTTACCCTACTCTTGATAGATTGAATAAGCCATATTCATTCAAGAGGGAGGTAGTTAGGAAGATCTTTAAGAATCTTAAAGAAAGCGACTTTCAGTTACGAGCCCAAGAGGGGAAGATGTGGCAAGAATAATGATCCTAATTTTGCCCCACCACATAGTTAGTCATGTCTTGGAGGATTGTGTCACCTTAAGGACTAGCGAGCTACAAGTCAGAGTATTGTTATCCCCAAGGAATACTTGTTAGAACAACCCTCCTTCTATCGAGTAATTCTTGGGGATACTTGTGCTCCTCTTAAGATAAAAGAATTGGGATATTGCCTTATCACCTCTAAAAGTGATCTCTAAGATCAAGAAGCTTTCTTCTGAGGTTCAGTAACTCAAACCTCAACAATAAGGAAGGTTTGCAAGTTACCAAAGACAACTTGAAGAAGGTGTCGACGGCGGCGGCTACTTTGCGGGATAGCAGAGCAACATAGCAATCAGTCAGCACTCCATCCACCATGTACTACTTCTTCCTCCACTAGCTCCTCTTACAGGAGCATTATATGGACAAGGGCACTTACCCCGCTTACTTTATTAGATTTCTATCATGTACCTCCATCTGAAGAAATTAATGAAGAAAGCTTTCACTTACATCTTGTTATACTCTAGATTTTATTCCTCTTGAAAACTCTCCAAGTCTACAAAATAATAATGATAACTCTAGTTTGATCATTCTTTGATTTAGAAATGGATTTCCATTTTTAAATCACACAGTTCACCTCTTGAGATTGATTTGGAGTCATCGACTCAATGATCCCATAGGAGAAGGCGTAGGTGAGCATGAGATAGAGAACTTTCCACTAAATCATCTCAGAAGTCACTTGAAGTCAACCTGCGGTGGCAAAGTTCTACCTCCTAGGGTAGCACCTCAGGATAAGGGTAAGCAAATCATTTGTTCAAAAGAGCATATAGTTCCTCCACAAGATGCTCCACCTATGGATATGCTTGTGGAGGATCAAATCAAGGTTGACTATAATGTCCTAGCACATCTTAGAAAAGCTGTAAGTTAAGCATATATGACATATCTTATCCAAAGAGATAGAGAATCTCTAATTAAGGCTCTTCTTGATCAGAGATATGCTTAGCCTTATTGAGAGGAAGCTTGTAGTTCAGAGGACACTCTAAGAGTTACATTCAGTGATGAAGGCTTGCTTCTAGGAACTACCAAGCACAACCATCCACTTTACATTATAGTGGATATTAGAAGATACGGGATATCTCGAGTTCTTGTTGACGTGCATGGTGTGAATATTATGAGTCTAAAACCCTTGATTTGATGACATCTCCAAACTTTCAAAGAGAGGATGATGTTGACAGGATTCAATGAATAAGTGAGAAGGCTTTAGGCTCTATAGTGTTGCCATTAGAGTAGATGATTGGAAGACTACTAAGTTTCATATTATAGACTCGATACATCTTTCAATGCTTTGCTTGGAGGCAGTGGATACATGAGAACAATGTGGTTCCATCCTCTCACCGGTGCATGAAGTTCATGAGGGGTGGGATTGAATACGCATCAAAGGAGATCTTAAGCCATTCAGTTCATGAGGTCGAATATAAGGATGCAACCTACTATCTCCCTCAAAATCAACAAGTCTATTCTCGTGAACTTGGCAAAAATTCAAAAATAAAAGAAAAAGAAAAGGAAAAAAGAAAAATAAAAAGAAAAAAGAAAAGAAAAAATGAAATGAGAAAGAAAATAAAAGGGAGCGAGAAATAGACTTGGAGGAGAAAGTAGAGCACGACATTACCAGTTATTACTCCATTTGAACATATGGGTAGGATGACTCGACCTCCAGGGAAGAGGTAAATCCAGGATGCTTAGGGATGGAAGACCTCCTTATTGGTCACCAATAGGAGTTATGTCCTGCTACCAGACTACACCTACTATCTTAGACTTAGAATCTAGTTGAGAGGATGAGTCATATGATTAGTATCTAGTACTTCTAGACAATAGATCCCCATGCAAGTAATAGTTGAGCCAGACAACGATGAAGATCGGGCTCCTAAGCAAAGCATAAGTGTATCCAAGTCTATATGTGAAATGGTGAGGCATCAGTTGGAGAACTTTAGCTCTAACCCCACTTTTCTCACAAAAAGTTAAAGGTTTTGTAGTTAAGGAAGCCCCTAAGTCTTCCACAAATGTAAAGGTGCAGAAGTTCTTTCTTGGAGCATCATCCTCAAGTCAGGAAGCTGATGTAGAACTTGAGGATGATTCATACAAATATTTAATAAAATTTTCTTTTGATTGGTACTCGCCATATGTTCTTAATTTAGCAAAGAAAAGATTAATTCCACATGCTTGGTCTAAACACAAGTCGGATTACTTTGAAAGGTTATGGGACAACAAATGCAGACATTCACAATCAAGTCCAGGACTAGAATTTGGTATAGTGGGTCCAGTCGATGATGAAGATTACTGCTTAGTCATCACCAATCATTTGGAATCTAATAGGTTCTCTTCAAATCATGCTAACTCATATGAGGAGGTGTTCTAGAAACTTTAGATTATCCAAATGACTTTGAAGTCAGGGATGCACCGCAAGAGTTTGAAGAGGAGATCAGATCAACTATCGACGCTCGAAATCAACCTAGGGCGAAGAAGATCCACGCCCAACATATATCAGTTATCTATTGAATGAAAAAGAAATCAATGATTTCGTGAAGTTAATTGAGTTTAAGGATTGCTTTGCATGGAGTTGTGAAGAGATGCCTTGTCTATCTCCTGACATAGCAATCCATAAACTAGAAATAGAACCTAATGCTAACCCTATCAAGTAGGCTCCTAGTTGCATGCGATTAGACATTGAACAACAGGTCACTTCTGAAATCAAGAAATTGATTGATGCTGGCTTTATTAAGGAAGAAAAAATATTTGGCGTGTAGTCCGATTAAGAAAAGAATGGCCAAATTTGCATATGCGTTGATTTTAGGGATCTAAATAAGGCATGTCCTAAGGATGAATTTCCACTTCTATACAATTAATGGTGAACATGCCTCATCTCATGTATTCTTCATGGATGGGTCATACAACCAAATTAAGATGCCTAGAGGATGAAAGAAACACGCCTTTTCAACCGAAATCTATTGTTATAAGGTCATGCCTTTCGACCTTAAAAATATCGGTGCCACATACCAATGAGCCATGACTCGAATCTTCGATGAACTCATTCATCATCAAGTTGAATTCTACATTGATGATCTCATTGTCCAAAGGAGAGAAAAGGAAGACCATCTCTTTGACTTGAGAGTAATTTCTGAACGGTTAAGACAATACAACCTCAAAATGAACCCCCTGAAGTGTGCATTCGGAGTAGCTTTAAGAAAATTTCTTGGGTTTGTTGTCTGACACTGGGGAATTGAAATCGATTTAGAAAAGATCAAAGCGATATTAGAAATGTCACCCCCTAAAATCCTAACAAAACTTAGGTCATTCCAAGGGCTGTTGGCGTATCTAAGATGCTTCATTTCAACTTATCGAAGATGCCAACCATTCTCGGCACTTGTCAAAAGGATGTCAGTTCAAATGGGATGATAAGTGTGGCATGCTTTCGAAGACATCAATATCGATGACTATTCAGCCCATATCACAGCTCATATTATATCTTATTAGGCGACTCCCTTGGCATTGGCTCAAACCAACAACAAAGGAGAATTCTCTCTATTATGAAAAGCGCGCTTTAATCTTTGCATCCCAAAAGCTACGACACTATATGCTTTCTCATAAGGTAAACTTGATCTCCGTCAATCCACTATATCTCATGACATGGACCTTATGATGGTTGGCATATTGGTCCATGATTTTGTCTCGGTTTGACATAACATTCATTTCTCGTCGTAAAGGACAAGCACTTGCGGATTTCTTAGGCATCCACTCGACTCTCCGACGATGATCTCCGATGAACAAATCATGAACTTAGTACTAGTTTCGCTGGGAGATGTACTTTGATGGTGCCTTCTCAAAGAGGAGAAGAACCATAATTTACTATCCTGTGGAAGGCGGGTAGGAATAGTTCTCCTAACTCCTGACCGCATGTGATGAGATTCTCATATCATCTCCAATCCATGCACCAACAATGAAGTCAATATGAGGCTCGATGTTGCCCTGAGTTAGTCATTACATGCATCCAGTATCAACATCTTTGGGATTCTCGCTAGTCATCAACCAAATTGTCTCTTACAAAGTTCTAAAGCCTAAGCTCCATCATTACCACAAGTATACCATGGAATTTTTAGCCCAAATCCCAGAGGTTACCATCTACAAGATTCCTCGAGGAGAGAATGCAGTAGCAGACGCATTAGCCAAGCTTGCCAAAGAGTTGGCATGTCTAGAAGATGAGTCCATTCCAATAAGGGTCCAAAATAGACAAGTCTTATCCCTTATTGATGTTGAACTCATCGAAAGATTCTCTCTTGAAGGGGAGGCCATTGCCAAAAGGATGAGGATTGGAGGCAACCATTCATAGATTATTTAAATGTAGGCAAACTTTCTCAAGAGAAATCACTAGCACACCAAGTGAAGCAGAGAGCCCTTTCCTATACTCTTGTAGTGGAACCTTATACCGGCAATCCTTCGATCATATGTGGTTACGTTGTCTGGACAAACACGAAGCCCATAGGATCATGACCGAGGTACACTCAAGTTTATGCGGAGCACACCAATCCGCCAAGATGAAAGCCAAGATCAAGAGACTAGGATACTACTGGCCTTCGATGATCATGACCGCATGGACGTAGCTAGAGATGCCACCAAATGCATGTACATGTGTGGTCCTACATCAACCACCCAACATTCTACATCCTACATTGGCCTCATGGCCATTTGAGTGTTGGGGTACTGACATTGTCCGATCGATCCTCCTTCTTCCAAAGGTCATCGATTCATTCTAGCTGCTACTGACTACTTTTCCAAGTGGGCGGAGGCAATCCCACTTAGAGAGGTCACAACTCAACATGTGCTCCAGTTTTTCAGGAACCATATCGTATATAGGTTCGGGTGCCTCGATGAATTATATCCGATAATGGTACTGCATTCAAGAGCACTAAAATCAATAGATTTGGTCAGAGACACAACATAGATTTGATATATTCCATCTACTACCCAAGGGAAAATGGGTTACCATAAGCCTTCAATAAAACTCTCATTTAAATACTGAAGAAGGCACTAGATGACAACAAGCGACTATGACATGAACAATTGGTTGAAGCCTTATGGGCTTACCGTTCCACATATAGAACTCTAACTCAATCTACCCCATTTTCCTTAGTGTATGGGTCTGAAGCCATTCTATCATTAAAAGTCCAACTCCCATTACTAAGGATAACCTTGGGTATTAAAATCACAATAGAGAAGAATGCCAAGTTGCGGCTGGAAGAGCTTGATGGTTTGGAGGAGAGACACTTACGGGCATGCCAAAACCTAGAGTTATATAAAACCAAGATGATTCAAGCTCATAACAAGTTGGTGTCGTAGAGCTTTTCAAGTAGGCGAGCTTATTTTAGTTCTAAGGAGGCCAATTGTTGCTGTCGAAAGATAGAGGCAAGTTTGAACCCACTTGGGACCCTTATGCCATAGAGAAGGCCTACCAAGGAGGGTCTTACCAACTCATAAATTATAGAGTGATGCTTCCAATTAATGGGCTCTACTTAAAGAAATACTATCCATAAATTTTGTTTGAAAATAATTATCAATAAAATTTCTTTTCATCTCAAATTTCATTTCTTCTATGTTAGAAATATCTTTTGCTTGTGAATCCACCACGACATATTTAGGGTAGGTATAAGAGAACCCAAGAGGCATCCTATCCCTTCACAAATCAAACACAAACTACAAAATGATCCTCAGTTCAGATAAAGAGAACCCAAGAGGCATCTATTTGACAAGTACAATTAGGTGTAAGAGAACCCAGCAACATCCTTCCTTGGTAGAGTCAATTGCCCCTGCACCATTTCATCCATTCTTGATGTGTTTAGTAGGTGTAAAGAACCCACATCCTATTCCCTCTTCACAACACAAATAAATATATATTTTTTATCTCAGCTACTTTGATGTGGGAGCAAGCCCCTATGGCACTCACTCAGTGCTCTAGGTCGGGTCTACATGCTACCTCAATTGTATGTCACCCCAATGATCTCTTATTGGAGGATGTGAGTCTTCACACTTTCTTCCTAACTTGATCATTGCAAACCAACAGCCTTGTTAGACGGGTAGATTTCACGCCTGCCTAGTGAGCCCTCATGTTGACTTTGCTTAAGGAGATGTGAGTCCCCGTGCTTTCTTCTTGAACTAGCCATCATACACTAACTAGGTTAAGTATATTTGAGGTTTAGGGTAAGTTGCCTAGAGGCTCCTTTATTTCTGACTACTTTAAGCTCGGTCTAGTCCTTACAAAAGACTCTTCATTTAGTAGTCGCTCTAGGTCAGATGGCCATCGAGAAGATGACTATCCCGATGATCGCCGCTTTAGAGATGTAAGCCTACACGCCTTCTTTCTAGACGATTGTCGCAAACGATGCACCTTAGGTTGGTTGATGTCTATGCGACTCACTTGGATACACCACTCTTGGCGATGTGAGTCCCCATGCTTTCTCCTTGAGTACACCAATACCTATTTGATATATGACTAGCCACGTCATCTTCTCTAGGGTGTTGGATTAAGCCTTTAGCGGCCCCATCCCCTGCGGGCACTCTATTTGGATCACGTCCTTAGCGACTGCATTTAGACACTACCCTAGTTATTTTTGGATTGGACAGTCCCCCTTTCCTAGTAACCACCCCTATGGTTGGAGAATTTGTTCATCAAATGCTCGATTCTCTTGGTTCAAGAATCAGATAGGTCTACCGATATAAGCTCCTTCTTTGATCCCTCAAACCAACAGGTCCACGTTAAAATAAACTAAACAAATAAAAAATTAATTTGCTTGTGGATTAGAATTCAAGCCCCTAGTGGCCCTTTCCCAGCATCCCATCTTACACAAAACTCCTATAGAATTGCACTACTTTGAGTTGAGATAATCCTGAAGACTCTCTCGAAGCCCTTAGGTCTGGTTCAACTTGTTGTTCCACCAATGAGTTACCCTGACGGTCATCTTTTCTTTGAAAGATATAAGTCTATTACGTATTCTTTCCAGCACGATCATTACAAACCTACTGGAAGCCCTAGGTCGGGCCTGATTTGTTGCACAAGAACCCGATCACCCTAGTGGTTCTTTGTTAAGGAAGATGTAAGTCCCCGCGCTTTCTTCCTAACTTGACCATTACAAACCAAAGGTACCCTTAGTTGGTTCCTACCTAATGGGTGACTATCCATTTGGATTTGTAAATCTAAGATAAGTCTAGGCTAATATTAGCTCCTTCTTAGTAGATCCATCGCATAATGTCCATCTAAAATTAAATTAATTCTGACTATTCTTGAGTCGATATGAGTCCAAAGTGGCATTCGCTCAAATAGTCCTAGGTCGATTGATTACATCAGATCACCCCAATCATCCTACTTTGGAAGATGTGCTATGCTTTCTTCCTAGTACCATCATTGCACACCAAAAGGAAACCCTTAGGCTGGATAGTTCTACCTTGTGGCTGGTAGACTACCCCTTTGGACTGTAAATCAAGGCTCCTTCTAGTCCATCGCACGCCAATGGTCCATAATATAACACCAATTAAATTAAATCAAATCAAATTAATCATCAGACTACTCTTGAGTTGAGGTAAGACCCCCGGGCACTCACTCAAGTCGCCTAGGTCGATTGATTTGTTGCACCATCACATATCACCCCAAAGATTATCCCTACTTTGGAAGATGTAAGTCCTATGCTTTCTTCCTAGATAGTCGTTGCACACCAAAGGCAAACCTTAGGCGATAGTCCTACCTTGTGGTGGTAGACTACCCTTTGGATTTGTAAATAGATAGTCAAGGCGACATAGCCCCTTCTCGGTGGGTCCATCGCACAGGTCCACAACATAAAATACAAATTAAATTAAATCAATTCAATCAAATCAATATAAATCAAATTAGACTACTCTTGAGTTGAGGTAACACCCCAGACACTCTCACTTAGTAGTCAGTAGGGTTGATTTGTTGCACCAGATCACCCCAATAGCTGGGAAGATGTAAGGCTATTATGCCTTCTTCCTAGTACAGCTGTCGCACACCGAAAGGCAACCCCTTATGTCGGATAGTCTTACCTTATGACTATCCCTTTAGACTTATAAATCTAAGACAGGCCAAAGCTCTCGTGGTTCCTTCTTAGTGTGGTCCATCGTACACCGACAGGGTCCATAATAAAATAAATTCAAAATCAATCTCCTCAGTGGAGTCAAATTAAACATATCAAACAAACCAAATTTCTCCCCAGAGAGGCACAAATCAAATTAGCATCCATAGTGGAGCTTATATCTAAATCAAACAAATTCAATCGAGTGTACATCCCCAGTTAATATGCCCTCAATCCAGAACCCTTCTCCCCAGTGGAGCCATAACAAATTAAACCAACCTCCCTAGTGGAGTCTAATCAAACAAGTCAAAGAAATCCAATTAAATTTTTATCTCAAAATAGCTTGAACTACCCAAGTCAAGGTTCATGTACTCAATCCCAATGATACACACCAAACTAATCATACTCAATCAAACTCATATCCCTGTGATAACTTGAACTGCTTCCCAAGTGGAAGGTTCATGTACTCATCCCCGATTCTTCTTGCTCTTATGCCCTTAGCATAAAGAGAGTCATCCACTAAGATCATGATTCTATCTACCTTTCGGGTATAGGTATAGATCACTTTCATTATTTGTTGCAATCTTCTGGATGTTGTTGATCATTTTAGTCAACGCTAATACGCGCGCCTTATTACCACACCACACCTATGGGGTCCTTTGTTGACCTCACTTTTGGAGTGAGCTTCAACCCCACCTCTCTTAGACTTAGGAATCTTCTAGACACTAAGATTTTCTTAGTCATAAGACACATCTAGTGATTAGGTGAACACTTAACCTAAGTCTAGAGACTTAGAAGTGTTAATCATAAGATTAGGCTTAGTCTGGAAAGTTACCCATCCTATACCTAAACCCAATCTAGATACACTTTCTCAAATCAAACCTAGATTCAATTCTCAAACCAAATCTCAAATTTCAAATATAATTTCAAATTTGACTTGAAATGATTGAAACCCAAAATCAAATTCAAATCCTAAAACTCTTCCTAACCCATAAGAACCACATTCATAAGCTTAGCCAAAACTCCCCCTTATATCAAATCAAACTCAATTGATCTCTTTATAAATCAATTATTCCTTCATTTATATTCACAAATATAAATGAAATCCAAATTCAAATGACCAAAACTATATCAAAAAAATCAAATCCAAACTCAATCTAAACCCTTTAAGCCAATTCTTTTGACTTAGCCAAATTCTATCAGATCAAGTCAATGAATTTTCTCTGAATCAATCATTCATTAAATTATATCCCAAATATAAATGAAACCTACAATCATCAAATCAAATCAAAACCAACCCAAGTCAAACCCAACTTAGCTTTTGACTTGAAAATTTCAAATGAGCTAAAATCCTTAGACCAAATTGATTGCCTGAATTTATATTTCAATGGGGCTCATATATAAGTTCAACTAAACTCAATCAAACCAAAACCAAACCAATTGACCCACTTAGGTCCACTTGACCCAAAGTGACCTAAAGGACCTTTGAGCCAACTTCAATCCAACCCAAATTGGATTGAACCAAGCTCACCAAAACCTTCCACCATGATTGTTGATCACCCTAGGATGATCAATTGAATCAATCAAACTAAGCCAATTATTTGATCCAAATTGACCCAAATTGGCCTAAAGGACCAAATCGGTCAAATCATGATCCCAAATTGATTGCAACCAATCAAGTTCATTCCAAATTGATTATTGAACTTGACCAAAGATAATTAAACCCAATTTGATCAATTGAGCCCAATTGGTCAACTTGACCCAACCTAGCCTAAATTGGTTTTAAATCCAAATTAATTCAAACCAAAGACACATTCATCTTCAATAGCTAATTGAACATGAATCCTAGTCAAATGGGTCAATTTGACCCAATATGACCCATATGACCCAAATTGGGCCAAGAAAACCAAGCCAACCCATTTGATCAAACCGACCCAAACCCATTTTGGGATCACCCAAAACAACCCAACCCATTTAAATCCCTCATGGATCCTCCCCACAAAGGATTCCACCCAACCTCATTTAATTCCCCATCACATGCACTTAACTCCTCAATATTTGCATTGAATAAATGATCATATATAAAGAGAGGACTTTGGAGCAAAATCCAAAGTCTCAATCAATCCATCATCCATCCCAACCACCCAAGCAAGATGACAATCAATTTGGAGCCAAAATTAAAAAATAATAGATTTTGCCATTATAAAAGGAGGGGGAAAGCTTTATCTCTTGCTCCCACCACCATTCAGCCCCAAAAGCTAAAGCAAAAAAGGAACCCATCCCCACCTCTTTGAGCCATTTTGAGCTCAAAATACAAATAGTTGCTTTTGTGATGTAAACATCGGAGAAGATGACATTCAAGAGGCAAGGGTCAAAAGATCATTCCAAAGTTTCTTCACTTGAGTTCACTCGATCTTCACCGCCAAAACCATCCTGAGGTAAATTTCGCCAAACCATACTCTTAGATTTCACATTTTGTGTTAATTTTCTTGCAATTTTAGAATTTAGATAATCACACATTTTACTTTAAATCATCCCAATTAGAAAATAAATTTTTTTAATCGATGAAAATCCATTTGGACAAGTTTTCACTTAGCCCTCATTTTTCCCTAAAAAACTGAAAACACTGCTCATCATCTTGATATGTCCCGATCCTGGTTCATGGATCGGAGATCAGTGTGGATCGCATGATCCGGACCGGATCACGACCGATGGATCGTCCGATCGCATCACGCGACGGACGGCTTCAAATCGCATCGATCTGACCGCTCGATCACGATCTCTGAATCATCCGACCATCGATGTCGAGTGAGTCGCGTCATCTTCCCAACGGTGACATTACCATCGTATTTTCTTTTTAAAAAAATTAATTTAAATCAAAACTTCAAAATTCATAAAAATAAAATACTTAACCAAAATTGTGAAAAGGCTCGTTGGATTCATCTTCAGAGGAATCCAACAAACTCAAAATCCATCTAAGTATTTTGAGCTTAATTTAAGTTTTAGTAAAAAATTAAATTTTTAATTAAACCAAAAATTTAATCGATTAAGTTGAAATTTTAGGATTGAAACTAAAGTTAAAAGACAACTACTATAAAAATATCAAGTAAAAATGACTTTTGGATTGAGAGAAATTAAATTTTGAAGTTTAGATTGTCCATTTTAATAAAATAAATCAAATAAAAATTCAGAAATTTCCAAAAAAATCTTCAAAATGAGTTAAATCACTTCAATTGACATCTAGGACTAAAAAATAATATAATTCTGAATCTAATGAACCCCAAATAAACACTTAAGATTAGAGTTTAATCAATTAAAGTTAATTAAAACATAATCTAAAAAATAATTTAAATATCAAATCAAAAATGAAATAACACTTAAGCAATCATTAATCAAATCTCAAATCAAAAAAATATCATCTTTAGAGGAAATTAAATTAAATATTTTTAAACCTACTTAAGCTAATAAAACTCAATTAAATGATTAAATCTTAAATCAAACTTAAAATTAAACAAATCTAAAATTTATGGGTCAAACTAGTATAACTAAACCTACACTAAGCATGAATCTTAATCATATGATACCCTTAATGAGTATAAATAAACTAAAAACTAATTAATCATTAAATAAACTAAAAAAATCAAATTGATAAACATATCAATATTAATCAATTAAACCAAATAAAATTAAAGTAAACTTAATTAACATATGATTAAATCACATCCATTTGGAATAAGATAATTAATTAACCATTAAATATTTCAACCTAATAACTAAATCAAACATGTTAATGAAATCAAACAAACATAATGAATCAAATCAATAAAACTCTAATCATAAATAATCAAACTTAATTAAATAAATAATTAATTCACTTAAAAAATGATGGAAACAATAACCCTTAATCAAATCAAACTTAAAACACAACTAAATCAAATCACTCACATGTGGAAATTAAGTCATTAATCTATAATTAAACAAACCCTAATTAATAATAATTTAAAATTTTAATTACCCTTAATCAAACTTAATTAACATTTAATTAATGCAAACTTAATGAATTAATCCATCATCTTAATTAATCAAATTAATTTAAATAAGTTACATTAAAGCTAACTCTAAAATTAAGCTTAAATCAAACCCCAATCAAAAATTAAATTAATCACACCCTTAAATAAACTAATTAAGTCAATCAAATTAATCATATTAAACCTAAGCTTAACCAAACATAATCAAAATGCAATTAAATACTAAAACTAAATTAAACCTAAATCGTCATTAATTACATCATTAAGAATTAAATAAATCTTTATTTAATTTAATAATTAACTTAAATAACTCTTTAATTAAGCTAATTAACATTATGCTAATCCAATTAAATAAACACCTAATTAATGTAAACTTAACAAATTAATCCATCAACTTAATAAAACAAATTAATTTTATAAATCACATTAAAACTAATTCAAATCAAACACTTAATTAATCTACTAGTTAATTTAATCACATATATTAAATAAACTAATTAAGTCAATTAAATTAATCATATTAAACTTAAGCTTAATCAAACATAAAATGCAATTAAATGCTAATCAAATCCTAATTTAAACTTAAATCATTAACTCATTAATTACATCATTAACCTAAATAAATATGAAATCAAATTAAAAAATTAAACAAATCTTTATTTAATTTAATAATTAATCACACCTCTTAAATAAAATAATTAAGTTAATTAAATTAATCACATTAAACTTAAGCTTAATCAAACATAAATGCAATTAAATACTAATCAAAACCTAAATTAAACTTAAATTATTAAGTCATTAATTACATCATTAGTCTAAACAAATATGAAATCAAATTAAAAATTAAACAAACCTTTATAATTAACATAAATACACTTCTTAATTAAACTAATCACATTGAACCTAAGCAAACCCATAGACCAATAAAGCTAATCAAATCAAATTAAATTAAAATTAAATTAAGAAAGACTCATCAATTTAATATGTAATCAAATCAAATCTCATTCAACCTACTTAAATAAGATAAACTAATCAACTATCCAATGTATGAAATCAAAATACAAACCAAACTTTGATGAACATGACAAATGGATGTGATTAAAAAATTAATTACAAAGAATCAAACTCAATTAAAATCAAAATAAAATTTCAATTAATCTAATCAAACTATAAATAAATGAACCAAAATCAAATAAGCATGAAATTAAGTCACATAACCATAATCAAAGAAAAGAATTAAATATTAATTCAAAAGGATATTGAATTATCAATATTTAACTAAAACAAAGACATCTAATCTAAAATTAATCAATCAAAAGAACATGAACTTAACCAAACTTAAACTTCATTAGATATTAAGGATATTGAATTATCAAGATTTAATTAAACCAAAAACATTTAATTTGAAATTAATCAATCAAAAGAATATGAACTTAAACAAACTTAAACTTCATCAAAGATCAAGGATATTGAATTATCAAGATTTAATAATCTAAATTAACCAATCAAAAACACATGAATTTAAACAAACTTAAACTTCATTAGATATCAAGGATATTGAATTATCAAGATATAATTAAACCAAAACATCAAAATCAAAATCAATCATTCAAATTCTTAAACAAACTCAAATTCTAAGCTCTAAATCAAATCAAATAAATTACACAAATTCAGCTAATTAAGATACTTGAAGGACCTTAGTTAGATTCTTTAGAATTAGGATGTAAGGTGAGTTCCATCTACAAATGGAATTCATTCTACTCTTCATTCTTGAAAACCTAAACATCATTTTAACCAAATAAAAGTGAAATAAAAATAAAAAAAATCATTAAATCATTTAAATTGAAATCACCCAAAGGTAAAATTTAAACAAATTCAAACTCCAAATTAAAACTTAAAGAAGCCTAGAAAGTCTTGCCACAAGCCTTAAGCACATTAGAGAATACTAAGTCACCACTTCTAGTGCTAAATTAGGGTGTTGTATGTATGATGTTGTGTTTTATTTTGTGTAATATTTTAGACTGGATGTTAGGGTGTATGTTTCATAGACTGGATGTTAGGCCGTTATTAGCCTAATCATATTTTTTGTAGGGGGTTGTGCTTAAGGGGCCACTGTAATAAAAATATAAATACTTTTGCTGTGCAGGTTGCTTAGCCCTAAGCATAACCCATGTTAGGACAGGTGGGCTTGGTTACCCATGTGTGGGTGCTAAGTCCAAATTATTCATATAACTGCTTGGGTTGTATGGTGTGTTTAGCTAACATTTATTTTGCAGGTGTAGCTAGATTTACTTCTATTTTTGATGAAATTTTGCAGGAATTAGATTAGTGTTATGGGGATTAGGATGAGTAGGGAGGCTTAGTCCCTGGGGTGCCTGTGATGCCTTTGGAGCAAATCAAATCAAAAGAAAGAGAATGAAGAAATGAAGATAAGAAGACCCCATAGCATGTATTATTTTTTTTGTAATCTGGTGTAAGGCAGAGCTCACTACCCATCTTTTTTCTCTTTCGGGTGTTGGAACCCAATCGACCGGCCTTTTATTCTTTTATGGTAGTCTATAAAATTGTTTGATGTTGTGTTTAGATTGCATTAACAATATGCTTTTCATCATTTCTTTATGATTAATGCTTGAATGTGTGCTGATAGGCTTAGGATAAAATTAAATTTTCTATCCCACTAACTCATAACTAAAATTTTAAAATAACTCATAACCTCACATAAAAGCCTAAAATTAAATCAAGATAATAAAATTTTTAGCAACCCCTTATGGATGGAATGAATGTATAATATCATGCATGTCATATTATTTCACTCTTGTTAAGAGGGGACTTCCATCTTTGCGAGAATGAAGGCTTAACCGTGAGACCTTTGGTGGAAGAACACCCCTTTCTCTTGATTTGGCCCATAATCAAATTCTCATGCATTTAGGCATACAAAATCCCATAGCCTGTGTCAAAATAAAAAAGTCCAAAAGAATCAAATAAATTTGATAAAATTTGCATTAGATTAAGTCATGGATTCATATCACTCATGCTCTAGTCTCTTAGGGAGTGAGTTTAAGGACTTAGTCTCTTTTCTAAATGAACAACAGCCTAGCCATCTTGCAAAGCATAAGACTTGCCTACATGGATTTAAAGTAAGAGGAGTTAGTCGCCACTCCAAGCTAATAAGTCCAATGGTGGTTTATTCTCTCTTGTGAGGTAAACCATATACCCATTTTCACCTTAGATTTAGGTGTGCCTTTGTTTTTTGTACCAAGGCTCCTTAGTTTAGGAATTGAAGTTATTCCTCTACAAGCATAAACCTCACCTCTGGCATTTCCACAATCTTATATTGTAGAATTATAAGCCCAATCTAATAAAATGTCAACTCAAATAATTAACTCTCTTCAATTTCAAAAAATATAAAGCCCAATTATAGGATAGATTGGAATGCTCACTAGGCTTCCTAGTATCATGAGTATTTCTTACTTTCTCCCTTTGGATTCCAAAAATAAGTCTTCTCCTTGATCTATCCCATTTGATTTTCTAAAATAGCCAATCCTTTGATAGTCTTAACCTTGAAATCTTTGGAGACCTAATTGTCTACTTTAATCGAGTATTCTTAAGAATTCTCATTCCTTAGGATGTAATTAACTATGGGAGCTTGCCTCATAGAAACTTAATGAACCCGCTTAAAATAAACTCTACTTTACTTTTCCATGTAAAGTGGGGAAAGATCTCTAGTATATTGAAGACCCATCATGCCTTAGGAATCAAGTGATTAGTCCATTATAGGGTGGCGATTTCTATTTTTTGAGATAGTACATCATTCCTTAATGTCATACCCAATCACTTCAATAATTACCCCCTAAGATCTATGTGGTGTCCCGCATCCCAAAAATAAACACCACAATAGGATCTATAAAACTCTGTAGTAAGGAGACATAGTTTTCTCCCATATGCTCTTGTTCTCGCATTGGATGAGAAATTATATAGCAGAAGTTCAAGAGCTAGGGTAAAAAAAATTTATTTTTGTCAGTCCTCAACTTCTTCAAAAAGGTCATTTATTTTGTTGATCAAGACCCGTAGTTCATACGACGATGCTCCAATTTTCCATTGAAAGATGTGTCAATTGTCCTCATCAGACCGACCGGATTTGGAGGCAATCAAGACCCGTAGTTCATACGGGGAGGCTCCAATTTTCTCTCAAAGAAGGCATAAATTGTCCTCGTCGGACCTACCAAGTTTGGAAGTGATCAAGACCCGTAGTTCATATGACAAGGCTCGTTTCTCGAAGAGGCAAATTATCCTCGCCGACCACTAGGTTTGGAAGATCAAGGCCCGTAGTTCATACGGAGGCTCATTTTCCAAAGAGGCCAACTCGGACCAACTGGGTTTGAGGTGATCCCGTATTCATATGAGTCGTTTTCTTAAAGAGGCATCATGTCCTCGGACCACCGGTTTGGAGGTGATCAAGACACGTAGTTCATACAATGAGGCTCCAATTTTTCCTCGAAAGAGGCATAAACTATCCTCGCTGGACTGACCGAGTTTGGAGGTGACCAGGACCCATAGTTCATATGGCGAGGCTCCGATTTTCTCTCGAAAGAGGCATCAACTGTCCTCGTCGGACCAACTAGGTTTGGAGGTGATCAAGACCCTTAGTTCATACTGTGATGCTTCAATTTTTCCTTGAAAGATGCGTCAATTGTCCTCGTTGGACCTACTAGCTTTGGAGGCTATCATGGTCCGTAGTTTATATGATGAGGCTCCGATTTTCCCTCGAAAGTGGCGTCAACTATCCTCGCCTGACGACGGATTTAGAGCTGAAGACCCGTAGTTCATAGAGGCTCTTTTTCCCTCGAAAGAGGCATCAACCGTCGTCGACCAACCGGGTTTGGAGTCGATCACACGTAGTTCATACGCGAGATTTTCCCTTGAACGAGCGCCAACCGTCGTTAGGGTTTGAGGCAATCAAGACCCATAGTTCAAACGGAGATGCTCCGATTTTCTCTAGAAAGAGTCTGCCCTCGGACCGTCGTTTAGAGGTGATCAAGGCCCGCAGTTCATAGAAAATTGATTTTTTGAAACTCCAATAGATGGCTCAATATTTGACAACTGCCAAGGTGGTGGGGAAGCATTGATTAGGAATCATTTCTCAAAAAACTCAGAAATTCTGGCAGATAATTTTAGAGTGTCATTCTTCATTATGTTACTTTTATGTCGCTGACTTGTATGAAAGGGTAGAATTAAATCCAGGATTTTTGGCCCATCCAATGTTATCTCCGTTACACATTACTAATATGAAAAGGGTTAACTAATAGCATTTCTTCACCTGCTTATCATCGCAAAATGTTTGATATGAAAATTTTTTTTTATTCATTGAGATGAATTGTATAATATAGGTTGTTTTAATCAAATTTATTTAGAATTTTGAATTTTAAATATGTTACTTGATGATAAATTATGGAAAGAATAATCATGCATAATATTTTATCATCGATAAGTTTCGTTTTGGGCGGTCATGGCAGTGCGGTGAGAGTTGAATCACACTGCAGAGAAATTAGGCAAGTTGTGTTTTGAAGAAGCTGTAGCGAGATAGTTGTATTTTCCAATCTAACATGATAGAATGCACTGACTATCAAAAAATTATAGTTTGACATTTCCAAAATTTAAAAAATTTATAATATTCATCACAGCTTTTTAGATCACAATTTTTTTGCATCAACTTCACCACTATTTTTTCAAGAAGGTTGAAATTATAAATCTACTAATATGTTGTCATGTTATTCCTTGATATGACCCTAAAAATTCTACTAGTCGAAGCACGAATCTTGATGTCAAAAGCAATCTGATTCTGAAATAAGAATAACCCAGATCAAGCGCTTATTATCAAATCGACTCTTAATCATGGAGTATTTTTAGTTAAATTGAGCGTCTTGATGAGCCGGATCTAACAAGCCCAAGATCTCATAATTATGACTTCATTTGAGCATTCAAATACACAAAATACATGAGATGATCAAGGGAATCATTTTGAGTCGTCCGATGGAGAAGTGGTTCGGATTTTGCATGTATTTATAGAAATACCATCCCTCTAATCTATAAATAGCCCCTCATTCTTCACATGAGGGAAGGCCAAGCTAAAGAGAAGAGAGAGCTCTAAAGCTTGAAAATCCTCCAAGCATAATCGTGCCACCACAGCCGCCGACCACCTGGTAACCACCGCCGTCCCGCCACCACTTATCATACGCTATCACCGCCATCGCTGCGGTCCGCTGCGACTACCGCCATCGCCATGCCAACCATCATCACCATCTTCGCCGGACCATCATCAGCCGCTGATCATTCGCTGATTTCACTGAAATCGACTGCCGAGTGCCGCTGCACACCGCCAACTCGTACCATCAATCTCATCATCGCCAACCATCGCCGGTTATCTCGACCACCATCGTTTGCCACCGCCACCGACCATCGAGCCGCTCGTAGGCATTGCCGCCGACCACCGCGTTAATCACCGCCGCCGACTACCGGCCGTACCACCGCCGACATCGCCGTCATCTCCGCTGGTCACCACCAGATGACCGTCATCGCCGGTTCTAACCTCATTGCCACCATCATCTACACCTACTAGCAACTATTACAACTATTATATAGTTGTTGTTTCTCATTCGGATTCTATTGCTAGCTTCTTATACAATGTAATCCTTATCGGAAAAATTTTGTACTCAAATGATACATAGTGGAAGATTTTTAGCCGTGGTTTTTTCCCTCTTTTCGAGATTTTTTCACGTAAAAATTCTGGATTTTTATCATTAATTCTTCAAACATCTGGGTGTGTGATGGACTCCGCAACAAAGCTAAGGCATAAACTTTTACTCTACCGCAACTGGTTTTTTAGCACGCAACAGTTTGGCATCGTCCGTGGGAACTGATTCACGTTATTTCATCTTGTATGGCGTCCAAGTTTCCCAACAAGATAAAAACCACCATCGAGGTGGAACATTTCAAGCTTTTAAGGAGCGCAAGCGAAGAATGAAGATTCATCAAACTTTGTTCCTTCAAAATTTATCGAAAACTGGGGGGAAACTCTTAATCTCAAAAGATCGCCCATGTTAATATGTTAAGCATCTAATCGATTACCATCTCAAGAAGAAGTCAAAGGAGGAGGATATTTCAACATTGAGAAGAGATATAGCTTTGCAAATTATGATTTTCCAATCATACTCATGGAAAAACAAGAACAAGGTTAAGAAGCAACTTTGGCTACAACCACAAACAGATGTTTTGATTTGACCTCTTCAATACAGGTTAACGTCATCAAGTAATACTTTGACAAACAACCGGAAGGTCAAAATCCTTAGATTCAATTGACTTCTATACAAAGTTAACGTCATCGAGCAAAGACTCTGACAAACAACCTTAGATAGATCAAAACTTCGCACCTACTCCACATAGGTTAACGTCATCGAGCAAAGACTCTAACAAACAACCTCGGATAGGTCAAAACTCTGCACCTACTCCACACAGGTAAGAAGTCAAATAACACTTTGTCTAATACCTAGGATAGGTCAAAAGGTCCTTGGTGGACTTCCCACGACCTCTTTCATACAGGTTAACATCATCGAATAACACTCTGACAAACAACCTCGGATAGGTCAAAAATTCTCAGCGGATTCAATTCGACCTCCTCCATATACGTTAACGTCATCTAGTAATACTCTAACATACAACCTCGGATAGGTCAAAAATCCTCAACGGATTCAATTCGACCTCTTCCATATAGGTTAACGCCATGGGTAACACTCGACAATAACCTCGATCGTCAAAAGTCCTCACCGATTCAATTGACCTCTTCCATACTGTTGCCATTGGGTAACACTCGAAAACAACCATGGATAGGTCAAAAATTCTCAACGGATTCAATTCGACCTCTTCCATACAAGTTAACATCATCGGATAACACTCTGACAAACAATCTCGGATAGGTAAAAAATCCTCAGCGGATCCAATTCGACCTCTTCCATACAGGTTAACATCATCGAGTAACACTCTGGCAAACAACCTCGGATAGGTCAAAAATCCTAAGCAGATTCAATTCGATCTCTTCCATATAGGTTAACGTCATCGGGTAATACTCTAACAAACAACCTCGGATGGGTCCTCAATTCAATTAACTCTCGTTTCAATGTCATGAGTAACACTTTGACAAACAACCTTGGATGGGTCAAAATTCCTCAGCGGATTTGATTCTACCCCTCACATGTATGTAAATAACATCAAGTAACATCATGGAGAATGATACTTTGAAATTATCTATCAGTCTTTCTGAGTTGCTCGAATGACGGTTCCTAATTAACGCGCCATCATCTTAGAAGTTATCAACTGAACTGCCCATTGAAGTTTCAAGAAATACAATTTCTATAAGAAGAAGTAGGAACTACAGACATATCATTACTACGGTCATCACCATCAATCATGCCGGTCATCCCGTTTTATTCGCCACCGCCGACTATCCGCCGTTGTACCACCCGCCGACCGCAACCACAATACCGCATATGTACCGCCGCCATATCGGTCACCGCCACCATCGCCTTATCTTCGCGCCACCACCATATGCTCGTCATCCCCGCCAATTGCCGCTGCCGACCACCGTCGCTAATCACCGTGCCGGGCCGCATCGTGACGCCACCGTGGCTTAATCGGTCATCATCGTCCGGGTCATCGCCAGCCCATCATCGCCATCTCGCGGTCACCACCATCGATTGTCATTATAACGCTCGTTGGTCATCATCGCCGACCGCCGTTGCTGGTCGTCAGAGCCTCACTGTATGAACTACGAGCATTGATCGCCACCAACGGCCGGTCGAGGATAGTGGATGCCTCTTGAGGGAAATCGGAGCCTCACCGATGAACTACGAGCATATCGCCTCCCCGGTGGTCCAACGATGACGACGCTCTTTGAGGGAAAGCAGAGCCTATGAACTATGACCCTTGATCGCCTAACCCGTCGGTCGACGAGGATAGTTGACCTCTATCGAGGGAAAATCGAGCTCACCGTATGAACTACGGGCCTTGATCGCCTCAACCCGGTTGACGAGATTGACGCCTCTTCGAGGGAAAATCGAGCCTCACATGAACTACGGGCCTTGATCACCTCAAACGACCTTCTCTTGAGAAGAAGATGAGCACTAGAGTATATGAGGAGTGCCTTCTTGGCCCTGGGGGTTTTAGACCCCTATAGCGCAAAAAGGTAAAAAATCAAAGAAAACCACCAAAACCTCTAAAAATAAAAAAATAGACATTTCCTGAATGGACCAATGCGCCACCTGCGGCGCTTATCCGTCACCCGCGGACATATACGCTGCTGATGCCCTGCGACTGCCACGTGACCCGAGACTCAGGGCCGTTCCGTCGTTGCATGACCCGATGACGCCCCAAACCAGCGTAACCCGCCGATCGAACCGTGCCCAGGCCGCCGACTCAGCTCCGCCAGCCCGTCGGCCCACGCTTCCGTGATCCGCACCACCACAAGACGCGATCTGAGCACACGAGGGCCGCTATGCGCGGCAGTGCTCACCGCCCGCAGTGCCCGTAAGTACCTGGGGTCCATAACCTCGAAATCTTACGCGTGCATACCGCATACATCCGCTAAGCTGCCCTTGTGATCACATCTTCCCATGAAGATCTGGTCTCTCAAAATGTATGATTAATAGACCCACAAATTTCATTGAAGAATTTGCTATTTTCAAGTATTTGACGTATATATTTTTCGATGATTGAGATAATGTCATCCAAAAATACAGAGGCAACTGATATGACCCTGAAAATTCTACTAGTCGAAGCACGAATCTTGATGTTGAAAGTAATCTGATTTTGAATCAAAACTAAACTAGATCAAGCGCTTATTATCAAATCGACTCTTAGACATGGAGTGTTTATAGTCAAATCAAGCGTCTTGATGAGCCGGATCTAACAAGCCCAAAATCTCATAATTTTGACTTCATTCGAGCATTCAAATACACAAAATACATGAGATGATCAAGGTAATCATTTTGAGCCATCCGATGAAGGAGTGGTTCGAATTTTGCATGTATTTATAGAAATGTCACCTCTCTAATCTATAAATGACTCCTCATTCTTCACATGAGGGGAGGTCAAGCTAAAGAGAGGAGTGAGCTATAAAGCTTGAAAATCTTCCAAGCATAATCATGCCACCTACGGTCACCACCTTGTTGGCACCGCCGCCACCCGGTCATCACGTTGGTCACCTCGTACCATCTCCATCTTGCAAAGCATAAGACTTGCATACATGGATTTAAAGTGTAGGAAGAGTTAGGTCGCCATTCCGCGATAATAAGTCTAATAGTTTGGTGACTTATTTTCTCTTGTGGAGGTAAATCATATACTCATTTTCACCTTAGATTTAGGTGCCTTTGTTTTGTACAAAGGCTCCTTAGTTAGAATCCGAGATAGCTATTTCCTTGGACTACAAGCATAAACCCTTACCTCTTAGGCATTTTCACAATCTTATATTGTGAAATTATAAGCCACAATAATCTAATAAAATGTCAACTCAAATAATTAACTCTCTTAAAAAATATAAAGCCCAATTATATGATAGATTCAAATGCTCACTAGGCTTCCTAATATCATGAGTATTTCTTACTTTCTCCCTTTGGATTCCAAAAATAAGTCTTCTCCTTGATCTATCCCATTTAATTTTATAAAATAGTCAATCCTTTGATAGTCTTAACCTTGAAATCTTTGGAGAACCTAATTGTCTACTTTAATCGAGAGTATTCTTAAGGAATTCCCATTCTTTAGGATGTAATTAACTATGTGGGCTTGTCTCAATAGGAAACTTAATGAACCTAGCTTAAAATAAACCCTACTTTACTTTTCCATGTAAAGTAGGGGAAATATCTCTGGTATATTCGAATACCCATCATGTCTTAGGAGTTCTTATTAGGTGATTAGGTCCATTACAAAGTAGTGATTTCTATCTTTTGAGATAGTACATCATTTCTTAATTTCATACCTGATCACTTCAATAAGTACCTCCTAAGATTTGCATGGTGTCCCGCATCCCAAAAATAAATACCACAATAGTGGATTTATAAAAACTCCCCATAAGGTCAAGTAAGGAGACACAATTTTCTCCCATATGCTCTAGTGTTCTTCTGTGTTGGATGAGAAATTATCTAGCAGAAGTTCAAGAGCTAAGGTAATACCAAAAATTTAATTCTTTTTTTGTCTACGAAACTCTGACATTCTTCTTGTTTTATTGATCAAGACCCGTAGTTCATACGGAGAAACTTCGATTTTCCCTCGAAAGATGCGTCAACTGTCCTCATCGGATCGACCGGGTTTAGAGGCAATCAAGACCCGTAGTTCATATGGCGAGGCTCCGATTTTTCCTCGAAGGAGGCGTCAACTATCCTTGTCGGACCGACCAAGTTTAGAGGTGATCAAGACCCATAGTTACGACAAGGCTCCAATTTTCTCTCGAAGAGACAATTATCCTTGGGCTCTCACTGTTATCCGTAGGCTCATATTCGAGGCTATTTTCCCTTGAAAGAGGTGACAACTGTCCTCGTTGGACTGACTGGGTTTGGAGGTGATCAAGGCCCGTAGTTCATACAACGAGTCTCATTTTCCCTCGAAAGAGGCCAACCGTCGTTGACACCAATCGGGTTGAGGCTTCAACACCGTAGAGACACGGTGAGGCTCCGGTTTTCCCTCAAAAGAGGTGTCAACTGTCCTCGCTGGACCGACCGGGTTTGGAGGCGATCAAGACTAGTAGTTCATATGGTGAGGCTCCAATTTTCCCTCGAAAGAGGTGTCAACTGTCCTCATCAGACTGACCGGGTTTGGAAGAGATCAAGATCGATAGTTCATACGGTGAGGCTCCGATTTTTCATCGAAAGAGCCATCAACTGTTCTCGTTGGACCGACTGGCTTTGTAGGCTATCAAGGCCCATAGTTCATACAACATGGCTCCGATTTTTCCTTGAAAGTGTCATCAACTATCCTCATCTGACCAACCGGGTTTAGAGGCGAAGACCCGAGTTCATAGGGCGAGGCTCCAATTTTTTCTTGAAAGAGGCGTTAATTGCTCGACCGGCTTGGAGGCGATCAAGACTCGTAGTTTATACGATGAGGCTCTGATTTTTCCTTGAACGAGGAGTTAATTGTCCTCGTTGGACTGTCCGAGTTTGGAAGCCATCAAGACCCATAGTTTATACGGCGAGGCTCCAATTTTCTCTCGAAAGAGGCGTCAACTATCCTCATTGGACTGACCAGGTTTAGAGACAATTAAGGCCCATAGTTCATAGAAAATTGATTTTTTGAAACTCCAACAGATGGTTCAACAGTTGACAACTGCCAAGGTGGTGGGGAAGCATTGATTAGGAACCATTTCTCAAAAAACTCAGAAATTCTGGCAGATAATTTTAGAGTGTCATTCTTCATGATGTTACTTGATGCCGTTGACTTGTATAGAAAGTGTAGAATCGAATCCGAGGATTTTGACCCATCAGGTTGTTGTTTGTCAAAGTGTTACTTGATGATATTAACATGTATGGAAGAGGTCGAATCGAATCCGCTGGGGATTTTAACTCATTCAAGATTGTTTGTCAAAGTGTTACTTGATGACGTTAACTTATATTGGAAGAGGTCGAATCCTCGGAGATTTTGACCAATCAAAGGTTGTTCGAAAGTGTTACTTGATGATAATAACTGTATGGAATAGGTTGAATCAAATCCATCAACCCATCTGAGGTTGTTTATCAAAGTGTTGCTTGATGATGTTAACTTGTATAAAGAGGTTGAATCGAATCCGCTAAGATTTTTGACCCATCCGAGGATGTTTGTCAAAGTGTTACTTGATGATGTTAACCTGTATGGAAGAGGTCGACTCGAATCCGCTGAGAATTTTTGACCCATCTGAGGTTGTTTGTCAAAGTATTACTTGATGGCTTTAACTTGTATAGAAGAGGTTGAATCGAATCTACCAAGGATTTTTGACCCATCCTAGGTTGTTTGTCAGAATATTACTCGATGATGTTACCATGTGTGGAGTAAGTACAAAGTTATGACATATCCGAGGTTATTTGTCAGAGTGTTACTCGATGACATTAACTTGTATGGAAGAGGTTAAATCAAATCCACCAAGAATTTTTAACTTATCCGAAGTTGTTAGTCAGAGTTTTACTCAATAACATTTAACCTGTGTGGAAGAAGTCAATAGTTTTAACTCTCATCCGAGGTTATTTTGTCAAGGTATGATATTAACCATTGTGAAAGAGGTTAAACATTTTGATTCTTCTGAGATTATCTGTAATACTCGGAGACATTAACCTGTGTGGAGTAGGTACAAAGTCGCCAGCAGATTGTGTGTTAGAGTGTTACTCGATGACATTAACCTGTGTGGAGTAAGTACACAGTTACGACCTATCCGAGGTTATTTGTCAGAGTATTACTCGTAGACATTTAACTTGTGTGGAGGATGTCAAATCAAAAATATCCATTTGTAGTCAAAGTTATTTCTTGATCTTTGCCTTTTTTATGAGTATTATTGACTTGCTTCTCGAATTGATAATCAATTAGATATCCAGAATATGATTTGGATGATCTTTTGAGATTATGAGTTGCCCCCAGTCTCCAACAAAAGTTGAAGGTTCGAAGTTTGATGAATCTTCATTTTTCTTATGTGTTCTTCGATAGTAAGATTTTCTTCATCATATAAGTGGTGTTGTTCTGAACATAAAGTCAGATTGTCAACCATTGTGAAGATGTAAAGGGAATGGTTTCCATAGATGACGCCAAACCGTTGTTAGAAATCTGCAAGCGGTAAAATAAAACTTTACACCTTCGCCTTATTGAGAAATTCAGCACACACACAGATATTTGAAGAGAGAGCGAGAAACTCCAGGATTTTTACATGAAAAAAATCCCGAAAAGAGGGAAAAACCATGAGGCCTAGCCTAGTAAAAATGTTTTACTATATGTCTATTTTGGACTACAAAGTTTAAGTTTTTCCGATAACGGAATACAATCAGATTTGAGAAAGCCCCGACAACGAAAATCCGTAATCGCAAATAACAATTATGCAAAGGGTTTGGATGTAGAATAAATACCATGGTGGCTAATGATAGTGAATGATTTGCGACATTATCCGACGACCGCCGGGTGGTGGCAAACAAGCCGGAGACCGGGTGAAGTATGCGATCATTGGTAGTCGATAGTGAATAAGTATCGGTGATATCGGCATTATCGAATTTGCAGTGGCAAGACCGGTAGCGTCAACGGTGACCAACAATAGTGTCCCGGCAGTGGCCAGTAGTTAGAGCCAAACCGCCAGCCGATAATGCTGATGGTAGCGTGGCCGGCAGCAGTGGTGCGGAGATAGTCGCAGCGGGGTTAAGCGGCGCAGTGAAACCGAGTGGTCAGCAAGTGAGGCGTGTAGTGGCCGATAATTAGCGGTGTCGCGACGTCAGTGGTGTTCAGCGGCAAGCGAGGCCAGTGGTCAGCAGCGAGAAGTGGTAGCGGTGGTAAGCGGTGACCAACGGTGGCGACGCAGCGGGCACGGTGGTGGCATGGCGAGGACCGGCGGTGGTGTGGCGGTGGCAACGGCAACCCGATTATCGATAATCAGCGGCAATTCGGCAGTGAATAACAGCGGTGGTTGATGCGGCGAGGCCGGTGTTTGACTTGGCGGTGGTTGGAAGTGATGGCCTGCGGTTGATGGTGATGGCGACGGGTCGATGGCCGTCGGAGTGGGATTATGCTCGAGGTTCTTCAAGCTTGAGCTCTATTCTCTTTAGCGACCTCCCCTCATATGAAGAATGAGGGATTATTTATATATTAGAGGAGTGACATTTCTATAAATACATGCAAAATCCAAACCACTCCATCGGACGGTTCAAAATGATTCCCTTGATCATCTGATGTATTTTAAGTATTTGAATGCTCAAATGAAGTGAGAATTAGGAGATCTTGGACTTGTTAGATCCGGCTCATCAAGACGCTCGATTTGACTATAAACATTCTATATTTAGAAGTCGACTGATATCGCAAAGTTTTCAATAAACATTTAATATGAGTTAGTCTTGACTCAGAATCAGATTGCTTTCAACATCAAGATTCATACTTTGACTAGTAGAATTTTTAGTGTCATATCAAAAATAAACTTTTATTAATATATTCTTTAAAACCAAGTTCAAATTATTGCAAAAACACAATAAAAAATTTTTACATATATACCTCATAATTCATATGCATTTATATATCTAATACTCAAAATTAGATATTTATTTATCTAATATTTTCTATGATTAAAATGGTGCAATTCACTTAAAAAAAAGTAAATGATGATGTTGATTTTGATATGATATTAAAGATTGAGATATTATATATACATACATATATAAATATGTAAATATATAAGAATTGTATAATATGTATGTAAATTATAAAAAAAGATAAATGACTTTCTTCTATGTAAGATATTTTAGTCTAGTGATTGAGAGCTTATACATTTAACTAAATGATCTTTGAGTTTAAATCTCATACATGTGATACGTGTGTGGATTTGATATTAATTTAGCTTAACTATTAAAAAAGCTCTGATTTGTTGATATATGTAGGGCATTTAAAAAATTTATTGTTTGCAAATAACTCATGTTCGAATCTTTTATTAAGCAAGCGAGCTGAATATGAACAACCCTCTGAATATAAATTTCAATCTAAAACTAATAAAATAAAAAATAAAAGAATTATTGTTCAAATTTGATTTGCATGAAGTCGAATGAAAACCATAAAGTTGGTTGAAATCGGAATCTTTGAACGATCATTATTAAGCGTTAAAAACACAATTATCCCAACGGCCTCCACTTGGGTTATAAGCTCATGCAACAGAGCTCGGCGTTGATTTGGTTTTATGCTTGATATGACTCTCAAAATACCACTAGTCAAAGCACAAATCTTGATGTCGAAAGCGATATGATTTTGAGTCAAAACCGATCGAGATCAAGCACTTGAAATATCATTGGAATCTTCGGGACATTAATTCCAAAACAGCTCTCAAATATGGAGTGCTTATAATCAAATCGGCGTCTATGAGATCTAACGAGCCTAAGATCTCATAATTCGACTTCATTTGGGCATCCAAATGCTCAAAATACATCAAATAATTGAAGGAATCATCACGAGCCGTCCGTCGAGGGAGTGTGCTTTACAATTTAAATAATCTCCTAACTATAAATAGACCTTTCCTCTGAAGGAGGCAGTGAAGAAGAGGAGAGTGAAGAAGAAGAGGGAACAAGTGAAGAAGAGGAAGAAGAGCAGAAGCGAGGAAGAAGAGGAAGAGCAAAAGGAAGAAGAGGAAGAGTCCAAGAAACAAGAAAGAGCAGCAAGGAAGAAGAGGAAGAACCCAAGCAAGGAAGAAAAAGAGTCCAAAGCGAGGAAGAAGAGGAAAAACAAGTGAGGAGGAAGAGAGAGCTCTAAAGCAGAATCCTCAACATGGTGCCACCTCGGCGGTTTATCGTCATATCATCATTACCATTCCCAGGAAGTTACCATCTGATTCTATCAAAACGTTCGTTGTTGTCATTCCTCTCTCATACAAATCCGTTTCGAAGACTTTATACTCAAACAGATACATAGTGGAAACTTTTAGGCCAGTAGTTTTTTCCCTCTTTGGTTTTCCACGTTAAAATTAGGAGTCTCTTGTTCGCTCTTTAATTACGCGTATTGTTCTCTTACAGCTAAGTCGCTTTCACTCTACCACGACTGGTTTTTTAGCACGCAACAATGCTAATATTAAAATAGAAGTTAATCTCTTATTGATTTCTCGATGTGGGACTTAAAAGAACTGTTACAGTTAAGATTTGACTAAAAGCTAATGTGTTATGCTTTCAATTAATAGAGCATGCGGTTTTTTACCTTTGGCTATAAATATTTATAAATTGTACATTTCAATATTCTCGAATATTAATTTTTTATTTATTTAGATTAATAAAAAGTTGAAGCAATTTATAAAAATACGCATGAAAATAACTTTAATTAATATATTCCTCAAAATTATTAAAAAATTTCAACAAAATTCGCTCCTGTAATGTAATTGTAAGTAATTTACTATGTTTTATTTGTCATAATTCTTAGGGTAAGTTTGGAGTAAAAAGAACTTATTTCCCATCATTGGCACAAAAACTCTTAGGCTGAATTTGGAGTAATTTTTTGGTTAATTTATTTTTCAAAAAAATAACCAAAATTGCATTGACAACCAATTTTATAGCTATATTTTTAGAAAATCAAAGTTATTAAAGTATAATAACTATCAAAAGGTATAATTTGAAAAAAAATTTAAAATTTTTTTAACAGTAATAATAATTTTTTAAAATTATTTTCCCCACATGTTTTACAATCAATTTTGCAAAAAAATTAGAACTATCCCAAATGGATCTTTAATCAAAATATTTGATCACTTTAGTGGAGGTAAAGATTTTCTTCATAACATGATTAACATAAATTGCATTTTATAACTGAACAAAATGTAATAAGAAAAATTTTTTATTGAGTTATGTCAACAAAATGCATTAATACACTCATTAGTTTTGCTAATCTTCTACTAGACAAAATTTGTATCATAATATGCTGATCAAATTTTTTTTTTTTATGAGAATGATCTCAAAATCATTTTAATTGCTTAGAGGTCATTACAATGCATAAAAAATCAATAAAAATTTAGAATGCACTTATCTTAAAATAAATTAAAAACTTAGATACTCATTCTGATAAATAAATAAATATATATATATATATATATATATATATATATATATATTAAAATATCTTTATCTCAAAGTTTTCTTCTAGTGATGGTTAGATTTATATGATTATGGCCAAATAAAAAGAAAATGATGAAAGAGATGATAGTTGATGATGACAACTTAGCACAAGAAATTATTGGATTCAAAAAAAATTATGACAACACCAAAATCTTATTAGCTAATAGACTTAGAGATAAGAGCAAAGAAGGGTGAGAAAGATGAACAATAGAAAATAAATTTTGAAATTTGATTACATTGGTAAAGTTATAAATTAATATCCTTATCACACCCTTTGTTTTCTTTTTATTAGCAACCAGGCATAACATTATAGAAATCTACATCTAAATTATCTAAAAAATAAATTGGAATTACTAAAACTACTATCTAAAAGTTATTATGAGTACTATAATTTTTTTTAAAAGTCATATCATATTTTTTTGGCATATATCAATTAAGTGTTAAAAAATATAATTTTTCATCATAAATTTTTCAAAATATGATCGAATAATACTCAAATGATAATGTTGTGAGTTTTATCTTACCACCATTATCATACATAGCCTACATTGTTATAATCAAGCTATGCAAGAAACATTACATTATAATTATTCTCACAAAATCATTTATTCTACTTAAAAGTATATTATAATACACATTAACATTATATAAAATATAAAACATAATAAAAATTATACAATAAATATTAAATTTGAGAAATATTAAAATTGATAAGAATCTTATAATTTAAAAATATTAAACTGCTATTACAATAATTTAAAATTCACATTTCTCAATATAAAATAGAATATTACAAGATTATTTATGTTCAGATCCAATCCTATATATTTCTACTATCGGTAAAATCTCTTCCACTAAGAACCCACATAAAAATTTATTAACAAAAGATGCCAAATAATTGGGTTTTAAAAAAGTGAGAATCTATCTTCATTTTTTTTCTTTTTTTTCAATATAAATAAATAGTAAAGGTGCGCACATATTTTTTTTAAAAACACTAAAAAAATCATAAGGCTTACTATGTTGTAAAGCTTCCATCAAAATAATATTAAATTATATATATATATATATATATATATATATATATATATATATATATATATATATATATATATATATATATATATATATATATATATATATATATATATATATATACACTGTAACTGAAAACGATAAAATGTGTAATGCCATGAAAAAGTTGTGTAGGAGATAGCTCATGGCAGATACGAGCTCCAAAAAAATATGATAATATATGTAAAAGCATAATTAACTTAATAGATAAATAAATAGATATCAAAAAAAATATGAAAATGGATAATACATAATTAAAATTATGAGCAAATATTTATCAAATTTTTTTTTACAAGTATGTGGGCAAAACAACGAGCAAAGGCTCATTGGCTTAGTCAATCTGATGATGATCTGAAATTCCTTTTCTGTTCAATAAAAGAAAGAAGGAATGCGAATAGGATTCATGAATTACATACGGATCAGGGAGTAATTTCAAATCAGGAGTTGATGGCTGAGGAGATAAACAGGTATTTTGCCAATCTATTTAATTGCAGTAACCGTTTCTCTTTACCAATGCAGGACCTTCCTTTGGGAGAATCACTCTCTCTTTGGCAGGCAAATGAATTGGAGAAAGATATTAGTGATGAAGAAATCACCTCTGCTCTTCATAGCATAAATGAAAACAAAACACCAGGGCCGGATGGATTCAATTCAAATTTCTTTATCAACACTTGGGAATTTACAGGAAAATACTTCTTAAGAGCTGCTCATCATTTTTTCAGTACAAAGAAATTGCCAAGATGCTTCAAACATACTCTCCTTACCCTAATACCAAAGGTGAAACATTCTAATAATATATCTGACTATCGCCCTATTTCACTTTGCAATATTTTTTACAAAGTTATTGCTAAAGTACTTGCAAATAGGCTAAAAACATGTCTTCCTATATTGATAAACAATGCTCAATCAGCTTTTATAAAAGGAAGGGATATAGCTGATAGTTTGGCTTTGGCTAATGAAATTTCTTCTGAGTTTTCTTCTCCTAGTCAGCCAGGAACATTTCTTGCTAAAATGGATCTAAAAAAAGCTTTTACTCTATAAGCAGAAGCTCTACAGTTATTGGCAAAAGGTATACCAATGAGGTTTGTGAAATGGGTGGAGGCATGTATTATGGATGTTCCATTTTGTGCTCAATGGGAAATAAAAGGTTGGTTTTCCTCCTCATCAGGTTAAGAGGCGCCTTGTCTCCTTTCCTTTTATTATGCTATAGATACTCTATCTTGTCTTATGGAGCGAAAACTCAATTACAAAGGTATACCCCACTTGCAAAGTTATGCAAAGTATCACATCTTCTTTTCTTTGATGTTCTTGCAATGGGTAAAGCTGAAAATGATACTATAAGATCATTACAAGGTTGTCTTACCACATTAGAGAATTACATGGGATTGATGGTAAACATTGAAAAATCTACTATTTGCTTTTCAAAAGGAGTCAAAAATGTTGCTTATTTGCTAAATATTCTCAATATCAAGCAAACTTTTTTTCCTATAAATTACCTTGGACTTCCTGTTGTAGTGGGTGCACACAAAACGATCAATTTTAATGGATTATTTGATAAATTGCAAAAGAGAATGGTGGATGGAAAAGCAAATATCTCTCTTAGGGGAGGTATCAAATGATTAGATCCTAATGGTTTACTTTCATATTGGTTTCGATCAATTGTTGTTCCTAAGGGTGTTTTAAAGAAGATTTGCTCATTTACCTCAAATTTTTTCTATCATAGTGGGGAGAACAAAAAGCTTCATACAATCTCTTGGCTTAAAACAACCCTCCCTAGAGAGAAAGGGGGACGGTCTTATATCCCTTTTCTCTCTATGTAGCAAATTAAAATTATATGGAGAGTCATAAAAAATGAATCTCTCTTTGCCTCCTGGTGTCTACAGAAATATGGAACTATATGGGAATCTCCAAATACCAAATGCACCTCTTCTTGGAAGGAGTTAAGATCAATTGGGCTTACATATAAAACAAAGTTTAAATATCTTGTTGGAAATGGAAATTCTATTTCTCTTTTCAGGATCCTTGGTGTAATGGCAATACTATTACTCATCTGATGGGGGCACTTGCGGTCAGAAATATGGGAATCTCCAACGATGCCAAGGTTGGTATCCTTATCAACGACGGTAAGTGGTGTCTCCCTTGGACTTCTCTTGCTGAATTCTCTTTAATGCTTGAGAATATTCAAAGCATTGATATATACGGAGGGGAGGATGTTATTCTATGGGAAAATCAAAAAAAGCCATCTAACCGTGACTTTAAGAAAGCCTTTTTTGAATCCTTTACTAGCATCTCATGGTACAAGGAAATCTGGTTTAAAGGGTGTGCTATAAACTACTCACTTTACTGTTGGATGGCTTTTTTAGGGAGATTGAAGACCTCTGATGTGTTAGTTAACAAAGGTGTGGGTGTTTTTGGAATCTGTCATATGATTCAATCTCATTCTCACTTGTTTTTTGAATGCCCGGTATCAATGAGCTTGGTGAGATCTCTTCTTCCAAATGGCCAATTCTTCTTACTTAACTCCTCCCTTCAACAAATTCTGGAAAGTGATGACTTACATACTCACAAGATAATTAAAAGATTACATAATATGATTACTGCCGTCTTGGTATACATGATTTGGAGAGAGAGGAACCAAAGACTTTTCTCCAACTCTTTCTCTTCTCTTCAATCCCTTATGCAGCAAGTTAAAATTCGGGTTGGTGCTAAAATATCAAAGTGGAAGTTGAAAGAAACATGGCCTTTGCAAGTTAGGCAATTGATTTTGGCATGGAAAAGTTCAGTTGCACAATTATGAATATTGTTATCTGCTCTTATGTTCGCTCGGATTTCATCTTGCTGGTTTTTTCATTTCTTTTGCTGGACGATGATGACAACAGTATAGTTACAATGGGATTTATATATATATATAGTCCCTGCATGGATGACCTTCTCGGCAACCTGGTAAAAGTGCAATTTGTATTTATACATCCATTGGAGGCGGGGAAGGTAACAGCGTCTCGATTGGTTGATTCTCAAAGTGGGGTCTTTGGATATACAGTATTTCTTTTTTGTGTCTGAGTCCAGATAGCTTATCAATTGCTCTTTTCTGGTTTTTAGTTTGATACTTCAGTTGGATTCCTACAGCTCTAACTAGATTCTGTTTTTTTTTCTGTTCCTTTATCTATGTTTTTGACTCAGTTAAACTAGCTGAGTAGTCCATGTTGGTCTTCACTGTTTTTCTTTTAGCTTAGTCAATCTTCTGTATTTGTAACTATTTTTTTGGAATGAAATTGGGCATCTGCCCTCATATTTTTCCAAAAAAAAAAAAAAAAAAAATTATTTATATTATCTTCCGAAACAACAAAACGTTGCAAGTTGAAATTAAAGGAGCTGACAACTCGATCGGGAGCCAACAATTCCAAGAGGTACTTTCAATTGCTGAACGCCCTGTTTGAGCGAGTGGGTCCTTTGAAGCCATTTAAACCCGTGTATTAACCCATCCCAACAACCTCGAAGCCCCCGCATGGGTTACAAAACTCGAGGAATTGAGTTCGGCAACTACTTCGTCTGTCACTAATATACAAAAAGATGTGAACTTATTATAAATTTCACGTAGTGGGACTAAAAATGTTTCAATTATAATTTAATCAGCGCGAGAAGCCAACTTCTCTGCTTAATTCTGCGTCCAATCAACAGAGTATGCCTATTCATTCTTATAAATTATTTATTTTACGACTCACGACGTATTAATTCACCATTGATTTATAACAAAACATCAAAGCATTTTTATAGAAGCACGGACGATAATAGAGTAAACTTTAATTAAAATAACGCTCTCAAGATGTCATCATCATTCAACCAAAATAATCAATGTTTTAAATTATCATAAATTATGAAAAGAATAATCATGTGTAATATTTCATCATCGACAGATTCCGTTTGGGGCGGTCGTGGCAGTGCGGTGAGGGTTGAATCGCACTGGCGAGCTGCATTTTGAAGAAGCTGCAACGAGAAAGTTGTGTTTTCTAATTTAACATGATAGAATACAGTGACTATCAAAAATTAAAGAATTTTTTTTTAAATTAAAAAAATTTCTAATATTCATCACAGTTTCTTAGATAGCAGCTTTTTTTATGCAAGAAGGTTGAAATTATAAATCTACTTGTCATGTGTTCCTGATGATATTTTGTGCAAATCATGCCTTTATGATTTTGGTATTTTTTATTTTTTTTGGAGTTCTAATACTTATGCTTTGAAGACTAATGTGAGAATGGTAGTTTCTATACTTATAAAATTTAGTAGTTGTTGCATGCCAAAAATCTAATTTTAATAGAATAAAACTTTATGTCTTAGCATTGTTGAGAAATACAACACACACACAAATATTTGAAGAGAGAATGAGAAACTCTAGGATTTTTACATGGAAAAATTCCGAAAAGAGGAAAAAAAATTGCAGGGCCTAACCCAGTAAAAATGTTCTACTATATGTTTGTTTTGTAGTACAAAATTTAAGTTTTTTTTCCATAATGGGATTAGAGAGTTGTATGTGAGAAAGCTTTACAACGAAAATTCTAAAATGTAATAATCATCAATACTGTAATAATGGTTAGTGGCGCAATAATGAATGACGTTGATGATGATCGACTACTATCGTGGTGAAACGATAATGACGGTGGTAATATGTAGTCGGACATAATGGCGGTGGCGGTGACATGAAGGTGGTCAACCAGCGGTCAGCAGCGATAACGGCGATATGGCAGCGACCGTCGGTGGTGGCGCAATGGGGCTATGCGATAGCCGGCAACGGCAGCCGGTGATGGCCGGCAGTGGAAGCCGGCGGTGTCAGCGATGATGATCGGGTGGCAAACGACATCAGCCGCGGTGGTCGATGGCGATAACCGGCAGCGGTCGGCAAGCGATGTCGGTATGATCGGCATGAGCGGCGATAGTCGATGAATGATCGGCGGTGGTCCACACGATGATGATCTGGCGATGGCCGACGGTGGCGGGGCGGTAAGTCGGCCAGCGGTGGCGCCGATAAGCGGTGGTCGGCGATCATCGATTGGTGGCACGATTATGCTTGGAGGTTCTTCTAGCCTCAAAGCTCCCTCTTCTCTTTAGCTTGGCCTCTCCTCATGTGAAGAATGAGTGACTATTTATAGATTAGAGGAGCAGCGTTTCTGTAAATACATGCAAAATCTAAACCACTTCATCGAATGGCTCAAAATGATTCCTTTGATCATCTGATGTATTTTAAGTATTTAAATGCTCAAATGAAGTTAGAATTAGAAGATCTTAGGCTTGTTAGATCCGGCTCGTCAAGCCGCTCGACTTAACCATAAACACTCCATATTTAGGAGCCCGTTGATATCACAAAAATTTCAATAAGTGCTTGATCTAGGTTAGTCTTGACTGAGAATCAGATTACTTTCGGCATAGAGATTCGTGTTTCGAGTAGTGAAATTTTCAGTATTATATCAGTTGCCCCATATTTTTGGATGGCATTATCTCTATCATTCAAAAATATATGTCAAATAATTGAAAATAACAACTTTTTCCATGAAATTTGTGGATTCATTAACATTTGTGTCACATAACCCGGCGGCTACGCTTCGCGGGAGCAGAACCAGTAGTTAATGTGGGAAACACGGCGTCTGATTGTAGCTACCGTGGACGCGGGGTGCGGAGATGCCACAGGCGTAGTATCGCTGGTGTCTTGGTCTTGAGTCGAAAAGCAGCGTAAGCAAAATTTTAGTTTTTTTTTAAACTAGCGTGCGATAACCATAATGAGGAGAGGGAATTTTTTTAATTAAATAGTTGACAAAACACGAGTCATAATGAGGGCTTTTTTAAATAACTTCATTGCTAGTCATAGTGAGGAGAGTGGGGTATTTTTTAATTAAATAGGTGGCAAACGCTAGCCATAATGAGGAGAGAGAGTTTTTTTAAATTAAATGACTTGCAAATGCGAGCCATAATTAGGAGATGGTTTTTTTTTTAAAATTAATTGGCTAGTAAATATCAACCATAATGCGGAGATGGGTTTTTTATTTTAATTTATTCTCTTTTTGCTCCTATAGTGAATCTATAATGCGCGTCAGCGCCTCGTCGGACGGATTGAGGATCAAGACCCGTAGAAGAGGCATGGGTTTTCGAGAGAATCCTCGTCTCGTCGACCGAAGTTTGGAGGCGATCAAGACTTGTAGTTCATACAACGAAGCTCCGATTTCTCTCGGGAGAGGTGTCAAATGTCCTCGTCGGGCCGACCGGGTTTGGAAGTGATCAAGTCCCATATTTTAAAGAAAGTTGATTTTCTTGAAATTTCAGTAGTTGATAATTGCAAAGTTGGTGGGGAAGCACTGATTTGGAACCATTCCTCAAAAAACTTAGAAATTCTAGTAGATAATTTCAGAGTGTTATTCTTCATGATGTTACTTGATGCGGTTGACTTATATGAAAGGGGTAGAATCAAATTCGCTCAGGATTTTTGACCCATCCGAGGTTGTTTGTCAAAATATTAGTTGATGATATTAACCTGTATGGAAGAGGTGGAATCGAATTTGTTGGAGATTTTTGACCCATCCGAGGTTGTTTGTCAAACTGTTATTTGATGACATTAACCTGTATGGAAGAGATTGAATTGAATATTCTGAGAATTTTTGACCCATCCAATGTTGATTGTCAAAGTGTTACTCGATAATGTTAACCTATATGGAAGAGGTCGAATCGAATTCGCCAAGAATTTTTGACCAATCCGAGGTTGTTTGTCAAAGTATTACTTGATGACGTTAACTTGTATGGAAGGGGTTGAATAGAATCCGCCAAAGATTTTTGATCCATCCGATGTTATTTATCAAAGTATTACTTGATGACAGTAACCTACATGGAAGAGGTTGAATCGAATCCGCTGAGGATTTTCGACCCATCCGAGGTTGTTTGTCAAAGTGTTATTTGATGATGTTAACCTATATGGAAGAGGTCGAATCAAATCCGTCAAAGATTTTTGACCCATCCGAGGTTGTTTGTCAAAGTATTATTTGATGACGTTAACTTGAGGTTAAATCAAATCCGTTGAGGATTTTTGACTCATTCAAGGTTGTTTGTCAAAGTGTTACTTGATGACGTTAACCTGTATGGAAGTGGTCGAATCGATTCCGCCAAGCATTTTTTAACTCATCTCAGGTTGTTTGTCAAAGTATTACTTGATGATGTTAACATGTATGGAAAATGTTGAATCGAATCCGTCAAGGATTTTTGACCCATCTGAGGTTATTTTTCAAAGTATTACTTGATGATAGTAACATGTATGGAAGAGGCTGAATCAAATCTGCTGAGGATTTTTGACCCATCCGAGATTGTTTGCGAAAGTGTTACTTGATGATATTAACCTGTATGAAAGAGGTTGAATCAAATCTGCTCAGGATTTTTAACATAGCCGAGGTTGTTTATCAAAGTGTTACTTGATGACATTAACCTATATGGAAGAGGGCGAATAGAATTCACCAAGGATTTTTGACCTGTAGGTTATTTGTCAAAGTATTGTTTGATGATAGTAACCTGTATGGAAGAAATTGAATCGAATTTGACGAGAATTTTTGACCATCCGATGTTGTTTATCAAAGTGTTACTTGATGATGTTAATCTATATATAGGAGGTCGAATCGAATCCGCCAAAGATTTTTGGCCCATCCGAGGTTGTTTGTAAAAGTATTATTTGATGGCGTTAACCTATATGGAAAATGTCGAATATAATCCGCAAAGAATTTTTGACCCATCTGAGGTTGTTTGTCAAAGTATTACTTGATGTTTGATGATAAAAACCAGTATGGAATATGTTGAATCGAATCCGCTAAAGATTTTTGACCCATCCTAGGTTATTTGCCAAGTGTTACTTAATGACGTTAACTTGTATGAAAGATGTCGAATAGAATCCACCAAATATTTTTGACTTATCTGAGGTTGTTCGTTAAAGTTTTAGTCAGCGACATTTAACCTGTGTGGAAGAAGTCAATAGTTTTAACTCTCATCCGAGGTTGTTTTGTCAAGGTATGACGTTAACTTGTGTGGAAGAGGTTAAACATTTTGATTCTTTCGAGATTATTTTTCAGAGTATTACTCGGTGACGTTAACCTGTGTGGAGTAGGTACAAAGTTATGACATATCTGAGGTTGTTTGTCAAAGTGTTACTCGATGACGTTAATTTGTGTGGAGTAGGTACAAAGTTATAACATATTCGAGGTTGTTAGTCAGAGTGTTACTCGGTGATATTTAACCTGTGTGGAGGAAGTCAAATCAAAAATATCCATTTGTAACCAAAGTTGCTCCTTCATCTTTGACTTTTTTTCATGAGTATTACAGACTTGCTTCTCGAAGTGATAATCAATTAGATATCCAGAATATTGATTTGAATGATCTTTTGAGATTAAGTGTTGCCCCCTAGTCTCCAACAAAAGCTGAAGGATAAAAATTTGATGAATTTTTATTCTTTTTATGTGTTCCTCGAGAATAAGATTTTCTTCACCATTTATATGGTGTTGTTCTGAACATAAATTCAGATTGTCAACCATTGTGAAGATGTAAATGGAATATTTCTCAGGCATACAAAAGCGTGCGTCTTAGAAACCAGGTTGAGGTTGAATAAAACTTTACGTCTTAACCTAGTTGAGAAATCCAACACACACACAGATATTTGAAGAGAGAATGAGAAAATCTAGGATTTTTACGTGGAATCGAAAAGAGGAAAAAAAATCACAGGGCCTAGCCCAGTAAAAATGTTCCACTAAATTTTCCTGATAATGATATTACAGAATTGTATGTGAGAAAGCCTGACAACGAAAATTTCAAAATCAGCTAACAATAATTATGATGCGGTAGTTAGTACATGCTGATGGTTAGTGCGATCGATAGTATCATGTCGGTGATATGATCGAAACTCAAGTGGTAGTAGTTGGCGGTGTTAACCAACAATAGTAGCCGACGGTGAAAGCCGGCAATGGTCGATAGCGGTGGTCGGTGGTGACCAACGGTGGTGGTCGGCGGTGGCGGTGCGACCAACGATAGTTGGCAGTAGCGAATCGGCGTGGTAGGCAAGCGGTGTATGGCCGTTGGAGACGATGATCAGTGGTGGTGATCGACGGCGGCGGCCGGCGGTGGTCAGTGGCGATGATCGGTGGCGGTTGGGGGCGATGATGATCGGTGGCGGTGGCCGACGGCGACGGCCAGCCGGTGGTCAGCGGTGATGATCGATAGCGGTGGTCGGTTACCGTCAACTGGTGACATGATTATGCTTGAAGGTTATTCTAGCTTGAGAGCTTTCTCTTCTCTTTAGCTTGGCCTCACCTCATGTGAAGAATGAGGAGCTATTTATAGACTAGAGGAGTTGTGTTTCTGTAAATAGATGCAAAATCCAAACCACTCCATCGGACGGCACAAAATGATTCATTTGATCATCTGATGTACTTTAAGTATTTGAATTCTCAAATGAAGTCAAAATTAGAAGATCTTGGGCTCGTCAAGATGCTCGATTTGACTATAAACACTTCATATTTAGGAGCCGATTGATATCACAAAGTTTTCAATAAGCACTTGATCTGAGTTAGTCTTGACTCATAATCAGATTAGTTTTGGTATCAAGATTCGTGTTTCGACTAGTGAAATTTTTAGTGTCATATCAAAAATAAATCTACATCTACACATGAGTCGCCTGCTTCCAAGGAAATGAAGAAGCCTTTGATTGTTCTAAATAAATATGCATTTGAGAAAGAGTGTGGCTAGGAAGTTATGATATATATACTTGAGATGTGGAATTAAAAAAATATGATAATCCAAAGGCGTGGCTTTGCGTGATGATATTGAACATATCTTTATTGATTCTAAAGATATTTGTCCTAATGAATGACTCTGTGATATAACTTCTTGTGATTGCCTTTTGCCGTTTGTTACATCCTTTTAAAAAAGGCGAGCAATTTAAAGGGCCTTGAACAACCTTATCCTAGAACATAAAATGGAAGTGAAATGCCAACTTTCTTCCGAATAAATGAAGTCAAAAGTGATTTGATTTCTTGCATTTTAATATATGCTTCGACGTATATCGAGGTAAATTATAAACAAGAGAGTGGTCTCTCAAATATTCTCAAAAATTTGACCTGCTTGGATGGCTCTCATCATCAATGCATATGGATGCAGGACAATCTCCCTCGAACCATCCTCATGTACTACGCCAATTTCCTCTCATCACCCGAAGGCTACTTCCACACCATCCTCACGCAATGCTAAAGAATTCACCAACACTACAACGACCTCCATTTCATATCATGGGACAACCCGCTTAGCACCGCATTACCTCAACTTGGAGGACATGGAGGTCATGGCAATGTGCGTTGCGAGAAGTTCGGACGATCCGGTCCTCGACAAGATCGATGCCGACCTCTTGTTCCAGCGGGCGAAAGGCTTGTTACGGCGGATGGTGTGGGGAGAAGAGATAATGAGCAATTCTGTCTCGAGACGGCTCAGTTCGTCCGAGCGCGTTGGTTTCAAAAGCTTATGGAGAAGCTTTTATCGAAAGAGAACTTCAGGCCGTGGCAGTGCAAGTGATTATTATAACGCGGATTATGTAATTGCAGTTGTTTAGTGTTGTGCATTAGTTTTTTTTTAATTTTAAATTTAGACTAAAGAAAGAATGGAAGAATGTTTGTTCTATGATTCATTTGTGTAGACATTTTTTTGGTTTAATGCATAGAGTTGAACGGCTTACGGCATTTAGTTGATGTTGGTATCCACTTATTTATATTAAATTAAATGAATTTATTATTATATTCATCTAATTTTTTTAAATACTAAAAATAAAATTATTTTCTAAATTTAATAATTTGGTAGAGGTTTAAGCTCAAATTCAATTAAGTACAAACTTTCAACAAATTTATACTATATTTGAGTTTTAGTGATACTTTAGGTGTTATCTAATATACATAATCATATATATACCTATCTCATCCTTTAAAATAGTATGTTATATAAATTAAATAAATATGAGATAGATAAGAAATTCTAAAATTATAAAGATGCAAAAGATAAAGAAAAAAAGTATTATACAATTCATAAATCATGATAGTAAAAATATTAAAAAATTAATATAGTAAAATAGTAATAAGTAAAAAAAATTATAATGATAACTTTAAAAAAATCTATTCATCAATAATTTCTAGAATATAACATTGATATGGTGCTCAAAATACCGCTAATCAAAGTCCGAATCTTAATATCAAAAGCGACGATTTAATTGAGATCGAGATTAAGCTTGAAATATCCTTGGAATCTTTGGGATATCAATTACATCCCAAAATAGCTCTTAAATATAGAGTGTTTATAGTCAAATCGGCGTCTCGTGGGATCTAACGAGCCTAAGATCTCATAATTCGACTTCATTTGGGCATCCAAATGCTCAAAATACATCAAATGATCGAAGGAACCATTCTAAGCCGTCCAGATCAAGAGGAGTGGACTTTGCATAAATTAACGCCCCTCCCATCTATAAATAGGACTCTATCCCTCACATGAAGGGAGAAGAAAAAAGTGAAGAGAAGAAGAGGGAAACAAGTAAAGAGAAGAAGAGAAAGAGACCAAGTAAGGAAGAAAAGGGAATCGACCACCCAGTACCCGAAGTTACCCAGCATCTCCGGAAAGAAACCAAGCAAGGAAGAAAAGAGGCATCGACCAGCAGTATTATGAAGTTACCATCTCCATCATGACAACCTAATCATTGTTACATAGTTATTGTTCCAACCTCATACACCATCTTGTAATCCCACATTGGGAAGAATTTGTACTTTGCAACATATCCATAGTGGAACATTTTATCTTGGGCGCCGTGGTTTTCTCTTTTAGGTTTTCCACGTAAAAAAAATAAGCTCCCTACTCTTTAAATATCGTGTGTGTGCTCGATTATACGTGGCTAAGACATAAACTCTTACTCTACCGCATCACGATTTCTAGCGTTGGCGTCTGGGATGAAAACCCTTCAATCATACTCCGTGAATATCCGTCATGGCCGATAGCATGACACTCGCCACAGCCTCCGCTCCAACTCCGTCACTCTCAAACCCATCCCCAGAACGTCAAGTTTTGCCTCAATCCCTCGATAGGCATGACCTTCGAAGGCGGAATCTCTTTGGAGGATCGTATGCGTCGAATGGAGAGTCCCAAAATAAGATGATTGACTTTTGCAAGGACTACAACGCGAAGACAAATGAACCCCAGAGATTGTTGAGGAGGTCAAATGCTAATCTTCTTCCGTTAGAGTTCCTCCCAGGAAACCATAACGCGATCTCCAACCGCTAGTTCTACTCATCCATCGCGAGCAGCTCAACCATTTACTAATCCACCGATTGTTGTCGATAGCTTCACACATGCTCATCCTGTTAATCCTGCTCGTCATGACATTCGCGATGAAGTGCATGCTTAATGCGAGATGAATTTCATCTTCAAGGCAATTATCTTCACCCACAGCGGTTATGTGGAGTCCTCACCTTTAGCAGCCATTCTTCAACATCCCATTCCCGTAGGTTTCAAGCTTAGCATTGATTCTATGATGGGGCAAGCCCGACCACATGAACATATCGACCATTACAGACTATCATGCATATCCAACGAGCTCGACACCTGCTTTGTTTTTCCTATTACCCTCAAGGGCAAGCTTGGTTCTACTCTCTTCAGGGGATCCATCCATACCTTTAACGAACTCGCAAGATCTTTGTGGAGCAGTTTATTGAATCGGAGAATCATTAAAGATTCCTCCCATCTTTCCTCCAGACGAATGAGGGTGAATCACTCAAAGAATACTTCCGGAGGTTCTCCTTAGAGGCTCGCCAAATACACAGAGTAGACCATTATTAAGAGGAGTTTTCCTGAGGACTCGTCGGGGCCTTCTATTCATCCTTAATGCGGACGGTCTCATTATCTTGATTTAGTTCATCGCATAGAAGCACAAATCTCCGCTGATGAAGCTATTAATGCCCATCGCAAACAATTTGAACAATCTGAGGAAGCACCCGTGAAGTGCGGACCGACCCCCATCAAAAGAAGCGACAAGGTAATCGTGATCTCCGCCACGTCCCTCATATCAACGACATGAACCTCGACCGGAAAAACATACACGCGAACACATCGTGTTAACATCCGATGACTATTGATGAAGAAAGCATCAAGTGGGCGCATCCATTGAAACCAAATTCAGAAATCGAGCAATATTGCCACTTTCATCGAAGTCGTGGGCATACTCGCATGCATACAACTCAAAGAAGAAATCGAGACTCATTCAACAAGGATACCTACGATTTGTGAAGAGTCGTACCTCAAACAAACACACCTCCGTTTGAAAGGCAACCAGCCAATCATCACAAAACAACCAAATAGTCATCAAATAATTGGAGAAATTGAAACGATCGCGGAGGACCGATACTACCTAACCAAATTCGTTCGCCCTCAAAGAAGAGTTAAAGAAGTCTCGTATTGATCATTCCATCACTTTCAATGACTCGGACTTAGAAGGGGTCCATGTTCCTCATCAAGATCCACTCGTCATCAATGCGAGGATCGTGATCCTTGTATAATGTTAAAGAATTTTGATCGACAATGGGAGTTACGATGTCTTATTTTACTCAACATTTCTTAATATGGGTGCAGGTAGGAAAAGCTCCAACCACGGACCATTATATGGGTTTGATAATCACCGATGCAGGCGAAGGGACAATTACCCTTCTGCCCCTGAGAATTTCCTCGACAAGTGACTCACTTAATTCAATTCATGGTGGTCAAGTCGATTCGCATATAATGCAATCTTGGAGGCCCCTCCAATCAATTTTCGTGCTATCACTTGAGCCTCATCTCGAAGATAAAATTCCCTACCCCTGGAGTTGGGGTGGTTTGTGGAAACCAGCAGGCAGCCCAATCATGTTACCTCAGACAAGCTCAACCACGCCCTTCCATCACCTTCAGCATTGAAGACTTTAATTTTCGAGATGAAGAAGTACCTCAAAAAGCTTCTCCTGTAGAAGATTTACTCTCAATAGCATTATCAGATGACCAACCATTACGAACAGTGCAAGTGGGATCCTTACTCGCAGAAGAACAAAAGGAAGAATATACATTTCTTCCGCAGAAATCAAGACGTATTTGCTTGGGGTCCGGACATGCGGTTGACCCAATGTAATCACGCACTCCCTCAAGATTAATCGCGTTCAAACCAATCATCCAAAAGAAGCGAAGTTTACGCGATCGTCTTCATATTGAACAAGAAGTCAACAAGCTCATGGAAGCGATTCATTCGGAAGTACATTATCCAACATGGTAGCAAATGTTGTCATGGTTAAGAAAACAAGTGGAGCATGGAGAATGTGTATTGATTACGATCTTAATAAGGCCCAAAGGATAGTTTTCCTCTTCCTCGAATCGATCAACCGGTGGATGCTACGTCCGACATCAAATGCTCGATTTTGGATGCTTATTCGTTACAATCAAATAAAGATGAACCCAGCCAGATGAAGAGGCTGACATTTCAAACATATAAAGGTTTATCGCTACCAAGTCATGCCATTCGGTTGAAAAATGCGGTGCTACTATCAGCTTTATGAATAAGGTTTTAAAGACCTGGCCACAATGGAGGTATGCTGGATGACATGTTAGTAAAAAGCTTAGAAAAGTCACAACATATTTCAGATTTGGAAACATGTTTTGATCTTCTTCGACGCTATAACATACGACTTAATCCGACTAAATGTGCTTTTGGGGTTACGTCAGAAAATTTCTTGGATTTATGGTAACTCACCGTGGGATAGAGGCCAACCCTGAGAAAATCAAAGCTCTCAGATATGATCCTCTCAAAGAATATCAAAGAAGTCCAACGTCGAATGGTCGAATTGCGCATTATCCCGCTTCCTAGCCTCACGGAGATAAATACTTACCGTTCTTTAAAATATTGAAGGAGCTAAAAATAATAATTTTCAATGGACCGATGAATGCCGGTGTGCTTTTGAACAACTAAAGGAGTACTAGCATCTCCACCCCTACTATCCAAACCTATCCAAGGAGAAAGCGTTATACTTGTATCTTGCGGTTTCTTCCCACAATAAGCTTCGCTTTTAGTACAGAGGAAGATGGGACACAACAACCAATTTATTATCGTAAAATTCTCTCGATATAGAAAGTCGTTATCCACTTGCGACGGATGGCTCGGCATTAGTTTTTTTACGAAAATTGCGTCCATAGCTCACACCATCGGCGTTTCGATTTACCATTAAGAGCCATCCTACGAAACCGAATGGAAGATTAATCAAATGGTCGTAGAGTCGGGAGAATTGATATAAATTTTCTACCTCGGCCCAATAAAGTCTAAGTACTTGCGGACTTTATAGTGGAATGCACCAACCCAACTCTGAGGAGCTATCTCTACTTGCTTTCCGTCTCCCAGTGGACCTCTATGTCGATGGAGCTTGAAGTCGGTGCGTGCGAATCTTACTTATTTCCCCGTAATACCTTAGAGTATGGAGCTTAAAATTCCCCTGCAATAATATATGGTTGAATATGAAGCTCTCGCAGATTGAGACTGCAATTATTTGCGAAGCTCAAAACTTAGTAATTCATCTCCCGACTTGTAGCCTCCCAAGTTGGAGGAGATTTTAATACTCACAATCCTCACCAATATCTTCACTTGGTAAAATCCCTTCTTACTCATTTCAAAACATATCAAATCATCCACATACTACGAGAGAAGAATACTGGGCTCTTGCTAAGCTTGCTACTTACCGGAGATCTATTTAAGAGAAAGCATGTTGAAGAAATACATTATCCTAGCATCCAAGGGTCATGGGAAATTCAAACTATTGATGAGGAAAAGAATATTCATGGATAAACGATCCTATCTTTTCTACAAGGAGGAACCCTTCACGAAGATCCAACTTCCGCGCTAGACAAGACAAGCTTCAAACTTTGTTATTGGAGGAGAATTATACAAGCGAGCTTTCTCTCAGTATCTCAAATGCCTTTTAGCCTTGGATTCTGGCGTTAAAGAGGTTAGGAATATGTGGAGAACACCTTGGAGGAAGAGCATTGGCCTTTAAAATCATGAGACAAGGGTTTTATTGGCCTACAATGAAACAAGGCATGCCTTGGAGTTCACAAAAAATGTGCAAGTTGTCAGCGCATTGAACCTCCCTCACATACCGCATAGAACTCTCATCCATTCAAAGCCCGTGGCCCTTTGCTCGTGGGGATTGATATCATGGGACCTTTCCCAATCGCATCGGGCAAAGTTCATCATTCTAGTCGACTACTTCACCAAGTGGGTAGAACCACTCCAAAATCACGAGGCAAATGCTAAACAATTTGTAAAAATATAATATGTCGATTCGCCTTCTGCAAAGATCATCACGACAACTCAATTCTTGGAAAAGTCTTTACGTCCTTTTGCAAAGATCTTCACATTCAAGCTGCCGCATAGGTACATATCCTCAAACCAATGGGCAACCGAAGTTACCAAATGGGACTATACTCAAAGGACTAAAAGCAGCGTCTTGAAGAGGGGCAATGGGTCGATGAACTTCGAATGTTCTTTGGGCTTACCGCTACATCCGCGCAACCGTGAAAGCCTATAATTTGTGTTTTGGTACAGCTATCATCGTGGATATCGGGTTCCAAGTCCAAGAGTCCAATTTTTGATCATGATAATAATGAAGAAAAACTCCGGACACTAGATCTACTCCACGAAACTCGTGATATGGCCTACCGGTTGCTTCATATCACCAATGGCGCCACTTCAACAAGAGTAAAACCGCCCATATCGGTGACTTGGTCTGCGAAGTCTTGAGCGTGGGAAAAACCCTCAACGCAATAAACTCTCACCTCTCAGGATGGCCGGTATGTGGTTATAGCTATGGTCAAGCCAGAAGCGTTCAAGCTCGAGGACCAAGAAGGAAAAACTCTACCTCGAACTTGGAATACTAAGAATCTTGAAATATTATCGGTAACTCACTACGATTGTGACTTTTATCTCGTTTGTCATTTCACCCTTGTATAACGACCCCACACGGGGTCAAGACTTGTTGTTGTTCTTGTCACTATTGTTATGCGTATTGTTGTCATTTTCTCTTGAAGTTTATACCTCATATGATTATATCATTGAACTAGTGAATTTGCAAGCTCGTTCTAACAAGATTGGTCTTTTCCTCCCACTTGAAATACACAATTCATGTTATATCTCAATCGCGATATGATCAATCCCAAGGGGACTTGATCAGACCTCTTCCGTACAGGTTAATGTCATTAAGCAAAAAATTCTGACAAACAACCTAGGAAAGGTCAAAAAGTCCTTGGTGGACTTCCCACGATCTCTTCCATACAGGTTAATGTCATTAAGCGAAAAATTCTGACAAATAACCTAGGAAAGGTCAAAAAGTCCTTGGTGGACTTCTCACGATCTCTTCCATACGGGTTAACGTCATCGAGTAACACTCTGACGAACAACCTTGGATAGGTCAAAATCCTCGGTGGATCCAATTCATCCATATTAGCAATGTCAAATAATATTGACCAATTACCGAATGGGCAAGAACAAGATAAGGTGCAAAAAAAAAAGAAGAGGATATATCCGGATATTATTGGCGGCATCAATATGATGATATAAGAAGAAATTAAGTTCACGATACGTTAATGATATTGCATAGAACAAATGACAAGCGATACTACATAATATCAACATCCTCATTCTCACTGGAGAAGCTCACGGAGTTACCACTCCTTCCTTCATCTTAGAATCGCGAAGGATCTTGATGCTTGGCGGGGATATACCCTCTATCTTAGCTCGGTCTTGCGATGTACCACAGTTCCTTTGAACCCTCGAATGAAGCCTCCTCTAAACACTGCGTTCCAAGTCCTTCACTTCAATACCAAAGATATGATTACGAGCTTCACGAGCGAAGTCTTGATAAGGCCGATAAGCCGGAGAATTCTTGAAGTCTTCTCGCCTTCAAGGAGATCTCACTTGCCTCGCTTCGACATTCTATGCTCCTTTTGGAAAGGCGATCTTGTAATACTTTCTTATCGATACAAGTGTCCGATTTTCTTCTCCTTCGGCGAGTCTGCTCGCCTCAATCCAACTCATCGCGGCGTTCGCCTCGACACTTGAGAGAAAAGAAGTCGACATATTCGCCCTTCTACACTCGGTCGATCCTCCAAGGTCGCCACCTCTTTAACTTTAGCATTGACCGCCATACTCGCCTCGCAGATATTTTATCTTTACAAATTCGGTATTCCATTCATCTAAGGCAACACCCAAATGAGCCATCATTCCTAATGACTGGGTTACCTAAAAAAAAAAAAAAAAAAAAAAAAAAAAATCAGTACCAATATTACATAAAGAAGGAAGAAGAAGAATAGAAGGAAAAATAACGCAATTCATCGCGTTGGCGCCCGACATATGTGATTTAATATCTCTTCGAGAATTTGTGGCTTAGAGTAGAACTCCCCATCATGAGTCAAAAGCATAAACTCTCGGATGCCAAGGGAACATTATCCCAGTAAATATCGGCGTAGCCATTCCGACGAGTCTCATTTTCTAAAGATGGAACATTGCTACCACCGTGATCTGCGGACTCTGGAAAGAACCTATGAGGAGACTTCTCAACACCTTTGCTCGACCTCTTCAATGGAAGAGCATGAGATCTTCCACGGATGGAAAATCCAACCTTGAACATCCTATCTTATTGTATATTTTCCAATATAATGCAACTCATGCCGCAAGCTCTACATCGAGAATAAGGGTTGCTAGAATCTTCTCGATATTGAAAGCGGATCGGGAGGTCATTCAACCTTCCCCATCTCTCAGGAGGCCCCACTCATTCTTCACAAAAAGAATCCACTAGACCAATTCTTGGAGGGATCCGTGCCAAGAACTCTATCCAATTTTTATGGCTCGATAAGAAAGCGCCCGAGCATCACATGTAAATCGCACATTCGCATAAGTATTGAATATTCAAAATAACGCCACGCTCTCACGAAAAAACGAACCGACGATGAGCGAAATGAAAAGCGTGATAGAGCCACCACATGTCTTGAAGATCTCAATCATTTCGAGGTAGAGGAAATCATAATCACGTAAAATCATCTCGAAACGGTAAAGTATCCGGTGGAGGCGAATCGATCGGACCTCTTGGCCACTATAATCATCATTGGGAAAATGAAATTTTTTGCGGCACTATTAAGGCATGATGTAATAAGGGCGATCTATCATCTGCATGTCGTAATATTAGGCCTCTTGCCATCGCTCTGCAAATATATTATGAATAAGTAGAGGAAGGGAGAAACATCAAAATCCAAGAGTTTTGTAAAGTCACTCACCCCTTACATCCCTCTTTTGACTCTGCCATGGACTTTAGCTAGAATTTTTAGTCTCGATCCCAACAAAAAAAAAAAAAAAATGCATAAAAAGGAAAGGGAAGCGAGACACTATTCCTCCCAATAGGAGTATGAGAACTACCTCTAAACTTTTACTCATGCAAGTGGCTCGATTATTGTTTCTCGTCTTTGACAATCGTCGCCATGGAATCATGCATCGAAGCACCTACACGTCTTGATGCCTCAATCCGTCGGTCCAGGTTAGTTTACACCCTTTGAGAAGCGGAGCCTTAGTATTACGGGTCTTGATCGCCTCCAACCCGGTCGGTCCGACTAGGTTAGTTTACACCTTGGGAGCGGAGCCTTGCCGTATTGGTCGCCTCAATCCCGGTCGGTCCCTAGGTTAGTTTACACCCTGAGGCGGAGCCTTGTATGACTACGGGTCTTGATCGCTTGCAATCCTGTCAGGTTAGTTTACACCTTTGGGAGGGGAGCCTTGTCGTATACGGTGTGATCATCGATCGGTCCGACTAGGTTGGTTTACACCCCTTTCGGGAGGCGGAGCCTTGTCGTATGAGCAGGTCTTGATCGCCTCCTCGGCCGGTCCGACTAGGTTAGTTTACACCCCTTTGGGAGAAAGCGGAGCCTTGTATATTGCGGTCTTGATGCCTCAATCCGTTGTTCAGGTTGGTTACACCCCGGAGAAGCGGAGCCTTGTATGAGCGCTGGTCTTGATCGCCTTGGTCGGTCCTAGGTTAGTTTACACCCCTTCGGGGCGGAGCCTTGTCAGATGACCAGGAGTTGATCTCCTCGATCGCCACCAAAGGATTTTCACTCAAGAAGAAAGGGAAAGGGAAAGGTGTGCCTTTCTCCCTCACCTGGGGGTATTTATAGCCCCTCACAAGGGTAAAAGGGTAAAACCCTCAAAACGATTAAATTCCTTAAAACTCGGTCAGAGTAGGTGGACGCAGCTGGCCTTGCGCCAGCATGTGCCATGTGGTATGTATGCGGCAAGCAACAGAACAATGACCATATGGCTGCTGCCGCAACCGCGTATATGACGCTCATGCCCATGACCATCGACGACCCATCGTTCTGTGACGAACCGTCAGCATGACCCGACCCGTCAGCGCGGCGACAGCCTGGCCAAATCAGCAGGCGGACGAGCCGTCAGCGTGACACCCGTCAGCAGCGAGACCAAACCGTCAGCGCGACCGAACCGTCAGCGACCCGGACGCCGACGACTCGCCCGCGACCGCGCGCGACCGTAGCGTCGCGGCGCTTGACCCATGAGCGACGCATGGACACGACCCGCCGGCCGTTCAGCGGACCATAAGGCCCGTGCGGTCGACCATTTGCGTGGCGTTTGACCCGATGGGCGGCCCATCGGCATTCTGGCCGTGAGCGTCGCAGCGCCCACCGGGTCCGATAGCGCCGGAGCCACGGACTCCCAAAAATGCTCGAAAACTTCGTGAGCATCCAAATAAATTCATAACCTCGATCTCAAAGACCGTAGTAGCTTCCATAATCGTAATCGATTTATATGAATATTTGAAATATATTGGTGTTGGCATATATTTTGGATGATTAAGACAATCTCATCCAAAATAGGGGCAACTGATATGGTGCTCAAAATACCGCTAATCAAAGTCCGAATCTTAATATCAAAAGCGACGATTTAGTCAAGGCCGTCGAGATTAAGCGCAAATATCCTTGGAATCTTTGGGATATCAATTACATCCCAAAATAGCTCTTAAATATAGAGTGTTTATAGTCAAATCGGCGTCTCGACGGCGGATCTAACGAGCCTAAGATCTCATAATTCGACTTCATTTGGGCATCCAAATGCTCAAAATACATCAAATGATCGGAACCATTCTAAGCCGTCAGATCAAGAGGAGGGTACGGACTTTGCATAAATTACGCCTCCTCCCATCTATAAATAGGACTCTATCCCTCCATGAAGGGAGAAGAAAAAGTGAAGAAGAAGAGTGAAACAAGTAAAGAAAGAAGAGAAAAGACCAAAGGAAGAAGAAGGCGCCAACGCCATGAAATTACCGCGTGGTTACGCATCTGTAGAAAGAAACCAAGGAAGAAAAGAGGCCATCACCCCGCAGAAATTACCGTGAAGTTCTCGCGTCTTCATTAACATACAACCTGTCGTTACGTAGTTATTGTTCCAACCTCATACACCATCTTGTAATCCACATTGGGAAGAACTTTTGCAATATCCATAGTGGAACATTTTTTTTTCTTGGGCAGCCGTGGTTTTCTCTTTTCGAGGTTTTCCGTAAAATTCAAACTCCTCTTTTCTTTAAATATCTGTATTGTCGATTATACGACAAGGCTAAGACATAAACTCTTACTCTACCGCATCACGATTTCTAGCACGCAACAAACATATAAAAAAACAATGTTAAATATAACATAAATCATCAAAAAATTTATATTTAATTATATAATTAATTAATATTTATTAAATTTTAAATAGTTATTCAAGACATGCAAAAATATAGATACATCATTGTCTTAAATTATCTTATGAGACAGGAAATAGTATAATTTATTTTTTAAATATAAACAAGTTCACCTAAATAACATATATTAACCGTTAATTTTATAAAAAAATAAAATTGTTGTTCAAATTCAATTAAACAGTCAGTCGAAAAATCTAGTACACAGTAAGCTTAACGCTCATGTCGAGCGTTCGACCTTCCCCGTGATTGCAAATCAATCATCCCAACAACCTCAACACCCCCGCTCGAATCATAAGCTCACGTAACTAAGCCCGGCGAAGATTAAACTGGTGTGGGATTTCACGATGTGGGACTTAAACTGTTTGATTAAGCCTGCGTTACTGTTTATTACTATATTTTATCTTTGGCTATGAATATTTATAAATTACATAATTTAGAACTCATTGTTAACTTATCTATTTAATTATAGTAAAAGGTTGAAGCAATTTATAAAAACATGCATGAAAATTATTGCGTGCTAGAAACTCAGTTCCGGTAGAATGAAATTTTACGCTTAGTGTTGTTAAGAAATTTCTGGCGTATATTTGAAGAGAGAATGAAATTCAGGATTTTACTGAAAAAATCTGAAAAGAGAAAAAAAATACAAAAAAATATTCCACTATATGTTTATTTTTCTGAGTTTAAGTTTTCATGTTGGATTACAAAGTTTAAGTTTTGATAACGGGATTCTGAGTTGTATGTGAAAGCACGATAATGAAAATCGAATCATGATAACAATTATCTGGCAGTAGTTGAAACATATGTCGTTAATTAGCGATCAACGATAGTGAATAACGGTATCGGTGATGATTTAGCGGCATCGAATAATGCGGTAGTTGTGGAATCGATGAAACAATCAGCGGTCAATAGTATAACGGTGGTTCGGCAACCGATGATGGCAGCAGTAGTGGCGATGATGGTGGTGGCGATGGTCGGCAGCGGTGGTGGCGATAGTCGGCAACAGTGGTTGCGATGACCAATGATAAGCGGTAATCGATAGCAGCAAAAGGCAGTAGTGGTGGCGCAGTAAATGTCGCGGAAGGTGAAGCGACAATGGCGGTAGCAGCAATGCAAGCCGTATGCGTCGATGCGGTGGTCAGCAGTGGTGAGCCGGTAAGGCGACGGTAGTAATTAGTGGTGTGGCCGGCAGCAATGATCAGCAGCGGTGTTCGATGTGGTTGTCAGCGGCGAATAAGCCGGTGGTCGATAGCAGCGAGGACCGGTAGTGGTGTCAGCAGTAGTCAACGGTGGTGGTTGGAGGCGATGGCGGTGGTGGCGATAGCGAAACGATGGTCGGCGACCGTCGACTTGGGTAAGATTATGCCTAGAGGTTCTTCAAGCCTTAGAGCTCTTTATTCTCTTTAACTTGACCTCCCCTCATGCGAAGAAAGAGAGATTATTTATAGATTAGAGGAGTGACATTTCGGTAAACATGCAAAATCCAAACCACTACATCGGACGGTTCAAAATGGCTCCTTTGATCATCTGATGTATTTTGAGTATATGAATGCTCAAATGAAGTCAGAATTAAGAAATCTTGGGCTTGTTAGATCCAGCTCATCAAGACGCTCGATTTGACTATAAACACTCTATATTTTAAGTCGATGTAAAAATTTTCAATAGACAATCAGGTTAGTCTTGACTCAGTCAGTTCTTTCGACTTCAAGATTCATGCTTTAGTGAAATTTTCATGTCATATCACTTGTCCTCTATTTTTGGATGGCATTACTTATTTCATCCAAAATATATTAATTTTTTTAAAAATAAAATAACTTTACTTATTATTACAATTTGTAATTACATATGTTATATATATATATATATACATATATATATTGGCATTTAGTCTTGAAAGAGGAAATATTTTTTTTAATTAAATGGCTAGCAAACGTCAACCATAATAAGGAGAGGGTTTTTTTTTTTAAATAAATGGCTCGCAAACACCAGCCATAATGAGGAGAGGAGGCTTTTTTTCAAATTTTTTTTTTAATTTATTCCCCTTTTGTCCTTATAGTTATTGACTTCACTTTTGGACTGAGCTCTCAACCCCACCCTCTTAGACTTAGGAATCTTCTAGACACTAAGATTTCCTTAGTCATAAGACACATCTAGTGATTGGGTGAAAACTTAACCTAAGCCTGGAGACTTAGAAGTATTAATCATTAGATTAGGCTTTGCCTTAGGTCTTAGGAAGTTACATATCCTATAGCCTAAACTCAATTTAGATACACTTTCTCAAATCAAATCCAGATTCAATTCTCAAACCAAATCTCAAACTCAAATTCAAATTCCAAATATAATTTCACATTTGACTCCAAATAATTGAAACACAAAATCAAATTCAAATCCTAAAGCCCTTCCTAAGTCATATGAATCATATTCATAAGCTTAGTCAAAACTCCTTTAGATCAAATCAAACTCAATTGATCTCTTTATAAATCAAATATTCTTTCATTTATAATCACAAATATATATGAAATCCAAATTTAAATGACCAAAATTATATCAAAAATCAAATCCAAACTCAATCTAAACCCTTTAAGCCAATTCTTTGGACTTAGCCAAATTCTATCCATATCAAGTCAAAATCAATGAATTTTCTCTTGAATCAATCATTTTATTCAATTATCTATCCAAATATAAATGAAACATATAATCATCAAATCAAATAGAAACCAACCCAAGTCAAATACAACCTAGCCCTTTTGACTTGAAAATTTCAAATGAGCTAAAATCCCTTAGACTCCAAATTGATTGCCGTTGAATTTATATTCCAATTTAGGGCTCATATATAAGTTCAACTAAACTTGAATCAAACCAAAACCAAACCAATTGACCCACCCTTGACCCAAAGTGACCTAAAGGACCTGTTTGAGCCAACTTCTAATCTAATCCGAATTGGATTGAACCAAGCTCACCAAAACCTTCCACCATGATTGTTGATCACCCTAGGATGATCAATTGCAATCAATTGGGCCAAACCAAGCCCAATTGGTCATTTGATCCAAATTGACCCAAATTGGCCGAAAGGACCAAATCGGGTCAAATCATGATCTAACCAAAATTGATTGCAACCAATGGTTAAAGTTCATTCCAAATTGATTATTGAAGTTGACCAAAGCCATAATTAAACACAATTTGATCAATCGAGCCCAATTGCTCAACTAGACCCAACCTAGTCTAAATTGGCCTAAAGGGTCAATTTGGCCTAAATCTAAATTAAATCTAAATTTATTCAAATCAAAGACAACATTCATCTTCAATTAGCCAATTGAACATGAATCAACCTACAACCTAAGCTAACTTGACCAATTTTGGTCAAATGGGTCAATTTTATCCAATATGACCCATATGAACTAAATTGGGTCAAATCCCTTGAAACAAAGCCAAGACTCTTTGGGGGCTGATCAAACCTAACCCAAACCCATTTGGGATCAGCCCAAAACCAACCCAACCCATTTAAATCCCTCATGGATCCTCCCCCACATAGGATTTCACTCAACCTCATTTAATTCTCCCATCAAATGCACTTAACTCCTCCTAAATATTTGCATTGAATAAATCTGATCATATGACAACAAGAGAGGACTTTAGAGCAAAAATCCAAAGTCCTCAATCAATCCATCATCCATCCCAACCACCCAAGCAAGATGACAATCAATTTGGAGCCAAAAAATTCAAAAAAATAATGAATTTTCGGCCATTATAAAAGGAGGGGGAAATGAAACTTTAGATCTCTTACTCCCACCATTCAACCCCAAAATCTTCCCAAAGCAAAATGAACACATCCCACCTCTTTGAGCCATTTTGAGCTCAAAATATAAATAGTTACTTTTAGAGAGATGACAGTAAACATCGAAGAAGATGATGTTCCAAAAGAGGCAAGGGTCAAAGATCATTCCAAAGCTTCTTTACATACCTAGGAGTTTTCTCGGATCTTCACTGCCGCTAGAAACCATCCCCGACGAGGTAAATTTCATCAAACCATAGTCTGCTTAAGGATTTCACGCATTTTATATTAATTCTCTTGCAATTTTGAGAATTTTTTCTAGATAATCCCACAATTTTATTTTATGTCATCCCAATTAGAAAATAGAATATTTTTACGTAATCGGCGTGAAACAGTCCATTTGGATAAGTTTTCACTTAGAAATCCATTTTTCCCTTAAAAAACACGAAAATATTGTTCATCTCCGGTATTTGGAGCCGTCCGATCCGCATTGAGGATGGGCGACTAATGCGCGATCGAGCCCGGATGGCGATGCGATCGGGCCGGTCGTCGCGATTTCGCGGTCAGGCGGCTCGATATGCGCACCATCACGATCGGCCTCTAGATCCGCTGATCGATCGGATCCGATTTGTGATCGGAGGCGAGCCGCGTGTTGTTTTATGGGTTGACTAGTCGCCAACGGCAGATGTTAGCACCGCCATATTTTCTTTTTTGTAAAAAAAACTAATTTAAATCACGTGAAAATTCATAAATTTATAAAAAGAAAAATAATTAACCAAAAATTACAAATAAGGGATCGTTGGATCCGTCTTTGTAAGAGAAATCCAACAAACCTAATTTTCAGGGATTGAAACAAGAGTTAAAACACACATACCATAAAAATTTCAAGTGAAAAGGACTTCCATATTGGGAGAAATTAAATTTTGAAGTTCATATTGTCTATTTTAATAAAATAAATCAAATAAAAGTTCAGAAATTTCCAAAAAATCTTCAAAATGGTTTAAATCACTTCAATTGACATCTAGGACTCTTGAGAAAATAATGTGATCTTCTTAATCCTAATGAACTCAAAATAAACACTTAAGAGTAGAGTTTAATCAATTAAGAAGTTAATTAACATATAATCTAAAAATAATTTAAATATTAAATCAAAAATTAGAAATGAAATAGCACTTAAGCAATCATTAATCAAACCTCAAATAAAAAAAAATATCATCCTTAGAGTAAATTAAATAAATATGATTAAACCTATTTAAGTTAATAAAATTCAATTAAATGATTAAATCTTAAATCAAACTTAGAATTAAACAAATCTAAGAAACTTTGACATGGGTCAACCTAGTATAACTAAACCTACACTAAGTATGAAATCTTAATGATATGATACCCCTTAATGAGTATAAATAAATTGAAACTAATTAATCATTAAATAAACTAAAGAAATTAAATTGATTAATAAACTAATTCAACATAATCGTTTGATATTAATCGAATTAAACCAAATAAAATTTAATTTAATTTAATTAACATATGATTAAATCACATCCATTTAGAATTAAATAATTAATTCACCATTAAATATTTCAACCTAATAACTAAATCAAACATGTTAATGAAATTAAACAAACATAATAAGAGAATCAAATCAATAAAACTCTAATCATAAATAATCAAACTTAATTGAAATGAAATAAATAATTAATTCACCTAATAACAATGATGGTAATAACAATAACCCCTTAATCAAATCAAACTTAAGTAAAACACTTAATTAAATCAAATCACTCACATGTGAGAAATTAAGTCATTAATCTCTAAATAAATAAATTCTTAATTAATCTAACAATTTAAAATTTTAATTACCCTTAATCAAACTTAATTAATCAAACATCTAGCTAATGTAAACTTAATGAATTAATCCATCATCTAAATTAATCAAATTAATTTAAATAAGTTACATTAAAGCTAACTCTAAAATTAAGCTTAAATCAAATCCCTAATCAAAATTAATAATTAATCACTCCCCTTAAATAAACTAATTAAGTCAATCAAATTAATCATATTAAAGCTTAAACCAAACATAATCAAAATGCAATTAAATACTAATCTAAACCTGAATTAAACCTAAATCATTAAGTTATTAATTACAACATTAAGAATTATATTGTTGCGTGCTGAAAAATTGAGTGAAAGTTTACTTAGCCTTGTTGTGAAGTCCCACAATTAATTAAAGAGCAACAAGAGACACTAATTTTAACGTGGAAAACCTCAAGAGGGGAAAAACCACGGATAAAAGCTTCCACTATGTATCTTTGAGTACAAAGTCTTCCAGATTACATCGCATATGAGGGAGGAAAAATATCATGTAACAACGATCGGGTTGTAATGGTTCTTGTAGTAGGTGGAGATCAGCAATTAGCGATGAAGGTGGTATGATGGTGGTTGATGATCGAGTGCGACCTTGAGGATTCTTGAGAGCTTCTTCCTCCTTGCTTGCTCTTCCTCTTCTTCCTTTGAACCTCCTCTTCCTTGTTTGGACTCTTCCTCTTCTTCCTTTCTTACTCTTTTTTTTCTTTTGGACTCTTCCTCTTCTTCCTTGCTCGGACTCCTTCTCTTCTTTACTTGCTTCAGCTCCTCTTCTTCTTCACTTGGTCCTGCCCCCCATCATGTGAGGAATGATGGTCTATTTATAGATGGGAGGAGGGGCATTCTTGTAAATTCATGTAAAGTTGTACTCTCTCTCCTGACCTCAAGATGATTCCTTGATTATTTGATGTATTTTGAGAATTTGGATGCCCAAATGAAGTAATTATGAGATCTTAGGCTCATTAGATCCATCGTCGAGGCTCGATTTGACTATAAACATTCCATATTTGAGAGCTGTTTTGGGATTTAATTGATGTCCCAAAATTCCAATGATATTATTTTAAGTGCTCGATCGATTTTGACTCAAATCATAAACATCAAGATTTGTGCTTTGACTAGTGGTATTTTGAGAGCCATATCATATATAAATCTTAATTTAATTTAATAATTAACTTAAACACACTCCTTAATTAAACTAATTAACCTTAACCTAATCCAATTGAATAAACACCTAATTAACAACTTAAATCCATCATCTTAATAAACTAAATTAATTTTATAAATCACATTAAAATTAATTCAAATCAATCACTTAATTAATCTACTAATTAATTTAATCACACCTATTATATAAACTAATTAAGTCAATTAAATTAATCATATTAACTTAAATCAATATAAATGTAATTAAATGCTAATCAAATCCTAATTTAAACTTAAATCATTAACTCATTAATTACATCATTAACAAATCTTTATTTAATTACATCATTAACCTAAATAAATATGAAATCAAATTAAAAATTAAGCAAATCTTTATTTAATTTAATAATTAATCACACCTCTTAAATAAATTAATTAAGTTAATTAAAGTAATCATATCAAACCTAAGCTTAATCAAATATAAATGCAATTAAATACTAATCAAAACCTAAATTAATCCTAAATTATTAAGTCATTAATTATATCATTAGTACAATCAAATTGATAATTAAACAAACCTTTATAATTAACATAAATATACTTCTTAATTAAACTAATCACATAATCACATTAAACCTAAGCAAGCCCATAGACCAATAAAGCTAATTAAAGAAAATTAAATCAAATTAAATTAAATTAAGAAAGACTCTCATCAATTTAATATGTAATCAAATCAAATCTTATTCAACCTACATAAATAAGATAAACTAATCAACTATCCATTGTATGAAATCAAAATACAAACCAAACTTTGATGAACATGACAAATGGATGTGATTAAAATTACAATCCTAATTACAAAGAATCAAACTCTATTAAAATCAAAATAAAATTTCAATTAATCTAATCCGATCAAACTACAAATAAATGAACCACAATCAAATAAGCATGAAATTAAGTCACGTAACCATAATCAAAGAAAGAATTAAATATTAATTCAAAAGGATATTGAATTATCAAGATTTAACTAAAAAGACATCTAATCTAAAATTAATCAATCAAAGAACATGAACTTAAACAAACTTAAATTTCATTTGATATTAAGGATATTGAATTATCAATATTTAATTAAACATCTAATAAATTAATTAATCAAAAGAACATGAACTTAAACAAACTTAAACTTCATCAAAGATCAAGGATGAATTATCAAGACTTAATTAAACCAAAACATCTAATCTAAAATTAACCAATCAAAAAACATGAATTTAAACAAACTTAAACCTCATTAGATATCAAGGATATTGAATATCAAGATATAATTAAACCAAAACATCTAAATCAAAATCAATCATTGAAATACTTAAACAAACTCAAATTCTAAGCACTAAATCAAATCAAATAAATTATATAAATTCAAATGGGTAAGTTTAGATACTTGAGGACCATAGTTAGATTCTTTTGGAATTAGGATGTAGAATAGGGTGAGTTCCATCTACAAATGGAATTCATTCTACTATTCATTCTTGAAAACCTAAACATCATTTTAACCAAATAAAAGTGAAATAAAAATGAAAAATAAATCATTAAATAATTTAAATTGAAATCACCCAAAGGAATAATTTTAAAAAAATTCAAACTCCAAATTGAAACTTAAACTAAAGAAGCCTAGTAAAGTCTTGTCACAAAAGCCTTAAGCACACACATTAGAATACTAAGTCACCACTTTTAGTGCTAAGTTAGGGCGTTGTATGTATGATGTTATGTTTTATGTTGTGACATAATATTTTAGACTGGATGTTAGGGTGTATGTTTCATAGACTAGATGTTAGGTCGTTATTAGCGTAATCATGGAGGTTGTGCTTAAGGGGCCACTATAATAAAAATATAAATGCTTTTGCTGTGTAGGTTGCTTAGACTCTAAGCATAACCCATGTTAGGACAGGTGGGCTTGGTTATCCATGTGTGGGGTGCTAAGTCCAAATTATTCATATAACAGCTTGGGTTATATGGTGTGTTTAGCTAACATTTATTTTGCAGTTGTAGCTAGATTTATTCTTCCTATTTTTGATGTAATTTTGCATTAAGAATTAGGATTAGTGTTGTGAGAGATTAGGATGAGCAGTGACCAGAAGGCTTAGTCCCTAGGGTGCCCTGTGATGCCTTTGGAGAAAATCAAATCAAAAGAAAGAGGATGAAGATAAGAAGATCCCCATAGCATGTATTATTTTTTTTGTAATCCGGGTTGTGTAAGGGTAGAGCTCAGCTACCCATCTTATTTTTCTCTTTCGGGGTGTACGGCAGAACCCGACCGCACTGGCCTTTTACTCTTTTATCATAGTCTACAAAATTATTTGATGTTGTGTTTAGATTGCGCATTAAAACATCATGCTTTTCATCATTTCTTTATGGTTAATGCTTGAATGTGTGGCCTCGATGCGGTAGGCTCTTAGGATAAAATTAAATTTTCTATCCCACTAACTCATAACTAAAATTTTGAAATAACTCATAACCTTACATAAAAGCCTAGAAATTAAATCAAGATAATAAAATTTTTAGCAACCCCTTAGCTGGATGGATGAATGTATAATATCATGCATGTCATATTATTTCACTCTTGTTAAGTGGGGACTTCCATCTTTGTTAGAGAATGAAGGCTTAACCTGTGAGAGCCTTTGGTGGAAGAACACCCCTTTCTCTCTTGATTTGGCCCATAATCAAATTCTCATGCATTTAGGCATACAAAATCCCATAGCCTATGCCAAAATAAAAAAATTCAAAAGAATCAAATAAATTTGATAAAATTTGCATTAGATTAAGCCATGGATTCATATCACTCATGCTCTAGTCTCTTAGGAAGTGAGTTTAAAGACTTAGTCTCCTTTCTAAATGAATAATCGCCTAGCCATCTTGCAAAGCATAAGACTGTCCTATATAGATTTAAAGTGTAAGAGAAGTAAGTTGGCTACCACTCCAAGTCATAATAAGTCTAGCAGTTGGGTGATTTATTCTCTCTTGTGGAGGTAAACAACATACCCATTTTCACCTTAGATTTAGGTCGTGCCTTTATTTTGTACCAAAGCTCCTTAGTTTAGGAATCGTAGGCTTTCATTCATTCTGGCATCCTCACCTCTTAGGCGTTTTCATAATCTTATATTGTAGAATTATAAGCCCTAGCAATCTAATAAAATGTCAACTCAAATAATTAACTCTCTTCAATTTCAAAAATATAAAGCCCAATTATAGGGTAGATTGGAATGGTCACTAGGCATCCTAGTATCATGAGTATTTCTTACTTTCTCCCTTTGGATTTCAAAAATAAGTCTTCTCCTTGATCTATCCCATTTGATTTTCTAAAATAGCCAATCCTTTGATAGTCTTAACCTTGAAATCTTTGGAGACCCTAATTGTCTACTTTAATCAAGAGTATTCTTAAAGAATTCTCATTCCTTAGGATATAATTAATTATGGGAGCTTGCCTCCATAGGAAACTTAATGAACCTCGCTTAAAATAAACCCTACTTTAATTTTGAATATAAAGTATGGGAAAGATCTTTAGTATATTTGAAGACCCATCATGCCTTAAGAATCCTTATTGAGTGATTAAGTCCATTATAAGGTAGTGATTTCTATCTTTTTAGATAGTACATCATTCCTTAATGTCATATTCGATCACTTCAATAATTACCCCCTAAGATCTGCATGGTTTCCCGCATCCCAAAAATAAACACCACAATAGTGGATATATAAAACTCCCGCTAGGGTCAAGTAAGGAGACACAGTTTTCTCCCATATGCTCTAGTGTTCTTCAGCGTTGGATGAGAAATTATCTAGTAGAAGTTCAAGAGCTAGGGTAATAAAAAAAATATTTATTTTTGTCAGCGAAGCACTGTCCTTCTTCTGAATAGAAGGTCATTTATTTTGTTGATCAAGACTCGTAGTTCATACGGTGAGGCTTCGATTTTTTCTTGAAAGATGCGTCAGTTGTCCTCATCAGACCGACCGAGTTTGGAGGCAATCAAGACCTGTAGTTCATACGAGGAGGCTCTGATTTTCCCTCGAAGGAGGCGTCAATTGTCCTCGTCGGACGACTGGGTTTGGAGGTGATCAAGACCCGTAGTTCATATGGCAAGGCTCAAGTTTTCTCTCGAAAGAGGCATCAATTGTCCTCGTCAGACCGACCAGGTTTGGAAACAATCAAGGCCCGTAGTTCATATGGTGAGTCTCTGATTTTCGCTCGAAAGAGGCATCAACTATCCATGTCGGACCAACTGGGTTTGGAGGCGATCAAGGCACGTATTTCCTGAGGTGAGTCTCGATTTTCCCTCGAAGGCATCAGCCCTCGTTGGACCAGCCGGTTCGGTGATCAAGACAGTTCATCGAGGCTCAATTTTTCCTCGAAGATGTGTCGTATCCTCTGGGTAGGAGTTTGGAGGCGATCAAGACCATAGTTCATATGGCGAGCTCGACGTTTTGTCTCGAAGAGCCTGATCAACCGAAGTTGAGACCCATCAGCCATATATGGCTCGCTCTCAAAGAGGCGCTAACCGCCCTCGCTGACCACTGGTTTGAGGCATCAAGATCATAGTTCATATCATACTCCAGCTTTTCCTCTAAAGAGACGCCAACCCCTCGCCGAATCGAGGAGGCTATCAAGGCCCGTAGTTTATACGTCGAGACTTTGATTTTTCCTCAAAAGTGGCATCAACTATCCTCGTCAGATCGATGGGATTTAGAGGCGAAGACCCGTAGTTCATAATGACAGGCTCCATTTTCTCGAAAGAGGCCAACTGCCCTCGCTCAAACCGTCGGAGCATCGACCAATAGTTCATACGGTGAGGCGATTTTCCTCAACAATCGCCCCTCCTCGCGATTGTCCGCTCGAGGCAATTAAAGACCCATACTCATATACGGACATTTTCCCTCAAAAGACAACGCCCTCGCCGACCAAACCGGCTTGGAGGTGATCAAGGCTCGCAATTCATAAAATTTGATTTTTTTTGAAACTCAATGATGGCTCAACAATGACAACCAAGTGGTGGGGAAGCATCGACAGAACCATTTTCAAAAAATCGTAAATTCTAGATAATTTAGAGTGTCATTCATGTTATGTTACGTCGTTGTGACTATGAAAGAGATAATCAATTAAGATTTTAGCCCATCCGAGGTTATTTTTCAAAGTGTTACTACGACACCCAGGAAGAGGTCAATCAACTGGCCGAATTTTTGACTCATTCAAGATTGTTTGTCAAAGTGTTACTAGATGTTAACATGGAAGAGGTCAATCAAATCCACCGGATTTTGACCAATCCGGTTGTTTATAAAGTGTTAGTTGATAAGAATCAGAAAGAGTTGAATCAATCAGAATTTTGACTCATCCGAGGTTGTTGTCAAAAGTATTACTGATAATGTTAACTTGTATGAAAGAGGTTGAATCAATCCGCCAATTTTTGACCCATCCGAGGTTGTTTGTCATTGCTGATGACGTTAACCTCATGAAAGAGGTCGAATCAATCAATAAGATTTTGACTCATCCGGTTGTTTTTCAAAGTGTTACTGATGACTTTAACTCAGGAAGAGGTCAATCAAATCCGCCAAAGATTTTGACTCATCCGGTTGTTTGTCAAAGTGTTACTCGATAACGACGGAGTAAGTACAAAGTTATGACATATCCGGTGTTATTTATGGAGGAGGTTAAATCGAATCCACCAAGGATTTTTAACTTATCCGGGATTGTTTGTCAGAATTTTACTCGGTGACATTTAACCTATGCGGAAGAAGTCAATAATTTGAACTCTCATCCGAGGTTATTTTGTCAAGGTATAACATTAACCGCTGTGGAAGAGGATAAATATTTTTTATTCTTCCTAGATTATCTGTCAGAGTATTACTCGGTGACATTAATCTTTGTCAAGTGGGTACAAAGGTATGACATATCCGAGGTTATTTGTGAGAGTTTTACTCGATGACGTTAACCTGTGTGGAGTAGGTACATAATTATGACCTATCGAAGGTTATTTGTCGAGTGTTACATTTAACCGTAGAGGATGTCAAATCAAAATATCCATTTGTAACCAAAGTTGCTTCTTGATCTTTGCCTTTTCATAAGTATTATTAACTTGCTTTTGAATTGATAATCAATTAGATATCTAGAATATTGATTTGGATGATCTTTTGAGATTAAGAGTTTGTCTCCAACAAAAGGCGAAGGTTCAAGTTTGATGAATCTTCATTTTTTTATGTGTTTCTCGATAGTAAGATTTTCTTCACCATATAGGTGGAGCTATTCAACATAAAGTCGATTGTCAACTATTAAGATGTTAAAGAAATGCTTCCCACAAATGATAAATTGCTTTGAAACCTAGTTGCGGTAAAATAAAAATTTATGCCGTCTTGTTAAGAAATCAACACATACATAAATATTTGAAGAGAGAACAAAACTTAGATTTTACGTGGAAAAATCACGGAAAGAGGGCTTAGCCCAAGAAAATGTTCCACTATATGTCTGTTTTGGAGTATAAAGTTTATGTTTTCTCGATGTGGATTACAGAGTTATATGTGAGAAAGTCTGACAACGAAAATCCCAGAATCACGTAACAATAATTATGCAGTGGTAGTTGGGTTGTATGCGGTCGAGTGATAGCGATAATGAATGATGGCTGTCGGTGATAATCGGCACTATCATGTGGCGGCAGTTGTAAACCGGTGGCGGTGTATGATCAACAATGGTCGAGCGTGGCCGGTAGTGGTTGGCGAGCGACCGCGACATCGATGACCACCAGTGGTGGTGGCGGTGGCCGGCGATAGTGGTGGGTGATATGGCGATGACGCGGTGGTTGGCAGTGACCAACATGCGGTAGCACGGCTAAAAGTGGCGAGAGTGGTGGTCATAAGCGGCCGTAGTGGTGATGCAAAGTGGGCAGCGGTGGTGGACGATAGTAGTGGTGACCGGCGGTGTGGCGGTGATAACAGCGGTGCGGCGAAAGGCAGCGGTGGTCGGCAGCGGCGACCAACAACGGTGGTCGATGGCGAGGCGATAAAGATGGTAGTGGTCGATGGAAGCGATGATGGCGGTATTGGTGGCGAGACCAACAGTAGTGGATGGCGATGAGGCCAGCGGTTAATGCGGGTGGTGGTTGGAGGTGACGACTTGCGGTGGTGGTTGATGCGATAATGCGGCGATGGTCGCGGCCGTCGGAGTGATGTCGGAGGTTCTTCAAGCCTCTATTCTCTTTAGCAGTCTTCCCTCATGTGAAGAATGAGTGTTATTTATAGATTAGAGGAGTGACATTTCTGTAAACACATGCAAAATCCAAACCACTCCATCGGACAGTTCAAAGTGATTCCCTTGATCATCTGATGTATTTTAAGTATTTGAATGCTCAAATGAAGTCAAAATTAGGAGATCATGGGCTTGTTAGATCCGGCTCATCAAGGCGCTCGATTTGAGTATAAACACTCTATATTTAGAAGTCGTGATATGAAAATATTGATAAGCATTACGGGTTGATAAAATTAGTTACTCATCAAGATTCATGTTTGATTAGTAGAATTTTCAGTGTCATATCAAAAATAAACTTTTATTAATATATTCTTTAAAACCAAGTTCAAATTCTTGCAAAAACACAATAAAAAAGATTTACATATATACCTCATAATTTATATGCATTGACATTTCTAATACTCAAAATTAGATATTTATTTATCTAATATTTTCTATGAATAAAATGGTGCAATTCACTTTAAAAAAAAGTAAGTGCTGATGTCATATCAAAAATAAACTTTTATTAATATATTCTTTAAAACCAAGTTCAAATTCTTGCAAAAACACAATAAAAAAAGATTTACATATATACCTCATAATTTATATGCATTTACATATCTAATACTAAAATTAGATATTTATTTATCTAATATTTTCTATGAATAAAATGGTGCAATTCACTTTAAAAAAAAAGTAAGTGCTGATGTTGATTTTGATATGATATTAAAAATTGAGATATTATATATACATACATATATAAATATATAGAATTATATATGATATGCATGTAAATTATAAAAAAAAGATAAATGACTTTCTTCTATAAGAGCTTATACATTTAACTAAATGATCTTGAGTTTAAATCTCATACATGTGATATGTGTGTGGATTTGATATTAATTTAGCTTAACGGTTAAAAAAACTCTTATTTGTTGATACATGTAGGGCCATTTAGAAAAACCTATTATTGGAAAATAGTTTGTGTTCGAATGGTTTATTAAAAAAAATATTTTTATTGAGTTATCTCAACAAAATGCATTAATACACTCATTAGTTTTGCATTAATACATTGGTAAAATTATAAATTAATATCCTTATCACACCCTTTGATTTACTGTTTATTAGCATAAAATGAGGCATAACATTATAGAAATCTACATCTATAATTATCTAAAAAATAACAGTGAAATTACTACGATAAAAACTACTATCTAAAAGTTATTATGAGTACTATAATTTTTTTAAAAGTTATATCATAATTTTTTGGCATTCTACTCATTTGATAAAAAATATAATTTTTTTATTAAAATTTTCAAATATGATCAAAGTACTCTAGCGATAATGTTTGAGTTTTTTATTGCACCACCATATCAATACATAACATTGTTATAATCAAGCTATGCAAGATACATTACATTATAATTATTCTCACAAAATTATTTATTCTACTTAAAAGTATATTATAATACACATTAACATTATATAAAATATAAAACATAATAAAAATTACACAATAAATATTACACTCATGAAATTTGAGAAATATTAATATTGATAAGAATCTTATAATTTAAAAATATTGAACTGCTATTACAATAATTTAAAATTCACATTTCTCAATATAAAATAGAATATTACAAGATTATTTGTGTTCAGATCCAACCTTATATATTTCTACTCTCTGTAAAATCTCCTCTGCTAAGAACCCACATAAAAATTTATTAACAAAAGATGTCAAATAATTGGGTTTTAAAAAAGTGAGAATCTATCTTCATTTTTTTTCTTTTTTTTTTTCAATATAAATAAATAGTAAAGGTGCACAGATATTTTTTTAAAAATACTAAAAAAAATCATAAGTCTTAATCAATTATATATATATATATATATATATATACACGTAATAACTGAGAAAACGATAAAATGTGTAATGCCATGAAAAGTTGTGTAGGAGATAGCTCATGGCATGATACGAGCTCCAAAAAAATATGATAATATATGTAAAAGCATAATTAACTTAATAGATAAATAAATAAATATCAAAAAAAATATGAAAATGGATAATACATAATTAAAATTATGAGCAAATCTTTATCAAATTTTTTTTTGCAATGTTTATTTATATTATCTTCCGAAACAACATAGAGACGGAAAAAAAAAAGTGCAAATTCAAATTATAGGAGCTCACCAACTAGATCGGGAGCCTAGAATTTCCAAGAGGTACTACCCATTTGGAGCGATTGGGTCCCTTTTTTGCAATGTTTATTTATATTATCTTCCGTAACAACAAAGAGACGGAAAAAAAAAAAGGTGCAAATTCAAATTATAGGAGCTCACCAACTAGATCGGGAGCGTAGAATTTCCAAGAGGTACTACCCATTTGGAGCGATTGGGTCCCTTTTTTGCAATGTTTATTTATATTATCTTCCGTAACAACAAAGAGACGGAAAAAAAAAAAAGGTGCAAATTCAAATTATAGGAGCTCACCAACTAGATCGGGAGCCTAGAATTTCCAAGAGGTACTACCCATTTGGAGCGATTGGGTCCCTTTGAAGCCATTTAAACCCGTGCATTAACCACCCATTTTAAGCCCCCGCATTCGTTACAGATTCGAGGTACTTTTTTTTTTTTTTTTTGTGGAATGGGTATCCACCCAGCACCGAGGTATTTTTTTTTTTTTTTTGTAGAATTTTAACCCATTTGTGGATGAGGATCTTGTTATAATCAATAAGAGCGTCATTCATTCACTGGCTTTTAATTCTCGCATTTTCATGGCGAGCTCGATCACTGAGTTCTAGCATCTGAGTTAAAGACGGTGGGTAATTCGAGGTACTGAGTTCGGCAACCACTTTGTCTGACACTAATATACAAAAAGATGTGAACTAATCATTAATTTCACGTTGTGGGACTAAAAATGTTTCAATTATAATTTAATCAGCGCCTGAAGCTAACTTTGCTTAATTCTGCGTCCAATCAACAGAGTGCCTATTCATTCTTATAAATTATTTATTTTGCGACTCACGACGTATTAATCGACCATTGATTTATAACAAAACATCAAAGCATTTTTATAGAAGCACGGACGATAATAGAGTAAACTTTAATTAAAATAACGCCCTCAAGATATCATCATCATTCATCCAAAATAATCAATGTTTTAAGTTATCATAAATTATGAAAAGAATAATCATGTGTAATATTTTATCATCGACAGGCTCCATTTGGGGCAGTCATGGCAGTGCGATGAGGGTTGAATCGCACAATAGAGCGATTAAGCAAGCTGCGTTTTGAAGAAGTTGCTGCGAAAAAGTTGTGTTTTCCGATCAAACATGATCGAATGCGGGTGACTATCAAAAATTAAAGTTTGACTTTTTTTAAATTAAAAAAAAATTTAATATTCATCACAGCTTCTTAGATAGTAGTTTTTTTTTTTTTTTACAACAACTTCACCACTATTTTTTCAAAAAGGTTGAAATTATAAATCTACTTGTCATGTGTTCCTCATGATACTTTGTGCAAATCATGCCTCTATGATTTTGATATTTTTTTTTTGGGAGTTCTAATACTTATGCTTTGAAGACTAATGTGAGAATGGTAGTTTCTATACTTATAAAATTTAGTAGTTGTTGCATGCCAGAAATCTAATTTTGGTAGAATAAAACTTTATGTCTTAGCATTGTTGAAATCAAACCATCTGAGATATTTGAAGAGAGAAGCGAGAAACTCAGGGATGTTTATGTGAAAAATTCGAAAAGAGGAAAAAAAATAATCGCAGGTAAAATGTTCTTATATGTTTGTTTTAACAAACTTTTTTTTTCAATAATGGGATTCTGAGTTGTATGTGAGAAAGGCAGCGAAAATTCAGAATCATGTGATAATAATGATGAGTAGTAAAATAGTGGTTAGTGATAGTCTGCAATAATGAATGATGACTGTCGATGATGATTTACGAGTGGTGAACGATGGCGGCGGTGGTGGCAATGTAGTGGCGGCGTTGGCGGCGGTGACAACGAATGGTCGAAGCGGCGGCGGTCAGCGGTAGCGATGATTCGGGCGATGATGTCGATTGCGATAAGCCCGCGGCATCGGCCAGTGGTGGCGGCGATGGCGGCGGCGATCAGCAACGATGATGATCGGTAAGCGGTGGTCGGCCGGCAGCGGTAGTGAGTCGCGATGTCGGCGCTCCAGCGATGATGATGTCGATGCGATGGCGGTGGTACGGTGACAGTGGCGCGATGAGATAAACGGCGGTGGTTGGCGATCGTCAATTGGTAGCACGATTATGCTTGGAGGTTCTTCTAGCCTCAAAGCTCCCTCTTCTCTTTAGCTTGGCCTCTCCTCATGTGAAAAATGAGTTTCTATTTATAGATTAGAGGAGTGGCGTTTCTGTAAATACATGCAAAATCCAAACCACTTCATCGAACTGCTCAAAATGATTCCTTTGATCATATTCTAAGTATTTGAATGCTCAAATAAAGTTAGAATTAGAAGATCTTATGCTTGATTCGTGGCCGACTTGACTAAACACATATTCGGGAGCGATTGACATCACAAAAATTTCAATAAGTGTTTGATCTGGGTTAGTCTTGACTGAGAATTAGATTACTTTCGACATAGAGATTCGTGTTTCGAGTAGTGAAATTTTCAGTATTATATCAGTTGCCCCCTATTTTTGGATGACATTATCTCTATCATCCAAAAATATATATCAAATAATTGAAAATAACAACTTCTTCAATGAAATTTGCAGATTCATTAACATTTGTGTCACATAACCCGTATGGCTTCATGCAGACCCATGGAGACATAGGTGCGCGATGTCGTGGGATGGCGGCCAAGCGTCTGGGCGCATCTTTACCGTAGCACGGGGGGTCGGAGGCCGGATGCAGGCGTTATCATGAGCGTCGCGTGCAGTCGCGAAAAGCATCTGTGCGAAAATTTCAATTTTTTTTTAAACTAACTGGCTGGCAGGCGCTAGCCATAATGAGGAGAGGGCTTTTTTTAATTAAATAACTCGCAAATGCTAGTCATAGTGAGGAGAGTGGGATATTTTTTAATTAAATGGCTGGAAAATGCTAGCCATAATGAGGAGAGAGAGTTTTTTTTAAATTAAATGACTTGTAAACACGAGCCATAATTAGGAGATGGGTTTTTTTAAAAATTAATTGGCTAGTAAATATCAAGCATAATGAGGAGAGGGGTTTTTTTTTATTTTAATTTATTATCTTTTTGCCCCTATAGTAGATCTATAATGAGAAACGTCAATTGTCCTCGTCGGACCGACCGGATTCGGAGGCGATCAAGGCCCGTAGTTCATATGGCGAGGCTCTGGGTTTCCCTCGAGAGAGGCGTCAACTGTCCTCGTCAGACCGACCGAATTTGGAGGCGATCAAGATTTATAGTTCATACAACGAAGCTCCGATTTTTCCCTCGGGAGAGGTGTCAACTGTCCTCGTCGGACCGACCGGGTTTGGTGGCGATCAAGTCTCATATTTGATAGAAAATTGATTTTCCTGAAATTTCAATAGTTGACAATTGCAAAGTTGGTGGGGAAGCATTGATTTGGAACCATTCCTTAAAAAACTTAGAAATTATGGTAGATAATTTCAGAGTGTTATTCTTCATGATGTTACTTGATGCGGTTGACTTATATGAAAGATCTCAATTGAGAATTTTTGACCAATCCGAGGTTGTTTGTCAAAATATTAGTTGATGACATTAACCTGTATGGAAGAGGTCGAATCAAATTTGTTGGAGATTTTTGACCAATCCGAGGTTGTTTTCCAAACTGTTATTTGATGACATTAACCTGTATGAAAGAGATTGAATTAAGTATGCTGAGGATTTTTGACCAATCCAATGTTGTTTGTCAAAGTGTTATTCGATAATGTTAACCAATATGTAAGAGGTCGAATCGAATTCGCCAAGAATTTTTGACCCATCTGAAGTTGTTTGTCAAAGTATTACTTGATGATGTTAACTTATATGGAAGAGGTTGAATAGAATCCGCCAAGGATTTTTGATCCATCCGAGATTATTTATCAAAGTATTACTTGATGACAGTAACCTACATGGAAGAGGTTGAATCGAATCCGCTGAGTATGTTTGACCCATCCGAGGTTGTTTGTCAAAGTGTTATTTGATGATGTTAACCTATATGGAAGAGGTTGAATCAAATCCGTTAAAGATTTTTGACCCATCTGAGGTTGTTTGTCAAAGTATTACTTGATGATGTTAACCTGAGGTTGAATCGAATCCGCTGAGGATTTCTGACCCTTTTGAGGTTGTTTGTCAAAGTGTTACTTGATGACGTTAACCTGCATGGAAGTGCTCGAATCGATTCCGCCAAGCATTTTTTAACCCATCTGAGGTTATTTGTCAAAGTATTACTTGATGATATTAACATGTATGAAAAATGTTGAATCGAATCCGCCAAGAATTTTTGACCCATCCAAGGTTGTTTGTCAAAGTATTACTTGATGATAGTAACATGTATGGAAGAGGTTGAATCAAATCTGCTGAGGATTTTTGACCCATCCGAGATTGTTTGCGAAAGTGTTACTTGATGACATTAACCTGTATGGAAGAGGTTGAATCAAATCTGCTCAGGATTTTTAACCTAGTTGAGGTTGTTTATCAAAGTGTTATTTGATGAAATTAACCTATATGGAAAAGGGCGACTAGAATTCGCCAAGGATTTTTGACTTGTAGGTTATTTGTCAAAGTATTGCTTGATGACAGTAACCTGTATAGAAGAGATTGAATCGAATCTGATGAGGATTTTTGACCCATCCGATGTTGTTTGTCAAAGTGTTACTTGATGACGTTAACTATCTGAGAAGGTCGAATCCAAAGTTTTTGGCCCATCCGAGGTTGTTTGTCAAAGTATTATTTGATGACGTTAATCTGTATGGAAAAGGTCGAATATAATCCGCTAAGAATTTTTGACCCATCCGAGGTTGTTTGTCAAAGTATTACTTGATGCATGATGATAAAAACCTGTATGGAATAGGTTGAATCGAATCCGTTGAGGATTTTTGACCCATCCTAGATTGTTTGTCAAGTGTTACTTGATGACGTTAACTTGTATGAAAGAGGTCGAATAGAATCCACCAAATATTTTTGACCTATCTGAGGTTGTTTGTCAGAGTTTTACTCGGCGACATTTAACTTGTGTGGAAGAAGTCAATAGTTTTAACTCTCATCTGAGGTTGTTTTGTCAAGGTATGACATTAACTTGTGTGGAAGAGGTTAAACATTTTGATTCTTCCGAGTTTATTTGTCAAAGTATTACTCGGTGACGTTAACCTGTGTGGAGCAGGTACAAAGTTATGACATATCTGAGGTTGTTTGTCAGAGTGTTACTTGATGACGTTAACTTATGTGGAGTGGGTACAAAGTTATAACATATCTGAGGTTATTAGTCAGAGTGTTACTCAGTGATATTTAACCTGTGTGGAGGAAGTCAAATCAAAAATATCCATTGTAGCCAAAGTTGCTCCTTCATCTTTGCCTTTTTTTCATGAGTATTACTGACTTGCTTCTCGAACTGATAATCAATTAGATATCCAGAATATTGATTTGAATGATCTTTTGAGATTAAGTGTTGCCCCATCTCCAACAAAAGCTGAAGGATCGAAGTTTGATGAATTTTCATTCTTCTTATGTGTTCCTCGAGAATAAGATTTTTTCACCATATATATGGTGTTGTTCTGAACATAAATTTAGATTGTCAACCATTGTGAAGATGTAAAGGGAATATTTCCCACAAACGGCGCAAAACTGTTACGTTCTAGAAACCCAATTGAGGTAGAATAAAACTTTACGTCTTAACCTAGTTGAGAAATCCAGCACACACACAGATATTTGACGAAAGAATGAGAAATTCCAGGATTTTTACGTGGAACCGAAAAGAGGAAAAAATCACAGACTAGCCGAAAAATGTTCCACTATATATGCTTTTGAAGTACAAAGTTTATAATTTTGATTATATGTGATGTATTGGTTGTGGTTATGGCTTGGTTAGTGATAGCTATGGTGGTGGTTATATGTGATAAAGATAAAGCAGTGGTGGTACTGCGTGGTGTGGCGATGGTCGATGGTGGGGTCGGTGATGGTGATCCACGGCGAAACGAAGTGGTTCGGCAACAGTGGTCAGCAGCGGCGATATGATAGTTGAGTGAGACCAGCGGTGGTGGCGAGCGGGTGGCATGGAAGCGGCGATGGATTAGTGGTGTCGCGGCGGCGGCAGTGTGGTCAGCACGATGTCGGTGGCGGTCAGCGATGATGATCGATGGCGGTACCAACGGTGGCAGCGGTAAGGCGTGATGGCCGTGGCGGTGGTGATGGTCGAATAATTACCATGATTATGCTTGAAGGTTATTCTAGCGAGCTTTCTCTTCTCTTTAGCTCTCTTCATGTGAAGAATGAGGTATTTATAGAGGAGTTGTGTTTCTGTAAATACATGCAAAATCCAAATCACTCCATCGGACGACTCAAAATGATTTATTTGATCATCTGATGTATTTTAAGTATTTGAATGCTCAAATGAAGTCAGAATTAGAAGATCTTGGGCTCGTCAAGATGTTCGATTTGACTATAAACACTTCATATTTAGGAGATGACTGATATCACAAAGTTTTCAATAAGCGGATGGGTTAGTCTTGCTCAATCAGTTGCTTTTAGATCAAGATTATTTATTGTGAAATTTTATGTCATATCAATAATAAATCTACATCTACACATGAGTCGCGTGCTTCCAAGAAAATAAAGAAGCCTTTGATTGTTCTAAATAAATATGCATTTGAGAAAGAGTGTGGTTAGGAAGTTATGATATATATACTTCAGTAGCTGTGGGATTAAAAAAATATGATAATCCAAAGCTGTGGCTTTGCGTGATGATATTGAACATATCTTTATTGATTCTAAAGATATTTGTCCTAATGAATGACTCTACTGATATAACTTCTTGTGATTGCATTTTGCCGGTCTGTAACATAAGCTTTTAAAAGGACGAGCAATTTAAAGGACGCAACCTTATAAACATGTTTGGTTATTTGTATTTGGAATGAAGTGTAAAAAGAATCTGATAAAAAAAAATTCAGTGTAAAAAAGATTACTTTTACATTGTTTGGTTGAGAACTTTTCTAAATTCATGACTTTGTATTTTTTATTTAGTTAATGACAAATATATCAAAACAAATTGAAGGTTTAGACGTCGGCGGTAGAGTACCGGCGATCAGCAGCCGATCTGTGGCGGAGCCAAACAGTGGCAGCAACAACGGGCAACAGAGTGGAGGCCCGGTGTGGCCCAGCGGGGGGCGGCTGTGGCCGCGGTGGCGGTGCGGCGCGAATGTGGTGCGGCCGGTGGTGTGAAAGCTCGGGCTGGCACCATGCGGTGGCCAATGAAACCACATCACTTATTGGCGCATGTATTTGGAATTCAGATTGGAATTCCATCACGCAACTACGGTGTATTTGAATGCACTAAAATTTTACTTTATTTGGAACCAAACGCTTAAAATGTTCAAAAGCGTGCATTTGGAATGCAGTGCATTCCAAATGCACGCTACCAAACAGCCTCAAAATGGAAGTGAAATGCCAACTTTCTTCCCAATAAATAAAGTCAAAAGTGATTTGATTTCTTGCCTTTTAATATATGCTTTAACGTATATTGGGGTGAATTGTAAATGAGATAGTTGTCTCTCAAACATCCTCAAAAACTTGATCGAGTTCAGATCTGACATCAATATCTGAATTTCACTTCAAGATCTGCTTGGATGGCTCTCTCTCGCTTCTTCATCGACTGTTGCATATGGAGCTAGGACAATCTACCTCAAACCATGCTCATGTACTATGCCAATTTCCTCTCATCACCCGAAGGCTACTTCCACACCGTCCTCTGCAACGCTAAAGAATTCGCCAACACTACCGTCAACCACGACCTCCATTTCATATCATGGGACAACCAAGCAGCACCGCATTACCTCAACTTGGAGGACATGGTGCTCAATGGCAATCGCCGTTCATGAGGAAGTTCTGAAGGGATCTGGTCCTCGACAAGATCGACACCTCTTGTTCCAGACCGGAGGGCTTGTTCCGGGATGGTGTGTGGGGAGAAGATGGAGTGATCTCTTGCCGTCGGAGACGGCTCAGTTCTTCGTCCCGGCCCCGGCGCGTTCAGGTTGCAGAAGCTTATGGAGAAGCTTTTATCGAAAGAGAACTTCAGGCTACGACAGTGCAAGTGATTATTATAACGTGAATTATGTAATAACAGTTGTTTAGTGTTGTGCATTAGTTTTTTTTTTAAATTTTAAATTTAGATTAATGAAAGAATGAAAGAATGCTTGTTATATCATTCCTTTGTGGAGACACTTTTTTGGATTAATGCATAGAGTTGAAGTGCTTACGGCATTTATTTGATCTTGGTATCCAGTTATTTATATTAAATTAAATAATTTTTTATTATTTTTCATCTAATTTTTATAAATACTAAAAATAAAATTATTTTCTAAATTTAATAATTAGGTAGAGGTGTAAGCTCAAATTCAATTAATAAATTAAGTACAAACTTTCAACAAATGTACACTATATTTGACTTTTAGTGATACTGTAGGTGCTATCTAATACACGTAATAATATATATACGTATCTTATATTCTTAAAATAATATGTAATAATTATATAAATTAAACAGGCATAAAATAGATAAAAAATTCTAAAATTATAAAGATGCAAAAGATAAAGAAAAAAAATTATCATAAAATTCATAAATCATGATAGTAAGAAAATATTTTAAAAAATCAATATAGTAAGACAATAATAAGTAACAAAATTTCAATAATAACTTGAAAAAAATATAATCATAAAAAATCTCTAGAATATAGCATATGAAAAATAAAAACAATATTAAATATAATATAAATAAATAAAAATTTTATATTTAATTATATAATTAATTAATATTTATTAAATTTTAAATAGTTATTCAAGACATGTCAAAATATGGATACATCATTGCCTTAAATTATCTAATGTGACAGGAAATAGTATTATTTATTTTTAAAATATTAACAAGTTCACATAAATAGTTATTCAAGATATTTTGGAAGGGATGAAGACATAGATTTTCAGGAATTACTCAACGAGTATGAGGAGTTGTGTAGGGAGTTGTAATGTAACATGCATATTTCGATGACGGTATGCAGGGATTCCGCATTCGTGATCATCGTCATCGGCCGGATGGGTCGGCGATGGATATTGGTTCATCATCTCCACCAGTGGTTGGACCATCTGCATATACATTCACACAGCAGCCATAGTATTCATACTAGGAAGCTATGTGATCACAAATGCACCCGTGATAGCCACTAGTCCCTCCTAGACATCATGATATTTTTACATTGATACTTTTGGCAGTATTTAGTCTGTGATGACTCCATTGATGCATTGCTTCAGTGAGGTGATTTTTGGTGTGTAGATGAAATCAGGTTCTTGTTATAGATTGTTAGGGGTGTAATCCGGCGTTACAAGCTACCGGCTTCGGCTCGATAAGAGATCGTTCATGATCGTTTGATTAATTAATCAAACAAGCTTGAACACTTTTGTGAATACTGATTAGTAAATGAACAAGCTCGAACAACTCATAGCTTCGATTTGATTATGTTAGTGAGCGGTATCATTTAATGTTCATGAACAAGCTCGTTAAGAAGCTCGATAAGGCTCGATGAACATACTCGTGAACAATATATCGTTTAATGTTCACGAACATACTCGCGAACAATCTCGTTTAATGTTCATGAACATACTTGCGACATTTATAAAAAAAATGTAAATATTAATTAAATAAAAATATATGTATATTTATATGAATTTAATTTTAATATTATATAATAAAATCATAATATTTCTTAATTTTAATTTTAATATCGAGATAATATATTAATCAAGATTTAAGTATTTTAAGCTGATTGATCCAATCACCCTAATTCAGTAATTCCTTAATAGTTAAACCGGTCGTCCGTCGTCCGTTCCACTCGGCGGCCGAGTGCTCGGCCTTCGTCCGTCGTCGTTTAATAATGATGGGTCCCGATCCGATATCCCGATAAAGGCGATAACCTTAAGTAAGCGGCTTACGGGCTTAGGCTATTTCTCCCTTTCACTCGCCTCAATCCTCATTTCTCTTCCTTTCGGTTCTTCCCCCAACTCCACAAAGCCGAAAAGAAAACCCTAGAGGGCCAGAGGCTGAAATAGCATGAGCGGAAGAAAGATTTTGGTTTCTTGATAGAGTTTCACTGTGGTATATTTTGTGGCCAAGGTAAGTGATTTATTAATTTCGGTTTAGGTTTATATCGGAGTTCGACGAATGAGAGGAATCATATTTGTGTCATTTACTATCGTGAACTCTAAGTAATGAGAGGAAAATCTTTGTGGAGAAGTTTGATTGGTATATTTCCATTATGTCATTGTTTACGGTTATCCGGTTATAAATAATTTCGATTGTTTTGACAAATCATGGAGGCTGGGAATTTTTGTTCGGCAATGTTAAGTTTATGTTTGGAGTTTGAGATTTTTTTGGTTTATCTTTCGATCTTTTGTTTTGTTACATTGTACTGGCGGCGCTTTGTTTATGTTGTTCATCATTTGTAACTGTTGCGGTGTGTTGGTGGTTATTTCATATTTGGTTATTTGGCTGAGGTGGTTGTTTCTATGACCAATTCTAATGACATGGGTAATACTGAGCTTCTTTTGCTATATTATTTCATATTTTCGGCAAATCCCTCTTGCAATTTGTCTTCTGGGTGGCTGTTTTATGTTATGCTGATTTCTGATCAGGGTAGTGGTGTTTTCGGCTCTTAATTGGTTATGGGCCTGCTTTCTGATCAGGGTAGTGGTTCGGTTTCGTTCGATTTTTTTTGACTTGGTGTCTTCTAGCTCAAACTGACAGTCTTGGCTCGGTTTGGTTCGTTTTACCTCATCAAGATAGGCCTTTATTACAATGGGTGTGATGGGGGAAGAATTATATGACCTTTTTTACTTTTTATATACTAATTATTGCTCATACATTATCTACTTTTCATTGCTCATCTTTGTTTACTGTTTATATTGATTCATTGAAGGTATTTCTTCTAGTCATTCAAAGGAAGATGTGAGTCCTATAGGACCTCTTGTCTATCTGAGGTGCCTATGAGAGAGTTTAGTGTAGGGTCCTCCCGAGCCCAGTAGTAGATGCATATGAGAAACATAATTGTACCAATTGATGACAATCAGATAGAGAGAAAGTTGATCCTTTTGCTAAAAAAGTAAGAAGAAAAACATCATCAGTATGGAATGATTTTACTTTGATCAAACTCAATGATGGTACTGAGAGGGTACAATGTAATCATTGTAAGCATAAGCTTACAAAGAGCAAAGGTGGTCTACACAATACAAGCGACATTTGCTTCATTGTGGTAGGAGGAGGATGTGACTGAAGGGCAACTTAATCTTTCAATTCAACCATCTATGATTGGTATCATTGACTCTGAGTGCTTGTAGTGTTGCTAATTGAAGATATGATCATGCTAGGATTTTTTTTTAAGTGGCATGAATGAAAAATTTGTTAAAATGTGTATTTTGTAACAATAATTTGTTGAGCAGGTTTGCCATATGGTTTGTGGCTTCCCCTTATTTTATTTCTTTTTTTGCATTGTGCTTGCAATATTGTTGAGCTTATATGATTCTCTTCAATACTAGGTGAAAGTGTACGTAGGAATATTTGGCATAGTTTATGTTTTAAAAAACCGGTTTGCACTTACACTTTTCCTTGTATGTGTACATTTGTGGCAAATATGTGCATCCAAATGTTTTACAGAATTGTTTTCATTGACCTTTGTGTAGACTGGAAGTTGTTTTCTATAAGCACAATTCATGCCTCATTAGGATTAGTGCATGATAATTATTTCTGATTTTGCTTTTCTGTTTAGCATACTAATGTCCTTATTTCAGTGAAAATCTGAAATGAAAGGTTTCATTTCCATGCATATAATATATGTCATGTCCTTATTCAGAGTTATAACATCTATGATTGCAGGTACCATTGACTATGTGAGTGCTTGTAGTGTTGCTAATTGGAGATATGATCATCTTGGGATAAGGGAATTAATTTCTCATATGATAATGGTACATGAGTTGCCATTTAAATTTAGAATATGAGATGTTCAACATTGTCATGAAAGCTGCTAGTCCACATTATGAAAGGATTTCACGGAATGTTGTGAGAAATGATTGTGTAACAAGTTATGAAATTGGAAAAAAAAGATTGAAACACTTATTAGATAGCCAATAGAGTTAGTGTCACAACCGATTTATGGAAATCGTCAAGATATACATTATATGGTCTGACGTGTCATTTTGTAGATCCGATTGGAATCGCAAAAAAGAGTGCTTAATTTTGTTGATGCCCCTACCATAGCACAAACATACATGACATATTGTATAAGTGCTTAAAGGATTGGAGCATTGAAAATAAAGTTGCAACAATAACAGAATGCAAAGATACAATACATTGGCGTTAATATGTTGAAAGCTAGAGTTCCACAAGAAACTTCCTCTTGGTGGAAGAATTTTTCATGGCCACAGTACATATCTTGAATTTGTTAGTTCAAGATGGGATTTAAATTAAAAGTACAATTGATTTGGTTAGAGACAAGATCAATATGTGACCGCTTCAGATCGATTAGTGATGTTCAAATGAGATAGCAACAAATTGCATTTACCTAAAAGAAATTGATTTTAGTCACTAGATGGAATGCTACTTATGCAATGTTATCTTCTGCACTAGAGTTCAAGGAAGTTTTCCCAAGGTTTCAAGATAGAGATCCACACTTTATGTCCAAGTCAAGAAGATTGAGCAAAATTAGAGGATGTGTGTTCTTCTTGAGCTTTTAGCCACAGAATTAATATCAGGTTTACTTCTAAGCTTTGCATATTTTCTAATTATTACTGCAACTCATTTACATTATAGTCACTTAATTTAATTTAATTTTTTAATTATCATAGGTTCCGAATATCCTACCTCTAACTTATTTTTGTCAGAATTGTGGGGGATCAAAGAGATGTTGGATGACAATTCTCTTAGTGGGAACCCACATGTTAAAGAAATGGCAATCTGAATGAAAGGGAAATTTGACAAATATTGGGGAAGTTGCAATCTTTTAATTTAGATGCTTAGACTAAAATAAAATGAAGATGATAAATTTTGCATTCAACTCTATGTATTCTGAAGAAATTGCACAGATGCACATTGGTGAGGTACGTAAAAATTTATATGAACTTTATAATGAGTATGTTGAGGATTATAGAGCTAATAATCCAGACAAGATTGTTCTAGAAGGTGATTCAAGTTGTGTTTCGGGAAGTGTTTGTAATTTTAAGGGGAGACCAGTATATGGAAAGAGGAAGTATGAGACTTACATCAGAACAGATTACACTAATCAAACAGTTAAATCTGAGCTTGATGTTTATTCAGAGTGAGAACTCAAACAACTTTGATTGCTTAGGTTGGTGGAAGGCAAACAGTGTTAAATACCGTATTTTATCAAGGATGGCCTCTGATATACTTTCTATTCCAATAACTTTTGCCGTAATCAACTTTAGTGCGTGGTAAAGTCATTGATCAATATCGCGTTTCTTTAGTAAAGCTTTAATATTTATTATGTGGAGTGACGGTATCGTAGTTTCTACGGAATAAAAAGAAAGACAAAGGTTAGTGGCTAAATTTAATTTACTATGCATTATAAATTTAGCTATTTTGACATTAATATCTATGTAAATTATGTGCAGGGCAAAGGAGTTGAAAGAAGTTCTTTTACCTTGAGATGTCATGGAGTCAATATTTGGAACTTTGAAATGAAACTCACCGAATTTGAACTAATTTGATTATTATTTTTTTTCTTGAACTCTTTATGAAGTAATCGAATGTCATAAGATTAGTACTTATTTTTCATATCAAGACAAGCACTAAGCATTTAGCTTAAACTTTCAAATTCTTCAGCCTTTATGCACATTAATTTTGTCAATTTTTGTTATTCATGAATGCTAGATGCTTAGTTATGCACATTTACATAATGACATTATTCTTTTATGGTTGAAATAGTTTTGATCCGATTGGCAATGAAAGCAATGATGATATTATTATTCTGTTCTATTTGGTAGTGATTGTTGTAATGAATGATATGTACTATAGTAGTAGTTGCCCTTCTCTTTAAGTATTGCTGGTAGCCATTATGTTGAGGTCCTATTAAAATATATTTGTGAATCTGTGAGGGTACTTACTCTATAGAATTTGGATCTTCAATGTAATGTTTGTTGCCCTTTCTTTTAGAGTTGATGGTAGCTACTAGATACTATGTGATGCATAATTTTTTATCTGAGCTCGAGCCAATATTGGTTGATAACTTGATTGTACTGCCATATTGAATATTGGTCATGTTGTGGTTGATAGGCTTGCAATGATTGGTAAGCCCATTTTCAGACAATTGGTTGCTGTTCATTATTTGTGATATCTTTTGGTTATTGAAAAGGCAATAATATCACAGCATTTTTATATGGTTTGGCACAACCGATTACGATTCAAGGTTATTTAAGGTTTTGTTCTTGTGATTTTAGAGTTGATGGACTAAAACATGATGAGTGATTTCACATTTATGCTGTAGCTTCTTATGCATTTGGTTAAGATGCAAATAGAAAACTGGTTTGAAAAATATATGTGTGAACTAGTAGAAGCTTGACGTCATTGTTATTCTGAATTTCTGAAAGAACAGGAAATTTTGTTCAGGATGTCGGATGTATTAATTTTGTTACAGGAAATATACTTATATGTGTGAATTTTACGTTACGTTGAAAGTTGGAATGTTAATGATGTCATTTGGGGTATTCCCCCTACATTTCATCGAACTGCTTTTTTGATAACCGGTGCATTGAAGCTTGAACTTTGCATAATTCCTCAATTTAAGTCTTTAGTGGATTCAAACATGATAGGAGCATGAAGAAAGTCTTTTGAGATTTAAAAGAATGAATCAATTGGTCCCTAGGGCTGTGCTTGTATTGCTCATGATAGAGTTTCCTTATCTCTTGATGTCCAATTCAAAGGTTTTGTTGTTGTTCGGTTGTTCCCACTTGTCTCTTAAACCGAGACTTGCATCTTGAACTTATTCTTGTTTTCTTTATTTCAAATTTTATTATGCGTGCACTGTACAACAAGAATTATTTCAAATTTCTGTGTTGGAACTTGGATAGACTCATTCAATCATTCTTGTTCTTTTCCATAGATATTTCTGATTGCTATAATTCTGTGTTGTCACGGTTCAGATCTGGAGAAGGTTAAATTTTCTATTTTTCTCAGCTCGTGATGGAGAATTGAACTTGCAACCGGTTTAATTTTCTGTTTTTTCACGATTCAGATTTGGAGAAAATAACTTTGCAACTGCTTAAATTTTCTGTATTAATGCAGTATTTTAATACTCTTTATTGACATCTTTGAGTTGGAGAGCAGACCGATTGAAGTGTATTCTTCCAAATTCCAAAATTTAATTTGAGTTCGTGAGCTCTAAAATGGGAAACAAAAAAAAGGTGGTAATCTAAAACCGCTTGTTATACTACTGCATAAGGTGGTAATCTTCTTCATATTTCTTATATAATTCTCCATAATTCTTTTGTGTATAATTCTAGGAATCAAGTTAAGGATGGAACTTACAAAGAACTCGCAACCGCATGAGTATTGTTGGGATATGATATATGTCTACCTCCGGTCCTACTCCTCCATTAAGCTGGTTGGCTTTGCCGCCTTGCTACATTTTATGATGTTTATCTCCTTCATTTTTTTTTTGTTGGTGGACTGTTAATGTAATTTTATTTTATTGTACTTAGTTTTAGTCTATTATCTATTTTTTTTGCTGTCTAAATTTTGTATTTTTTTTCTTAAATATAAAAAATTTCTTCTTACCTAAATAAAGTAAAAATTTTTTCTTTTACAAATTTATATTGTTTGTTTATTCAATTATTCATGATTGTTAAATGCTTATTTTAAATACATTTATTAGTTCATTTAGGCTCGTTAAGGCTCGTTAAAGCTCGTTAAGGCTTGTAGGCTTTATTGCTGCTCATTAAGGCTCGTTCAAGCTCGTTAAGGCTTGTTTAGGCTCATTTATTTGCTGCTTATTAAGGCTCGTTCAAGCTCGTTAAGGCTTGTTTAGGATCGTTTATTTGTTGCTCGTTAAGGCTCGTTAAGGTTCGTTAAGGCTTGTTTAATTATTGCTCGTTAAAGCTCCTTAAGGCTTGATAATAGTGCTCGTTAAGATACTCGATTAAGCTCGTTTATAATTCCAATCAAGCTACTCGATAAGAGCTCGATTAACTGTAAATGAACCAAACACAAACCACTTGAACATCTCGGTGCTAAACGAACCGAAGCTCGAACACGACTACCAAGCTCAAACGAAGCTCGAACCAGCTCAACGAGCTCAACCGAATCGAGCGCAGCGCTACCGAGCTCAAGCCTGAACAGGTCTTGGCTCGGTTTGGTTCGGTTCGTTTGCAGCCCTATCTAAAAGGATAGAGTGGTTAAGAGTTTTCTGTCAATCAGATTTTTCTGTAACCTTTTTGGACCATCTATATCTCATTGTATTTCTGGATTCAAGTCAATTATACAATGAATTCAAATTTTGAATCTAAAATATGATAGAAAATCTGTTTGCCAAATAAGCAACATGTTATTATTGCATATTATATTTCTAGCGGCCTTTATCTTGTAGACTGTATTGATGCATTTATTTTGTGAGATGTGCTGCTTTGGTTAAGATTAGTTGTGATTAGGGTTAGATCATAGAAGGTAAAGTGGATATGGTTTAGGATTAGTTTATCTTTTAGACAGTTTTTTTTCTGAAACTAGTTTGGGTTAACTAGACTCAAATCAGTTAATCGAGAGCTTTTTAAATTTTGAATCTAAAGTATAATATAAATTTGTAAATAGGTCAAAAAACTAAAAACTTATTAACATTAAATTTTTTTGTTTTTTTAAAGCTTTGTAGTGCTTTGAAGTAATTGAGATGCCAAGTTTTCTCCCATTATAGGCATTTAAACAATGAATTAATCATATTGACAATTATTTCAATTGATCTGAGATTGATACATGTGAGAACGGTTAAATTCAATATGTTAATAGTTTGTTAGGTCATTTCTGGCTGAGTTTATCCTGCAACTTGCTATGAAATGTCTTTGTGATAAATTGGCATTCAAAATTAAGATAATTTGTTGTCTACCACTACCTTCTGCAATATTATCTCCACCGTTGCTTGATAACAGAAAAATAAAATCAAGCCATTGGTGTACTCTTTTGTACTGTTTCTGCTATCACCTATTTGTACCAATATGGCAATATGGGATCAATACTCATCTGTACTGTTTCCTGGAATTATTATATCTGAGATGGCTGCTTAGTTTGATGTATGGTCGTATGGTTAGCTTTGGCTTTGTGGTGTTCGAACTGCCTTAGTTCGGGAATATCTTATGTATAAGTCCTCCGTTGCTGTTTATAAATATCTTTTGTATAAATACTCTCTTGCTATTTTTCTTGTGGGTCGTGGCTGGCTGCTGGGCTATTTTCCTAGCATTATCGGATTCAGATCCGATTGATTGGATTGGATGTTTGGTGTTGCCCTGGTGGGTTCTTTTCCCTTTCTAGGTGGTGCTCATGCTATTTTTGTGACCTTCCTGCTATGCCCTGGTGTCTTCTTTCTATTGTGAGGTATTAAAGACCATATCAACTCCTCCAAATGAAAGCTGTTCCACCTCAGGTATGTAGGCTATGAAGGCTAGGATGATTTCACTCATCTTTTGGTTGGTAGTAGCACTCGTGATGTAACCCTTCATTGGAAGTTTGGATGCTTATGTTTGTGGCTGCCCCAAATTTGTGTGACTGAGCCTGAGCCTGCTCTCATTAGATCTTCTATAATTCACTCACTTTATTCTATTTTCACCTTTAATTTGATCAGTAAATGTTCTCAATAAACCCCGAAACCTATCTTGAATGAAATTGAAAGCACAAACATTCTCATATTGTTTATGTTTTATAGCAAAGTTGTGGAAGGTTCACCAAGAGCAGGTTTCAGAAACTAATAGAAGAACTGGACTTTGATGAGAGATGGTTTTCTTTGATTGATTACTTGAGCACATTTGGGATGAAAGAATCTTACTTCATCTCCATTTATGAGAGGCATATGGCATCTCTTCAGATAAACCTCACTTCAGCAAAGGAAAGATTAATATTTCTACTAGGGATCGACGTCAAACTTAGAGATATTAAAAGGATACTTATAAGGCAGCCCCAAATCTTGGAATACACAGTTGAAAACAACATGATGTCCCATGTCCGTTTCCTACTAAGTATAGGACTTCCAACTTCCAAGTTCACGAATCGGACAGATTATTAGCTTTATTACAGCCGCTCCATCTCTTTTTTCTTAGAGCATCGAACATTCTCTCAAACCAAAAATCAGAAATTTGATCGAAGAAGTAGGAATTAAGGAAACTGAGAGTCTGAGATTAGTTATATTTTTGTAAACTTAATTTTTTTTGTAGTGACTAAACCCAATTAAATATGTATAATGTAATTATTATATTGATAGAAATTTTAATTTTATACAGTAAATTCAATCAAATTTCAATTTATGTGATTTTTTTCTTTGTGCTGCTATGTATTAAGTTTTAGTTACTTAAATCAAAATGAGCCAGCTCGTTTTTAATTTTGAGCCAAAAAAAGTCCAAATTCAAGCTAAACCATCAAACGAGCCTCGAAATGCTCGAGCGGATCGAGCTTGATTCACATTCGATCCGATGACTCAATTGTTTTTCGAGCGATCGATTCACATTCGATCTAAGCTGGCTCGAAAGCAATGTCAACGAGCTACGATCCGAATTCGAGCCACCATAAAATACATTCGAGCCGATTTCGAGCCAGTCCTGGATCGGCTCAAAATCGGATCGTTCTCAGTCCTAATTAGAAGCCAATGCTAAATTTATAGAAAATCCAAATTAATTAATTCTCATCATTGTGACCAATACATTTATGCTAATTATCTGACCTTTTTGTGGTGGAGGCACAAATTTCTTCTTCATGGAATTAAAACTATAGTTATTTACTTTATAAAATATAATAATAAAAATATTTAGATTTAGCCATGACATAAAAATGCATTAACACAGTTATTTTTCTTCAAATCTTCTATTGGAAAAAATTCGGATCATGATATTTTAAAAAATTTATATTACACTTATTTTAAATCAATTTAAAAAATTTAAATATTCATTTGATTGTGTGATTCATAACAGTGGTGATCTAGGAAGGGGAAAAGAAAGTAAAATGGGCTTTTATACACTCAACTATTGGATTTAAATTTCTTGTGATTACACAAAAATCTTATTAATAAAATAGCTATAAGACATGAGTAAAAATAAGAGATAATGATCATTTAGAAAAAAAGATTTTGAGATTTCACTACATTCTTAAAAAGTACAAATATTAAGTAGATAATTCAATATTCTTATCTCACCTTTATATCCTTTTATTTATAGACTCGAGTTTAATCATAATATTATAAAAATATTATGTTACAACAAAATATAAAAAAAATAATAATTATAAAGTAAAGGTTATACTCATGAAATTTGGGAAATATTAATATTCATAGAATCTTATAATTAAAAAAAATACTACATTACTATTATAATAATAAACACTTTGTATTTTTTCCTATTTAAAATAAAAGTTGATAAGATTTACCAATGTCTAGGCCTAATCTCATATATGTCTACCCTCCCCTCCACTAAGAATACCACATAGACATATAAAAATGTGTAATGATAAGAGATATGGTATACTATAAAATAATAATGATATGGCATAATGTACATATGAATAAATTTATTGATATCATAATTTAAATGATTCTTAATTTAATTATAAAAGATTCCTCCACTTATGTTGCATTGAGATTAAACCCAAAATTACAAGAATAAATATAGCATAATAGCAATAAAAATAGCATATAATATATATTCTACTCGTCATGTGCAAGAACAGATTTAATGTCTAATCTTTGATTTCCATGTTCAAATTCTTGCAAAAACACAAAAAAAAAAGAATGATTTACATATATACCTCATAATTCTTATGCATTTATATATCTAATACTCAAAATTAGGTATTTATTTATCTAATATTTTCTATGAATAAAAAGGTACAATTCACTTTAAAAAAAAAATGATGACGTTATTTTTAATGTGATATTAAAGATTAAGATATTATATATACATACATATATAAATATATAAATATATAAGAATTGTATGATATGATGTAAATTATATAAAAAGGATAAATGACTAAGAGTGTATATGTGTAGTCTGGCTGCTATGTCGATATTAGCCTAATCGTATTTTTTGTAGGAGGTTGTGCTTAAGGGGCCACTAAATAAAAATATAAATGTTTTTTGTTGTGCAGGTTGCTTAGCCTCTAAGCATAATTCAAGTTAGGACAGATGAGCTTGGTTGCTCATGTGTAGGATACTAAGTTCAAATTATTCATATAACTGCTTGGGTTGATGGTGTGTTTAGCTAACATTTATTTTGCAGGTGTAGATATATTTACTTTCTTTCTTTTAATGCAATTTTACATTAAAATTAGGATGAATGTTATGGGGGATTAGATTGGTTATAAGAATAAGTCTTATGTACCATGTGATGCCTTTGGAACAAGCACACCCAAATCAAGCCAAAAGAAAGAAAGAAATTGAGTAAATCAAATGAAGAAATAGAAGAAGAAGAAATGAAGAAGGAAGAATGAGGAATGAAGACAACATTTGTAATTGTAATTATCTTCTTGTAATCCAGGTTGTATAAGAGTAGAGTTCGGCTACCCACATTTCTTTTCAAGTTGTAAGACGGTACCCGACCGCTTCATCCTTCTATTCTTTTGTGATATCTTTATAAAAATTGTTAGATATTTTATTTAGTTTGTGCATTAGGAAAAACATGCCTTTTCATAGTTTGTTTACGATTGGTGATTGTTGTATGGCCTGAATGCGATTAGGCTCTTAGGGTAAAAATAAATTTTTTATCCCACTAATAATTCTTAGTTAAACTTTCAAAAATAATTCATAATATCATATAAAAGCTTAGGCATTAACCTAAGATAATAAAATACTTAGAAACCCCTTTGTTGGATGATTGTATGTTTAATATCATGCATAACCATCTTGTTTCACTCTTATTAAGAGAGGGCTGTCATCTTTGCCAGATAGAATAGGCTTAACCTTTGAGAGCCTATGATGAAAGAATACCTCTTTTCCTTTTGATTTGACCCATAATCAATTTCTCATGCATTTAGGCATACAAAATTTGATAGCCTGTGTCAAAATAAAGAATCATAAATAAAATAAAATTTGATAAAAATTTACATTAGATTTAAGTCATTATTCATACCTCTCATGTTCTAGTCTCTTAGAGAGTGAGTTTAAGAAGTTAGATTATTTCCTAAATAATAATAGCCTAGTCATCTTGCAAAAGCATATGACTTGCCTACATGGATTTAAGGCGTAGGAGGAGTTAGATGGCTGCCACTCCAGCGGTAATAAGTCAAGTAGTCGAGTGATTTATTATCTCTTGTGGAGGTAAACTGTATACCCATTTTCGCCTTAGATTTAGGTCGAGCTTCAGCCCTTGTCAAAGCTCCCTAGATTTAGGATCTGAGGTTGTTATTTCCTTTTGTGGGCTACAAGCATAAATCCAAACCTCATAGACATTTCCACAATCTTGTATTGTAAAATTATAAGTCTTAGATTTCTAATAAATTTTTAACTCAAATAAATAAATCTCCTAAACTTTAAATATATAAAGTCCAATCATATAATAGATTGGAGTGCTCACTAGGTTTCCTAGTATTATGAGCACTCCCTACTTATCTCTTTTGGAGTCGATAATAACTCTCTCCTTTTGATCCATCCCACTTGATTTTATAAAATACAATCAATTTTTTGATAGTCCTATCTTTGAATTCTTTGGAGACAACAATCACCTACTTTAATAGAGAATATTCTTAAGAAATTCACTTTCATTAAGATGGAATTAACTATGAGGGATTGCCTCCATAGGGAACTTAACAAACCTGGTTTAAATAAACCATGCTTTACTTTTTCATATAAAGTAAGAGAAAAAATCTCTCGTATATTCGAGGACCCATCATGCCTTAGGAGTCCTTATTAGGTGATTAGGTCCATTGTAGGGAAGTGACTTCTATCTTTCGAGATAATACATTATTCCTTAATGTCGTACTCGATCATCTCAATAAGTATATCCTCAGATATGCGTGGTGTCCCCCACATATGCACACACACAATGAATCCAAAAATAAACACCACAAGGTAACATAAGTGAAAGTTAATTAATGGACTTAATTCATATCATAACTTAATTAACTCATAAAATCAACTTACTCACCTTTTTTAAACCAAATTAACTCACAAATATGGGGATGGATTAAGATTAGCAATCTTCTTCTCACATTCCTTAAATCAAATTAAACATGAAATTAAAAATGACATTAAAAATCTTTGGTTTACTTTAGATGATTTTTGTTTGATATGATTGTCCTTAGGAATTAGTTTGATTGAATGAAATCATGTGTTTAAATTCATTTATTTCTTTCCAATCATGTTAAATGTCATGTGTCACTTGATTCATACATCCATATCTTTTTCAAAGTTAATTAAATCAAATGAGATTTTCTTTATGTGAAGCTTGCATGTGTTGATCTAATTTAATATATATGTGGCTATTATCACTATTAAATCCAAAAGTATTTTTCAAAAGCTTATAAAAGAATGATGACATATGCAGTAATGATTGTTATAAATACATAAAAGATGTAGGTGCTTATAGTTTAAAGTGTATGATGTAAAGTCTCTTTCCTTTATTCACAAATTGATTTACATAAGTTTGGATGGTAATGGGTATATCGTTTGGATATCCCGAAAATGTGAGGCTTCAAGTAGCCCTAAGGAGGTCATTTGATTACCTCACTTCACTGGTTTAACAATGGCACATACCCATTTGATTTTATTCTTATGTATTTTACTATTAGAATTTAAATAAAGCTTTAATTCATATACATAAATAATTCAATTAAATAAAATACAAGTTTTGCATGATTTGCATCCTCTTAATTATGAATACATATGTATGTATTTAAGAAAAGTGGGTATATAGTCTGAACATCCTGAGAATACGAGGCTTTAGCTTCCCCCATGGAGGTCATTTGATTATCTCACTTTCCTGGTTAACAAAGGTATGTACTTGCTTATGCCTTTTGTACATGTATGTGTATGTTTAATTAGAGAATGAAAATTCTCTTTTATATCAAAAAAATACATCCATTTATAACTGTTTAAGTTGTTAAATTAATTAATCATGTGATTGAGAGCTCTCTTTCTTAAATTCAGGTATACAAATTTACACAAGTGGGTATATAGTCTGGACATCTTGGGAATACGAGGCTTTAGCTAGCCCCAAGGAGATTATTTGATTACCTCACTTCCGTGGATAACAATGACACGTACCTATTTATTTTCATTCTTATATATTTTTGTATAAGAATTTGGATAGAGCTTTAAAATCAATATGATTAAATAATTCAATCAAATGAAAAATATAAACTTTAAATATACATATTCACATCCATCATTTAAGTGTGCTAAAACATATTGTATGTGTATGTATACTTAGGATTTAATTATATGCATGCTACATGTGATGAAAAAGAATGATTTAACATATATCATATGATAGCAGTTCAATCAAATTTATTTTAAGATGCCTTTCATATTGAATGTGATTATTTAAAGTGAACTTAAACTCAGGATAAATTCAAAATCACTTAATAATCCATTCACTAAAGAGAACCAAATCAAATTAATATACTTTAGAAAGTGGCTCAAGGTAGGGATGAAAGAGGGCAATCCTCCTTTTCTTCTCTTTATAACACTTAGTTGTTAAGTGTAATCATATAAAACAAAAGAAAACACAAATTAAAATTCTCAAACCTATTAAATAGCTTCAAATGAAACCAATTGTTTGTGTTACATTAGATCTTTCTACACTTGGAAAACTACAACTCTAATGCCTACCAAGACATACCACACAAGCCTTAATACACACATTAAAACTAAGTCACAACTTCTAGATTTATGTTAGGGTGGTGAATGGTATGATGTATGTTTTATTATGTGATATATTGTTCTAAATTGGATGTTATGGTGTATGATTCGTAGACTGGATGTTATGTCGTTCTTAGCCTAATTATATGTTCTGTAGGGGATTATGCTTAAGGGATGTTTAAAAATAAATATAAATGCTTTCTTTGCAAGTTTCTTAAACCCCTAAGCATAATTCAAGTTAGGACATGTAGACTTAGTTACTAATGTGCAGGGTGGTAAGTTCAAATTATAAACATAACTGCTTGGGATTGTATGTGTGTTTAGCTAACACAATTTTTGTAGGTGTAATTAAATTTACTTTTCCATCTTTTAATGTAATTTTATATTAAAAATTAGGATTAGTGTTATGGGAATTATGATGAGCATTGGCTAGAAGGCTTTGTCCTGGGGTGCCATGTGATGCTTTGAAGTCCACCAAATCAAAGGGAAAAGAAGAAATGAAGGAGACATGAAGACTTGAAAATTCCCCATAGCACTAATTCATTTATAAATTATAATTATTCTTTCATATTCCGGATTGTATAAGGGTAGAGCTCGGCTACCCATCTTTTTTTTTGGGTTGTACGGTGATACCCGACTACACCGGTCTATTATTCTTTTGTGGTAGTTATAAAATTGTTTAATGTTATGTTTAGCTTGTGCCTTAGAAACAACATACTTTTCATAGTTTCTTATGATTGGTGCTTTAATATGTGGCCTAGATGCGGTTAGGCTCTTAGGATAAAAATAAATTTTCTACCCAACTACAACTCATAACTAAAGTTTTAAATAATTCATAATCTCAACATAAAGTCTAGGTATTAAATAAGATAATTAAAAGATGTAGCAGCTCTTTAGTTGAATGGTTGAATGTTTCATTATATGCATATCATATTATTTCATTCTTGAAAATATGGGGTTTTCATCCTTGCACGATAGGGGAATGCTTGACTTGTGAGGGAATCCCTTGTGATAGAAAACACCCATTTCTCGCTAATTTAGTCAATAATCAGATTTCATCATGCATTTATGCATAAGAAATTTCAAAGACTTTGTCAAAATGAAGTGTCAAAATTAGAATAAAATTTGAAAAGATTTGTATTTTTAGATTAAGTCATTATTCATATCACTCATGCTATAGTCTCTTAGAAAGTGGGTTTGAAGACTTTAGTCTCTTTCTAAATAATAACAGTCCAACTACCTTGTAATATCACATGACCGGACTACATGGATTTCAAGCGCAAGAAGAGTTAGCTAGCTACCACTCCAGGCAATTGTAAGTCCAGCAGTCAGGTGGTTTACCCTCTCTTGTAGAGGTAAACTTTATGCCTATTTTCGCTTTGATTTAGGTCGTGCTTTAGTTCTTGCTAAAGCTCCCAAGATTTAGGATCTGATGTTGTTGTTTCTTTTGAGCTACAAGCATATATCCTCACCTCTTAGGCATTTTCATTATTTTGTGTTGTTGGATTATAAGACCTACCAATCTAATGAAATTTCAACTTAAATAGATAATTCTCATCAAACTCAAATATATAAAGCATAATCATGTGATAGATTAGAATGGTCATTAGGCTTCTTAGTATCATGAAAATTACTTACTCATCTCCTTTGACTTCCAAAATAAGTCTCTCTATTTGATCTATCTCAATTGATTTTTCAAATAAAACCAATCCTTTGATAGTCTTAACTTCAAAATTTTTGGAGAAAATAATTTCCTACTTTAATTAAGAGTATTACTAAAGAACTCACATTTCTTAGGATGTAATTAACTATGAGGGCTTGCCTCCATAAGGAACTTTAGAACCCTATTTAATATAAACTCCGCTTTATTCATCCATGTAAAGCACGAAAAAAATATATGGTACATCCGAAGACTAATAATGCCTTAGGAGTCCTTATTATGTGATTAGGTCCATTAAAGGGTGATGTCTCTATCTTTCAAGATAGTACATCTTACCTCAATATCGTACACGATCACTTTAATAAGTATCTCTTACGATATGTGTGGTGTCTCCCAACATATACATTTCAAAAATAAATACCACAAATTTTTCTGGCGACTCCGCTGAGGATGGTTTCTCTCTCCTTCTTTCGTAGATAATTATTATCTCCAAGTATTAGTGGACTTATATTTTATATAAGCCAAAGGCTATCTTTCTTTCTGCTGATATTTAGCTTATTTCATCCTTAAGCATAACTTGCTAGCATCCATATAATTGGGTTAAAATCTCCTCCACTAAGAACCCACATAATTGGGTTAAAAAATAAAAAATAAAAAAGTTAGAATCTATCTTCATTTTTCTATCTTTTTTTCAATACAAATAAATACTAAAACTGCACACAAATTTTTTTAGAAAACAAAAAAATCATAAGCCTTACTATGTTGTAAAGCTCCCATCAAAAAGTTTTATTAAATTTGGGATATATATATACATATACTATATATGCGCAATAATTTGTCATTGAATTTTACTATAAGAAATCTTTTGGGCAATAAAAAAAATAACATTGATAGCTCATGGCATGATATGAGTTAAAAAAAAAAAATTTATAACATATGTAAAAGTAGAATTGACTTATTTGATAAATAAACAAATATCAAAGAAATATGAAAATAAGTGTAAGACCCTAAATGTTATCTTCGAGAAGCTCATCTTTACTGATAATAGCTTTGGATAATAGTCCATAATTTAAAAGATCCTTGATGGTCCATTGGTGGAATTTTTTAACATATGCTAAGTGGAGTGAAAGAGTCACCATCTGGAAGTTGGAAGTGCAGAACTGGTAAGGACAAGGATTATGAATATCTAGAGTTTGATAAACATAAGAAACCCCATGGGTGGCTTCATTTATCCCATATGCTAACCTAATTTCGTTGACACAATCTAGCATGTCTAATTCCTTGGTTCTTTTTAATGTTTTAAATATTTTATGTTTTACATTTTCGGGCATTTCAGGTAGATATAGATATTGTAATTATTTTTCTAAATTGTTATGAGATATATCTATTATCATTTTTGCAAAGTCATCTTTTTCGCCAGAAAGATCATTATAATCTCTAACTAACTCTTTATATTTTTTCTTTTCTTCTTCTAGTTCTTTTTCTAATTCCTGAATCTTAGCTTCCTGATTTGCTATTACTACCTTCTGAGGATTAGCAGGTGTTTTTGGTACTAAAGATATTTGACTAAGGCTGTGGTCTATTTCTCTATTTCTTACTTGATTTTGTAGAAATTCAATCTAGTCATTTATACCTGTGAAACATAAGGTTAAGCAATTTAGTGTATTTATCATAGAACTAGTATCAGAACGGTTACACCATAGGTTGTCTAAGAGGGTTCGCTGGAAATGGTTTAATGGTTTAGTAAGAACTTTTGGGCGGAATTGAAGGTTGGTGCCGGCTCGGCTTGGTAGGGAAAGATGTCCGAAATGGACAAGGTTTGGTGGAGGTAGATTGAAGTATTCTGGAGATGGTATATATGAGGAAGAGGCTTTGGAAGAAGAAGAAGGTTTTGATGAGGATGACTTTTGAGAATCCATAATATGTTGTACCTACATAAAAATAATAAATGTTATCTTATTTCTATCTACTGAATCATCCGAAGATAAATTCCTGAATGCCTATATGATAATTCTTGCGAATCATCAAATTATGGAGGCTTAAAATCCATAGATTTTAAATCTTTCTTAGGATATTTAACAGGTAGGGATAAGAAATCTGTAAGAAAATTATTCTTTCCTTTTATATGTTCGAATGTAACATTAAAGTCGTTACCTTCAATGGTAGTTATAAAATTTACCCATCTCTTACTATATATTTTCTTTTCATTTTTATTTTTGTAAAAATGAACAATGGCTTCACAATCTGTGCGGATGGTAAATTCTTTTTGTAAAAATAATTTAAAAGCATGTAATGCATTAATAACTCCTAATATTTCATAATCTAAAGATGTCATTGATGCAGGAAGTTGCCTAAAATTACCAGAGGCATATCTACATAATTTTTCTGTATTTTGAAATACTTCTTTGTAAGGCTTAACTTTTAATTCTGCTCCCCAGCCATCCTGGGATGCATCAACTATGACAATTTTATAATCAGTTTCTAATGGAAGGGTTAATTTTGGAAGATGCTTTACTTGCTCTTTGATTTTTTGGATGATTTTAATATCTTCTAGGTTGAAGTATTTTTGACCGGTAGTTGAGGTTTTCTTATATAATGATTTAATTATTTTTCCTAGATCTTTGATATATGGACAAGCATAATTTAATAATCCTAAGAATTTCTGTAATTCTTTAGTATCTTCTAATCTATCAGGAAAGTATAAAAATTTCTTTGCTATATGATCTTGTAGCTCAGTTTCTCCTTTACCTATTCTTTGTCCGAGAAAATTGATATATTCTTTGGCAATTTCTATTTTCTTTTTAGATAAAATAATACCGTTTTGAATGCATAACTCTAGGACACTTTCTACATGCTTATAGTGTTCTTGGAGAGTATGTGATGCAACTAAGATATCATCTATATATAAGAGAACATAATTAAGTTGACCGAATACGCGGTCCATTTTTCTTTGGAAAATACTAAGTGCATTCTTTAAACCAAATGGCATAATTAACCATTCATAATGTCTTATTGGTGTTGTGAAGGCTGTGTATGGTATTGATTCATTATCTAATTTAATTTGCCAAAATCCTGATTTACAATCGAATTTACTAAAATATTTTTTATTTTGAATTAAATTAATTAACATATCTTTATCTGGTATTTTATATCCATCTTCTTCAGTGTTATCATTTAAACATTTATAATTTATTACCATGCGTGTTTTACCTCGAATTATTTCGGCATGTCCTCTTACTATGAAGGCGACTGACCTATGTTCAGATTTTGAGGGTCTAATAAATCCTAAATCTTTTAATTCCTTAATTTGGATTTGGAATTCTTCCTTATCTAATGGAGAGTATTCTAACTCTTTTGTACGGATAACTAAATCTTTATTAATAATGGGAAATTGGCTAACTCTTTATTTCTGTCCCAATGTTTTAACGGATGTTCACCTATAATCTGGATTTCTTCAGCTAACTGAAAGATCTTTTCTAATGGTTTGGGGATATGATATGTATGACTAGATTCTTGTTTGTAACAAGTGGCTAAGTAAGTAGTAACTTCAGAAGTGATATCGGGAGCGATGTTTGGGGTGTTGGATTCGAATAGGCTATACCCACCACGCTTTCCAGCGGAACTCTGAGCTTTGTTTGTTTGGATAGTTGCTGTTCGTTTACTAATAGTTAATAAATTCTTAGTAATCGTGATTTGGCCATCGATGCTAAGCATATTAGGGGCTGAATGAACTAAGATTTTCAGTAATACGTATTTTTCAGTAAGATCGAATGTTTCATGATCTAAGAAGAATTGAATTTGACTATTCATAAGGCATTTGTCAAATGATAAGGTGTGAGTACCTACAAGGTGTGTGGTAGTATTTGTAGGATGAAATTGTGTAAATAATGGTGGTAATAAATTTTTAGTTATTACTGAGGTAGTACTACCACTATCTATTAATGCTTGAACTACTATTTCAGATTTATCTTCGAAAGTGAGTTTTGCCATTACAGCTATTAATGATGTTGGATAAGTTTTAGCTACCATTGTATCCGTTTGTTGTTGAGCTAAATCTAATTTATTGATATTGGTATAATCTGTGATATCTTCTGGATCGCTAATAGTATTAGAAGCAATAGATGATTTGTATGATCGTTTGACTTGTAAAGAAGTGCTTTTTTCCATTTATAGCTAATTTTAATTTACGGATTTTTAATTTGATTTTTCTTTTATCATTTTTGTATGTTTGCATTAACTCTTGATGCTGAATTTCTCGAATTCTATCTTTCTCTTCAAGTTTTTCTAGTCGAAAAAGGATTTTATCCATATTTAAGTGAATTTTTTCTAATTCAAGATTAATCTTTTCTAAGCTTTTTGCTATGTCAATAGTTTCCTTTGGTTTAATATAGTCACGATGGTCTTGATTATGATATTTTTTCAAACATAAATGACATATTTCCGTAAGACATAGTTGACATCTATATCTCTGATTTTTATCTGGATAGTAATTACAATGAAAACATTCTTTAGTCATACTACCTTTTCCTAATTCAAATAAATGTTCACAATTCATTTTATAGTTTATTGTTGTAATTCATTCTACAGGCTCGACTGTTCCTTTATACTTATAATTTTGCGTATTGTCTTGATAGTTTAGAGAAGTTCCTGGTCTATATGGTCATCTTGGTTTTCCTTCTTCACCTGATGGAGGTCTATCTGAGGGTCCTGCTCCTGAAACTACTTCTCCTAATTCCATTTGTTGATTCATCTTAATTTCTTCTTTATATTGAGAATCAATTGTTTTCCAATCAAAATTTTGATTTGATTTATTATCATATGCTAATTCAAAATTATAACGATTTTGTAAATCCGAATAAGATATTTTCATATTAAATACATAATCTTGTAATTCTTCATATGTATTAATTTGACTGAAGTCAATTTCTTCCATTATCTTGATCTTTCTTCTAATTCAGATTGAATAGATTCTAAATCATCATCAGATTCATGCTTATTTTGTTTTCTATGATAATCAAAAAATCTCATACTGATTCGTCCATCTTGATATTCATATGAGGTACTTTCCTGTGGGACTAATATTGATTTTTCTAGAAATGAGTGTAAGTTCCATTCAGTTCCTGCATGTATCTCAGAACTAAATTTCTTTCATTCTAAGGCACGAATACCTTGACTAGCTAACATTAATTCTAATGCTTCATTGTTTAGTCTAAATTTGACATTTGAATGTTCCTGCATTTTACCTATAAAACCTGTAGTGATTCTAAGATTCAATGATCCAGTTATCATATTGTATCCTTTTGTTTTGATACCAATTCATAAATGTTGATCTTTAATATAATCTAAATTTTCTCTAGGGATTACGATTTTTAAATCACTTAATACTCTGGAGTTCATGTGGAAAACCTTTGGAGAACATGCAAATAAATTTATGATTTTCTAATGTAATTATATTACAATTTTTTGAACCTAAATCTAAATTTAACCAATCTATTTTATATGTAGATTTTATGAAAGAATTTTTTAATGAGAGGTCTCAAGATTCATAACTATGCTCTGATACCATTCGGGGATCAGAGATGAACGATATACCCTAATATATTTGCAGGTTCCATTTTCTTTTAACCGCTCTGATACCATTCGGGGGTGTGTGCGGGTTTCTTTTTGCTACATGATCTACTGCTGTTGGATGGTTGGCTTACCTTTTCTAATGATAGAATCAGCTTCTCAATATTTTGTTGTAGATACATGTTTAATGCTACTATGTGAGCTACATGAGAGTTACCCGTTAAACGGCTCATGTTATTTATCATCATATAAATCGTGTATGGCTTGTCTATAATAGGCTGTGAATTTTTTAATTAATGGTGCCCAATCGTAATTAGGATTTCTAGATTTTGCTTCTTCTATGTTCTTCATCCCTTTAGCTATTTTTTTTTCTAATTCTTCACGTAATAGTTCTATTTCTGATAATTTTGTAAAAATATTTACTTCCATTGGTTCTACTCGTAATCCTACTTCATAAAATTGTGGAGGCAATCCTAATGTCATAATTAATTGTCTGATAGATCTCTAATGGCCTTACGGTAATAATGACATACTTTTGCTATTTCTACTGTATGATGATTTCTAGCTACTTTTAATGTTAATGCATGTAATATTTCTTTCATTTCTTTTTCTAATTCTTTACGTAATATTTCTATTTTTGATTCATATTGAAAAATATTTACTTCTACGGGTGCTAATTGTAAGCCTACATTATATAATTGTTCACGTAATCCTACAACCATGGATGTAATTTATTTATGCAGAGATGAGATAAATGTTTTGCCCTTTGGGTAGATATGATCAACTATTACTCCATAGGCTCGCTGTTCTAGACCGTAAATATAAGAATGGTTTAGTAAGAACTTTTTCCTAAATCTCAGTTGTTGATATTGGTATAATCTGTGATATCTTCTGGATCACTAATAGTATTAGAAGCAATAGATGATTCAGATGATCGTTTGACTTGTAAAGAAGTATTTTTCCTTTTATAGCTAATTTTAATTTACATATTTTTAATTTGATTTTTCTTTAATCATTTTTGTATGTTTGCATTAACTCTTGATGTCAAGATTTTATCCATATTTAAGTGAATTTTTCTAATTCAAGATTAATCTTTTCTACAATAGCTTTGGTTTAATACACTTGATTATGATATTTTTCAAACATAAATGACATATTTCCGTAAGACATAGTTTGACATCTATATCTATGATTTTATCCCGGATAAGTAATTACAATGAAAACATTCTTTAGTCATACTACATTTTCCTAATTCAAATAAATGTTCACAATTCATTTTATAGATTATTGTTGTAATTCGTTCTACAGGCTCGACTGTTCCTTTATACTTATAATTTTGCGTATTGTCTTGATAGTTTAGAGAAGTTCCTGGTCTATACGATCGTCCTGGTTCTCCTTCTTCTGATACTGCTAATCTTTAGTACCACATTTTAGCTACTTTTAATGTTAATGTCATAATTAATCGTCTGATAGATCTCTAATGGCCTTACGGTAATAACGACATACCTTTGCTATTTCTACTGTATGATGATTTCTAGCTACTTTTATTGTTAATGCATGTAATATTTCTTTCATTTCTTTTTCTAATTCTTTACGTAATATTTCTATTTCTAATTCATATTGAAAAATATTTACTTCTACGGGTGCTAATTGTAAGTTCTACATTATATAATTGTTCGTAATCCTACAAACCATGGATGTAATTTGTTTATCAGAGATGAGATAAATGTTCGCCTGGTAGATGATCAACTATTACTCTATTCATTTTTACCGTAAATATAAGCATCATCCTTACAACTTATTTCACTTATATATTTTGGCAGAGACATGATTAAATTCAGAATATCATACACCGATAATTCCTTATGATTACTTCAGATTTGATGATACGTAAAACTCACAAAACCACACTTACACTCTCATCATTCATTTCATATCTGAGAGCATCGTAGAGGTTATTAATCATTGTATCTAACTAATCATAAACTTCACAGAGTTATATAACATATTTAAGGTGAGATACATTAATTACAGAAAGTTAATCATATCTCCTCTTGAGGAGAACACTATAACTACTCACTAATTAGCATAATGAAACAAAACTAAAACATATTATTAAGGAAATTTAAAACATACTTACAGACTTCCTAAAGGTGGCACTCTGGAGAGAGGAGGCTAATGTTTTTTTTCTCGATTTTTTTTTTGTTATCCTTCTTACAGACTGACGGACCCTATTTATAATAGAAATAACCGACCTTACAAACCGACATATTAAGGGGCGGAAAGTAAAATTACATAAAGAAAAGCAAAGATTCCTTCTGATGAGGCGGAGTGAAGAGTCTTGGCGGTGAATTAATTCCTTTTACTTTACTTTTTGTAAATGGAGAATCTTCTTTTGAAATTTTAAACGAAAATGATAAAGGGCTGGTGTCCGCCATATTCTTTTCTTCTGAAGGCTGAATTAATTTTAAATGTCTCGGTCCCACCTTGAATTGTGCTGCTGTTGGTGCGAAAATCGAATTGGAGAGGGTCCCACCTAGATTCTTTTCTTTCTTCGATCGTAACTGTTGTTTTATGCTAGGTATGATTACTTGCTTGGAGGAGAAGAATCTTATTTAATGCTTACTTGCTGCAGAAGCTTTTACTTTGTGCTGCATAGTAGTGCTTACGGTTCCATCCTGTTATCTATTGCCTGGAGTTCCATTTCATCGAGTCCCTCAAGCCAATGTTGTTCCATGGAGGATTCGTCACTGATATGACTTGGTGCTGGAGAGAGACGTTGATAAACTGTCTGATAATCACCTAATTGCTGAAGTGAATGCCAATTAATTATTTGGATGTGTGCTAATAAATTGGTATGCATGGTTGTGATATACTGAACGATAAAAATTTCCTCTGATTAATCTGTCATTGAGGAATATCATTATATTTTTATCTTGATAAGCTAAATGATCATGAGAGCGAGGTCTATAGAAACCATTTTGTATTTGTGCTATTTGATATAATCAATGATGGAGGATGCTGCTCTTGGCATTTTCTGTAATTGCTGGATGGTCTTCATTTCTTTGTTCGGCTTTAAAAAATCTTGGAGTCTTGATAATTTCTATAACATATTTTGCCTCATTAAGTCTTCATAATATGGTGTAATAGACTTGATCAAGAGAGTAACTTAATACATGTCATTATCTTCAAATAAGAACCATAAAATCCTTTGTAATTCTGAATGTGGAAGAGAGGAAATTTGTTCTTCGAGAAGTTCATCTTTACTGATAATAGCTTTGGATAATAGTCCATAATTTAAAAGATCCTTGATGGTCCATTGGTGGAATTTTTTAACATATGCTAAGTGGAGTGAAAGAGTCACCATCCGGAAGTTGGAAATGCGAACGGGACAAGGATTATGAATATCAGTTTGATAAACATAAGAAACCCCATGGGTGGCTTCATTTATCCCATATCTTGCTAATTTCGTTGACACAATCTAGCATGTCTAATTCCTTGGTTCTTTTTAATGTTTTAAATATTTTATGTTTTACATTTTTGGGCATTTCAAGTAGATATAGATATTGTAATTGTTTTTCTAAATTGTCCTGAGATATATATATTATCATTTCTACAAAGTCATCTTTTTCGGCAGAAAGATCATTATAATCTCTAACTAACTCTTTATATTTTTTCTTTTCTTCTTCTAGTTCTTTTTCTAATTCCTGAATCTTAGCTTCTTGATTTGGTATTACTACCTTCTGAAGATTAGCAGGTGTTTTTGGTACTAAAGATATTTGACTATGGTGTATCTATTTCTCTTTTCTGATTTTGTTCAATCAATGGTCATTTATACTTGTGAAACATAAGGTTAAGCAATTTAAAGTATTTATCATAGAACCAAGATATAACGGTTTGGGTTGTCTAAAAGGGTTCTTTGAAAATGGTTTAATGATTTTGTAAGAACTTTTGGTCTGAATTGGAGGTTGATGCCGGCTCGGCTTGGTAAGGAAAGATGTCCGAAATGGACAAGGTTTGGTGGAGATAGGTCGAAGTATTCTGGAGATGGTATATATGAGGAAGAGGCTTTGGAAGAAGAAGAAGGTTTTGATGATGATGGCTTTTGAGAATCCATAATATGTTGTACCTGTATAAAAATAATAAATGTTATCTTATTTCTATCTACTGAATCATCTGAAGATAAATTCCTGAATGCCTATATGATAATTCTTGCGAATCATCAAATTATGGAGGCTTAAAATCCGTAGATTTTAAATCTTTCTTAGGATACTTAACAGCTCGGGATAAGAAATCTGTAAGAAAATTATTCTTTCCTTTTATATGTTTGAATGTAACATTATAGCCATTACCTTTAATGGTAGTTATAAAATTTATCCATCTCTTACTATATATTTTCTTTTCATTTTTATTTTTGTAAAAATGAACAAGGCTTCACAATCTGTGCGGATGGTAAATTCTTTTTGTAAAAATAATTTAAAAGCATGTAATGCATTAATAACTCCTAATATTTCATAATCTAAAGATGTCATTAATGCGAAGTTATTTAAAATTACAGAACATAATTTTTTCATATTTTGAAATGCTTCTTTGTAGGCTTAACTTTTAATTCTGCTCCCAGATGCATCTATATTTTTATAATCAATTTCTAATGGAAGGGTTAATTTTGGAAGATGCTTTCTTGCTCTTTAATTTTTTGGATGATTTTAATATCTTCTAGGTTGAAGTATTTTTGACCGGTAGTTGAGGTTTTTTTTATATAATGATTTAATTATTTTTTCTATATCTTTGATATATGGACGAGCATAATTTAATAATCCTAAGAATTTATGTAATTCTTTAGTATCTTCTAATCTATCAGGAAAGTCTAAAACTTTCTTTGCTATATGATCTTGTAGCTCAATTTCTCCTTTACCTATTCTTTGTCCGAGAAAATTGATATATTCTTTGGCAATTTCTATTTTCTTTTTAGATAAAATAATACCGTTTTGAATGCATAACTCTAGGACACTTTCTACATGGTTATAGTGTTCTTAGAGAGTATGTGATGCAACTAAGATATCATCTATATATAGAACATAATTAAGTTGACGAATGGTCCATTTTTCTTTGGAAAATACTAAGTGTATTTTTTAAACTAAACGGCATGATTAACCATTCATAATGTCCTATTGGTGTTGTGAACGTATGGTATTGATTAAATTTAATTTGTCAAAATCCGATTTATAATCGAATTTACTAAAGTATTTTTTATTTTGAATTAAATTAATTAACATATCTTTATCTGGTATTTTATATCCATCTTCTTCAGTGTTATCATTTAAAGGTTTATAATTTATTACCATGCGTGCTTTACCTCAAATTATTTCGGCATGACCTCTTACTATGAAGGCGGCTGACCTATGTTCAGATTTTGAGGGTCTAATAAATCCTAAATCCCTTAATTCCTTAATTTGGATTTGGAATTCTTCCTTATCTAATGGAGAGTATTCTAACTCTTTTGTACGGATAACTAAATCTTTATTAATAATGGGAATATTGGCTAACTCTTTATTTTTGTCCCAATTTTTAAGGGATGTTCACCTATAATCTGGATTTCTTCAGCTAACTGAAAGATCTTTTCTAATGGTTTGGGGATATGATATGATACACAACTAATCTTTTGCTCTGATACCATTCAGGGTGTGTGTGCGGGTTTCTTTTTGCTACATGATCTACTGCTGGTGGATGGTTGGCATACCTTTTCTAATGACAGAATCAGCTTCTCAATATTTTGTTGTAGATACATGTTTAATGCTACTATGTGAGCTACATGAGAGTTACCCGTTAAACGGCTCATGTTATTAATCATCATATAAATCGTGTATGGCTTGTCTATAATATGCTGTGAATTTTTTAATTAATGGTGCCCAATCTTAATTAGGATATCTAGATTTCTCTTCTTCTATGTTCTTCATCCCTTTAGCTATTTCTTTTTCTAATTCTTCACGTAATAGTTCTATTTCTGATAATTTTGTAAAAATATTTACTTCCATTGGTTCTACTCGTAATCCTACTTCATAAAATTGTTGGGGCAATCCTAATGTCATAATTAATCATCTGATAGATCTCTAATGGCCTTATGGTAATAACGACATACCTTTGCTATTTCTACTGTATGATGAATTCTAGCTACTTTTAATTTTAATGCATGTAATATTTCTTTCATTTCTTTTTCTAATTCTTTACGTAATATTTCTATTTCTGATTCATATTGAAAAATATTTACTTCTACGGGTGCTAATTGTAAGCCTATATTATATAATTGTTCTGGTAATCCTACTGCCATGGATGTAATTTGTTTATGCAGAGATGAGGTAAATGTTCTGCCTTTTGGGTAGATATGATCAACTATTACTTCATGTAGGTTATTCTGATAAATATAAAGCGTCGTCGCAGAACTTATTTCATTTATATATTTCTACGTGATTAAATTAGAATAACATACGGTAATTCCTTATATTCTTGATTTGATGACACAAACTAAAATGCCACAAGCTGAGCGGGACTTACAAAGATACCTTCATGCAGGAGATGGTCATGAGGTTATTATGAATTCATTGTAACTAATACATAAACTTCTAAGAGTTCGTATATATTTAAGGTAAGGGACAACATTAATTCCCCATAGAAAATTTAATCATATCTCAAGACACTATAACTACCATTAGTATAATGAAATAAAACTAAAACATATTATTAAGGAAATGTAAAACATACTTACAGACTTTCTAAAGGGGGCACTCTGGAGAGAGGAGGCTAATGTTTTTTTTTTTCTCGATTTTTTGATATCCTTCTTATAGACTGATGGACCTTATTTATAATAAAAATAACCGATCTTACAAACCGACATACTAAGGGGCGGAAAGTAAAATTACATAAATAAAAGCAAAGATTCCTTCTGATGAGGCGGAGTGAAGAGTCTTGGCGGTGAATTCCTTTTACTTTATTTTTTGTAAATGGAGAATCTTCCTTTGAAATTTTAAACGGAAATGATAAAGGGCTGGGGCCGTCATATTCTTTTCTTCTGAAGGCTGAATTAATTTTAAATGTCTGGGTCTCACGCCATCTTAATCGCCCATTTATTTATAACAAAATAACAAAGCAATTTATAGAAGCGCACAGGAAAAGAAAAAAGTAAAATTAAAATAACACCCTCAAGATGACACCATCATTCATCCAAGACAATTGATTTTTTAAATTGTCATAGATTCTGGAAAGAATAATCATGCGTAATATTTCATCATCAACAGGCTCCGTTTGAGACAACGGTGATGATGCGGTGAGAGTTGAATTGCACACAATTATATTTTTCAATCTAACGTGATAGAATATAGCTATTATAAAAAAACTACAATTTGACCTTTTTAAAATTAAAAAAATTTGTAATATATTTCACAGCTTCTTAGATAATAGCCTTTTTTTGCAGCAAGTCCATCACTATTTTTTCAAAAAGTTGAAATTATAAATCTACTAATATATTATCATGTTGTTGCTGATGCTATTTTGTACAACCCATATCTCTATGATTTAGATATTTTTTTGAGAGTTCTAATACTTATGCTTTGAAGACTAATGTGAGAATTGTAGTTTTACTACTTACAAAACTTTAGTAAATCTGCATCTACACATGAATGGAGTGCGTTCAAGGAAATGAAGAAGACTTTGATTGTTCTAAATAAACATGCATTTGAGAAAGAGAGTGGTTAGGAAGATAACATTTACTTAGCAGCTGCGGAAGTTAAAAAAAAATGATAATCCAAAGCTGTGGCTTTGCCTGATGATATGAAACATATCTTTATTGATTCTAAAGATATTTGTCCTAATGAATGACTCTACTGTAAATGAAACAGTTGTCTCTCAAACATCCTCAAAAATTTGATCGAGTTCAGATCTGACTTCAATGTCTGAATTTCACTCCAGGATCTTGTTGGATGGCCCACTCTCGCTCCTTCATCGACTACTGCATATGGGACTGGAACAATCTCCTCCAAACCATCCTCATATACTAAGTCAATTTCCTCTCATCACTCGAAGGCTACTTCCGCACCATCCTCTGCAACGCTAAAGATTTCGCCAACACTATTGTCAACCACAACCTCCATTTCATATCATGGGACAACCCACCTCAGCAGCACCCGCATTATCTCAACTTGGAGGACATGGAGCTCATGGCCAACAGCAATGCACCATTCGTGAGGAAGTTCCGGAAGGACGATCCGGTCCTCGTCAAGATCGACGCCGACCTCATTTTCCGTGGGGCCGGAAGGCTGGTTCCGGGGGGATGGTGTGTGGGGGGAAGAGATAATGGGAGTGATCCCTGTCTCGCCGTCGGAGACAACTCAATTCTTCGTCCCGGCTCCGACACGATCAGATCGCATAAGCTTATGGAGAAGCTTTTATCGAAAGAGAACTTCAGGCCGAGGTAGTGCAAGTGATTATTATAACGCAGATTCTGTAATAACAGTTATTTTTTGTCTCATTTTTTTTATTTAGATTAATGAAAGAATGCAGGAATGTTTGTTCTATCGTTCCTCTGTGTAGACACCTTTTTGGATTCATGCATAGAGTTGAATGGCTTACAGCATTTAGTTGATGTTGGTATCCACTTATTTATATTAAATTAAATGATTTTTTTATTATTTTTCATGTAATTTTTATAAATACTAAAAATAAAATTATTTTCTAAGTTTAATATATATATATATATATATATATATCATGCCATTCATAAATCATGACATTAAGAAAATATTTAAAAAAATCAATATAGTAAAACAACAATAAGTAACAAAATTTCAATAACAACTTAAAAAAATATAATCATAAAAAATTTCTAGAATATAGCATATAAAAAATAAAAACAATATTAAATATAATATAAATAAAAATTTTATATTAATTATATAATTAATTAATATTTATTAAATTTTAAATAGTTATTGAAGACATGTAAAAGTATGGATACATCTTGCCTTAAATTAAATTATCTAATGTGACAGAAAATAGGATTATTTATTTTTAAAATATTAACAAGTTGACAATAATAATTCTGGTAACCCATATCCCAGCAGGATAATAAGCCCGCGCAACTAAGCTCGACGAAATCTAAGACGTATGCTTAAATATAAATAGATGTTAATTTCTTAATGATTTTACTATGTGGGACTAAAACTGTATGATTAAGCTTGGGTTACTGTTTATTACTATATTTCTATCTTTGGCTATGAATATTTATAAATTACATAATTTAGAACTCAGACATTGTTAACTTATCTATTTAATTGTATTAAAAGGTTGAAGCAATTTATAAAAACATGCATGAAAATAAACTTTAATTAATTTATTCTTTAAAATTAATAATGATTGTTTTTTTTTTTAAGAAAATAGGCTCTTGTAACTTGTTAGAAGCCAATGCTAAATTTATAGAAAATCCAAATTAATTATTTCTCATTATTGTGACCAATACATTTATGCTAATTATCTGACCTTTTTGTGGTGGAGGCACAAATTTCTTCTTCATGGAATTAAAACTATAGTTATTTACTTTATAAAATATAATAATAATAATATTTAGATTTAGCCATGACATAAAAATGCATTAATACAGTTATTTTTCTTCAAATCTTCTATTAAAAAAAATTCGGATCATGATATTTTAAAAAATTTATATTACACTTATTTTAAGTCAATTTAAAAAATTTTAATTTTCATTTGATTGTGTGATTCATAACAGTGGTGATGTAGGAAGGGGAAAAGAAAGTAAAATGGGCTTTTATACACTCAACTATTGGATTTAAATTGCTTGTGATTACACCAAAATCTTATTAATAAAATACCTATAAGACATGAGTAAAAATAAGAGATAATGATCATTTAAAAAAAAAAAGATTTTGAGATTTCACTACATTCTTAAAAAGTACAAATATTAAGTAGATAATTCAATATTCTTATCTAACCTTTATACCCTTTTATTTATAGACTCGAGTTTAATCATAATATGATAAAAATGTTATGTTACTACAAAATATAAAAAAAATAATTATAAAGTAAAGGTTATACTCATGAAATTTAGGAAATATTAATATTCATAGAATCTTATAATTAAAAAAAATACTACATTACTATTATAATAATAAACACTAGTTAGTCTCTTAAAGAGTGAGTTTAAGAAGTTAGTTTCTTTCCTAAATAATAATAGTCTAGTCATCTTGCAAAACCATATGACTTGCCTATATAGATTTTCTTAGTCATAAGACACATCTAGTGATTAGGTGAAAACTTAACCTAAGCCTGGAGACTTAGAAGTGTCAATCATTAGATTAGGCTTTGCCTTAGGTCTTAGGAAGTTACCTAAGCTTGGAGACTTAGAAGGATCAATTTGGCCTAAATCAAAATTTATTCAAACCAAAGACCACATTCATCTTCAATTAGCCAATTGAACATGAATCAACCCATAACCCAAGCTAACTTGGCCAATTTTGGTCAAATGGGTCAATTTTACACAATATGACCCATATGACCCAAATTGGGTCAAATCCCTTGAAACCAAGTCAAGACTCATTGGGGGCTGATCAAACCCATCCCAAACCCATTTGGAATCAGCCCAAAACTAACCCAACCCATTTAAATCCCTCAGGGATCCTCCCTCATATAGGATTTCACTCAACCTCATTTAATTCTCCCATCAAATGCACTTAACTCCTCCTCAATATTTGCATTGAATAAATCTGATCATATGATAACAATAGAGGACTTTGGAGCAAAAATTCAAAGTCCTCAATCAATTTATCATCCATCCCAACCACCCAAGCAAGATGACAATCAATTTGGAGCCAAAAAATTCAAAAAAATTAATGGATTTTCGATCATTATAAAAGGAGGGGGAAATAAAACTTTAGATCTCTTACTCCCACCGTCATTCAGCCCCTAAAATCTTCCCAAAGCAAAAATGAATACATCACCACCTCTTTGAGCCATTTTTGAGCTCAAAAACATAAATAGTTACTTTTCCGGCGAGACGACAGTAAACATTGAAGACGATGATGTTTCGAAAAAAGGCAAGGGTCAAAGATCATTCCAAAGCTTCTTTACATACCTAGGAGTTTTCTCGGATCTTCACCGCCGCTGGAAACCATCCCCGACGAGGTAAATTTCATCAAACTGTAGTCTGCCTAAGGATTTCACACATTTTGTATTAATTTTCTTGCAATTTTAAGAATTCTTCCTAGATAATCCCACAATTTTATTTTATGTCATCCCAATTAGAAAATAGAATATTTTTCTGTGTGAATCAACGTGAAAACGGGTTCATTTGGATAAGTTTCACTTAGAAATCCCATTTTTCCCTTAAAAAAAATATCGTTTCATCACGGTTAATACATCCCATCCCATCGCTCGAGGGATCGGACGACTCGAATTCCGCTATATGGGCCTTCGGATCACCTGATGAGATCTGGACCATCCGATCGTGCGGTCCGCACGATCAGACGGCTCAGATAGCGCGTCGATCGCGCGATCTTGGCCTCTAGATCACGCGATCTGATCTGGACAGTCCGATTTGCGATCAGATGGGCCAGAGCGAGCCGTGTGTCATTTTCCGTGGGTTGACTAGTCTTCTCGCCCAACGGCATATGTTAGCACCGCCATATTTTCTTTTTTAAAAAAAAAATTAATTTAAATCATGTGAAAATTCAAAAACTCATAAAAAGAAAAATAATTAACCAAAAATTACAAATAAGGGATCGTTCGATCCGTCTTTCTAAGAGAAATCCAACAAAACTAAAATCCCCAAATTTAATTAAGTATTTTAAGCTTAATTTAAGTTTTATAAAAAGTCAAATTTTATTAATTAAACCAAAAATATAAGTCAGATTAAATTGAAATTTTCAGAGATTGAAATAAGAGTTAAAACACACCTATCAAAAACATTTCGATCGAAAAGGACTTCCATATTGGGAGAAATTAAAATTTGAAATTCAGATTATCCATTTTAATAAAATAAATCAAATAGAAATTCAGAAATTTCCAAAAAAATCTTCAAAATGGTTTAAATCACTTCAATTGACATCTAGGACTCTTGAGAAAATAATATGATCTTCTTAATCCTAATGAACTCAAAATAAACACTTAAGAGTAGAGTTTAATCAATTAAGAAGTTAATTAAAATATAATCTAAAAAATAATTTAAATATCAAATCAAAATTAGAAATGAAATAGCACTTAAGCAATCATTAATCAAACCTCAAATCAAAAAAATATCATCCTTAGAGTAAATTAAATAAATATGATTAAACCTATTTAAGTTAATAAAATTCAATTAAATGATTAAATCTTAAATCAAACTTAGAATTAAACAAATCTAAGAAACTTTGACATGGGTCAAACTAGTATAACTAAACTTACACTAAGTATGGAATCTTAATCATATGATATCCCTTAATGAGTATTAATAAACTGAAACTAATTAATCATTAAATAAACTAAAGAAATTTAATTGATTAATAAACTAATTCAACATAATCATTTGATATTAATCGAATTAAACCAAATAAAATTTAATTTAATTTAATTAGCATATGATTAAATCACATCCATTTAGAATTAGATAATTAATTCACCATTAAATATTTCAACCTAATAACTAAATCAAACATGTTAATGAAATCAAACAAACATAATAAGTGAATCAAATTAATAAAACTCTAATCATAAATAATCAAACTTAATTGAAATGAAATAATTAATTAATTCACCTAATAACAATGATGGTAATAACAATAACCCTTTAATCAAATCAAACTTAAGTAAAACACTTAATTAAATCAAATCACTCATATGTGGGAAATTAAGTCATTAATCTCTAATTAAATAAATCCTTAATTAATCTAACAATTGAAAATTTTAATTACCCTTAATCAAACTTAACTAATCAAACATCTAGTTAATGCAAACTTAATGAATTAATCCATCATCTAAATTAATCAAATCAATTTAAATAAGTTACATTAAAGAACTAAAATTAAGCTTAAATCAAACCCCTAATCAAAATTTAATAATCACACCCCTTAAATAAACTAATAAGTCAACCAAATTAATCATATTAAACCTAAGCTTAACCAAACATTATCAAAATACAATTAAATACTAATCAAACCTCAATTAAACCTAAATCATTAAGTTATTAATTAAACATTAAGAATTAAATAAATCTTAATTTAATTTAATAATTAACTTAAAACATAATTCCTTAATTAAACTAATTAACCTTAACCTAATCCAATTGAATAAACACCTAATTAATGCAAACTTAACAAATTAATCCATCATCTTAATAAACTAAATTAATTTTATAACTCACATTAAAATTAATTCAAATCAATCACTTAATTAATTTACTAATTAATTTAATCACACACCTATTAAATAAACTAATTAAGTCAATTAAATTAATCATATTAAACTTAAGCTTAATCAAATATAAAATGCAATTAAATGCTAATCAAATCCTAACTAAAATCATTAACTCGTTAATTACATCATTAACAAATCTTTATTTAATTACATCATTAACCTAAATAAATATGAAATCAAATTAAAAATTAAACAAATCTTTATTTAATTTAATAATTAATCACACCTCTTAAATAAATTAATTTAATTAAAGTAATCATATCAAACCTAAGCTTAATCAAACATAAATGCAATTAAATACTAATCAAAACCTAAATTAATCTTAAATTATTAAGTCATTAATTATATCATTAGTACAATCAAATTGATAATTAAACAAACCTTTATAATTATCATAAATATACTTCTTAATTAAACTAATCACATAATCACTTAATCACATTGACCCTAAGCAAACCCATAGACCAATAAAGCTAATTAAATCAAATTAAATTAAGAAAGACTCTCATCAATTTAATATGTAATCAAATCAAATCTCATTCAACCTACTTAAATAAGATAAACAAATCAACTATCTAATGTATGAAATCAAAATACAAACCAAACTTTGATTAACATGACAAATGGATGTGATTAAAATTACATATAAAAAGAATCAAACTCAATTAAATCAAAATTTCAATTAATCTAATCGATCAAACTACAAATAAATGAACCACAATCAAATAAGCATGAAATTAAGTCACGTAACCATAATCAAAGAAAAGAATTAAATATTAATTCAAAAGGATATTGAATTACAAGATTTAACTAAACCAAAGACATCTAATCTAAAATTAATCAATCAAAAGAACATGAACTTAAACAAACTTAAATTTCATTAGATATTAAGGATATTGAATTATCAAAATTTAATTAAACCAAAAACATCTAATTTGAAATTAATTAATCAAAAGAACATGAACTTAAACAAACTTAAACTTCATCAAGGATCAAGGATATTGAATTATCAAGACTTAATTAAACCAAAACATCTAATCTAAAATTAACCAATCAAAAATACATGAATTTAAACAAACTTAAACCTCATTGGATATCAAGGATATTGAATATCAAGATATAATTAAACAAAAACATCTAAATCAAAATCAATCATTGAAATACTTAAACAAACTCAAATTCTAAGCACTAAATCAAATCAAATAAATTACATAAATTCAAATGGGCAAATTTAGATACTTGAGGACCTTAGTTAGATTCTTTAGAATTGGGATGTAGAATAGGTGAGTTTCATCTACAAATGGAATTCATTCTACTATTCATTCTTGAAAACCTAAACATCATTTTAACCAAATAAAAGTGAAATAAAAATGAAAAATAAATCATTAAATAATTTAAATTGAAATCACTGAAAGGAAAAATTTTAAAAAAATTCTAACTCTAAATTGAAACTTAAACTAAAGAAGCCTAGTAAAGTCTTGCCACAAAAGCCTTAAGCACACAAATTAGAATACTAAGTTACCACTTTTAGTGCTAAGTTAGGGCGTTGTATGTATGATGTTATATTTTGTGTTGTGATGTAATATTTTAGACTGGATGTTAGGGTGTATGTTTCGTAGACTGGATGTTAGGTCGTTATTAGTGTAATCATATTTTATGTAGGAGGTTGTGCTTAAGGGGCCACTGTAATAAAAATATAAATACTTTTGTTGTGCAGGTTGCTTAGTCTCTAAGCATAACCCATATTAGGACAGGTGGGCTTGGTTATCCATGTGTGGGGTGCTAAGTCCAAATTATTCATATAACAGTTTGAGTTATATGGTGTGTTTAGCTAACATTTGTTTTACAGCTGTAGCTAGATTTATTCTTCCTATTTTTGATGTAATTTTGCATTAAGAATTAGGATCAGTGTTGTGAGAGATTAGGATGAGCAGTGACCAGAAGGCTTAGTCCCTAGGGTGCCCTATGATTCCTTTGGAGAAAATCAAATCAAAAGAAAGAGAATGAAGATAAGAAGATCCCCATAGCATGTATTATTTTTTTTGTAATTCGGATTGTGTAAGGTGAGCTTAACTCCATCTATTTTTTTCTCTTTCGGTGAAACAAGACTGGCCTTTTATTCTTTTATCATAGTCTATAAAATTATTTGATGTTGTGTTTAGATTAGCATTAAAACATCATCTTTTTTATCATTTCTTTATGGTTAATGCTTGAATGTGGCTTGATGATAGGCTCCTAGGATAAAATTAAATTTTCTATCCCACTAACTCATAACTAAAATTTTGAAATAACTCATAACCTTACATAAAAGCCTAGAAATTAAATCAGGATAATAAAATTTTTAGCAACATCTTAGCTGGATGGATAAATATATAATATCATGCATGTCATATTATTTCACTCTTGTTAAGAGGAGACTTCCATCTTTGCTAGAGAATGAAGGCTTAACCTGTGAGAGCCTTTGGTGGAAGAACACCCCTTTGTCTCTTGATTTGGCCCATAATCAAATTATCATGCATTTAGACATACAAAATCCCATAGCCTATGCCAAAATAAAAAATTTAAAAGAATCAAATAAATTTGATAAAATTTGCATTAGATTAAGTCATGCATTCATATCACTCATGCTCTAGTCTCTTAGGGAGTGAGTTTAAAGACTTAGTCTCCTTTCTAAATGAACAACAGCCTAGCCATCTGGCAAAGCATAAGACTTGCCTACATAGATTTAAAGCGTAAGAGGAGTAAGTCACGCCACCAAGTCATAATAAGTCAAATGGGTGATTTATTCTCTCTTGTGGAGGTAAACAACATACTCATTTTCGCTTTAGATTTAGTTCGTGCCTTTGTTTTGTACCAAAGCTCCTTAGTTTAGGAATCTGAGGTAGCTGTTTCCTTCGGGCTACAAGCATAAACCCTCATCTCTTAGGCATTTTCATAATCTTATATTGTAGAATTATAAGCCCTAGCAATCTAATAAAATGTCAACTCAAATAATTAACTCTCTTCAATTTCAAAAATATAAAGCCCAATTATAGGGTAGATTGGAATGCTCACTAGGCATCCTAGTATCATGAGTATTTCTTACTTTCTCCTTTTGGATTTCAAAAATAAGTCTTCTCCTTGATCTATCCCATTTGATTTTCTAAAATAGCTAATCCTTTGATAGTCTTAACCTTGAAATCTTTGGAGACCCTAATTGTTTACTTTAATCGAGAGTATTCTTAAGGAATTCTCATTCCTTAGGATGTAATTAATTATGGGAGCTTGCTTCCATAGGAAACTTAATGAACCTCGCTTAAAATAAACCCTACTTTATTTTTGTATATAAAATAGGGGAAAAATCTTTAGTATATTTGAAGACCCATCATGCCTTAAGAATCCTTATTAAGTGATTAAGTCTATTATAAGGTAGTGATTTCTATCTTTCGAGATAGTACATTATTCTTTAATGTCATACCCGATCACTTCAATAATTACCCCCTAAGATCTGTGTGGTGTCCCGCATCCCAAAAATAAACACCACAATAGTGGATCTATAAAACTCTAGCTAGGGTCAAGTAAGGAGACACAGTTTTCAACCATATGCTCTATTGTTCTTCAGCGTTGGATGAGAAATTATCTAGTAGAAGTTCAAGAGCTAAGGTAAAAAAAATTGTTTATTTTTGTCAGCGAAGCACTGTCCTTCTTCTGAAAAGAAGGTCATTTGTTCTGTTAATCAAGACTCGTAGTTCATACGGCAAGGCTTCGATTTTTCCTCGAAAGATGCATCAGTTGTCCTTATCAGACCGACCGGGTTTGGAGGCAATCAAGACCCGTAGTTCATACAGGGAGGCTCTGATTTTCCCTCGAACGAGGCGTCAATTGTCCTCGTCGGACCGACCGGGTTTGGAGGTGATCAAGACCCATAGTTCATATGGCAAGGCTCGAGTTTTCTCTCGAAAGAGGCATCAATTGTCCTCGCCGGACCGACCAGGTTTAGAAGCGATCAAGTCCCGTAGTTCATACGGTGAGTCTCCGATTTTTCCTCGAAAGAGGCATCAACTGTCCACGTCGGACCAACTGGGTTTGGAGGCGATCAAGGCCAGTATTTCACAAGGTGAGTCTCCAATTTTCCCTCAAAAGAGGTATCAACTGTCCTCGTTGGACCGATCGAATTTTGAGGTGATCAAGACCTGTAGTTCATACAGCGAGGCTCTAGTTTTTTCTCGAAAGATGTGTCAACTGTCCTCGCTGGACTGACCGAGTTTGGAGACGATCAAGACCCATAGTTCATATGGCGAGGCTCTGGTTTTGTCTCGAAAGAGGCGTCAACTATCCTCGTCGGACCGACCAGGTTTGGAGGCGATCAAGACCCGTAGTTCATACTGCGATGCTCCAGTTTTCCCTCTAAAGAGACGTCAACTGTCCTCGTCGAACTAACTAGCTTTGGAGGCTATCAAGGCCCGTAGTTTATACGGCGAGGCTCTAATTTTTCCTCGAAAGTGGCGTCAACTATCCTCATTGGATCGACGGGATTTAGAGGCGAAGACCCGTAGTTCATACGGCGAGGCTCCAGTTTTCCCTCGAAAGAGGCATCAAATGTCCTCGTCGGACCAACCGGGTTTGGAGTCGATCAAGATCAATAGTTCATATGGTGAGGCTCCGATTTTCCCTTGAACGTGGCGTCAACTATCCTCGTTAGATTGTCCGGGTTTGGAGGCAATCAAGACCCATAGTTCATACGGCGAGGCTCCGATTTTCCCTCAAAAGACGTCACCTCGTTCGGACCGGGTTTAGAGGTGATCAAGGCTCGCAATTCATAGAAATTTGATTTTTTTTGAAACTCCAATAGATGGCTCAACAGTTGACAACTGCTAAGTTGCTGGGGAAGCATTGATTAGGAACCATTTCTCAAAAAACTAAGAAATTCTAGCAGATAATTTTAGAGTGGCATTCTTCATTATGTTACTTGATGCTGTTGACTTGTATGAAAGAGATAATCAATTTTGCCATCCGAGGTTATTTGTCAAAGTGTTACGATGACATTAAATATGGAAGAGGTCGAATCAATCTGGGATTTTGACTCATTCAAGATTATTTGTCAAAGTGTTACTTGATGTTAACTTGTATGGAAGAGGTGAATCAAATCCAAAGATTTTAGACCAACTGAGGTTGTTTGCAAAGTGAAGCCGATAGTAACATGTATGGAAGAGGTTGAATCGAATCCGCTGAGAATTTTTGACTCATCCGAAGTTGTTTGTCAAAATATTACTTGATAATGTTAACTTGTATGAAAAAGGTTGAATCGAATCCACCAAGGTTTTTGACCCATACGAGGTTGTTTGTCAAAGTGTTACTTGATGACGTTAACCTGTATGAAAGAGGTCGAATCGATTCCGCTGAGAATTTTTGACTCATCCGAGGTTGTTTGTCAAAGCGTTACTTGATGACTTTAACTTGTATGGAAGAGGTCGAATCAAATCCGCCAAAGATTTTTGACTCATCCGAGGTTATTTGTCAAAGTGTTACTCGATGATGTTAACTTGTGTGGAGTAAGTACAAAGTTATGACATATCCGAGGTTATTTATCAGAGTGTTACTCGATGACATTAACCTACATGGAAGAGGTTAAATCGAATCCACCAAGGATTTTTAACTTATCCGATATTGTTTGTTAGAGTTTTACTCAGTGACATTTAACCTTTGTGGAAGAAGTCAATAATTTGAACTCTCATCCGAGGTTATTTTGTCAAGGTATAACATTAACCGTTGTGGAAGAGGTTAAACATTTTTTATTCTTTCGAGATTATCTGTGAGAGTATTACTCGGTGAGATTAACCTTTGTGAAGTAGGTACAAAGGTATGACATATCCAAGGTTGTTTGTGAGAGTTTTACTTGATGACGTTAACCTGTGTGGAGTAGGTACACAATTATGACATATCCAAGGTTATTTGTCAGAGTATTACTCGGTGACATTTAACCTGTGTAGAGGATGTCAAATCAAAAATATCAATTTATAACCAAAGTTGCTTCTTGATCTTTGCCTTTTTCATAAGTATTATTAACTTGCTTTTCGAATTGATAATCAATTAAATATCTAGAATATTGATTTAGATGATCTTTTGAGATTAAGAGTTTCCCCCAATCTCCAACAAAAGTTGAAGGTTCGAAGTTTGATGAATCTTCATTCCTTTTATGTGTTCCTCGATAGTAAGATTTTCTTCACCATATAGGTGGAGCTATTAACACATAAAATCGATCAACCATTGCAAGATGTTAAGGAAATGCTTCCCACAAACGACGTCAAACTGCTTTAGAAACTAAAGAAAATAAAAATTTATGCCTTGGTCTTGTTAAGAAATCCAACACATACATAAATATTTGAAGAGAGAACAGAAACTGATTTTACTTGAAAAATCAAAAAGAGAAAACTACGGCTTAGCCCAAGAAAATGTTCCACTATATGTCTATTTTGGAGTACAAAGTTTAAGTTTTCCGATAGGGGATTACAGGAGTCAGTGAGAAAGTCCGACAACTAAAATCCCAATATTTGCAACAATTATGCGGGTCAGATGCGACAAGCAATGATGAATGATGTCATGATAATCATGATTATGACGCGTGGTGCGGTACCGTGGGAGACTGGCAATGCATGACCAACAATAATGTCACCGTGGTGGTTAAGCTACATGATAACGACCGATGGTCGGCATGGCCTACGCGTGGTGGTGGCGATGGTCGATGCGGTGGTGACCAACGCGGGTCAACGGCAAGGACCGGTGGTGGTAAGCGGCGGTCGATGAAGCTCCGGTCGAACGAGACCGAATGATGGACGGCGGTAAAGGGTCAATAATGGCCGCAGCACAACACGCGGCGACGGGCGAGGATCACTGGTCGACGCGAGGAACAAGGGTGGCGATGGGACCGGTGGCGCGGGTTGCGATAGCTCAGCGATATCACAGCGGCGGCGTGAGACCAACAAAGAAGTGTTCGATAATATGAGACCGGCAGTGCAACGGCTGGTCGACGCGGGGAGGTGCGACTTCATGGTGGTGGTCGGCGATAATCGGCAATGGTCGGCGGCCGACCGGGTGGCATGATTATGTTCTGAGGTTCTTCAAGCCTGAGCTCTCTATTCTCTTTAGGGTCTTCCTCGTGTGAAGAATGAGTGTTATAGATTAGAGCGACATTTCAGAACACATTCAAAATCCAAACCACTCCCTGACGGTTCAAAATGATTCCCTTGATCATCGATGTATTTTAAGTATTTGAAGTCAAAATTATGAGATCTTTGTTAGATCCGGCGCTCAATTTGACTATAAACACTCTATATTTAGAAGTCGATATCGCAAAAATTTTCACAACGCTGATCCTGGATTATCACACTAGTTACTTTCAACATCAAGATTCATGATTTGACTAGTAGAATTTTCAATCATATCAAAAATAAACTTTATTAATATATTCTTTAAAACCAAGTTCAAATTCTTGCAAAAAACACAAAGATTTACATATAAACCTCATAATTTATATGCATTTACATATTTAATACTCAAAATTAGATATTTATTTATCTAATATTTTCTATGAATAAAATGGTGCAATTCACTTTAAAAAAAGTAAGTGCTGATGTCATATCAAAAATAAACTTTTATTAATATATTCTTTAAAACCAAGTTCAAATTCTTGCAAAAACACAATAAAAAAAGATTTACATATATACCTCATAATTTATATGCATTTACATATCTAATACTCAAAATTAGATATTTATTTATCTAATATTTTCTTTGAATAAAATGGTGCAATTCACTTTAAAAAAAAGTAAGTGCTGATTTTGATTTTGATATGATATTAAAGATTGAGATATTATATATACATACATATATAAATATATAAGAATTGTATGATATGTATGTAAATTATAAAAAAAGATAAATGACTTTCTTCTATGTAAGAGCTTATACATTTAACTAAATGATCTTGAGTTTAAATCTCATACATTTGATATGTGTGTGAATTTGATATTAATTTAGCTTAACGGTTAAAAAAACTCTTATTTGTTGATACATGTAGGGCCATTTAGAAAAACTTACTATTCGTAAATAGCTTGATTGGTTCATTAAGAAAATATTTTTATTGAGTTATGTCAACAAAATGCATTACTACACTCATTAGTTTTGCTAATCTTCTACTAGACAAAATTTGTATCATAATATGCTGATCAAATTTTTTTTATGAGAATGATCTCAAAATCATTTTAATTGCTTAGAGGTCATTACAATGCATAAAAAAATCAATAAAAATTTAGATTGCACTTATCTTAAAATAAATTAAAACTTAGATACTCATATATATATATATATATATATATATATATATATATATAGATATATATATATATATATATATATATATATATATATATATATATATATATATATATTAAAATATCTTGATCTCAAAGTTTTCTTCTAGTGATTGTTAGATTTATATGATTATGGCCTAATAAAAAGGAAATGATGAAAGAGATGAGAGTTGATGATGACAACAACTTAGCACAAGAAATTATTGGATTCAAAAAAATTTATGACAACACCAAAATCTTATTAGCTAATAGACTTAGAGATAAGAGCAAAGAAGGGTGAGAAAGATAAATTATAGAAAATAAATTTTGAAATTTGATTACATTGATAAAATTATAAATTAATATCCTTATCCCACCCTTTGATTTACTGTTTATTAGCATAAAATGAGGCATAACATTATAAAATCTACGAATTATATTATTATCTAAAAAAAATAACAGTGGAATTACTACAATAAAAACTACTATCTAAAAAATAACAGTGGAGTGCTATAATTTTTTTTAAAAGTCATATTATAATTTTTTGGCAGCTACTACACTCAATAAAGTAGGTTAAAAAATACAATTTTTTCATCACAAATTTTTCAAAATATGATCAGAACATAACTCTCAAATGACAATATTGTGAGTTTTTACACTACACCATTGCTCCATACATAGCCTACATTGTTATAATTAAGCTATGCAAGAAACATTACATTATAATTATTAATTATCATTGTAATTATTTTCTCACAAAATCATTTATTCTACTTAAAAGTATATTATAATACATATTAGCATTATATAAAATATAAAACATAATAAAAATTACACAATAAATGATACACTCATGAAATTTGAGAAATAATTAATATTGATAAGGATCATATAATTTAAAAGTATATTACAATAATTTAAAATTCACATTTCCCAATATAAAATAGAAGATTACAAGATATTCGTATCCAGATCCAATCCTATATTTTTCTGCCCTATCTGTAAAATCTCCTCCACTAAGAACCCACTTAAAAATTTATATAATAATTAAAATTATGAGCAAACATTAAACAAAATTTTTTACAAAGATTATTTATATTATCTTCCCAATGCAAGCTATTAAGTTACAACAAACAGACAAAAAAAAGATTATAATAGTTCAAATTAAAAGAGCTTACAACTCAAATGGAGCGCCAATTTAGAGCGCTTAGGCCCCTCGAAAAGGTAAAAATTACATCCGAAATTCTGATAAATCCACACAACGTCGATGCCCCCACATGGGTTACAAACTCTCGCACCTAAGTTCGGCGATGACATGGCCTTACTCTAATATACAAAAAGATGTGAACATATTATTAATTTCACGATGTAGGACTAAAAATGTTTAATCAATGCTTGAATCTAATTAATTATGCATTCAATTAACAAAGCATGCGTATTCCTTCCTATAAATTATTTATTTTACCACTCACGCCAAACTAATCGCCCAGTTATTTATAACAAAAGAGCAAAGCAATTTATAGAAGCACGCAAGAAAAGAAAAACTTAAAATTAAAATAACACTCTTGAAATGGCATCATCATTCATCCAAAATAATCGATGTTTTAAGTTGTTATAGATTATGGAAAGAATAATCATGTGTAACATTTTATCATCGACAGGCTTTGTTTGGAGTGGCGGTGCGGTGTGGGTTGAACTGCATTGCAGAGCAATTAGATAAGTTACGTTTTGAAGAAGTTGCGATGATATGATAGAGTGAAATAACAACTTTCTTTAGAATAAATGAAGTCAAAAGTGATTTGATTTCTTGCTTTTTAATATATGCTTCGACATTTATTGGGGTAAATTGTAAACGAGACAGTGGTCTCTCAAACATCCTCAAAAACTTGACCTGCTTGGATGGCGCTCTCTCGCTCCTTCATCGACTGCTGTATATGGATCTGGGACAATCTCCCTCGAAACATCCTCATGTACTACGCCAATTTCCTCTCATCACCTGAAGGCTACTTCCACACCGTCCTCTGCAACGCTCAAGAATTTGCCAACACTACCGTCATCCATGACCTCCATTTCATATCATGGGACAACCGGCCTAAGCAGGACCCGCATTATCTCAACATGGAGGATATGGAGCTCATGGCCAACAACAATGCACCGTTCGTGAGGAAGTTCCAATCCTCGTCAAGATCGACGGCAACCTCATGTTCCATGGGGCCGGAAGGCTGGTTCCGGGGGGATGGTGTGTGGGGAGAAGAGATAATGGAGCGATCCTGCCTCCATCGAAGCTTCGCCGGCTCAAACGAGATCGGAGAAGCTTATGGAGAAGCTTTTATCGAAAGAGAACTTCAGGCCGCGACAGTGCAAGTGATTATTATAACGCAGATTCTGTAATAACAGTTTTTTTTTCTCATTTTTTTTATTTAGATTAATGAAAGAATGGAGGAATGTTTGTTCTATCATTCCTCTGTGCAGACACCTTTTTGGATTAAAGCATAGAGTTGAATGGCTTACGGCATTTAGTTGATGTTGGTATCCACTTATTTATATTAAATTAAATGATTCTTTTTATTATTTTTCATGTAATTTTTATAAATACTAAAAATAAAATTATTTTCTAAGTTTAATATATATATATATCATGCAATTCATAAATCATGATAGTAAGAAAATATTTAAAAAATCAATATAGTAAAACAACACTAAGTAACAAAATTTCAATAATAACTTAAAAAAATATAATGATAAAAAATTTCTAGAATATAGCATATAAAAAAATAAAACAATATTAAATATAATATAAATAAAAATTTTATATTTTAATTATATAATTAATTAGTATTTATTAAAATTTAAATAGTTATTGAAGACATGTAAAAATATGAATACATACTTGCCTTAAATTAAATTATCTAATGTGACAGAAAATAATATTATTTATTTTTAAAATATTAACAAGTTCACATAAATAATTCTCCGAAGTCCGCGAACAACCGCGAACCGCAGCAGGATATAAATATATGTTAATTTCTTAATGATTTTACAATGTGGGACTAAAACTGTATGATTAAGCTTGGGTTACTGTTTATTACTATATTTCTATCTTTGGCTATGAATATTTATAAATTACATAATTTAGAACTCAGACATTGTTAACTTATCTATTTAATTATATTAAAAGGTTGAAGCAATTTATAAAAACATGCATTAAAATAAACTTTAATTAATATATTCTTTAAAATTAATAATGATTTTTTTTAAGAAAATAGGCTCTTGTAACTTGTTAGAAGCCAATGCTAAATTTACAGAAAATCCAAATTAATTATTTCTCATCATTGTGACCAATACATTTATGCTAATTATCTGACCTTTTTGTGGTGGAGGCACAAATTTCTTCTTCATGGAATTAAAACTATAGTTATTTACTTTATAAAATATAATAATAATATTATTTAGATTTAGCCATGACATAAAAATGCATTAATACAGTTATTTTTCTTCAAATCTTTTATTAAAAAAAAATTCGAATCATGATATTTTAAAAAATTTATTTAACACTTATTTTAAATCAATTTAAAAAATTTTAATATTCATTTGATTGTGTGATTCATAACAGTGGTGATGTAGGAAGGGAAAAAGAAAGCAAAATGGGCTTTTATACAATCAACTATTGGATTTAAATTGCTTGTGATTACATCAAAATCTTATTAATAAAATAGCTATAAGACATGAGTAAAAATAAGAGATAATGATCATTTAGGAAAAAAAAAACAGATTTTGAGATTTCACTACATTCTTAAAAAGTACAAATATTAAGTAGATAATTCAATATTCTTATCTAACCTTTATACCCCTTTATTTATAGACTCGAATTTAATCATAATATGATAAAAATATTATGTTACTACAAAATTAAAAAAAAAAATTATAAAGTTGATATGACCCTGAAAATTCCTCTAGTCGAAGCACGAATCTTGATGTCGAAAGCTAATCGAATCAAACTCGAGATCAAACACTTAAAATATCATTGGAAACTTTGAGACGCCGCTAAATTCCTAAAAGCTCTCAAATATGAACTGTTTATAGTCAAATCGAGCTCGACGAGGTTCCAACAAGCCAAAGATCTTATAATTCCGACTTCATTTGAGCATTCAAATACACAAAATATATCATATGATCGGGAATCATCATGCCGTCCGATGTGGAGAGTGGTTCGGATTTTACATGTATTTACAGAGACGTCACTCCTTCAATCTATAAATAGCATCTCATTCCTCATATGAGGGGAGGCGAAGCAAGAGAGAGGAGAGAGCTCTAAAGATCCTCCAAGCACAATCGTGCTACTACTCGACGGTTGTCAACCATCGCCGGCCGCCATCGCCACGATCTCACTGCCGCCACCATCTCGCCATCATCACTAACCACTATCGCTTGACATCATCGCCAACATCGTGCCAACATTGTCGCCAACATCGCCGCCAACATCGTTTCAACATTTGTTACATCAAGAATGCCTCTTTCTTCATATACACTAATCAGACGGAAGATCTTGTACTCTAAAATAGATACATAGTGGAAGCTTTTTACTGGGCTAGGCCCCATGGTTTTTCCCTCTTTTCGAGATTTTTCACTTAAAAATTCTGGAGTTTTATCATTCACTCTTTAAATATTGTAAGCTGGATTTCCAACGTTAAGCTAAAACTTTTACTCTACCATTAACCGGTTTTCTAGACGCAATGCTTAGCCCGGGAAATCGATTCCTTTATTTCATCTTTCAACAAGATCAAAACCACCATCGAGGTGGAGCATTTCTTTAAAGAAAAGCAAGAATGAAAATTCATCAAACTTTGTTCCTTGATTTTGTCAAAACCGGGGCAACTCTTAATCTCAGAAGATCACCCATGTTAAGCATCTAATCGATTATCATCCCAAGAAACAAGTTAAAGTTGGAGGATATTTCAACATTGAGAAGACATATTTTTGCAAACTATGATTTTCCAATCATACTCATGGAAAAACAAGGCCAAGGTTAAGGAGCAACTTTGGCTACAACCACAAATGGATGTTTTAATCGACCTCTTCCATACAGGTTAACGTCATCGAGCAAAGACTCTAACAAACAACCTAGGATGGGTCAAAAGGTCCTTGGTGGACTTTCTACGACCTCTTCCATACAGGTTAACGTCATCGAGCAAAGACTCTGATAAACAACCTAGGATGGGTCAAAAGGTCCTTGGTGGACTTTCACCTCTTCCACAGTGTTAACGCCATCGAGCAAAGACTCGATAAAAACAACCTGGGAGTCAAAAGGTCCTTGGTGGACTTCCTCCGACCTCTTCCACACAAATTAACGTCATCGAGCAAAGACTCGACAAACAACCTAGATGGGTCAAAAGGTCCTTGGTGGACTTCCTACGACCTCTTCCATACGTGTTAACGCCATCGAAAGCAAAGACTGACAAACAACCCTGATAGGTCGTCCTCGGATTCCATTCAACCTCTTCCACAGTGTTAACGCCATCGAAAGCAAAGACTCCAAACAACCTCGATAGTCAAAATCCTCAGCGGATTCAATTCAACCTCTTCTATACAGGTTAATGTTATCGAGCAAAGACTCTGACAAACAACCTAAGATGGGTCAAAAGGTCCTTGGTGGACTTCCTACGACCTCTTCCATACAGGTTAACTTCATCGAGCAAAGACTCTGACAAACAACCTAGGATGGGTCAAAAGGTCCTTGGTGGACTTCCTACGACCTCTTCCACACAAAGTTAACGCCATCGAAAGCAAAGACTCGACAAATAAACTAGAATGGGTCAAAAGGTCCGGGACTTCCTACGACCTCTTCCATACGTTAACGCCATCGAGCAAAGACTCGACAAACAACCTGATGGGTCAAAAGGTCCTCGTGGACTTCCTACGACCTTTCCATACGTTAACGTCGAGCAAAGACTCTGACAAACAACCTCGGATAGGTCAAAATCCTCAACGGATTCGATTCAACCTCTTCCACACAGGTTAACGTCATCGAGCAAAGACTCTGGCAAACAACCTCGGATAGGTCAAAAATCCTCAGCGGATTCAATTCAACCTCTTCCATACAGGTTAACTTCATCGAGCAGGTTAACGTCATCGAGCAAAGACTCTGACAAACAACCAAGGATGGGTCAAAAGGTCCTTGGTGGACTTCCTACGACCTCTTCCATACAGGTTAACATCATCGAGCAAAGACTCTGACAAACAACCTATGATAGGTCAAAAGGTCCTTAGTGGACTCCCACACCTCTTCCATGTGTTAACGCCATCGATAACACTCGACAAACAACCTCGATGGGTCAAAATCCTCGCCGATTCAATTCAACCTTCCATACGTTAACGCCATTGTAACACTCGACAAACAACCTCGATTCAAAATCGCCGATTCAATTCAACCTCTTTCATAGTTAACGCCACGGTAACACTCGACAAACAACCTCGATAGTCGCCGGATTCAATTACCTTCCGCATGTGTTAGCGCTATCGTAACACTCGACAAACAACCTGACAATAAAAATCCTCGGATACAATTCGACCTCTTCCATACAGTTAGCCATTAGGTAACACTCGACAAACAACCTGATGGGTCAAAATCCTCGGATTCAATTCAACCTCTTTCATACAAAACGCTAACACTCGACAAACAACCTGATAGGTCAAAATCCTCGCCGATTCAATTAATTCTTCCATATGTGTTAACGCCATTGGGTAAAGCACTCGACAAACAACCTCGATGGGTCAAAATCCTCGCCATTCAATTCTACCTCTTCCATATAACGCCATCGGGTAACACTCGACAACCTCGGATGGGTCAAAATCCTCAGCGGATTCAATTCAAACTCTTCCACATAGGTTAACATCATCATGTTAACATCATTGAGCAAACACTCTAACAAACAACCTCGGATGGGTCAAAATTCCCAGCGGATTCAATTCAACCTCTTCCACATTGTGTTAACATCATTAACATCATTGAGTAAACACTCGACAAATAACCTCTGATAGTCAAAATCTCAACAACGCTACCGCCGCCGACTACCGCCGCCAATTGCTACCGCCGGACAACCCCCATCGGCCGCTAACCCCATCGGCCGCCAACCTCAGCTGGTCACCGCTGCCATACTGCCGCCGGCATTCGCCGGAATTATCGCCGCTTCGCTCACTGCCGGCCATCACTATTATCGGGCCATCCGCTATACGACGACGCACATCGCTTGCCATTTACTGCTGCTATCATCGCTGATAACCTCTCTACCGCTAACCTCAGAGGGCTACCGCTGTTGAACTATCCTTATTATTACTGCTAATCCATTTCTGCATCCGGTTATTATTTGCTGCCAGCTTGCAATGCTTTCACATCGGCCAAGCAACTACTTCGCTGACCATTACCAGCATTTTACTGATCAAGGCTTTATCTCTGCTGACTACTGACATTTATCCACTGCTGACTACTGCTGCTGTTTGTTACCGCTGATAACCTCTTGCCGCTAACTATCAGAAGGGCCACTGCTGATTATCTGGCTGGTCACCATATTGACCATCGCCGGCATCCATTTATCGACGTTAGCCGCTGATTATTGCTCTCTTGTTGTCGACTACACCTTTTTGGCCAAGCAACCATCGTTACTAGATTACTGCCGCCGGCCATCGCTAATCGACCATCGCTTGCGATTTCCACCGGCCACCATCATCGCTGGTTATCTCGCCGACCACCGCCGCCGGGCCGCATCGCTTAGTATCCGCCAACCCTTCTCCGGCATCGCTCCTTGATAAATTCTTATCCTGCCGGTTCGACGAGGTTATTAACACCACCACTTTCGGGAAAACTGGAGCCTTTGCCGAGAACATGGCGTTTTGATCGCCCGATCCCCGTCCGATCCGACGCAGGGTAACACCTCTTCGGAAAACTGAGCCTTGCCTTACGAACTACGAAGTTTTGATCGCCCATCTCTGGCCGGTCCGACGGTGTTAACACATTTTCGAGGGAAAAGCGGAGCCTTGCGTATGAACTGGTCTTGATCGCCAATCCCGGTCGGTCCGACGAGGTTAGTCAACACCTCTTTCGAGAGAAAACTAGAGCCTTGTCGTATAAACTACGGGTCTTGATCGCCTCCGAACGACCTTCTCTCAAGAAGAAGAGAAGGTGTCTTCTCCCTTTGCCCTAGGGGGCTTGTTATAGACTCTTTTTAGGGGCAAAAGGGTAAAAAAACATACAAAACTGTCCAAAACCTTCTAAAACCATCCAAAACCACCCAAAACGGGCCAAAACGGTTGAAAACGGGTCAAAACGGACGTTTTCCATTAGCACCAGCGGCCACGCACCCGGCTAGCGGGCCGGTCCTTCGATCGTCAGGGCCGTCATTCCGCCGCGACCACGTTCGCCGTTCCAGCGACGCCCGCTGGTTGTTGGTCACCCGCCTGGCGTTAGCGAGCGCGCCAGCCGTTCGGCCCCTTCTTTCTGCCACCGTGCCATTGTTTCGCGAATTCGGCCGTTAACCAAAATTCTGTCACCAACCCTCATTCGGTCTATTCGACCCACAAGATATTTCTTCGACTATAAACTGCGGTACTAATTTCTTCTGCGTTATGCGTAATCCAACCAAACCTTGTGCCATGGCGAGTAAATGTCCGTATGGATTTCGTTGAAGAATTTATTATTTTGAAGTACTTGGCACACATATTTTTTGATGATTGAGATAATATCATCCAAAAATATGGGGGCAACTGATATGACCCTGAAAATTCCTCTACTCGAAGCACGAATCTTGATGCCGAAAGTAAGCTAATTAGAAATTGAAACTAGTTGAGATCAAGCACTTAAAGTAGCATTAGAAACTTTGAGACATCAGTTAAATTTCTAAAAAGCTCTCAAATATAATGTGTTTATAGTCAAATCAAGCGTCTCGACGTGCCGGTTCCAACAAGCCAAAGATCTTACAATTCCGACTTCATTTGAGCATTCAAATACACAAAATACATCATATGATCGAGGGAATCATCATGAGCCGTCCGATGGAGAGGAGTGGTTCGGATTTTGTATGTATTTACAGAGACGTCACTCCTCTAATCTATAAATAGCCTCTCATTCCTCATATGAGGGGAGGCGAAGCAAGAGAGAGGAGAGAGCTCTAAAGATCCTCAAAGCACAATCGTGCCACCACTCGACGGTTGTCAACCATCGGTCCGCCATCCGCCGCCACCGGATCCGGTCATCGACCACTTATTGGTCATCATCACCACCACTATCGTTGACATCATCGTCAACATCGTGCCAACATTGTCAACATCGTCGTCAACATCATCGTCAACATTGTCTGTTACTAACAACTGTTGTCCCTTTCTCATATACAATTCTGTAATCCCGGTATCGGGAAGATCTTGTACTCTAAAATAGATACATAGTAGAAGCTTTTTACTGGGCTAGGCCCCGTGATTTTTCCCTCTTTTTGAGGTTTTTCACGTAAAAATTCTGGAGTTTTATCATTCACTCTTTAAATACCTGTGTGTCGGATTTCCCAAGCAAGCTAAACTTTTACTCTAACTGGTTTTCTAAAGTAAAGGTTATACTCATGAAATTTAGGAAATATTAATATTCATAGAATCTTATAATTAAAAAAAAATACTACATTACTATTATAATAATAAACACTTTGTATTTTTTCCTATTTAAAATAAAAGCTGATAAGATTTACCAATGTCTAGGCTTAATCTCATATATGTCTACCCTCCCCTCCACTAAGAATACCACATAGACATGTAAAAATGTGTAATAATAAGAGATATGGTATACTATAAAATAATTATGATATGACATAATGCACATATAAATAAATTTATTGATATCATTTTTTAAATGATTCTTAATTTAATCATAATTATGATATGACATAATATACATATGAATAAAATTTGATAAAAATTTACATTAGATTTAAGTCATTATTCATACCCCTCATGCTCTAGCCTTTTAGAGAGTGAGTTTAAGAAGTTAGTTTCTTTCCTAAATAATAATAGCCTAGTCATCTTGCAAAACCATATGACTTGCCTACATGGATTTAAGGCGTATAAGGAGTTAGCTGGCTGCCACTCCATGCGATAATAAGTCCAGTTGTCGAGTGGTTTATTATCTCTTGTGGAGGTAAATCATATACCTATTTTCGCCTTAGATTTAGGTCGAGCTTTAGCCCTCGACAAAGCTTCCTAGATTTAGGATCTAAGGTCATTATTTACTTTTGTGGGTTACAAGCATAAATCCTAACCTCATATACATTTCCATAATCTTGTATTATAAAATTATAAGTCTTAGATTTCTAATAAATTTTTAACTCAAATAAATAAATCTCCTCAACTTTAAATATATAAAGTCCAATCATAGGATATATTGGAGTGCTCACTAGGCTTCCTAGTATTATGAGCACTCCCTACTTATCTCCTTTAGCATCGATAATAACTCTCTCCTTTTGATCTATCCCACTTGATTTTTTAAAATACAATCAATTTATTGATAGTCATATCTTTGAATCCTTTGGAGACAACAATCACCTACTTTAATCGAGAGTATTCTTATGAAATTCACTTTCGTTAAGATGTAATTAATTATGAGGGCTTGCCTTCATAGAAAACTTAACGAACCTGGTTTAAATAAACCCTGCTTTACTTTTTCATATAAAGCAAGAGGAAAAATCTCTAGTATAGTCGACTACCCATCATGCCTTAGAAGTCCTTATTAGGTGATTATGTTCATTGTAGGGTAGTAGTTTCTATCTTTCAAGATAGTACACTATTCCTTAATATCGTACTCGATCATCTCAATAAGTACATCCTCAAAAATGTGTGGTGTCCTCTCACTTATACACACACACAACGAATCCGAAAATAAACCCCACAATGTAACATAAGTAATGGTTAATTAATGGACTTAATTCATATCATAACTTAATTAACTCATAAAACCAACTTACTCACCTTTTTTAAACCAAATTAACTCACAAATATGGGGATGGATTAAGATTAACAAACTTCTTCTCACATTCCTTAAATCAAATTAAACATGAAATTAAAAATGATATTCAAAATCTTTGGTTTATTTTAAATGATTTTTGTTTGACATGATTGTCCTTAAGAATTAGTTTGATTGAATAAAATCATGTGTTTATATTCATTTATTCCTTTTCAATCATGTTAAATGTTATGTGTCACTTGATTCATATATCCATATCTTTTTCAAAATTAATTAAATAAAATGAGATTTTCTTTATATGAACCTTGCATGTGTTGATCTATTTGAATATATATGTGACTATTATCACTATTAAATCTAAAAGTATTTTTCAAAAGCTTATAAATGAATGATGACATGTGCAGTAATGATTGTTATAAATACATAAAAGATGTAGGTGCTTATAGTTTAAAATGTATGATGTAAAGTCTTTTTCCTTTTTTCACAAATTGATTTATATAAGTTTGGATGGTAATGTGTATATCGTCTGGACATCCCGAAAATGCGAGGCTTCAAGTAGCCCCAAGGAGGTCATTGGATTACCTCACTTCCCTGGTTTAACAACGTCACATACTCATTTGATTTCATTCTTATGTATTTTAATATTAGAATTTAAATAAAGCTTTAATTCATATACATAAATAATTCAATTAAATAAAATACAAGTTTTGCATGATTTGCATCCTCTTAATTATGAATACATGTGTATGTATTTAACAAAAGTGAGTATATAGTCTAAACATCCTGAGAATACGAGGCTTTAGCTTGCCCCATGGAGGTCATTTGATTATCTCACTTCCCTGGTTAACAAAGGTATGTACTTATTTATGCCTTTTATACATGTATGTGTATGTTTAATTAGAGAATGAAAAATCCTCTTTTATATCAAAAAAATACATGCATTCATAATTGTTTAAGTTGTTAAATTAATTAATCATGTGATTGAGAGCTCTCTTTCTTAAATTCTTGTATACAAATTTACACAAGTGGGTATATAGTCTGGACATCTTGGGAATACGAGGCTTTAGCTAGCCCCAAGGAGATTTTTGGATTGCCTCACTTCCTTGGTTAATAATGACACGTACCTATTTAATTTCATCCTGATGTATTTTTGCATAAAAATTTGGATAGAGCTTTAAAATCAATATGATTAAATAATTCAATCAAATGGAAAATATAAAGTTTAAATATGCATATTCACATCCATCATTTAAGTGTGCTAAAACATATTTTAAGTGTATGTATACTTAGGATTTAATTATATGCATGCTACATGTGATGAAAAGGAATAATTTAACCTATATCATATGATAGTGGTTCAATCAAATTAATTTTAAGATACCTTTCATTTTGAATGTGATTATTTAAAGTGAACTTAAACTTAGGATTCAAAATCACTTAATAATCCATTCACTAAAGAGAACCAAATCAAATTAATATACTTTAGAAAGTGGCTCAAGGGATAAAGAATCCCTTTTTCTTCTCTTTATAACACTTAGTTGCTAAGTGTAATCATATAAATAAAAAAGAAAACACAAATTAAATTTCTCAAACCTATTAAATAGCTTCAAATGAAACCAACCTTTTGTGTTAAATTAGATCTTTCTACACTTGGAAAACTCTAATGCCTACCAAGACATACCACGCAAGCCTCAATACACATTAAAACTAAGTCACAACTTCTAGAGTTTTGTTAGGTGATGAATGATGTATGTTTTATTTTATGATGTATTGTTCTAAATTGGATGTTATGGTGTATGTTTTGTAGAGGATGTTATGCTCTTAGCATAATCATATGTTCTGGGATTATGCTTAAGGGATGTTTAAAATAAATATAAATGCTTTCTTTGCGGTTTAAACCCTAAGCATAATCCAAGTTAGGACATGTAGACTTAGTTACCCATGTTCAGGGTGGTAAGTCCAAATTATAAATATAACTGTTTGAAATTGTATGTGTGTTTAGCTAACACTTCTTTTGCATGTGTAGTTAAATTTACTTTTCCTACTTTTAATGTGATTTTATATTAGAAATTAGGATTAGTGTTATGGGAATTAAGATGAGCATTAACTAGAAGGCTTTGTCCTGGGGTGCCATGTGATGCTTTGAAGTCCACCAAATCAAAGGGAAATGAAGGAGACATGAAGACTTGAAAATTCCCCATAGCACTAATTCATTTATAAATTATAATTATTCTTTCATATTCCGGATTGTATAAGGGTAGAGCTCGGCTACCCATCTTTTTTTTTGGGTTGTACGGTGATACCCGACCGCACCAGCCTATTATTCTTTTGCGGTAGTTATAAAATTATTTAATATTATGTTTAGCTTGTGCCTTAGAAACAACATAGTTTTCATAGTTTCTTATGATTGATGCTTTAATATGTGGCCTAGATGCGATTAGACTCTTAGGATAAAAATAAATTTTCTTCCCAACTACAACTCATAACTAAACTTTTAAATAATTCATGACCTCAACATAAAGTCTAAGCATTAAATAAGATAATTAAAAGATGTAGCAGCTCTTTAGCTGAATGATTGAATGTTTCATAATATGCATATCATATTATTTCATTCTTGAAAATATGGGGTTTCCATCCTTGCACGATAGGGAAATGCTTTACTTGTTAGGGAATCCCTTGTGATAGAAAACATCAATTTCTCGTTAATTTAGTCAATAATTTGATTTCATCTGCATTTATGCATAAGAAATCTCAAAGCCTTTGTCAAAATGAAGTGTCAAAATTGGAATAAAATTTAAAAATATTTGTAGATTAAGTCATTATTCATATCACTTGTGCTATAGTCTCTTAGAAAGTGGGTTTGAAGAGCTTAATCTCTTTCTAAATAATAACAAATTCCAACTATCTTGCAATACCACATGACGACTACATGAATTTAAAGAGGAGTTAGCTAGCTATCACTCCGTGACGATCAGTTCAAGAAATGGTTTACCTTCTCTTGTAGAGGTAAACCTTATGCCTATTTTCGCTTTGATTGAGGTGCTTTAATCAATGCTCGAATCTAATTAATTATGCATCCAATTAACAAAGAATGTGTATTCCTTCCTATAAATTATTTATTTTACCACTCACGCCATCTTAATCGCCCATTATTTATAACAAAACAACAAAGCAATTTTTAAAAGCTCACAAGAAAAGAAAAACGTAGAATTAAAATAATGCCCTCAAGATGGCATCATCATTCATCCAAAACAATCGATATTTTAAGTTGTTGCTGATGCTATTTTGTGCAATCCATGCCTCTATGATTTAGGTGTTTTTTTGAGAGTTCTAATACCTATGCTTTGAAGACTAATGTGAAAATTGTAGTTTTAATACTTATAAAACTTTAGTAAATCTGCATTTACACATGAATGGACTGCGTTCAAGAAAATGAAGAAGCCTTTGATTGTTCTAAATAAACATGCATTTGAGAAAGAGAGTGGTCAGGAAGGTACCATTTACTTAGCAGCTGCGAAGGGTAAACAAATATGATAATCCAAAGCTGTGGCTTTGCGTGATGATATTAAACATATCTTTGTTGATTCTAAAGATATTTGTCCTAATGAATGACTCTACTGATATAACTTCTTGTGATTGCCTTTTGCCGGTCTGTTAGATAAGCTTTTAGAAAGACAAGCAATTTAAAGGAAGTCAAAACAACCTCATCCAAACCGAACATAAAATGGAAGTGAAATGCCAACTTTCTTCCGAATAAATGAAGTCAAAAGTGATTTGATTTCTTGCATTTTAGTATATGCTTCGACGTATATCGGGGTAAATTGTAAACGAGACAGTGGTCTCTCAAACATCCTCAAAAACTTGACCTGCTTGGATGGCGCTCTCTCGCTCTTTCATCGACTACTGCATATAGATCTGGGACAATCTCCCTCGAACCATCCTCATGTACTACGCCAATTTCCTCTCATCACCCGAAGGCTACTTCCACGCCATCCTCTACAATGCTAAAGAATTCACCAACACTACCGTCTACCACGACCTCCATTTCATATCATGGGACAACCCGACTAAGCAGCACCCGCATTACCTCAACTTGGAGGACATGGAGGTCATGGCCAACAGCAATGCGCCGTTCGCGAGGAAGTTCCGGAAGGACGATCCGGTCCTCGACAAGATCGACGCCGACCTCTTGTTCCGCGGGGCCGAAAGGCTTGTTCCGGGCGGATGATGTGTGGGGAGAAGAGATAATGGGAGTGATTCCTGTCTCGCTGTCGGAGACGGCTCAGTTCTTCGTCCCGGCCCCGGCACGTTCAGGTTTCAAAAGCTTATGGAGAAGCTTTTGTCGAAAGAGAACTTCAGGCCGCGGCAGTGCAAGTGATTATTATAACGCAGATTATCTCATAACAGTTGTTTAGTGTTGTGCATTAGTTTTTTTTTTTAATTTTAAATTTAGATTAAAGAAAGAATGGAAGAATGTTTGTTCTATGATTCTTTTGTGTAGACACTTTTTTGGATTAATGCATAGAGTTGAATGGCTTACGGTATTTAGTTGATGTTGGTATCCACTTATTTATATTAAATTAAATGAATTTATTATTATTTTCATCTAATTTTTTTAAATACTAAAAAAAATTATTTTCTAAATTTAATAATTTGGTAGAGGTTTAAACTCAAATTCAATTAATAAATTAAGTACAAACTTCAAACAAATTTATACTATATTTGACTTTTAGTGATACTTTAGGTGTTATCTAATATACATAATCATATAAATATACCTATCTCATCCTTTAAAATAATATGTTATATAAATTAAATAAATATGAGATAGATAAGAAATTCTTAAATTATAAAGATGCAAAAGATAAAGAAAAAAAGTATTATACAATTCATAAATCATGATAGTAAAAAATATTAAAAAATTAACATAGTAAAATAATAATAAGTAAAAAAAATTATAATAATAACTTAAAAAAAAATCTATTCATCAATAATTTCTAGAATATAACATATAAAAAAACAATGTTAAATATAATATAAATCATCAAAAAATTTATATTTAATTATATAATTAATTAATCTTTATTAAATTTTAAATACTTATTCAAGACATGCAAAAATATAGATACATCATTGTCTTAAATTATCTTATGAGACAGGAAATAGTATAAAAATTAAAATTGTTGTTTAAATTCAATTCAACAGTCAGTCGAAAGATTTAGTACACAGTAAGCTTAACGCTCATGTCGAGCAATCGACCTTTCCCGTGACTGCAAATCAATCATCCCAACAACCTCAACGCCCCCGCTCGGATCATAAGCTCACGCAACTAAGCCCGGCGAGGATCAAGCCGTATGCTTAGATATAAATCGTTATTAATTTCTTAGTAATTTCACGATGTGGGACTTAAACTGTTTGATTAAGCCTGCGTTACTGTTTATTACTATATTTTTATCTTTGGCTATGAATATTTATAAATTACATAATTTTGAACTCATTGTTAACTTATCTATTTAATTCTAGTAAAAGGTTGAAGCAATTTATAAAAACATGCATGAAAATTGTTACGTGCTAGAAACTCAGTTCCAGTAGAATAAAATTTTACATCTTAATGTTGTTAAGAAATTCAGCACACACACACATATATTTGAAGAGAATAGAAACCCGCGATTTTACGGAAAAATCATAAAAAGAGGAAAAAATCACTCAAGAAAAATATTCCACTATATGTTTATTTTGAAGTACAAAGTTTAAGTTTTCCCGTTAACGGGATTACAAAGTTTAAGTTTTTCCGATAACGGGATTACAGAGTCAGATGAGAAAGCCCGACAACGAAAAATCCCGTAATCGTAAAGAACAATTATGCAAATGGTCAGAATAATGTTGGTGGCAATCACCGATAGAATGACTACCGGCCGGTGATGATTTAGACCGTCGGACGACTTTTGGAGACAGTTGATGGCAATCGACGCGACCAACAAAGTCCGACGGCAGAGCAAGAACTGATAATGACGACGACCGGCCAATGGTGGTGGTGCGATGCGGGTGAAGTGGTGGGCTACGATGGTCGACGACCTGGTTATGCGGAAACTACGGGTCAAACAAGAAGGACTGGTGGTGTGGCGGTGATAAGGCTGGAGGTCTGGCACCAATGGCGGGTCGACGATGGCAAGTGATAGAAGATCTACGCGGATCGACGGTGGTGACCAGGCAGCCGACCAGGATCGGTGGTGGTGGTCAACAACGGTGTTCGACGGCGGTGGTCGGCGGCGGAGACCAACAGCGGTGGTCGATGGCGACGAGGACCGGTAGTGGTGGTCAACAGCGGTAGTCAACGGTGGTGGTTGAGGCGGCGATGTGGCTGGTATGGGCGACCGCGTGGTCGGCCAATCGACTGGTAGATTATGCCTGAGGTTCGCCTCGAGCTCTCTATTCTCTTTAACTTGACCTCCCCTCATGCGAAAAAAGAGATATTATTTATAGATTAGAGGAGTGACATTTCTGTAAACATGCAAAATCTAAACCACTCCATCGGACGGTTCAAAATGGCTCCATTGATCATCTGATGTATTTTAAGTATATGAATGCTCAAATGAAGTCAGAATTAGGAAATCTTGGGCTTGTTAGATCCAGCTCATCAAGACGCTCGATTTGACTATAAACACTCTATATTTAGAAGTCGACTGATATCGTAAAATTTTCAATAGACACTTGATCTGGGTTACTCACTGAATCGAGGCTTTCGACTTCAAGATTCATGCTTCGACTAGTGAAATTTTCAGTGTCATATCACTTGTCCTCCTATTTTTGGATGGCATTCTTATTTCATCCAAAAATATATTAATTTTTTTAAAAATAAAATAACTTTGCTTATTATTATAATTTGTAATTACATATACATATATATACATATATATACATATATATACATATGTAATATATATATATATATATATATATATATATATATATATATATATATATATATATATATATATATATATTGATATTTAGTCTTGAAAGAGGAAAGATTTTTTTTAAGTAAATGGCTAGCAAACGTCAACCATAATAAGGAGTGATATGACTCTCAAAATACCACTAGTCAAAGCACAAATCTTGATGTTGAAAGCGATATGATTTTGAGTCAAAACCGATCGAAATCAAACACTTAAAATATCATTGGAATCTTTGGGACATCAATTAAATCTCAAAATAGCTCTCAAATGTGGAGTGTTTATAAAATCGAAGCCTCGGCGGATCTAACGAGCCTAAGATCTCATAATTCCGACTTCATTTGGGCATCCAAATGCTCAAAATACATCAAATGATCGAAGGAATCATCCTGAGCCGTCCGATCGAGGGGAGTGGTACGGGCTTTACATGAATTTACAAGAATGCCCCTCCTCCCATCTATAAATAGGCCTTCATTCCTCACATGAGGGAGCCAAGCCAAGTGAAGTGAAGTGAAGTGAAGAAAAGAGGAGCTAAAGCAAGACAAATCAATTCTTCATAAACCACCATTCATCCTTATCAATCTCAAGCAAGGAAGAAGACATAAAATAAAGAAATAATAAAAGCAGAAAGGAAGAGTCAAAAGGAAGAAGAGGAAGAGTCAACAAAGGAAGATAAAAGAGTCAAAGCAAAAAGAAAAAGTCAGCAAGGAAGAAGAGGAAAGTCAAAGCAAGGAAGAAGAAAAGAGCCAAGCAAAAAGAAAAGGAAGAGTTGAGCAAAGAAAAAGCAAGTGAGGAGGAAGAGAGAGCTCTGACAAGATCCTCAATAAGATCGCAAAGCAAGATCGCACTACCATAATGACCATGACCCGTCGTCCTAATTGTATCTGCATTATCAGCTCTCCATTATTACAAATCATTGTTACAAATTGTTATTCCTCTCATATCAATTCTCAATCGTTATCGGAAGACTTTGTACTCAAATAGATATATAGTGGAAGCTTTTTATTCTGGTTTTCCTCTTTGAGTTTTCCGCTAAAAATGAGTGTCTCATTTAGCTCTTTAATTATGGAATTGACTTCAAACAAGGCTAAGGCATAAACTTTCACTCTCTGATTGTTTTCGCAATAGGAGATTTTTTTTAAAAAATAAATGGCTTAACACCATAATGAGGAGATGAGGTCAATTTTTTTTAATTTATTCCTTTTGTCCTTATAGTTATTGACTTCACTTTTGGGATCTCAATCTTAGACTTAGGAATCTCTAATAAGATTTTTCTTAGTCAAAGATACATCAGTGATTAGGTGAAAACTTAACTAAGCCAAAATTTAATTAGGCTTTGTCAGTCTTAAAGTTACATATCTAGCCAAACTCAATCTAGATACACTTTCAAATCAAATCGATTCAATTCTCAAACCAAATCTCAAACTCAAATTCAAATTCCAAATAAAATTTCACATTTGACTCCAATAATTGAAACACAATCAAATTCAAATCTAAAGCCCTTCCTTCATATGAATCATATTCATAAGCTTAGTCAAAACTCCAGATCAAATCAAACTCAATTGATCTCTTTATAAATCAAATATTCCTTCATTTATAATCACAAATATATGAAATCCAAATTTAAATGACCAAAACTATATCAAAAAAAATCAAACTCAATCTAAACCCTTTAAGCCAATTCTTTGGACTAAATTATATCCATATCAAAACTAATGAATTTTCTTGAATCAATCATTTTATTCAATTATCTATCCAAATATAAATGAAACATATAATCATCAAATCAAATAGAAACCAACCCAAGTCAAATACAACTCTTTGACTTGAAAATTTCAAATAAGCTAAAATCCTTCTCCAAATTGATTGCTGAATTTATATTTCAATCTCATATATAAGTTCAACTAAACTTGAATCAAACCAAAACCAAACCAATTGACCCCTTAGGACCACTTGACCCAAAGTGACCTAAAGGACTGAGCCAATCAATCATTCAAAAACCTTCCACCATGATTGTTGATCACCCTAGGATGATCAATTGCAATCATTTAGGCCAAACCAAGCCCAATTGATCATTTGATCCAAATTGACCCAAATTGGCCTAAAATTCATCGGGTCAAATCATGATCTAACCAAATTGATTTCCAATGGTTGAAGTTCATTCCAAATTGATTATTGAAGTTGACCAAAGCCATAATTAAACACAATTTAATCAATCGAGCCCAATTGCTCAACTAGACCCAACCTAGCCCAAAATGGCCTAAAGGGTCAATTTGGCCTAAATCCAAATTTATTCAAACCAAAGATAACATTCATCTTCAATTAGCCAATTGAACATGAATCAACTCATAACCTAAGCTAACTTGACCAATTTTGGTCAAATGGATCAATTTTATCCAATATGACCCATATGAACCAAATTGGTCAAATCAAAACAAGCCAAGACCCATTTGATCAAACCCAACCCATTTGGGATCAGCCCAACCAACCCACTTAAATCCTCATGGATCCTCCCCACATAATTTTCATTTAATTCTCCCATCAAATGCACTTAACTCTAAATATTTGCATTGAATAAATTTGATCATATGACACAAAAACTTTGGAGCAAAAATCAAAGTCCAATCCATCATCCATCCCAACCAAAAAATCAATTTGGAGCCAAAAATTCAAAAAAATAATGAATTCGCCATTATAAAAGAAATGAAACTTTAGATCTCTTACTCCCATTTATTCATTTAAAATCTTGCAAAAATGAAATCACCTCTTTGAGCCATTTTGAGCTCAAAATATAAATAGTTACTTTTATGAATGAAACATCAAGAAGATGATGTTAAAGAAAGTCAAAGATCATTCCAAAGCTTCTTTACATAAAGTTTTCTATCTTCAATCTAAACCATTAAATTTCATCAAACCATAGTCTGCTTAAGGATTTCATGCATTTTGTATTAATTCTCTTGCAATTTTGAGAATTTTTCCTAGATAATCCCACATTTTTATTTTATGTCATCCCAATTAGAAAATAGAATATTTTTTATGTGATACGAAAACTATTTGGATAAACTTAGAAATCCCATTTTCCCTTTAAAAAAAAACACGAAAATATTGTTCATCGCCAATATTATCGATCCTTAAATGAAATCAAAATACGATCATTTATGATCTGTCGATCTTTCGATTATCGACGGCTAATATCACACTATCAAAAATATCGATCCTAATTTAATTAAAAATTTTTTTTGGGTTGACTAGTCTTCTAAATGTTAAATATTTTCTGTAAAAAAATTAATTTAAATCATTGAAAATTCAAAATTTTATAAAAGAAAAATAATTAACCAAAATTATAAATAAATCGTTGGATCCGTCTTTCTAGAAATCCAACAAATTCAATTAAAAGAGTTAAACACACCTACCATAAAATTTCAAGTGAAAACTTCCATATTGGGAGAAATTAAATTTTGAAGTTCATATTGATTTTAATAAAATAAATCAAATAGAAATTAAATTTCCAAAAAATCTTCAAAATGGTTTAAATCACCAATTGACATCTAGAACTCTTAAAATAATGTGATCTTCTTAATCTAATGAACTCAAAATAAACACTTAAGAGTAGAGTTTAATCAATTAAGAAGTTAATTAAAATATAATCTAAAAATAATTTAAATATCAAATCAAAATTAGAAATGAAATAGCACTTATCATTAATCAAACCTCAAATCAAAAAAAATATCATCCAGGTAAATTAAATAAATATGATTAAACCTATTTAAGTTAATAAAATTCAATTAAATGATTAAATCTTAAATCAAACTTAGAATTAAACAAATTACCCTTAATCAAACTTAATTAATCAAACATCTAGCTAATGTAAACTTAATGAATTAATCCATCATCTAAATTAATCAAATTAATTTAAATAAGTTACATTAAAGCTAACTCTAAAATTAAGCTTAAATCAAATCTAATCAAATTAAATTAATCACTCCCCCAAATAAACTAATTAAGTCAATCAAATTAATCATATTATTAAGCAACCAAACATAATCAAAATGCAATTAAATACTAATCTAAACATTAAACTTAAATCATTAAGTTATTAATTATACATTAAGAATTATATAAATCTTAATTTAATTTAATAATTAACTTAAACACACTCCTTAATTAAACTAATTAACCCAACTAATCCAATTGAATAAACACTTAATGCACTTAACAAATTAATCCATCATCTTAATAAATTAATTTTATAAATCACATTAAAATTAATTCAAATCAATCACTTAATTAATCTACTAATTAATTTAATCACACTTATTAAATAAATTAAGTCAATTAATTCATATTAAACTTAAGCTTAATCAAATATAAAATGCAATTAAATGCTAATCAAATCCTAATTTAAACTTAAATCATTAACTCATTAATTTCATCATTAACAAATTTTTATTTAATTACATCATTAACCTAAATAAATATGAAATCAAATTAAAAATTAAGTAAATCTTTATTTAATTTAATAATTAATCACACCTCTTAAATAAATTAATTAAGTCAATTAAAGTAATCATATCAAACCTAAGCTTAATCAAATATAAATGCAATTAAATACTAATCAAAACCTAAATTAAATTATTAAGTCATTAATTATATCATTAGTACAATCAAATTGATAATTAAACAAACCTTTACAATTAACATAAATATACTTCTTAATTAAACTAATCACATAATCACATTGAACCTAAACAAGCCCATAGACCAATAAAGTTAATTAAATAAAATTAAATCAAATTAAATTAAATTAAGAAAGACTCTCATCAATTTAATATGTAATCAAATCAAATCTCATCCAACCTACTTAAATAAGATAAACTGATCAACTATCCGTTGTATGAAATCAAAATACAAACCAAACTTTGATGAACATGACAAATGGATGTGATTAAAATTACAATCCTAATTACAAAGAATCAAACTCTATTAAAATCAAAATAAAATTTCAATTAATCTAATGATCAAACTACAAATAAATGAACCACAATCAAATAAGCATGAAATTAAGTCAGTAACCATAATCAAAGAAAAGAATTAAATATTAATTCAAAAGGATATTGAATTATCAAGATTTAACTAAACCAATGACATCTAATCTAAAATTAATCAATCAAAAGAACATGAACTTAAACAAACTTAAATTCCATTAGATATTAAATATATTGAATTATCAAGATTTAATTAAACCAAAAATATCTAATCTGAAATTAATTAATCAAAAGAACATGAACTTAAACAAACTTAAACTTCATCAAAGTTCAAGGATATTGAATTATCAAGACTTAATTAAACCAAAAAATCTAATCTAAAATTAACCAATCAAAAATACATGAATTTAAACAAACTTAAACCTCATTAGATATCAAGGATATTGAATATAAAGATATAATTAAACCAAAACATCTAAATCAAAATCAATCATTGAAATACTTAAACAAACTCAAATTTTAAGCACTAAATCAAATCAAATAAATTACATAAATTTAAATGGGTAAATTTAGATACTTGAGGACCTTAGTTAGATTCTTTAGGAATTATGATGTAGAATAGGGTGAGTTTCGTCTACAAATGGAATTCATTCTACTATTCATTCTTGAAAACCTAAACATCATTTTAACCAAATAAAAGTGAAATAAAATGAAAAATAAATCATTAAATAATTTAAATTGAAATCACCCAAAGGAAAATTTTAAAAAATTCAAACTCCAAATTGAAACTTAAACTAAAGAAGCCTAGTAAAGTCTTGTCACAAAAGCCTTAAGCACACACATTAGAATACTAAGTCACCACTTTTAGTGCTAAGTTAGGGCGTTGTATGTATAATGTTATGTTTTGTGTTGTGACATAATATTTTATACTGGATGTTAGGGTGTATGTTTCATAGACTGGATGTTAGGTCGTTATTAGCGTAATCATGGAGGTTGTGCTTAAGATTGTAATAAAATATAAATGCTTTTGCTGTGCAGGTTGCATAGGCTCTAAGCATAACCCATGTTAGGACAGTGGGTTTGGTTATCCATGTGAGGGTCTTAAGTCTAAATTATTCATATAACGACTTGGGTTATATGGTGTGTTTAGCATTTGTTTTTCGATTGTAGCTAGATTTATTCTTCCTATTTTGATGTAATTTTGCAAGAATTAGGATTAGTGTTGTGAGAGATTAGGATGAGCAGTGACCAGAAGGCTTAGTCCCTAGGGTGCCCTGTGATGCTTTTAGAGAAAATCAAATCAAAAGAAAGAGAATGAAGATAAGAAGATCCTCATAGCATGTATTTTTTTTTTTGTAATCCGGGTTGTGTAAGGGTAGAGCTAAACTACCCATCTTATTTTTCTCTTTGGTATAAGGCAGAACCCGACCGCACTAGACTTTTACTCTTTTATCATAGTCTATAAAATTATTTGATGTTGTGTTTAGATTGTGCATTAAAATATCATGCTTTTCATCATTTTTTTATGGTTAATGCTTGAATGTGTGGCCTAGATACGGTAGGCTCCTAGGATAAAATTAAAATTTTTATCCCACTAGCTCATAACTAAAATTTTGAAATAACTCATAACCTTACATAAAAGCCTAGAAATTAAATCAGGATAATAAAATTTTAGCAACTTTATGGATGGATGAATGTATAATATCTTGAATGTCATATTATTTCACTCTTGTTAAGAGGGACTTCCATCTTTGCTAGAATGAAGGCTTAACACCTGTGAGAGCCTTTGGTGAAAGAACACCATTTCTTGATTTGGCCCATAATCAAATTCTCATACATTTAGGCATACAAAATCCCATAGCTATGCCAAAATAAAAAAATTCAAAAGAATCAAATAAATTTGATAAAATTTGCATTAGATTAAGCCATGGATTCATATCACTCATGCTCTAGTCTCTTAGGGAGTGAGTTTAAAGACTTAGTCTCCTTTCTAAATGAACAACAGCCTAGCCATCTTGCAAAGCATAAGACTTGCCTACATAGATTTAAAGTGTAAGAGAAGTAAGCTGGCTGTAACTCCAAGTCATAATAAGTCTAGCAATTAGATGATTTATTCTCTCTTGTGGAGGTAAACAACATACCCATTTTCTCCTTAGATTTAGGTCGTGCCTTTGTTTTGTACCAAGGCTCCTTAGTTTAGGAATCGGTATTTGTTTCCTTGAGACAAGCATAAATTCTCTCTTAGGCATTTTTAATCTTATATTGTAGAATTATAAGCCCAGCAATCTAATAAAATGTCAACTCAAATAATTAACTCTCTTCAATTTCAAAAATATAAAGCCCAATTATAGGGTAGTGGAATAATCACTAGGCATCCTAGTATCATGAGTATTTCTTACTTTCTCCCTTTGGATTTCAAAAATAAGTCTTCTCCTTGATCTATCCCATTTGATTTTCTAAAATAGTCAATCCTTTGATAGTCTTAACCTTGAAATCTTTGGAGACCCTAATTGTCTACTTTAATCGAGAGTATTCTTAAGAAATTCTCATTCCTTAGGATGTAATTAATTATGAGAGCTTGCCTCCATAGAAAACTTAATGAACCTCGCTTAAAATAAACCCTACTTTATTTTTGTATATAAAGTATGGGAAAGATCTTTAGTATATTTGAAGACCCATCATGCCTTAAGAATCCTTATTGAGTGATTAAGTCCATTATAAGGTAGTGATTTCTATCTTTCTAGATAGTACATCATTCATTAATGTCATATCCGATCACTTCAATAATTACCCCCTAAGATCTACGTGGTGTCCCGCATCCCAAAAATAAACACCACAATTGTGGATATATAAAACTCCGTCTATGGTCAAGTAAGGAGACAGTTTTCTCCCATATGCTTTAGTGTTTTTCAGCGTTGGATGAGAAATTATCTAGTAGAAGTTCAAGAGCTAGGGTAATAAAAAAATATTTATTTTTGTCAGCGAAGCACTATCCTTCTTCTGAATAGAATGTCATTTATTTTGTTGATCAAGACTCGTAGTTCATATGGAGGCATTTTTTGAAAGATGTCGGTGTCTCATCACCAGGGTTTGGAGGCAATCAAGACCCATAGTTCATATGGGGAGGCTCTGATTTTCCTTGAAGGAGGCGTCAATTGTCCTCGTCGGACCGACCGGGTTTGGAGGTGATCAAGACCCGTAGTTCATATGGCAAGGCTCGAGTTTTCTCTCGAAAGAGGCATCAATTGTCCTCGTCGGACCGACCAGGTTTGGAAGCGATCAAGGCCCGTAGTTCATACGGTGAGTCTCGATTTTCCCTCGAAAGAGGCATCAACTGTCCATGTAGGACCAACTGGGTTTGGAGGTGATCAAGGCCTGTATTTCATAAGGTGAGTCTCCGATTTTTCCTCGAAAGAGGCATTAACTGTCCTCGTTGGACCGACCGGGTTTTGAGGCGATCAAGACCAAGTTCATCTGGCGCTCCAATTTTTCTCGAAGGTGTATCGTCCTCAGGGTCGAGTTTGGAGGATCAAGACCCATAGTTCATATGGTGAGGCTCGCTTTGTCTCGAAGAGGCATCAAGCTCTCGCGGACCGACCAGTTTGGGCAATCAAGACCGTCATCTCGATACTCCTTTTCCTCTAAAGAGATCAATGTCGCCTCGACTAGCTTTGGTATCAAGTAGTTTTATCGTGAGACTTTTTCCCTCGAAAGTGGCATCAACTATCCTCGTCGGATCGACGAGATTTAGAGGCGAAGACCCGTAGTTCATACGACGAGGCTCCAATTTTCCCTCGAATGAGGCGTCAACTGTCCTCGTTGGACCAACCAGGTTTGGAGTCGATCAAGACCAATAGTTCATACGGTGAGGCTCCGATTTTCCCTTGAACGTGGCGTCAATTGTCCTCGTTAGATTGTCCGGGTTTGGAGGCAATCAAGACCCATAGTTTACTACGAGGCTCCGATTTTCCCTCGAAAGAGGCGTCAACTGTCCTCGTCGGACCGACCGGGTTTAGAGGTGATCAAGGCTCGCAATTCATAGAAATTTGATTTTTTGAAACTCCAATAGATGGCTCATAGTTGACAACTGCCAAGGTGGTGGGGAAGCATTGATCAAGAACCATTTCTCAAAAAACTCAGAAATTCTAGCAGATAATTTTAGAGTGTCATTCTTCATTATGTTACTTGATGCTGTTGACTTGTATGAAAGAGATAGAATCGAATTCGCTGAGATTTTTAGCCCATCCGAGGTTATTTGTCAAAGTGTTACTTGATGACATTAACCTGTATGGAAGAGGTCGAATCGAATCCGCTGGGGATTTTTGACTCATTCAAGATTGTTTGTCAAAGTGTTACTTAATGATGTTAACTTGTATGGAAGAGGTCGAATCAAATCCATTGGAGATTTTTTACCAATCCGAGGTTATTTTTGAAAGTGTTACTTGCTGATAGTAACCTATATGGAAGAGGTTGAATCGAATCCGCTAAGAATTTTTGACTCATCCGAGGTTGTTTGTCAAAGTATAGATAAATATTTTTTATTCTTCCTAGATTATCTGTCAGAGTATTACTCGGTGAAATTAACATTTGTGAAGTGGGTATAAAGGTATGACATATCCGAGGTTATTTGTGAGAGTTTTACTCGATGACGTTAACCTGTGTGGAGTAGGTACATAATTATGACATATCCAAGGTTATTTGTCAGAGTGTTACTCGGTGACATTTAACTTGTATGAAGAATCAAATCAAAATATCCATTTGTAACCAAAGTTGCTTCTTGATCTTTGCCTTTTCATAAATGTATTAACTTGCTTTTGGTTCAATTAGATATCTAGAATGTTGAGTTGGATGATCTTTTTTGAGATTAAGAGTTTCCCACTGGCGGAAGGTTGAAGTTTGATGAATCTTCATTCCTTTTATGTGTTTCTCGATAGTAAGATTTTTGACATATATGTGGAGCTATTACGAACATAAAGTCGGATTGTCAACCATTCGAAGATGTTAAGGAAATGCTTCCCAATGACGTCAAATTGTTGCGTCTTTGAAACCCTTTAAAATAAAATTTATGCCTTGGTCTTGTTAAGAAATCCAACAATACATAAATATTTGAAGAGAGCAAAGAGTTTTACATGGCAAAATCTAAAAAGGAAAAACTTAGATTGTAAAATATTCCACTATATACATTTTGGAAATACAAAATTTATGTTTTCTCTGGATTCTGAGTTGTATGTGAAAGAAATCGACAAAATCAAATCAGTACCAATTATCTGATAAAATATGGATTATGCTGGTCGTTAAGATTAGCGATAGTAATACGGTATATTATCAGATTATCCGTGGTGGCGGATTGTAGAACCCGGTAAAGCGTCAGATAACACAATGTGTCCCGTAGCGGCCGGTGGTAGTTGGCGGCTGACCAGCTCGATAACCAAACAGTGGTGGCGGTGACCGGCAGCAGTGGTATGCGCGATAGTCGGCAGCGTGTTTGCGGTAGCAATAGCAGCGATGGTCAGCATGATAAGCGGGCTGGTAGTGGTGCCGAAAGTGGTGTCGCGCTCGGTGGTGGTCGGCAACAGCGGGCAGCAGTGGTGACGATAGTAGTAATTACAATGGCGGTCAGCAGTAGTGATGCAACGTGGTGCGTGGAAGGCCAGCAGTGGTCGTCAGCGGCAATAGTGGCCGATACCAGTGGTGGTAAATGGTGTAGTTGCATACGGTGGCGATGGTGCCAGCGGTGGTCAGCGATGAGACCAACAGCAGTGTTCGATGGCGATGAGGACAGTTGTGACAATGGCGTGGTCAGCAGTGGTGGTTGAGGTAACGACTTTGCGGTGGTGGTTGCAGTGATAATCAGCGGCAGCGATGGTGGCAACCGTCGGATGGCGAGTTTATGCACGGAGGTTCTTCAAGCCTCGAGCTCTATTCTCTTTAGCATGGTCTTCCCTCATGTGAAGAATGAGTATTATTTATAGATTAGAGGAGTGACATTTCTGTAAACACATACACAAAATCCAAACCATCTGACGGTTCAAAGTGATTCCCTTGATCATCTGATGTATTTTAAGTATTTGAATGCTCAAATGAAGTTAAAATTAGGAGATCTTGGGCTTGTTAGATCCGGCTCATCAAGGCGCTCGATTTGAGTATAAACACTCTATATTTAAAATTCGACTGATATCGCAAAATATTCAATAAGCGGTTGATCTGGGTTAGTCTTGACTCAGAATTAGTTACTTTCAACATCAAGATTCATGCTTCAACTAGTAGAATTTTTAGTGTCATATCAAAAATAAACTTTTATTAATATATTCTTTAAAACCAATTTCAAATTCTTGCAAAAACACAATAAAAAAGATTTACATATATACCTCATAATTTATATGCATTTACATATCTAATACTCAAAATTAGATATTTATTTATCTAATATTTTCTATGAATAAAATGGTGCAATTCACTTTAAAAAAAAAGTAAGTGCTGATGTCATATCAAAAATAAACTTTTATTAATATATTCTTTAAAACCAAGTTCAAATTCTTGCAAAACACAATAAAAAAAAGATTTACATATATACCTCATAATTTATATGCATTTACATATCTAATACTCAAAATTAGATATTTATTTATCTAATATTTTCTATGAATAAAATGGTGCAATTCACTTTAAAAAAAAAGTAAGTGTTGATGTTGATTTTGATATGATATTAAAAATTGAGATATTATATATACATACATATATAAATATATAAGAATTATATATATGCATGTAAATTATAAAAAAAGATAAATGACTTTCTTCTATGTAAGAGCTTATACATTTAACTAAATGATCTTGAGTTTAAATCTCATACATGTGATATGTGTGTGGATTTGATATTAATTTAGCTTAACGGTTAAAAAAACTCTTATTTGTTGATACATGTAGGGCCATTTAGAAAAACTTATTATTCGCAAATAGTTTGTGTTCGAATGGTTTATTAAGAAAATATTTTTATTGAGTTATGTCAACAAAATGCATTAATACACTCATTAGTTTTGCTAATCTTCTACTAGACAAAGTTTGTATTATAATATGCTGATCAAATATTTTTAGGAGAATGATCTCAAAATTATTTTAATTGCTTAGAGGTCATTACAATGCATAAAAAATCAATAAAAATTTAGATTGCACTTATCTTAAAATAAATTTAAAACTTAGATACTCATTTTGATTATATATATATATATAATATATATATATGTATTAAAATATCTTGATCTCAAAGTTTTCTTCTAGTGATTGTTAGATTTATATGATTGTGGCCTGATAAAAAGGAAATGATGAAAGAGATGAAAGTTGATGATGACAACAACTTAGCACAAGAAATTATTGGATTAAAAAAATTTTATGACAACATCAAAATCTTATTAGCTAATAGACTTAGAGATAAGAGCAAAGAAGGGTGAGAAAGATAAACTATAGAAAATAAATTTTGAAATTTGATTATTGATACATCCTCAGAAAATTAATCTGATCAAGCACGAATCTCAAGGCATTTTCAGAAATGCTTCGATCTAATCACCGAAGTTTTACAAATAAACCGACACGGAGACGAACATAGCAACATCAAGCATACCGATCCGAGCTCAATCGACTCGTGATCAAGCTATCGAGCATGAAAATGGATCCTAATCCGCCAAATGGTCACCAAAATCGACATATTTATACGATCGAGCCGCCAAGCTAATCCAACGAATCCAAGATCACTCAATTCCGACATCATTAAGGCACCTAGATCATCAAAATATACCGTCTGATCGAGGGGATCGCACTGGGCCGTCTGATGGGAGTGGTTGGAGTTTTCCATGAATTTACAAGGCCTGCCACTCCCAAAAACTATAAATAGCCTCATTCTCACCTTAGAGGGGACCAATTGATTTGAAGACCGAGCTCGAGAACCACCACGACCTCGACGCCGACGATCTATCACCACCGCTACCACCAAGAAGTTCAAGATCGTGAGTTCGCCTAGAGATCGCCTGGACTAGAAAAGACCGCTTGCTCCTTTCTCTCAAGATCAAGAGGTTGCTCCCGTAAGATCTGCCGCTTTTGGGAAACTTCTCCTTGGGTTGGAGTTGACCGATATTGTATTTTTCTACACTCTAATATTGTTTCCCTCAGAAACATCTTCTTCTCCAACTAACGAGAAGCAAGGACTTGTATCTTTGAACACATATGAAAGTTCAGATCGCAAGGCCCCGTGGTTTTTTCCTTAATGGGTTTTCCAATGATAACCCCTGGTTCATATCGCGATAATTTTGGCATGGATGGCATTTCCTGACAGCTGGAAATAAGGGCCCAACGCTTTCATATGGTTGTTATTCTTATGTCTTGTGAGGGTCGCTCTGAAGATCGCTCAAAGGATGGAGGATTGAACGAAATTCTTACGCGAGAGAAGAACAAGTTTCCGCACGTCTCAAAGATAATCCGGATTTTCTTCCCGAGAATGATTACCCGAATGCCGGATCAACAAGTAGAGAACCCTTGGCACCACATCCGATGTGAACTTCGATACCGCCGCTCTACTCACCCCACATGAATGGCTCGCCTCAGACGGTGAAACTCCACGCCACCTTATACGCGATGAACTACGACGACTGGTGTAGGAAGAGTTCCCGGCAAACAATCTGAATGATCCATTCTTCCGCCGCCTCTTCCAAAACTCGTCCCCGCTCGTTGAGATCATCTCGCACATACCCGACGAGAGATTCAAGCTTCCCAAAGATGGACCCTTACGATGGCACAACCGATCCAGACGAGCATATCGATCACTTTCGAACGATCATGCACATTCGGTAAATGACTGCTTGTGTCGTATTCCCCGACTCTCAAAGGACGCTCAGATTGGTTCTATTCGCCACCAAGGGTCCGGATCATTTGGAGACCTCGCCATTTTTTTGTAGAACGCTCTCGCAACAAGAGAATCATCGAGATTCATTACATCGAATCCGCCGTAACGATGGAGAGTCCTCAAAGAATACTTCCGAGGTTCTCCTCTCAAGCCCAGATACCGTGAGTAGATCCGTAACTTTGAGGGCTTTCTGAGGACTCCCAGATACTTCTATTCATCATTAATGCGGAGAGCCCATTCCTATGCGACTGTCCACCGAATAGAGGCACAAATCACCGACAAGCTATCGCTCATGCAATGCTTGAACCACAAGCAAGAAGAAGGTTCCCAAAGGTGATGTTCAAACATCTCGTAAAAGAAGAGAGGCCGAGAACTTCCCCAAAACCTCCTCGCCAAATGACTGATGACTCAATCGAGAGGAAATATACGGCTCAACACATCATGCGCAACATCCTACCGGCTATTCAGAAGAGGATAGCGCCAAGTGGCCGCACCTTTAAAGCTGAATTGGAAATCAAGAGAAATTTCGCCACTTTCACCGCAGGGCACACCAATCAAGAGTGCCACCAATCAAGGAGGAGATTAAAAGACATCGTGGGTATCTAGGCCGCTTTTATACAAAACCAACCCACTGCTCAAAGAAATGCCGGGGCAACCAGCTGAGGAACCGCCAAGCTGGCCTGAGAGATAGAAACAATTGTAGAGGGCCTGTTATTCAAATTAAATATTCATTGCCACTTCAAGAGCCGAGCAGTAATACGTAACTGAACGAAGCAATGCACCTTTGATGATTTAGATCTAGAGGGCTTCATCCACATCAAGATCCCTTGTCATTGTCGCGGGGTCGTGATCCATGCTTCAATATTAAGGATATTGATCGACAATGGGAGTTAGGTTGATGTTCTTTTACTCCACTTTCCTTAGCATGGGTATAGAAGAGAAGCTTCAACCCGCGGCGGTCCACTGTATGGATTTGATAATCGATGGTATTAGTGGAAGGGACAATCGGTCTTCCGTAACTCTTGGAGAATTTCCCGACAACCCATACAATTTATTGTAGTCAGTGCGATTCAGCGATAATGCAATATTTGGGAGACCTCTCGATATTCGTTCACATCGCCTCACCTCAAGATGAAATTCCGACACCGGGGCATTGGCATGGTAAGTGGGAATCAACGATAACAAGCGTGCTATATCAAGCAAGCCCGACCATTTACGTACCCTCAACATCAAGAACTTGACTACGAGATGAGGATGCCTCAAAGGGCTTCTCCGGTTGAAGATGTAATTTGTCTTCCTATCTCAGTTGATCCATCGCGAAAGGTGAAGGTGGGATCATTCTGTGTCGAGAAATCGAATCGTAGATTTTTCGTAAAATCAAGACATCTTTGCACGGGCGCATCTCGATGCGGGCATTGACCCGGGAAGTCATTACGCACTCCCTCAAAGTTGACTCAACCTACAAGCGGTGATACTGAAGAAAAGAACCGAGCGATTGCAGGTCATAGAACAAGAAATCACCAAACTTACGGAAAGTTCATTCGAAGTCTACTACACGGTTGGCTAACGTCTGTTAGTCGAGAAGGCCAAGTTCTGGAGAATGTGCATCGACTACGACCTTGTCGTGCATGCTCAAAAGATAGCTTCCCCTTCCGTATCGACCAACTAGTTGATGCGACATCAGGACATCAGATGCTGAGCTTCATGGATGCCTATTCTGGCTACAATCAAATCAGGATGAACAAAAAAGATGAGGAAGCAACATCCTTCCAAATAGATAAGGGACTATCTTCTCGAGGTCATGCCATTGGACTAAAAATCTTTGGAGCAACATATCAGCGCCTTATGAATAAGATCTTCAAGGATCTTATAGGGCACAATATGGAGGTGTATGTTGATGATATCTTTGGTGAAGAGACTTGGAAATATCACAGCATATTTCTGATCTGCAATAGTGCTTTGACATTCTTCTATAAGATGCGGCTCAACCCAAGTGCATTTTGGAGTTTCCTCGGAAATTCCTAGGCTTCATGGTCACTCACGCGGGATAGAGGCCAACCCGAAGATAAAAGCACTCAAGGACATGTCACCTCAAGAATGATCAAGGAAGTCCAACGTTTGATGGAAGGATTGTAGCTTTATCATGATTCTTGGCATTCGGAGATAAGTATCTACCATTCTTCAAAATCTTAAGGGGTGCAGAAATGGATTCGATTAGACGGATGATGTGTCGGACTTTTGAGCAACTTGAATCTATTTAGCTTCCCCCCTCTATTATGGCTTTATCCAAGGAGAAAGGCTACATCTATCTTGTCGCTTTCTTCTCATGCGTAAGTCTGCGGTCGATACGCGAGGAGAATTCATTGCAAAACCCATTTACTATGTCAAGAAAATCCTTTCGATACCGGGGACGCTATCCACTCCAGATAAGACAAATATCTAGTATTCTCGCACAAAATTGATCGTACTTTTCGTGCCCACACCATCAACGCCTACACTCATCTTCCATTAAGAACTATTCTCGCAAAGCCCCGATGTATCCGAAGGTTGATGAAGTGGTCTCGAGCTTGAGAGTTTGACATCCATTTTCTTCCACGCCCGATATAAAGTCACAAGTGCTCGACTTCGTAGAATGTACCATCCCATCACCACCAATGACATCATTCATCACTCCATGACAAATCAATGGACATTATATGTTGATGGAGCTTCGTGTACTTCCGCAAGGGAGCAGAATTTTGCTTATCTCCCCAAGTAAAATAACTTTAGAGTACCTGCCACTAAAGTTCCGCCACCAATAATGTCGCCGAAAGTACGAGGCCCTCGTGGTGACTAAGGCTCGCCATTGACCGTGAGGTCCGTAACTTAGCCATCTACATAGACTCACGGGCCTCACAGTTGAAGGAGACTTCGAGCACCGCCATCCGCAGCGCTTCTACCGCTTTTGCAAAGTCACTTCTTGCCGTAATCGAGACCCATCGATAACTCATATTCTAAGGGAGCGTAACACGCAAAGATGCCCTCTCCAAGTTAGCCACAACAATGATGAGAGATCTTTTCAAGAGAAAATACATGAGGACATCCACTTTCCCAAGATTCAAGGCCCTCGGGTGATACAATCCGGAGGACCCAAAAGAATCTTCATGGATGACCGATCATGTCCTTTCTTCAAAGCGGTCTTGCCAACAGATTCACCGATGCTATCCGGCCTCCACGTAGAGCATCGAACTTCACCATAATGACTAACCAAGCTGTCCTTCTAGGGCCCTACTTAAAGTGTCTACCACCTTCTGAGGCTAACTATGCAATGCGAGAGGTTCATTCAGAATTTGTGGTGAACATTTGGGAGGAAAAGCCCTCGCCTCTCAAAATCATGAGGCAAGGTTTTACTACAATGAAGAAGGACGATTGAGTTTGTAAAGAAGTGTAACAAGTGTCGCCATTCCAATCTCACTCATACACCATCTAGAACTCACCACAATCCAGAGCCCGTGGCCCTTTGCTCAATGGGGGATCGATATAATGGGACCCTTTCCCATTGCCACCGGGCAACAAAATTCATAATCTCTGATTACTTCGAAGCGAACCGCTAAAAATCACCAAACAAATGCCAAGTAATTTGTCCGAAAAATATTATTTGTCATTCTTGATTCCAAAGAAAATCATCACCGATAATGGACGCAGCTTCACGTGAAAGACATTCACATCTTTCCGCCAGAGTCGATATCCGCTAATCCACATGTATCCCATCCACGCAAATGTAATCAAGTCACCAATAGACAATACTAAAAGGGCTAAAGACACGACCAAACCATGCCGGGGCAATGGGTCAAGAACTATCCAATGTTCTTTGGCTTACCGCACTACATCAAGGACCCCTACCGAGAAACGCCACACAATCTGTGTTTTAACCGGTGGCCGTTATTCCGACATCGGGTCCCGAGCCCTAACCCATAACTTTGATGCCGACAAAGAACGACGATAAGCTTCGATTCCATCTGATCTCCCCGCAAGAGACTCGACATGTCAAGACTGGCTTCCTATCGAAAGGATTGCTCGAGGTTTCAACCGGTAAAGACGACCAATATCCGCTGGGGACCTCGCCCCTAAGTCTCGACCGCCAGAAAAGGCCCAATGTAACAAACTCTCACCGCCAAGGCCCGATGTGGTGGTGTCTAAAATCAAGCCCCGCACGCTCAAGCTTAAGGATAGTATGGGAAGACTCTCCCACGCACTGAATGCTACAAACCTCCGTAAGTACTACCGGATGTATCGCCTTTTTTATTCTAGTGAATGCGAAAATATTATCATCGTATGTATTGCAAATTGTTATCAATTTATCGATACTGCTTGTCATTTATTGTCCAACCTTGGCATCAAGGTGTTTGGATTTATGTTTCTATCTATGTTAAAGTTCTCATACTTATGACTTTTTTCGCTTATGCTTGCATTTTAAAACACCACTCAAGAGATATGCAACTATTGTTGTATCTCATTCGTAAGATCGATCCCTGTGGAATTCGACGATCTTCCTATACGTTAACATCATCGAGTAACGCCGATAAACAACCTTGGATAAGTTGGCAATCCTCTATAGACGCCTACAACTTTCCATAACAAAGTTAACATCATCGAAAGTAAACGCCCGATACACAACCTAGATAGATCGAGAGGTTCGAGAACCTCTATAAATATATTCCGCAAAGTTTGTCATCAAGTAACGCTCTGGTAATGATCTTAGAATAGATCAAATTATCCGAAAGGGATTCCCGATGATCTCTTCTACGCCAATCTTTATCATCGAGTACACTTTGACACACAACCTAAAATATTCACAAACAATTTTTTATGGATTGTTAATATTTCGCAACATACAAGTACAATCAACCGTAAATAATATACAACACCAAACAGCAACATAAAGGAACTACAACTACGCCTGATGGTCTCATCAGATGATGAAGAACTATCTCGAAGTCATCCTCGTTGCCGCTAAGGGTCTGGGCTAGAAAGGACCTCAACACCAGCCTACTATGATACGCCAAGCGTGTCCCCTTCAAGAAACCCTGATGAAGCCTTCATCAACACACGCCGCCCAAAGCCTTCACCTCTACATCATACACGTGGTCTGCCTCCAACGTGATCCTCAGATGATACTCTCAAGCCGTTTGAAGTCGTCCTCCACGCCTGTGGATCCGCTCCCGCTTCTACCCGAGATAAGTGCGCCTCTTTCTCTCAAAGCAGCCAGAATCCTCGCTTCTTGCCTCAAGACTAAACCTTCTAAAAGATCTTCGATCCTTTATGAGCAACCAACCTCTCGTCTCCACCATTCATCCCAGTCCGCCAACTTCCCGACAAAAGAAAGAGAAGTCGCTGAGTCGCCAACTCGGCCTCTGACTCATCAAGTTGATTCTCCAACACGGACATCTTTTACTTTCTCCACATACCGCTTCTTATATTCACCATGGAGAAACTTGACCTTCACGAACTCAATTCCAAATATTCAAAGACAATGTTCATTTTGAAGTCAAGTTCTTGCTTCTTCAGTATCTGAAATAAAAAAAAAATTATTAAGCACAAGGAAATGGGAAATAAAAGATGATGAACGCAAGAAGGATTGTTACCGCTTCTTCAAGATGTCGACCCACGCAGAATGATTCAACACGCCCTCGTGAATGAAGATCCTTGGGACGACTACGGGGGTCTCTTTTCGGTATCCGATATCACCATCACCTCTTCGCCCTTTTCCTCTTCTATCAAGACGGTCCTTCACGGAAGAAGCCGAGGACGCTTGGGAGATCTACGGAAACCTCTTTGTTGCTTTCAACGAATCGCATAAGACCGCCGATGAATAAAAGCCCCGCCAACAAAGATTCCTCCCGCACAAATTGTCGATATATCAATCTCAAATCAAGATCTTCAATATCGAATTTCGTCCACAGGATATCTTCATCACCAACTCAGGGAATGGGTAAATCTCGCCTTTCCCCATTTCAGAAGACCCCGCCATTCTTCAAAAAAGAATCGCTTGCCCAACTTGGAGGATCCTTCGTCCGAGGTCAAGTAGTACCCCGCAGTGATACGACCATGTGCATCGCAGTAAACTTGCACATCCGCGCGAGGTAATCAGTCGCGTCACACCGCTCCTAAAAGACTATAAGTCCCATCACGATCGTCATTGCCCTGCTCGAAAGCTGGGAAATGCAAACCTCGCATGCTGACAAAATGGCAATCATCTCGGGGGATAGGGGAAAACGCAATCCCGCACCCAAACTCATCTCGTAAGTGGTGAAATACCCCGGAGGCGGAGATTGGGCTCTATCAGACTTCTTCGGACACTTAAGAACCAAATCATTCGGAAAATAATATTTTTCCAAGCATCAATGTGTCTCGTGATCGACCAATGAATCTTCGCCCTCCCATTTTTAGAAGGTTCGTCCGCCTCACAAGTGGTCTGATCTCTTTCAAAAGATTCTCACCCATCTACAAACACCCAACTCGCATCGAGATAAAAATTATTCCAAGGAGAGTGCCCAAACTCCCACCGTGGGAGGGCTATGCACTCAGCTGGTGGAGATGAGGAGGTGATCCAAGAAGAGTGCCCAAACTCCCACCGGGGATGCACACTGCACTGGTGGAGATGAGGAGGTGAGGTTGATCCAAGAAGAGTGCCCAAACTCCCACCGTGGGAGGGCTATGCACTGCTCTGGGGTAGGTGGATCCAAAAAGAGTGCCCAAACTCCACCTGGGGAGGCTACTCTAAGAGGAGAAGAGGAGATGAGGTGTGCCTTCCCCCTGTGGGTTTTATAGACCCCTTCTAGGGCAAAAAACCGCCTAAAACCGCTCAAACCGCCAAAACCGCCATTCGCTCAGGGCGCTCGCGCCATCTACATAGGCTAAGCCATATACTCATGACCAACAAGGCCTGATCTGTCGACTGCCACCGCGGGTCTGCCCGCTGCCGAACGCTGTGGGCCAACCACGGGCGCTGGCGCCGAACGCGCCGGGCCGAACGCTGTCAAGAATCAGTCGCCGAACTGCTGACCATGCAAGCACCGCTGGTCGCGAATCACGGCCACGGTCTGAACCGCCCTACCATGCTGGCTTCTCTCATGATCAAGAATTCGCAGACTCATACTGAATTCCGACCCGCTTCCTGCTCATGGACTCACGGCCTGACATACCGCCACATTTCAAGGTTCATGCAAGGCGGCTCATGGCCGCTTACGTATACATGAAGGCCGCCATAGCGCTCATGAAGCTCCTCGCATGGATCCTCAGAATCTCACCCGCATACCTACACGATTTGCCCCGCACGCCTTCCCGAAGTTATAATTGTTCTATGAAGATCTCTCAAAATGCGCAATTGATGGACTCTCAAATTTCATTGAAGAATTTGCTATTTTCAAGATTGACATATATTTTGATGATCGAGATAATGTCACCCAAAAATAGCAACCGATACATCCTCGTAAAATTAACTGATCAAGACGAATCTCAAGGCATTTTAAATGCTTCATCTAATCACCGATTTCAAAGAAGTTTTACAAATAACCGACTGCCTCGATGAGACTAACATAAGAACATCAAGCATACCGATCCGAAGCTCGAATCGACTCGTGATCAAGCTTATGAGCATGAAAATGGATCCTCAGCCTGGTCACCAAAATCGACATATAGTCGATCGAGCGCTCGAATTAATCCAACGAATCCAAGATCACCCAATTCACATCATTAAGGCACCTGCATCATCAAAATACACCGCTGATCGGGGGATCGCGATCGTCCATGGGAGTGGTTGGAGTTTTCCATGAATTTACAAGGCCCGCCCCCAAAAAATCTATAAATAGAGCCTCATTCTCACCTTGGGAGGACCGAATATTAAGACTGTGAGAGCTCGAGAACCACCTGGCCGACCTTGACGCCAACGACTCTATCACCACCAAGCAATACCAAGAAGTACCAAGATCGGGAGTTTCGCCTCTGGCGGGAAAAGACTGCCTCTCCTTTCTCCTCAAGATCAAGAGCTCCCGTAAGATCGCTTTTGGGAAACTTCTCCTTGGGATGGAGAGTTGACCGATATTTTTCTACACTCGGAATATTGTCACCAGAACATCTTCTTCTCCAACTAACGGTAAGCGACTCAGATCTTTGAACACATAGTGAAAGTTCTACGGCAGTAAGGCTGATTTTTTCCCTTAACGGGTTTTCCACGATAACCCCCGTGTTCATATCCCCGCCAGTGTGTTGGATAATTGCCAGAAGATCTGATCTACCTAATAAAATTCTCTAGCATGCAACAACTATATTGGTAAAATTATAAATTAATATCCTTATCATACCCTTTGATTTACTGTTTATTAGCATAAAATGAGGCATAACATTATAGAAATCTACGTCTATAATTATCTAAAAAAATAACAGTGGAATTACTACGATAAAAACTACTATCTAAAAGTTATTATGAGTACTATAATTTTTTTTAAAAGTTATATCATAATTTTTTGGCAGCTACTACACTCAATGAAGTCAGGTTAAAAAATATAATTTTTTCATCATAAATTTTTCAAAATATGATCAAAACAGTACTCTTAAACGATAATATTGTGAGTTTTTATACTGCACCACCATCGTATCATTGCTCCATACATAGCCTACATTGTTATAATCAAGCTATGCAAGATACATTACATTATAATTATTCTCACAAAATCATTTATTCTACTTAAAAGTATATTATAATACACATTAACATTATATAAAATATAAAACATAATAAAAATTACACAATAAATATTACACTCCTGAAATTTGAGAAATATTAATATTGATAAGAATCTTATAATTTAAAAATATTGAACTGCTATTACAGTAATTTAAAATTCACATTTCTCAATATAAAATAGAATATTACAAGATTATTTGTGTTCAGATCCAACCTTATATATTTCTACTCTCTGTAAAATCTCCTCTGCTAAGTACCCACATAAAAATTTATTAACAAAGATGTCAAATAATTGGGTTTTAAAAAAGTGAGAATCTATCTTCATTTTTTTTTCTTTTTTTCAATATAAATAAACAGTAAAGGTGCACAGATATTTTTTAAAAATACTAAAAAAATCATAAGTCTTAATCAATTTTATATATATATATATATATATATATATACACGTAATAACTGAGAAAACGATAAAATGTGTAATGCCATGAAAAGTTGTGTAGGAGATAGCTCATGGCATGATACGAGCTCCAAAAAAATATGATAATATATGTAAAAGCATAATTAACTTAATAGATAAATAAATAAATATCAAAAAAATATGAAAATGAATAATACATAATTAAAATTCTGAGCAAATATTTATCAAATTTTTTTTTGCAATGATTATTTATATTGTCTTCCGAAACAACAAAGAGACGGAAAAAAAAAAAAGGTGCAAGTTCAAATTAAAAGGCTCACAACTCGATCGGGAGCCTAGAATTTCTAAGATGTAACTTCCCATTTGGAGCTATTGGGTCCCCTTTGAAGCCATTTAAACCCGTGTATTAACCCATCCCAACAACCTCGAAGCCACCGCATTCGTTACAAATTAGAGGTGGTGCTTCGAGGTACTGAGTTCGGCAACCACATCGTCTGACACTAATATACAAAAAGATGTGAACTTATCATCAATTTCACATTGTGGGACTAAAAACGTTTCAATTATAATTTAATCAGCGCCTGAAGCTAACTTTGCTTAATTCTGCGTCCAATCAACAGAGTGCCTATTCATTCTTATAAATTATTTATTTTGCGACTCACGACGTATTAATCGACCATTGATTTATAACAAAACATGAAAGCATTTTTATAGAAGCACGGACGATAATAGAGTAAACTTTAATTAAAATAACGCCCTCAAGATGTCATCATCATTCATCCAAAATAATCAATGTTTTAAGTTATCATAAATTTTGAAAAGAATAATCATGTGTAATATTTTATCATCGACGGGTCCCGTTTGGGGCAGTCGTGTCAGTGCGGTGAGGGTTGAATCGCACTGCAGAGCGATTAAGCCAGCTGTGTTTTGAAGAAGTTGCTGCGAGAAAGTTGTGTTTTCCAATCAAACATGATAGAATGCGGTGACTATCAAAAATTAAAGTTTGACTTTTTAAAATTAAAAAAAAATTAATATTCATCACAGCTTCTTAGATAGTAGTTTTTTTTTTTTGCAACAACTTCACCACTATTTTTTTAAAAAGGTTGAAATTATAAATCTACTTGACATGTGTTCCTCATGATATTTTGTGCAAGTCATGCCTCTATGATTTTGGTATTTTTTTCTGGGAGTTCTAATACTTATGCTTTGAAGACTAATGTGAGAATGGTAGTTTCTATACTTATAAAATTTAGTAGTTGTTGCATGCCAGAAATCTAATTTTGGTAGAGTAAAATTTTATGTCTTAGCATTGAGAAATCCACACAATAGATATTTAAGAGAGAACGAGAACCCGATTTTACGAAAAATTCCAAAAGATAAAAAAAATCGCTTTCCCAAGAAAAAAAATGTTCTACTATATGTTTGTTTTGAGTACAAAATTTTAGTTTTTTTTCGATAATGGATTACGAGTAGAGAGAAAGCTCGATAACGAAAATTCCGTAATCATGGATATATATACAATAGTTGGTTGAAAGATGCAATAATGAATAACGACGGCCACAATGATGATCCGACGACCGTTAGCAATAACGACGACGGTGGTACAATAAGTCGACGCTGACGGCCGCACGGTGACCAATAGAGGTGGTCGACGGCGGCGGTCGGCGGTGACCAACGACGATGGTCGACGGCCATGATGATCGGTGGCGGCCGACGCGATCGCCCGCGTGGTCAGCGCGATGACCGCGAGATTCAACCGTGATGATGACGGCGATAGACGGGCGAAGGAGTGGCGATAATCGCGGCCCACGACGATGATGATCGCGGGCTGGCGGGTCCGACGACGGCCAGAAGTCACGGGCGCCGATGGAGATAACCGACTGGTCAGCGATCGCCAATCGGTATACGACATGTTTGAGGTTCTTCTAGCCTCAAAGCTCCCTCTTCTCTTCCCTCTTCATCTCAAGAATGAGTTTTATTTATGATTAGGGATGACGCTTCAGAATACATAAAATAAAACCACTTCATCGAACTGCTCAAAATGATTCATTTGATCATCTGATGTATTTTAAGTATTTGAATGCTCAAATGAAGTTAGAATTAGAAGATCTTATGCTTGTTAGATCCGGCTCGTCAAGCCGCTCGACTTGACTATAAACACTCCATATTCAGGAGCCGATTGATGTCACAAAAATTTCAATAAGTGTTTGATCCGTTGTCTCGAGAATCGATTACTTTTCGACATAGAGATTCGGTTTCGGTAGTGGAATTTTCAATATTATATCGCTTCTATTTTGGATGACATTATCTCTATCATCCAAAAATATATGTCAAATAACTAAAAATAACAACTTCTTCAATGAAATTTGCAGATTCATTAACATTTGTCTGACATAACCCGGCTTAGTGACGCCCATGGGAGCATAGAAGGTGGAAATGAAGCGACGGGCGATGCGTCTGGTAGGAAGGTGATGCTACCTGCGCAGATCGCTACGCGGCGGGTGCTCGAGTGCGGAAACGCGTGCCGGTAAATGAAAATTTCAATTTTTTTTAAACTAACTGGCTGGCAAGCACTAGCCATAATGAGGAGAGGGAATTTTTTTTAATTAAATGGTTGGCACGAGTCATAATGAGGAGAGGGCTTTTTTTAATTAAATTACTCGCAAATGCTAGTCATAGTGAGAGTGGGATATTTTTTAATTAAATGGCTGGCAAACGCTAGCCATAATGAGAAGAGAGAGTTTTTTTTTAATTAAATGACTTGCAAACGCGAGCCATAATTAGGAGATGGGTTTTTTTAAAAATTAATTGGCTAGTAAATATCAACCATAATGAGGAGAGGGGTTTTTTTTATTTTAATTTATTCTCTTTTTGCCCCTATAGTAGATCTATAATGAGAAACGTCAACTATCCTCGTCGGACCGACCGGATTCGTAGGCGATCAAGGCCCGTAGTTCATATGGCGAGGCTCTAAGTTTCCCTCGAGAGAGGCGTCAACTGTCCTCGTCGGACCGACCGAGTTTGGAGGCGATCATGACTTGTAGTTCATACAACGAAGCTCCGATTTTTCTCTTGGGAGAGGTGTCAATACTAGATGTTTCACTGTGTTATAGATGTTTCACTGTGTTTGTGTTTCATAGTTCCTATGACATTTGTTCAATACTAGACATCATGATATTTTTTACATTGATATTTTGTATTTAGCGTGATGACTCCATTGATGCATTGCTGAGGTGATTTTGGTGTGAGATGAAATCGGTTCTTGTTATAGATTGTAAAGGATAGAGTGGTTAAGAGTTTTCTGTCAATCAGATTTTCCTGTAACCTTTTTGGGCCATCTATATCTCATTGTATTTCTGGATTCAAGTCAATTATACAATGAATTCAAATTTTGAATCTAAAATATGATAGAAAATCTGTTTGCCAAATAAGCAACATGTTATTATTGCATATTATATTTTTGGCGGCCTTTATCTTGTAGAATGCATTTATTTTGTGAGATGTGCTTTGGTTAAGATTAGTTGTGATGGTTAGATCATAAAAGGTAAAGATATGGTTTAGGATTAGTTTATCTTCGCAGTTTTTTTTGAAACTAGTTTGGGTTAACTAGACTCAAATCAGTTAATCGAGGGCTTTTTAAATTTTGAATCTAAAGTATAATATAAATTTGTAAATAGGTCAAAAAACTAAAAACTTATTAACATTAAATTTTTTTTGTTTTTTTAAAGCTTTGTAGTGCTTTGAAGTAATTGAGATGCCAAGTTTTCTCCCATTATAGGCATTTAAACAATGAATTAATTATATTGACAATTGTTTCAATTGATCCGAGATTGATACATGTGAGAACTAAATTCAATAATAATAGTTTGTTTCCTGAGTTTATCCTGCAACTTGCTATGAAATGTCTTTGTGATAAACTGGAATTCAAAATTAAGATAATTTGTTGTACCACTACGCAATATTATCTCCACCGCTGTTTGAATAGAAAAAATTAAATCAAGTCATTGGTGTACTCATCTGTACTGTTTCTGCTATCACCTATTTGTACCAATATGGCAATATGGGATCAATACTCATCTGTACTATTTCCTGGAATTATTATATCTAAGATGGCTGCTTAGTTTGATGTATGGTATGGTTAGCTTTGGTGTTCAAGCCTTAGTTGAATATCTTATGTATAAGCCCTCTGTTGCTGTTTATAAATATCTTCTGTATAAATACTCTCTTGCTATTTTTCTTGTGGGTCGTGGCTGGCTGCTTGACTACTGGGATATTTTCCTAGCATTATCGGATTCAGTTTCAGTATCTTGATTGTATGGTTGGATGTTTGCTGGTGTTGCCTGGCTGTGGGTTCTTTTCCCTTTCTAGGTGGTGCTCATGCTATTTTTGTGACCTTCCTGCTATGCCTGGTTGTGTCTTCTTTTCTATTGTGTATGCAGGTATTAAAGACCATATCAACTCCTCCAAATGAAAGCTGTTCCACCTCAGGTAAGTAGGCTATGAAGGCTAGGATGATTTCACTCATCTTTTGGTTGGTAGTAGCACTCGTGATGTAACCCTTCATTGGAAGTTTGGATGCTTATGTTTGTGGCTGCCCCAAATTTGTGTGACTGAGCCTGAGCCTGCTCTCATTAGATCTTCTATAATTCACTCACTTTATTCTATTTTCACCTTTAATTTGATCGGTAAATGTTTTCGATAAACCCCGAAACCTATCTTGAATGAAATTGAAAGCACAAACATTCTCATATTGTTTATGTTTTATAGCAAAGTTGTGGAAGGTTCACCAAAAGCAGGTTTCAGAAACTAATAGAAGAACTGGACTTTGATGAGAGATGGTTTCCTTTGATTGATTACTTGAGCACATTTGGGATGAAAGAATCTTACTTCATCTCCATTTTCAGAGGCATATGGCATCTCTTGATAAACCTCGCCAGAAAAGGAAAGATTAATATTTCGCTAGGATCGCATCAAACTTAGAGATATTAAAGGATACTCATAAGGCAGCCCCAAATCTTGGAATACACAGTTGAAAACAACATGATGTCCCATGTTCGTTTCCTACTAAGTATAGAAGTTCCAACTTCCAAGTTCACGAATCGGACGGATTATTAGCTTTATTACAGCCGCTCCATCTCTTTTTTCTTAGAGCATCGAACATTCTCTCAAACCAAAAATCAGATATTTGATCGAAGAAGTAGGAATTAAGGAAACTGAGAGTCTGAGATTAGTTATATTTTTGTAAACTTAATTTTTTTTGTATTGACTAAACCCAATTAAATATGTACAATGTAATTATTATATTGATAGAAATTTTAATTGTATACAGTAAATTCAATCAAATTTTAATTTATGTGATTTTTTTTCTTTGTGCTGCTGTGTATTAAGTTTTAGTTACTTAAATTAAAACGAGCCAGCTCGTTTTTAATTTTGAGCCAAAAAAAGTCCAAATTCAAGCTAAACCATCAAAAGCTCAAATGCGTTCAGCCGGATCGGCTTGATTCACATTCGATCCGAAGTGACTCGAATTGAATCTCTCGACACATTCGATCACTCGAAAGCAATGTCTACAAGCTACGATCCGAATTCGAGCCACCATAAAATACATTCGAGCCGATTTCGAGCCAGTCCTGGATTGGCTCAAAATCGGATCGTTCTCAGCCCTAGTTAGAAGCCAATGCTAAATTTATAGAAAATCCAAATTAATTAATTCTCATCATTGCGACCAATACATTTATGCTAATTATCTGACCTTTTTGTGGTGGAGGCACAAATTTCTTCTTCATGGAATTAAAACTATAGTGGTTTACTTTATAAAATATAATAATAAAAATATTTAGATTTAGCCATGACATAAAAATGAATTAACACAGTTATTTTTCTTCAAATCTTCAATTGGAAGAAAAAATTCGGATCATGATATTTTAAAAAATTTATATTACACTTATTTTAGAGCAATTTAAAAAATTTTAATATTCATTTGATTTTGTGATTCATAACAGTGGTGATATAGGAAGGGGAAAAGAAAGTAAAATAGGCTTTTATACACTCTAACTATTGGATTTAAATTGCTTGTGATTATACCAAAATCTTATTAATAAAATAGCTATGAGACATTAGGAAAAAAATAAGAGATAATGATCATTTAGAAGAAAACATTTGAGATTTCACTATATTTTTAAAAAGTACAAATATTAAGTAGATAATTTAATATTCTTATCTAACCTTTATATCCTTTTATTTATAGAATCGAGTTTAATCATAATATGATAAAAATATTATGTTACTATAAAATATAAAAAAAATAATTATAAAGTAAAGGTTATACTCATGAAATTTAGGAAATATTAATATTCATAGAATCTTATAATTAAAAAAAATACTACATTACTATTATAATAATAAACACTTTGTATTTTTTCCTATTTAAAATAAAAGCTGATAAGATTTACCAATGTCTAAGCTTAATCTCATATATGTCTACCCTCCCCTCCACTAAGAATACCACATAGACATGTAAAAATGTGTAATAATAAGAGATATGGTATACTATAAAATAATTATGATATGACATGTTCAAATAAAATTATAACTGACATAATTTACATATGAATAAATTTATTGATATCATAATTTAAATGATTCTTAATTTAATTATAAAAGATTCCGCCACTTATGTTGCATTGAGATTAAACACAAAATTACAAGAATAAACATAGCATAATAGAAATAAAAATAATATATAATATATATTCTACTCGTCATCTGCAAGAAAGGATTTAATGTCTAATCTTTGATTCCCAAGTTAAAATTCATGCAAAAACACACAAAAAAAAAAAAAAAATTATATATATACATAACTCTTATGCATTTACTCATCTAATACTGAAAATTAAATATTTATTTATCTAATATTTTCTATGAATAAAATGATATAATTCACTTTAAAAAAAAATAAATGATATTATTTTTGATGTAATATTAAAAATTGAGATATTATATGTACTATCTATATAAATATGTAAATATATAAAAATTGTATGATATGTATATAAATTATAAAAAAAAGGATAAATAGCTTTTCTTTCTATATAAGATATTTTAGTCTTATTATTAAGAGCTTATACTTTCAACTAAATTATCTTAAGTTTAAATCTCATATATGTGATACGTGTGTGAATTTGCCTATGGCTATAAATATTTGTAAATTATAGATTTTAGTCTCGAATGTTAATCTTTTAGTTATTTAGATTAATAAAAAGTTGAAGCAATTTATAAAAACATGCATGAAAACAAACTTTAATTAATATATTCCTCAAAATTATTAAAATTTTCCAACAAAATTCGCTCTTGTAATGTAATTGTAAGTAATTTACTATGTTTTATTTGTCATAATTCATTAAAAAACGAACTTATTTCCCATCATTGCCACGAAAACTCTTAGGCTGAGTTTGGAGCATTTTTTGGCTAATTTGTTTTTAAAAAAATAACCACAGCCAATCAGTTTTATGACTATTATTTTTAGAATTTTTTGTGCTAAGAACCTATTCTTAAAAAACAGAGTTGTTAAAATATAATAATTATAAAAAAAAACTCAGAAAACGACTGTTTCAATTTTTTTAAAAGATTTTTTTAACATTCATAATAATTTAGTTTGCTAATCTTCTACTTGACAAAATTTGGATCATAATATGCTGATCAATTTTTTTATGAGAATTATCTCAAAATCATTTTAATTGCTTAGAGATCATTGTAATAAAAATAAATTTATAAAAATTTATATTACACTTATCTTAAAATAAATTAAAATTTTAGATACTCATTTTAACAAAAAAAAAAACATTTATTAAATATCCTGATCTCATAGTTTTCATCTAATAATTGTTGGATTCATATGATTGTGATCTAACAAGAAGAAAATGATGCGAGAGATGAGATTTGATTAGGGGTATGCATTATTTTGTTTTAACCAAAAAATCAAACCAAACTAAAATTTTTGAATAATTTAGTTCAATTTTGAACTTAGTAATTTGGGTTTTGGTTTTAATTAATGAAAACTTTGGTTTTTGGATCGATAATTTTGGATGGAACCAAATAAACTAAAATAATTATATGTAATACAATATTATTAATTTATGTATAATAGGCTTATCTATTATATGCTTATTTTTATTTATTTTTGAATAGTTAGTAGATCCTTTTTTTAAGACTATTATCCAATTTTTCAAAATATTTTGATCTCGTAATATGATAATATGGCTCCTTCAACTTCTAAGTTTAAAATAAAATTCAGGTAAGTAAAAATTAATTTTAAATATTTTTTAGCACATGAAATGTAGCCAACTTCGGTTTATCCAAAACCAAACTAAAATAACCGCCCAAATTATTATTCAGTTTGGTTTTGCATTTTATTTGGTCGGTTTGGTTCAATATTTTTAGGAATCCAAAACCAATCGATTTTAAAAATTTATCATCAAATCCATCCAAATCAACCAAACACGCACAAGAAATCATTGGATTTAAATAAATTTATGACAACACCAAAATCTTATTAACTAAAAGGCTTAGAGACAAAAACAAAGAAGAGAGAAAGATAACCTATAGAAAATAAATTTTGACACTTGATAATTATAAATTAATATCCTTTATCACAGCCTTTGATTTACTATTTATTAACATCATATGAGTCATAACATTATAGAAGTTTAAGCTTATGACTATCTGAAAAAATAATAATTGAATTATCTAAACAAATAATAATAAAATTACTACAGTAAAAATTACTATCTAAAAATGATGATGAGTACTATAATTTTTTTTTTAAAGTCATATTATAATTTTTTGATCACTACTGTACTCAATTAAATAAAGTTAAAAAACATAACTTTATCATCATATATTTTTTAAAATATAATCAAAACATGACTTCCAAATGATAGTGCTATGAGTTTTGCCACTGCACCACTACCATTCCATTACTCCAAACATAGCATTCATTGCTATAATCAAGCTATGTAGAAAACATTACATTATAATTATCATTGTAATTATTTTCTCACAAAATCATTTATTCTACTTAAAAGTATATTATAATACACATTAGCATTGCATAAAATATAAAACATAATAAAATTTACACAATAAATGTTACACTTACGAAATTTTGGGAAATATTAATATTGATAAGGATCATATAATTTAAAAAAATTGAACAGCTATTACAACAATTTAAATTTCATATTTCTCAAAATAAAATATAAGGTTACAAGAATATCCATGTCCAATCCCTATTCGTAAAATTTGCTTCACTTCTCCTCCACTAAGAACCCACTTAAAAATTTATTAACAAAAGATGCCAAATAATTGGGTTACAAATTAAAAAAAAAAGTGATAATCTATCTTCATTTTTCTATTTTTCAATATAAATAAATAGTAAAGGTGCACTCAAATTTTTTTAGAAAACACTAAAAAAATTCGTAAGGCATTTGGGCAATAAAAAAAACAACTCATGGAATGATACGAGTTCAAAAAAAAAACTTTTATAATTTATGTAAAAGCAGATAAATAAACAAAAATCAAAGAATTATGAAAATGGATAATACATAATTTTTGCAATGACTATTTATATTATCTTCCGAAAGCAAGCCGTGGGTAACGTGACTGGAACAAACAAAGAGAGAAGAAAAGGAAAGCATGTAGTTCAGATTAAAGGAGCTCACAACTCAAATGAAGCCAAGAGTTTCCAAGAGGTACTTTTGATCGCTAAACGCCCATTTAGAGCGATTAGGCCCATTCGACGCCATTTAACTCCTATTAACCCATCCCAACAATCTCTAAGCCCCCGTTTGGGTTACAAACTCGAGCAACTGAGTTCGGCAATGACTTGGTCTGACATTAATATAGAAAAAGATGTGAACTTATTATCAATTTCACGTTGTGGGACTAAAAATGTTTCAATTAAAATTTAATAAGCGCCTGACGCTAACTTCTCTGCTTAATTCTGCGTCCAATCAACAGAGTATGCATATTCATTCTTATAAATTATTTATTTTACGACTCACGTCTTATTAATCACCCATTTATTTATAACAAAACATCAAAGCAAATTTATGGAAGCACGAAGAAAATAAAGTAAACTTTAATTAAAATAACGATCAAGATGCCATCATTATTCATCCAAAACAATCAAAATTTTAATTTGCCATAATTTATGGAAAGAATAATCATCTAACTTCTCATCATCGATAAGCTCCGTTTGGGATGGCAGTAGTGGTGAGGGTTGAATTGAATCAAGCAATTAGGCAAGCTGACAACAACAAAATTATATTTTAATTTAACATGATAGAATACAGTGAGTACTAAAAAATTATAATTTTATTTTTTAAAATTAAAAAAAATTATAATACTCATCATAACTTCTTAGATAGAATAACTCCATTATTTTTTCAAACAATTGAAACTATAAATCTACTAATATATTGTCATATTGTTGTTGTTGATGCTATATTGTGTGCAACCTATGCCTCTATGATTTAAGTGTTTTTTTTAATACTTATGCTGTGAAGACTAATTTGAGAGTCGTAGTTTTGATACTTATAAAACTTGTCTTAAAATAAATAAAAACTTAGCTACTCATTTTGACAAAACAATATATATATATATATATATATATATATATATATATATATATATATATATATATATATATATATATATATATATATATATATATATATTCATATATATATATATATATATATTCATTAAAATATTTTATATCTTTTATATCGAATCAATCAAACGATGAAATTGATAATTGATGAAAGTGATGTGCACAAATTAGATACAAATTAGATTTGAATGATCGTCAAAACAACTTTAAAAGTATTCGTTCATAAAAATAATAACTTAGAAAAATTCAAAATGTAAAAATCTATCAAATAATAATTTTCATAATTGATTCAATTGTACATAATAAAATCAAACTATAAATGTGAAATCACACGATTTGAGCAATATTATTTTGATTATCGGTTATTCTACTTAAAAAATATATGTTTATAAGATAAACTAATCTAATACATTTGAAACGTTGAAAATACCAAAAAAAATATCCATTTGTAAGAGTTGATGCATAAATATATAATGTAAAATAATTACGTGCATATTTAAATTTTATGAAAAAGATAAAATTTATGAAAAGATATAAATTTATTTTAAAAAATAATTATTGATGAAATAAATTAGATTATTATTATTATATAATCAATTTAAATTTAATTAGAATTAATCAGAAATTAATATATAAATTTATGTTTATATTATATAATATAAACACACATGACATATTAAAATTAATCTATTATTTACCTACAACAACAACAATTCTTAATCCCACTGTGGAGTCAGCTACATAAATCCTTCGTCTTCATTGTGTCCTATTATGTGTTAAATTCTCATTTAATTCAAGTATACTAAAGTCATTTTTTATATATCTTAACCAAGTCTTTTAGTCTACCCTTGAGTGCATTCATTTGACGGGATGGATCAGTTTTTTAATTTGCTAATCCGTTCGGTTTGAAATTCAGAATCCGAAAATCCAATCCGTATAAGATTTAATATAATCCGAACCAATCCAATCTAAAACAAAATTTTGGATTTTCGATTCGATTTTTAAAAAACCAAAATAATAAAAATGAAAAATGATATAAATATTCTTTGCACTCCATATTATTTCTACTAATTATACTAACACAAAAAAATCATTCAACAAAATAGATATTTCTAACAAGAAATAAAATTGATTTCTCTGATGCTAACATGACTTTCTAAAGTTTTATTTACTGAACCATAACTTCCTTATGTTATGCATAAATTTATAATCGATAATCCTAATACCTCCTTTAATTTAAAAATAGCACTAAGCATATTTTTCTTATTCTTTAAGATTTCACTAAAAAAATTATTAAGTAAGCTACTAGCCTATCTCCTACAACTTTCTGAAAATTCAAAATATCTATATATAAAGAATACCTAAATATGAATATGAGTACAACACAGAAAAAATGGCATCTTATGAAAAAATACAAAAGTTCATACAAAGATAATCCCACTCATTTCAAATGAAAGATAAGCCATGAAGGATTACTTTCTTAAGACTCATGAAACATGACAAAGAATATATTGGAAAAATTGTATATACATGCGAGCATCATTGTTATCCTCATTAGCCCTAAACAACATAAAAAATAACAGAAAGTCAGAACAAATCAGCCAACATAACAAAATAATCCATTACTTCATTCAGATTTCATCCGATAAGCAATACCACAGAACAGAAACTACAGAACCTGCCTCCAGAATAGTAAACAACTCCAACTCTAAGTCTCCAAAGCAGAAAATACTAAACATCATAAAAAAAAATCCATGAGAATCGAGACAAAACCGCATTAATGCTATTCGATAGAGCCATAGGCAGAACTGGGTGGAAAACTGAGAATCGAGACCGCAAGACCCGAGATCCCGAGAGAAAAACTTAGAGAAGAAAGGAGAAGCGACATGCAGCTTGTAATGAGACGATAAATAGAAGGGAGAAGCCGAGAAGAGAACATATGAACAGAACGAAAATGTCGACAACTACAACGAAGAGTCGGTGGTGCTGGGAGTTGAACATAAGTCAAAGAGAACTAGAGAAGTAGAGAACCAGCCCACGGCCGCGGGGATTACCTTTGCGGCTTTGCCCTTTCGCCTCCCTAATTGCTTTTGGGTTTAGCCCTAGCCTAGGATTTGTAATATCCAATTTCTATTTTTTGCACGGGGCACGGGCGGACCGCGGACGAATGGGGTCACAGGAGTCACCGAGTCGAGACTCGGGACAGACTAATCGGCTAAGCCGCTACATTTCGGATTTTTGATTTTTTTTGGATTATAAACTTTTAAATCCGATCCATAATCCAAAAACCGAATTTACGTAAAATTAAATCCAAAATCTAAAATAAAATTAAAAAACTGATACAATTTTAAAATTTTGGTTCGATTTTAATCAGATTTTCAGTTTAAACCGAATTATACACAGCCCTAACCTCTACCTTTCTTAACACAAGGAAAATCTAATACATCTACTCTCCCAACCGGATCATCAGACAATCGACATTTTATATGGCCAAACCATCTAAGGCAACTCTCTCTAATCTTATCTACCAGTGGAGTTACACCAACTTTTTCACGAACATACTCATTTCACATTTTATCTCTAAGAGTAAAGCTACTCATCCACCTAAGCATCCTCATCACCCTAAACACTAAACATAGTCCTTATTTACCTGCATTCAACAAAAATCTTATTAGATTAAATTAATTAGAATTAATAATATTATATAATATAATTTTAAAAAATAAAAAAATTAAATCTAAATTCTTACAAATTTAAAAAGTATGATCAGATGTTTTAAAAATAAAAAAAATAAGTTTTACATATTTTTAATATTTTTGAAAACAAAAAACAAATTTATTTAAATACAGATAAACAAACATTTTTTTTTCTATTTCTTAAAAATAAAAACAAAAAATAAAAATTGATTACAAATAGGGTCTAAACGACTGAGAGATAAGAGCAAATAAGAGTTAGAAAGAAAGCTACAACAACAACAACAACAACAACAAGCCTTAATCCCACTAGGTGGGGTCGGCTACATGAATCCTTCGTCTCCATTGTGTCCTATTATGTGTCAAATTCTCATTTAATTCGAGTATACTAAGATCATTTTTTATACATCTTAACCAAGTCTTTTAGTCTACCTCTACCTTTCTTAACATAAGGAAAATCTAATGCATCTACTCTCCTAATCGGGTCATCTGACTACCGACGCTTTATGTGGCCAAACCATCTAAGACGACTCTCCATAATCTTATCTATCACCTGAGCTACTCCAACTTTTTCCCAACATACTCATTTTGTATTTCTATCTCTAAGGGTAAAGCCACTCATCCACTGAAAGCATCCTCATCTCGTAACACTTAACTTACTTATGTTTCTTTTATTGGCCAACATTCTAATTCATAAGTCATGCGTGTCTTACCACCATCTTATAAAATTTTCCCTTAAGTTTAAGTGGAACTTTTCTATCACATAATAGGCCGATGCATTCCTCCACTTCAACCATCCAACTTGAATTTACTAATAATATTCCATCTATTTCACCATCATTTGAATAATAGAGCCTAAATATCAATCGCTCACTCTTATTAATGACTTGATCACCTAAAGTCACAACACTACCACTAAAATTTCTACAACTAAAATTACACTCCATATATTCAGTTTAGATGCTTAAATGAAAACCTTTAGACTCTAAAGTTGACCTCCATAATTCAAGTTTCTTGGACTCCCTCTCACTTATCAACAAGAAGAATGTCATCGAAAAAAAGCATACAGGTACATCTTCTTGTAAATGCCTCGTAAGAACATCCATAACTAAAGTAAAAAGATAAGGGCTTAATGTTGATCCTTGATGTAATCCAACCAAATAGGAAAATAGTTTGTCAATCCTCCTTGTGTTTGGACACAAGTGACTCAATATATATAATGACTTGAATATAACCAATATTAACTTCTTTTGTTCTAGAACTCTCCAAAGAACATCTCTTGAGACTTTATCATAAGCTTTCTCTAAATCAATAAATATCATATGTAGATCCTTTATTTTCTATGCTTCTCCATCAAACCTCTTAACAAATGTATAGCATCCATAGTAGATCTACCCGGCATGAAACCAAAGCGATTGAGAAACTTCTGTATCACATCGTAATCTATGCTCAATTACTCTCTCCCATAATTTTAATGTATGGCACATTAACTTAATTCCTCTATAATTTGCACAATCTTGTGCATCACCTTTATTCTTAAATATAGGAACCAACAAACTCTTTCTCCACTCATCTGGCATCTTTTTAGTCTTTAAAATAACATTAAAAAGATTTGTAAGCCAAGAAATTCCTTGATCTCCTAAACATTTCCACTTCTATTGGAATATTATCCGGTCCTTTCCACATTTCATTTTCTTTAAAGCTTCACTAACTTCGATTTACTAATCTGACGATAAAATGAAATTCTCTATTTTTTTGTTTAGGTATTAAGGTTGCTAAAATCAATCGTACTTCGGATCCTTCATTGAAAAGTTTATTAAAATACCTCATCCACCTATTTTCAATATCTTTTCTAAGAAAAGCACTTTATTATTTTCATCCTTATACTCACTGAACTATGTCTTTACTTCTCCTATCTCTTTGGTTTAACTTATACTTATCATCTTTCACCTTCTTTGGTATCTAATCTATTGTATAAATCACTAAAGCTAAATTTTTTGCATCATATATTACTTTCTTAGAATCTCTGGTATTTTATATCTTTCCCATTCTCGAAGTTTTACATCTAAAGTTTTATAACAATCTTCTTATTTCTTATCTTTTCTCACTCGACACCACCAACTATTCTTATTAAAAGAAGCTTTTCCTTTTGATTCGCACATTTTAGCAACTTGTTTAATAGCACTTGATACTTTTCCCACATAACGTTAGCTTCATATGAACATCCCAAACTTTAATTTCTTGTAGCTTGCTCTTAAAATATTTTTATTTGTGTTTTTAAGTGTCCCCATCTAATCCTAGGACAATAATTAAGTTTATTTTTCTCTTACAACCTTTCATCTTAAAATCTAAAACTAATAGTCGATGTTGAGTACTTAAAATTTCACTTGGAATGACCTTCAATCTTTACAATCTATCTATTTTTCTTATCAAAAAATAATCAATCTGTGTTTTACTAGATCCATTTTTATAAGTAATAATATGTTCATCTCTTTTCTTAAATAAAGTATTAGCACTAAATCATAAAAAGGCAAAATCTAATATAGTCTACCTTCTTCATTACTAAAATAATAACCATGAATACTTTTAAAATCTTCTACCACTCTACCAACATGTCCATTTAAATCTCCCCAATAAATACTTTTCTTCAAGAGGTATCTTTTGTATTAATCCTCTAATTCATTCCAAAATTTTTCTTTTGAACTTACCTCCAAACCTACTTGAGGAGCATAAACACTTATAACATTGATAATCTTAGTATCAATAATCTTTAAAGCTATAATTCTATCTCACATCTATTAATATAACATTATCCTTCAAACTTTTATCTATAATCACACCTCTTTTTGTTCGACTTTTACCAATACCAAAGTTTAAAACCTAAACTATCAATCTCTTAGCCTTCTCCCCAACCCATTTAGTTTCTTGAACACATAAAATATTTATCTTTCTATGAACCATAATATCTATTAATTCCATTAATTTAGAAATATTCCAAGATCCTAACCTAATTCTAGTTTCATGGACTAACCTCTTTGCGCATCCATAATGTGGGAACCCTTGTTAACCGCTGCGGCAGATGGCTTTAGCACATTTTTCACGTATTCAAGCCATACATGCTTCTTCAGGGGACTCAGCATTAACACAATGATTTAAAGGATTCATGTCATAATTATTTCGACAAATTTTCTGTTTTGTCATTTTGATTGAATTGATAAAATTATAAATTAGTATCCTTCATCACATCCTTAAGGTGAGGCATAACAATATAAAAGTCTAAATCTACAACTCCGAAAAATTAACAATAAAATTACTCATAATTTTCTAATAGCTATTGCACTCAACTAAGTTAAATTAAAAAATATAATTTTCTCATCATAAATTTTTCAAAATGTGATCAAAATATAATTTTCAAACTATGAGTTATGATAATGCACCTCCACCATACCACTACTCTAAACATAGTCTATATTATTATAATCAAGCTATGCAAAAAATATTACATTATAATTATCATTATAATTATTTTCTCACAAAATCATTTATTCTACTTAAAAGTATATTATAATACACAATAACATTATATAAAATATAAAACATAATAAAAATTACACAATAAATATTACACTCATAAAATTTGAGAAATATTAATATTGATAAGGATCATATAATTTAAAAATATATTACAATAATTTAAAATTTACATTTTCCAATATATAATAGAAGATTACAAGATATTTATGTCCAGATTCAATCCTATATATTTCTACCCTATCTATAAATTCTCCTCCACTAAGAACCCACTTAAAAATTTATTAACAAAATATGCTAAATAATTGAGTTAAAAATAAAGAAAAGTGAAACTCTTGTCTTCCTTTTTCTTATCTTTTTTATTTTTCAATATAAATAAATAGTAAAGGTGCACACAAACTTTTTTACAAAACACTAAAAATAATAATAAGGCTTACTATTATTAAATATATATACTATGTACAGGTAATATTTCTCATTGAATTTTAATACAAGATATCTTTTGGGCAATAAAAAAAATAACATTGATAGCTCATGGCATGATACGAGTTCAAAAATAATAATTATAATATATGTAAAAGCAGAATTAACTTATTGGATAAATAAATAATGATCAAAGAAATATGAAAATGGATAATACGTAATTAAAATTATGAGCAAACATTTAAAAAAAAAATTTTTACAAACAGAGAAAAAAAGATTGAAGTTCATATTAAAGGGAGCTTACAACTTTGAATGGAGCCAACAATTCTCATGAGGTAATTTTGATTGCTAAACCGCCCATTTAGAGCGATTAGGCCCCGTCAAAGCCATTCAACCCATCCCCCAACCTCTTCAGCCCCCGCATGGGTTACAAGCTCGCGCAACTGAGTTCGGCTATGAATTTTGTCCGACTCAAATATACAAAACGATGTGAACTTATAATCAATTTCACGATGTGGGACAAAAAATGTTTCAATTAAAATTTAATCAACGCCTGAAGCTAACTTCTTTGCTTAATTCTGCGTCCGATCAACAGAGTATGCGTATCCATTCATATAAATTATTTATTTTACGACTCACGTCGTATTAATCGCCCATTAATTTATAACAAAACATCAAAGCAATTTTATAGAAGCAGGGAAGATAATAAAGTAAACTTTAATTAAAATAACGATCAAGATGACATCATTATTCATCCAAAACAATCAAAAATTTAATTTGTCATAATTTATGAAAAGAATAATCATCTAACTTCTCATCATCAACAAGCCTAGTTTGGGAGGGCGATAGCGATGAGGGTTGAATCACACTGCACAACAATTAGATAGACTGTGTTTTGAAAAAGCAGACGAGAAAATTACATTTTCTAATCTAACATGATAGAGTATAATGACTACGAAAAAAACTACAATTTGACTTTTTTTTAAAATTAAAAAAATTTATAATACTCATCATAATTTTTTAGATAGTAACTTCATTATTTTTTCGAAAGTGCAAACTGTCCTAAAAAGACTCTAAATCTTAGAGGTAAAGGTTTGTTGTCAACCAAGAGATCTAGAGTTGAAACCTTCCAAATATATTATGTGTGCGAATTTATCATTAAATTAGCTCAAATGTCTAAAATAACAACAAAAAAATTCTTATCGCCGTCATCAATACCCTATCCTAATTATCAGGCGACACAAAATTTCTTTTTCACATATTCTAAAATTACAGTAATTTAGTTAAAAAAAGGGCGATGACTGAATAAATAAAATGCATTAATACAGTTATTAAGCTTCAAATATTTTGACAGATACGTACAGTGGACTACAAATATCCAACAAGAGCATGATTAATTAAACCATAATGAATGAAAAGACAGTGCAAATTAGTTAATACATTTACTTCATCAAAAGAGATGATCCCCAAATTGGACATCAGGAATGGATTTGGGATAATCTCTTTGAATATATATATATATATATATATATATATATATATATATATATATATATATATATATATATATATATAAATATATATATAAAAGGTACAAAAAAGCGAATAATTAAACCAGGGACGAAATTAATCCTGGAAAATGCAGTTTTATTTGCACTGGAATTCGAATCTGATAGGACTAATTAGTAACTCTCTCAAAAAAACACTAATATATTGTCATGTTGTTGCTGATGCTATTTTGTGTAACCCATGCCTCTATGATTTAGATATTTTTTTGAGAGTTCTAATACACAAATGGGTATGGGACAATCTCCCTCGAACCATCCTCATGTACTACACAAATTTCCTCTCATCACCCGAAGGCTACTTCCACACCGTCCTCTGCAACGCTAAAGAATTCACCAACACTACCGTCAACCACGACCTCTATTTCATATCATGGGACAACCCGCCTAAGCAGCACCCGCATTACCTCAACTTGGAGGACATGGAGCTCATGGCCAACAGCAATGCACCGTTCACGAGGAAGTTCTGGAAGGACGATCCGGTCCTCGACAAGATCGACGCCGACCTCATGTTCCGCGAGGCCGAAAGGCTTGTTCCTGGCGGATGGTGTGTGGGGAGAAGAGACAATGGGAGCGATCCATGTCTCGCGTCGAGCCGCTCAGTTCTTGTCCAGCTGTTCGAAGCTTATGGAGAAGCTTTCATCGAAAGAGAACTTCAGGCCGCGGCAGTGCAAGTGATTATTTTAATGTGGATTATGTAATAACAGTTGTTTAGTGTTGTGCATTAGTTTTTTTTTAATTTTAAATTTAGATTAATGAAAGAATGGAAGAATGTTTGTTCTATCATTCCTTTGTGTAGACACTTTTTTGGATTAATGCATAGAGTTGAATGGCTTACGACATTTGTTGATGTTGGTATCCACTTATTTATATTAAATTAAATGAATTTATTATTATTTTCATCTAATTTTTTTACTAAAAATAAATTATTTTCTAAAATTAATAATTTAGTAGAAGTTTAAGCTCAAATTAAATTAATAAATTAAGTACAAACTTTCAACAAATTTATATTATATTTGACTTTTAGTGATACTCTGGGTGTTATCTAATATACATAACAATATATATACCTATCTCACCCTTTAAAATAATATGTTATATAAATTAAATAGACATGAGATAGATAAAAAATTCTAAAATTATAAAGATGCAAAAGATAAAGAAAAAAAGTATCATACAATTCATAAATCATGATAGCAAAAAATATTAAAAAATTAATATAGTAAAACAATAATAAGTAAAAAAAAATTATGATAATAACCTTAAAAAAATCTATTCATCAATAATTTCTAGAATATAACATATAAAAAAACAATATTAAATATAATATAAACCATCAAATATTTTATATTTAATTATATAATTAATTAATATTTATTAAAATTTAATAGTTATTCAAGACATGTAAAAATATGGATACATCATTACCTTAAATTATCATATCAGACAAAAAATAGTATAATTTATTTTTTAAATATAAACAAGTTCACATAAATAATATATGATATATTAACAGTTAATTTAAAAAAAAAGAAATTATTGTTCAAATTGAACAAGAATACAAATCTAATGAAGATCATTAAATCTAAGAGACCTCTTAAGCAATTAGCTGATATCGAGCGTTCGACCTTTATCGTGATTACGAATTCCACTAAATCAATCATTCCAACAACCTCAAAAGTTTCCGCTCGGGTCATAAGCTCACGCAACTAAGCACAGCATATGTTGAGCCGTATGCTTAGATATAAATCGATGTTAATTTCTTAGCGATTTCACGATGTGGGACTAAAACTGTTTGATTAAGCCTGCGTTATTGTTTATTACTATATTTTTATCTTTAGCTATGAATATTCATAAATTACATAATTTAGAACTCAGGCATTGTTAACTTATCTATTTAATTATAGTAAAAGGTTGAAGCAATTTATAAAAATATGCATGAAAATTATTACGTGCTGGAAACCTAGTTAGAATAAAATTTACATCTTGGTTGTTGAATTCAAATTTCGCAATTTTGAGCGATTGAATGAGCTCATTTTTTAAAAAAATTCAAAAGATGGGAAAAATCACGAGCTTATTCAATAAAAATCTTTATATATCTATTTTGAGTCAAAGTTTAAGTTTTCTCCAATTATAGAGTTGTATATGAAAATCGAAAATAGAATCAACAATGAATTATCTCGGATGGATGTAATAATGTTAATGCAATCATTAATAGTGAATGATCCTGATGATCAGCTTGTCAGGTAATTAGATTACATGAAGCGAGCGAAAACAATAATGTGACAAATATCACAGTAATTCTGGCGGCAGCGCAACGATGACCGCCGATGGTGGCAGCAAAAGAATGGTAGTGGCTGGCTGATGCGGTGGGTAGTGATAAACGGCAACGGTGGTTCAAGACCAACGTAGTGGTCAGCAACAGCAATTGGTGGTGCCGATAATGCGGTCGTTCATGGCGGCAGCGATTGGCTGATAAAAGCCGGTGGTATAGCCGTCGGTGGTCGCGGCGGTGACCAATGATGGTGTCGATGAGGAGGGCCAGCGGTGGTGCAGCGGTGGCGGCGAGGATTGTGTGATGGCGAAGACCAATGTGGTTGATGGCGCAGGCTAGTAGTAGTGGTCACAGCGGTGGTTGGAGCGATGGACGGCGCGATGGTCGGCAGCGATGGACAGCTGGTGGCGGCAGTGGCGAGATTATGCCGAGGTTCTTCAACCATATATTCTCTTTAGCTTATATGGGAAGAATGAGAGGTTATTTATAGATTAGAGGAGTGACATTTCTCTAAATACATGCAAAATCCAAACCATTCCATGGGACGGTTCAAAATGATTCCCTTGATCATCTAATTTATTTTAAGTATTTGAATACTCAAATGAAATCAGAATTAGGAAATCTTGGGCTTGTTAGATTCGGTTCATCAAAACGCTCAATTTCTATAAATCATATTTAAGTCTGATATAAAATTTTCATAAAGCGATCGGGTTACTTGACTCAATCAAAACTCTAATTACATATGTTATATGTATTAATTTATTTATTAACTAATTAATTATTAATATTTATTTATTTAATTATATATATATATATATATATATATATATATATATATATATATATATATATATATATATATATATATATATATATATATATATATATATATATATATATATATATATATATATATACTGACATTTAGTTTTAAAAGAGATGAGCTTTTTTTTAATTAAATGGCTAGCAAACGTCACCCATAATAAGGAGAGGGTTTTTTTAAAAATAAATGGCTGGCAAACTCGAGCCAAAATGAGGAGAGGAGATTTTTTTTCGATTTTTTTTTTTAATTTATTCCCCTTTTGTCCTTATAGTTATTGACCTCACTTTTGGAGTGAGTTCTCAATCCCATCCTCTTAGACTTAAGAATCTTCACAAAATTTTTTCTTGATTAAGAAAGCATCAGTGATTAGGTGAAAACTTTAAAATTTGTTTGGTTTATAAAATGAATCTGTAATTAGTTTATGCTTTTCTCTTTTGTTGTTTGGATAGATGTAAAGTAAATCGTGTAATTTTTGAGGCATTTGAAATACACCCAGAACAATTTAGTGTATTTGGAATTAAGCAATGGTAATCTGTATATCAGGATTATCGGCCCATGCCATGCCGCCGCTTGCCACGTAAACCGTAGCCCGTAGCCAGCATGCCTGATGTAGTTCAGCCGTCGTAGCCGCCCGTATCAGCCCAATGCCGTTCCATTATGGCCATAGCCATGGTTATGCTGGCCGTAGTCCGTGCGTAGCCCTCATACTGGCCGTTACATGCTGCCATGGTCCCACCATAAGTGCATACCCATGCCTCCGCAGATCCATTCGCATCGTTTTGGGGCCGTTGATCAGCTGGTAGGCGTCAACCTTGATTTCTTTTTTGATTTTGTCAACCAAAAAAATGCAAAGTCATGAATTTGTAAAACTCTCCTATAAAGTAATTTTTTATTTTCATTTACTGCGTTCCTTTCCAAATCAGGCCCGACCAAGCTGAGACTTAGAGTATTCATTAGATTAGACTTTGCCTTAGTCTTAAGGAAGTTATCTATAGCCTAAGCCCAATCTAGATACACTTTCTCAAATCAAACCCAGATTTAATTCTCAAACTAAATCTCAAATTCAAATTCAAGTTACAAATATAATTTCACATTTGACTCCAAATAATTGAAACCCAAAATCAAATTCAAATCCTAAAACCCTTCCTAAGTCATATGAATCATATTCATAAGCTTAGCCAAAACTCCCTTAGATCAAATCAAACTCAATTGATCTCTTTATAAATCAAATATTCCTTCATTTATATTCACAAATATAAATGAAATTCAAATTTAAATGACCAAAACTCTTTCGAAAATCAAATCCAAACTCAATCTAAACCCTTTAAGCCAATTCTTTGAACTTAGCCAAATTCTATCCATATCCAGTCAAAACCAATGAATTTTTTTCTTGAATCAATCACTTTATTCAATTATCTACCCAAATATAAATGAAACCTATAATCATCAAATCAAATCGAAACCAACCCAAGTCAAATCCAACCTAGCCCTTTTGACTTGAAAATTTTAAATGAGCTAAAATTCCTTAGACTCCAAATTGATTGTCGTTGAATTTATATTTCAATCTAGGGCTCATATATAAGTTCAACTAAACTTTAATCAAACCAAAACAAAACCAATTGACCCACTTAGGTCCACTTGACCCAAAGTAACCTAAAGGACCCGTTTGAGCCAACTTCCAATCTAACCCAAATTGGATTGAACCAAGCTCACCTAACCTTCCACCATGATTGTTGATCACCCTAGGATGATCAATTGCAATCAATTGGGACAAACCAAGCCCAATTGGTGATTTGATCCAAATTGGCCCAAATTGGCCTAAATGACCAAATCGGGTCAAATCATGATCTAAGCCAAATTGATTGCAACCAATGGCCGAAGTTTATTCCAAATTGATTATTGAAGTTGATCAAATCCATAATTAAATCAATTTGATAAATCGAGCCCAATTGGTCAACCTGACCCAACCTAGCCTAAATTGGCCTAAAGGGTCAATTTGGCCTAAATCCAAATTATATCCAAATTTATTCAAACCAAAGACCACATTCATCTTCAATTAGCCAATTGAACATGAATCAACCCATAACCCAAGCTAACTTGGCCAATTTTAGTCAAATAGGTCAATTTTACCCAATATGACCCATATGACACAAATTGGGTCAAATCCCTTGAAACCAAGCCAAGACTCATTGGGGGCTGATCAAACCCGAGCCAAACCCATTTGGGATTAGCCTAAAACCAACCCAACCCATTTAAATCTCTCATGGATCCTCTCCCACATAAGATTTCACCTAACCTCATTTAATTCCCCCATCAAATGCACTTAACTCCTCCCCAATATTTACATTGAATAGATCTGATCATATGACAACAAGAGAGGACTTTGGAGCAAAAATTTAAAGTCCTCAATCAATCCATCATCCATCCCAATCACCCAAGCAAGATAATAATTAATTTGGAGCTAAAAAATTCAAAAAAAAAATTTATATCAGATAGCTCCTCAGAGTTGGGCGGTATTCCACTATAAAGTCTAGTGAGACTTTATAGCGGCGAGTAGAAAATTTATATCAAATTCTCCCAATTCTCTGACCATTTAATTAACCTCCCGGAAGCTTACGGATTTTGTAGGATGGCCCTTAATGGTAAATGAGTGTAGCATAGTATGAGCTTGGAAGTATGGGCCTTTTCGAGAAAATAAAGCGAGCCTTATCTGAGTGGATAACAACTTTCTATATCATAGATTTTGATATAGTAGAATTGGTTGTAGTATCCCATTTTCTTATCTTGAGCTTATCACGTGGGAAGAGGCGTGAGATATAAGTATAACATCTCTCCTTGGATGCTTGGATAGTAAGGATGGAGATATTAAATACTCCTTTAGTTTCAAAAGCGGTGACATTCATCATCCGAAAATTATTATTTTATCTTCCTTTAATATTTTAAAGAATGACAAGTATCTATCCCAGGCAGAAGCGGGATAACGCAGCAATTCCATTCAAACGTTGAACTTCCTTAATATTCTTGGAGGAGTCATATCTTTTGCTTTGATTTTCGGGGTTAGCCTCCCATCCGGGGTTACCATAAATCCAAAAAAATTTTTCGACGTAACCCCAAAAGCACATTTGGTCGGGTTGAGTTGCATGCTATAACGTCGAAGAATGTTAAAGCATATTTATAAGTTAGAAATATAATGTGATTCTTTCAAGCTTTCCACTAACATGTCATCCACATATATCTCCATTTTGCGGCCTAATAGGTCTTTAAAAACCTAATTCATAAGTCGTTGGTAAGTAGCACAAGCATTTTTTAACCCAAACGGCATAACTTGGTAACAGTATAAATCTTTATATGTTTGAAATGCTATAGCTTCTTCATCTGTTAGGTCCATTTTTATTTGGTTATAACCAGAGTAAGCATCCAAAAAATTGAGCATTTGATGTCCAGATGTAGCATCAACCAATTAATCAATTCGAGGAAGAGAAAAATTATCTTTCGGGCAAGCCTTGTTAAGGTCAGTGTAATCAATACACATTCTCCATGTTCCGTTTTATTTTCTTAACCATGACAACATTTGCTAGCCATGTAGGGTAATGTACCTCTATGAATCCGCTTCAGTTTGTTAACGTCTTGCTCAATAGCGTCGGTGCAAAACTTTGCTTCTTACGGATGATCGGTTTGAATGTCGGATCGATCTTGAGAGTGCATGATCACATTAGTCGACCAAGTGTCCGGACTCAGCGAAGATGTCTTGATTTCTGCAGAAGTCTATTTATTTTTCCCTTTGTTCATCGAGAGCGAGAGATCCAACTTGCCTGTCGTAAGGTTGGTCATCGATAATGCAACAGAGCAAGTCTTGACGAGCTTTAAGGGTACTCCTTCATCTCGAAAATTAAAATCTTCGATGCTGAAGGTCACAGAAGGGTGTGGTTGAGCTTGTCTGAGGTAGCATGATTGCGCTATCTGTTGATTTTCACAGACCACCCCAACTTCAATAGGGGTTGAAAACTTCATCTTAAGATGATATACTAAAGTGATTGCACCGAAAATTGATTGGAGGGGCCTTCCAAAGATAGCGTTATATGCCAAATCTGACTTGACCACCATGAATTGGATTAAATAAGTCACTTGTCGAGAAAAGTGACCAAAGACAACAGGAAGGGTGATTGTCCTCTCTACTCGCACAGGGCGATTATCAAACCCGTACAATGGTCCTGCAGCGGGTTGAAGCTTTTCCCACGGGCCCATGCTAAATATAGTAAAATAAGACATCAACTTTCATTGTCAATCAAAATTCTCTTAACATTATAGCATGACCGATCCTACCGATGACAAGTGGATCTTGATGAGGAACATGGACTCTTTCTAAGTCCGAGTCATTAAAAGTGATGGAATGATCAATACGAGACTTCTTTAACTCTAGCTCTTCAGAGGTGGTAATGAGAACTTGATTAAATAATATTGGTCCTCCTGCGATTGTTTCAATTTCCCGAACTGTTTGATGATTATTTTATTATTTCTGTGATGATTGTCATGGTTGCCCCCCAGTTGGAGGTATGTTTGTTTGATTCGCTTGATTCTTCATAAATCGAGATATCCTTGTTGAATGAGTCTCTCGATTTCTTCTTCGAGTTGTTTGCATGCCTCAGTAGTATGTCCACGACTTCGATGGAAGTGACAATATTGCTCCTGATTTCCTGAATTTGGTTTCAGTAGATGTGGCCACTTGATATTTTATTCATCTCGAATAGTCATCAGGAGGTTGACACGAGATGTGTTTAGTGGTGTGTATTCCTTTTTTGGTCGTGGTTCACGTCGTTGATATAGGTGCCGTGGAGGGAGATCACAGCTGCCTTGTTGTTTCTTTTGATGAGACAGTCGGTCCGCATTCCTTAGGGTGCCCTTACGTTTTCCTGTAGATTGTTCAAATTATTTGCGATGGGCATTAATGGCCTCATCGGCAGAGATTTGTGCTTCCACAAGATGAACTAAGTCGACATATGAGCGCACCGTGTCTCGCATTAGTGAAGAGTAAAAGGCCTGGGCAGTCCTCAAGGAAAACTTCTCTTAATAGTTGGCTCAGTATTTGGCGAGCTTCTAAGGAGAACCTCGGAAATATTCCTTAAGTGATTCACCCTCATTCGACGAATCGAGAGATGGGAGGAATCTTTAAATCTATTTGCAATGAAGCTCCACAAAAATCTTGGCGAGTTTGTCAAAGTGCGGATGGATCCCTTTGGAAGACAGTAGAACAAGTCGAGCTTGCCTTTAAGGGTAACGGAAAAGACGAAAGCGTGTGTCGAGCTCATTGGATACCATGATAGTCTTGTAATGGTCGATGTATTCATGTGGGTCAATCGCCCCATCATAGAATCAATGCTTAAGCTTGAAACCCAGGGAATAGGATGTTGAAGAATAAAATAAAGGTGAGATTCCTCATAAGCGGTGAGGGGAAGATGATTTATGTCTTTGAAAATTGAAACTCTTGCATTAAGCATCGTAATTACACGTATAACATGATGATGATCAGCCGAATGTGTGTCAAACTAGCAATAATTGGTGCATTAGCCTGGAGCGTGATGGATGAGTAAATTAGCGTGTCAAAGAGATCGATGGTCTCAAGAAGGAGATTAGCATTTTGACCTCCTACATTATCAATCTTGGGGAGATGTGTTTGCCGGTGGTATTTATTATTCCTCGCAAAAGTCAGATAATCTCATTTTGAGACTCTTCCATTCGGAGGACACGATCTTCTAAAGAGATTCTCATCGCTCCTTCAACGATAGGGTCACGCCTATCCGGGGGGAGTGAGGCAGAAGCTTGGTGTCCTTGGTTCAAAGATTGGTTTGAGTGGCGAGTTGGAGCGGAGGTCCGTTATTACAGTATTGCGCATACGAGTGTTCACAGAATTGTGATTGAAGGATTCTTTTCTCATGGCGCCAAATGTGAAACCAGGTTGGTAGGTGAAAGTTTATGCCTTAGCTTTATTGTGAAATCCAGAACACACACACAAGTATTTAAAGAGTGAACAAGAAAACTCCAGGATTTTTACGTGGAAAATCTCAAAAAGAGAGAAAAAATCATGGGGCTTGACCCAGTAAAAATCTTCCACTATTTATCTATTTCAGAGTACAAAATCTTCCTAATCGGATTACTGATTGCATATGAGAAGGGGCAACTATGTAGTCACGTTCATGTGGTAGATTCTTAGTGGTAGCAGATGATGGTGAAGCCGAGGGCATCGGACGATGAAGGTCATCATGATGGAACCGAGCGAGAGATTGGCGGCGGCGCGGCCTGGTTGGATCATCGAGTGGTGGCGGATTGTGCTTGGAGGATCTTGCTTTAGAGCTCTCTCTCTTGCTTGGGTCCCCTTATGAGGAATGAAATTTATAGGTGGAGGAGTTTTATATACATGCAAAATTAGAACTACTCCACTTCATCGGACGGCTCGGAATGATTCTTTTGATCATTTGATATATTTTAAGTATTTGAATGCTCAAATGAGATCAGAATTATGAGATCTTGGGCTTGTTAGATCTAGCTGTCAGACGCATTTCGATTGTTATAAATACTTATGTTTAAGAGCTATTTATGGATTTAACCGATATCTCAAAATTTGAATGATATTTTAAGTCTTGATCTTGTAGTTTTATCAACTTTGCGTTTGACATTAAGATTTGAATTTCGACTAGTAGAATTTTCAGTGTCTTATCAATTAATATAGTAAAATAATAATAAGTAAAAAAAATTATAATAATAACTTTAAAAAAATCTATTCATCAATAATTTCTAGAATATAACATATAAAAAAACAATATTAAGCATAATATAAATCATCAAAAAATTTATATTTAATTATATGATTAATTAATATTTATTAAATTTTAAATAGTTATTCAAGACATGTAAAAATATGGATACATCATTGCCTTAAATTATCTTATGAGACAGGAAATAATATAATTTATTTTTTAAATATAAACAAGTTCACATAAATAATATATGATATATTAACAGTTAATTTAAAAAAAAAAAAAAAAGAAATTGTTGGTCAAATTGAATTTGAAAAGTCTATTATGCAATTAGCTGAAGGCTCATATCGAGCGTTCGACGTTTCTCGTGACTGCGAAGTCCGCCAAATCAATCATTCCCAGAACCTCAACGCCCCCGCTCGGGTCATAAGCTCACGCAACTACGCTCGGTAAGGACTAAACGGTCTGCTTAGATGTAAATCGATGTTAATTTCTTAATGATTTCACTAAGACTGTTTGATTAAGCCCGCGTTACTGTTTATTACTATATTTTTTATCTTTGCCTATGAATATTTATAAATTACATAATTTAGAACTCAGACATTGTTAACTTATCTATTTAATTATAGTAAATGGTTGAAGCAGTTTATAAAAACATGCATGAAAATTGTTCCGTGCTAGAAATCGATTGTGATAGAATAAAATTTTATATTTTAACTTTGTTGAGAAATTCAAGCATAGATATTTGAAGAGAACTAGAATTTTACTTAAAAAAATCTCGAAAGAGGAAAAAAATTACCTTGAAAATGTTTATATCTATTTTGGAGTACAAAGTTTAAGTTTTCCCGATAACGGGATTACAGAGTTATATGTAAGAAAACCTGGCAATGAAAATCACGTGAATCAATAATTATGCAGAATACATCGTTGGTAGCGATGATAGTGAATACAACTCGATGATGATTTGGCGATTATGGATGGTGACGGCGGCATGGAACCGGTGAAAGCCGAGGGTGACAAAATAGTGTTTGTGGCCGGCGGTGTTGCCAGCGACCAGCAGTGGTGCACCAGCAGCGATGGTCCAACCAACCGTATAGTGGGACGGCATGGTTGATGGCGGATGGCGCAGGTGGTCAGCAGTGGCGAGGCCAGCGGTCGCCGATGGAAATCAGCAGTGGCGGTGGCAGCGATGTCCAACAGGTCAGCAAGAGGATCGGCGGTGGTGGCAACGATGTCGGAGACGATCGATGGCGGTGGTACGCGGTAAGCGAGAGGAGATCGGCAGTGATTGTCAATGCGAGGACCCGGCGGTGGTTGGAGATGACATGGCGGTGGTGGCCGGTGACCGACGCGTGGACCGTGGTGGCAAGATTATGCCTGGAGGTTCTTCAAGCCTCGGAGCTCTTTATTCTCTTTAGTTTGGTCTCCCCTCATGTGAAGAATGATGGATTATTTATAGATTAGAAGAGTGACATTTCTGTAAATACATGCAAAATCCAAACCACTCCATCGGACGGTTCAAAATGATTCCCTAGATCATCTGATGTATTTTAAGTATTTGAATGCTCAAATGAAGTCAGAATTAGGAGATCTTGGGCTCTGGCTCATCAAGACGCTCGATTTGACTATAAACACTCTATATTTAGAAGTCCACTGATATCACAAAGTTTTTTTTCTGGCGTTTGATCCGGGTTAGTCTTTCATCGTTCTTTCGACATCAGATTCATGCTTAGTGGACTTTTGATTATTCATCTTTTCTTTTATTTTGGATGGCATTACATATTTCATCCAAAAATATATTAATTTTTTAAAAATAAAATAACTTTACTTATTTTTATGATTTGTAATTACATATGTTATATGAATTAATTAATTATTAATATTTATTTATTTAATTTTATATATATATATATATATATATATATATATATATATATATATATATATATATATATATATATTGGCATTTAGTCTTGAAAGATAGAGGATTTTTTTTTATTAAATGGCTAGCTAACGTCAACCATAATAAGGAGAGGGGTTTTTTTTTAAAATAAATGCTTGCAAACGCCGGCCATAATGAGGAGAGGAGATTTTTTTTTAATTTATTCCCCTTTTGTCCCTATAGCTATTGACCTCGCTTTTGGAGTAATCTCTCAACCCCACCCTCTTAGACTTAGGAATCTTCTAGACACTAAGATTTCCTTAGTCATAAGACATATTTAGTGATTAGGTGAACACTTAACTTAAGCTTAGAGACTTAGAAGTATTAATCATAAGATTAGGCTTTGCCTTAAGTCTTAAGGAAGTTACCTATCCTATAGCCTAAACTCAATCTAAATACACTTTCTCAAATCAAACTCAGATTCAATTCTCAAACTAAATCTTAAATTCAAATTTAAATTCCAAATATAATTTCTTTGACTCCAAATGATTGAAACACAAAATCAAATTCAAATCCTAAAACTCTTCCTAAGCCATATGAACCAATTAATAAGCTTAGCCAAAACTCCCTTAGATCAAATCAATTAATCTTTATAAATCAATTATTCCTTCATTTATATTCACAAATATAAATGAAATCCAAATTCAAATGACCAAAATTATATCGAAATTCAAATCCAAATTCAATCTAAACCCTTTAAGCCAATTCTTTGGACTTAGCCAAATTCTATCCAGATCAAGTCAAAACCAATGAATTTTCTCTTGAATCAATCATTAATTCAATTATCTATCCAAATATAAATGAAACATACAATCATCAAATCAAATGGAAACCAACCCAAGTCAAACCCAACCTAGCCCTCTTGACTTGAAAATTTCAAATGAGCCAAAATCCCTTAGACTCCAAATCAATTGTTGTTGAATTTATAGGTTCATATATAAGTTCAACTAAACTCGAATCAAATCAAAACCAAACCAATTGACCCACTTAGGTCCACTTTACTCAAAGTGACCTAAAGGACCAGTTTGAGCTAACTTCCAATTCAACCCAAATTGGATTGAACCAAGCTCACTAAAACCTTCCACCAAGATTATTGATCACCTTATGATGCAATCAATTAAATCAAACCAAGAATTGGTTATTTGATCCAAATTGACCAATGACCATGAAATCATGATCTAACCCAAATTGATTGCAACCAATGGCTGAAGTTCATTCCAAATTGAATATTGAATTTGACCAACTATTGAATTTGACTAAAGAGATAATTAAACTCAATTTGATCAATCGAGCCCAATTAGTTAATTTGACCCAACCTAGCCCAAATTGGCCTAAAGGGTCAATTTGGCCTAAATCCAAATTAAATTCAAATTAATTCAAACCAAATACCACATTCATCTTCAATTATCCAATTGAACATAAATCAACTCATAACCCAAGCTAACTTAGCCATTTTTGGTCAAATGGGTCAATTTGACCCAATATGACCCATATGACCCAAATTGTGCCAAATCTCTTGAAACCAAACCAAGACCCATTAGGGGCTGATCAAACCCGACCGAAACCCATTTGGGATCAGCCCAAAATCAATCCAACCCATTTAAATCTCTCATGGATCCTCCCCCACATAGGATTTCACCCAACCTCATTTAATTCTCCTATCAGATACACTTAACTCCTCCCCAATATTTACATTGAATATATATGATCATATGGCAGCAAGAGAGGACTTTGAAGCAAAAATCTAAAGTCCTTAATCAATCTATCATCCATCCCAACCACCCAAGCAAGATGACAATCAATTTGGAGCCAAAAAAATTCAAAAAAATAATGGATTTTCAGCCATTATAAAAAGAGGAGAAAATGAAGCTTTAGATCTCTTGCTCCCACCACCATTCAACTCCCAAAAGCTCTCTAAAGCAAAAAAGAACCCATCCCCCACCTCTTTGAGCCATTTTTGAGCTCAAAAATATAAATAGTTGCTTTTCCGGCGAGGTGACGGGTAAACATCGGAGAAGATGACGTTCTGAAAGGAGGCAAGGGTCAAAGATCATTCCAAAGCTTATTCACATACCTAAGAGTTCTCTCGGATCTTCACCACTTCGGAAACCATTTCTCAGGTAAATTTTTGCCGTGCAGTCTTAAGATTTATTTGTATTAATTTTCTTACGATTTTAAGAATTTTTCCTAGATAATCCCACATTTTTACTTTAAATCGTCCCAATTAGAAAACAGAATTTTTTCGGTGCGAATCAACTCGAAAATGGGTCAATTTGGATAAGTTTTCACTTAGAAATCCCATTTTTTTCTTAAAAATAGCCTAAAAATATTGTTCATCGTTGGCGAGATCGGATGGCTCGGATTGCACGTGGATCATGTGATCCGCCTTTCAATGCGATTTGGATCGATGCTATCGATGCTTAAATGGCGTACGCGATCCTAGCCTCGATCATTGGTCCACCATGCGTCGGACATCGAGGCTGGGTCCTTTTAGGTTGACTAGTCTTCCCGCGGCCCAACCGTATTTTCTTTTTAAAAAAAAATTAATTTAAATCACCTAAAACTTCAAAAATTCATAAAAAATACAATACTTAACCAAAAATTTACAAACAATGGCTCGTTGGATTTATCTTTCTGATCGGAATCCAAAAAATTCAAAATCGCTAAATTTTACTGAGTATTTTGAGTTTAATTTAAGTTTTAGTAAAAATTAAATTTGATTAATTAATCCAAATATATAAATCAGATTAAATTAAAATTTTCAGGGATTGAAACTAAAGTTAAAACACACCTACCATACAAATTTCAAGTGAAAAGAACATCTGGATTAGGAGAAATCAAATTTTGAAGTTCCGATTATCCATTTTAATAAAATAAGTAAATTAAAAATTCAGAAATTTCCAAAAAAATCTTCAAAATGGCTTAAATCACTTCAATTGACATCTAGGACTCTTGAGAAAATAATGTGATCTCCTTAATCCTAATGAACTCTAAACAAATACTTAAGAGTAGAGTTTATTCAATTAAGAAGTTAATTAAAATATAATTTAAAAATAATTTAAATATCAAATCAAAAATCAAGAAAGAAACACCACTTAAGCAATCATTAATCAAACCTCAAATCAGAAAAATATCATCCTTAGAGAAAATTAAATTAAATATGATTAAACTTATTTAAGTTAATAAAACTCAATTAAATGATTAAATCTTAAATCATACTTAAAATTAAACAAATCTAGGAAACTTCGATATGGGTCAAACTAGAATAACTAAACCTACACTTAGTATGGAATCTTAATCATATGATACCCCTTAATGAGTATAAATAAACTGAAACTAATTAATCATTAAATAAACAAAAGAAATTAAATTGATTAATAAACTAATTCAACATAATCATTTGATATTAATCGAATTAAATCAAATAAAATTAGAGTAAACTTAATTAACATATGATTAAATCACATCCATTTAGAATAAGATAATTAATTAACTAGTAAATATTTCAACCTAATAACTAAATCAAACATGTTAATGAAATCAAACAAACAAAATAAGCGAATCAAATCAATAAAATTCTAATCATAAATAACCAAACTTAATTGAAATGAAATAAATAATTAATTCACTTAATAGCAATGATGGTAATGACAATAACCCCTTAATCAAATCAAACTTAAGTAAAACACTTAACTTAATCAAATCACTCATATGTGGAAATTAAGTCATTAATCTAATAAATTAAAATCTAATAATTAATTTAAAATTTTTTTTATCAAACTTAATTAATCAAACATCTATAATGCTTAATTTAATAAATTAATCCTAATTAATGAAATTAACTTAAATAAGTTACATTAAATCTAGCTCTAAAATTAAGCTTAAATCAAAACCCTAATCAAAATTAATAATTAATCACACCCCTTAAATAAACTAATTAAGTCAATCAAATTAATCATATTAAACTTAAGCTTAACCAAACATAATCAAAATGCAATTAAATACTAATCTAAACCTAAATCATTAAGAATTAAATAAATCTTTATTTAATTTAATAATTAACTTAAACGCACTCCATAATTAAACTAATTACCCTTAAGCTAATCCAATTGAATAAACACCTAATTAATGCAAACTTAACAAATTAAGCCATCATCTTAATAAACCAAATGAATTTAATAAATCACATTAAAATTAATTCAAATCAAACACTTAATTAATCTACTAATTAATTTAATCACACTTATTAAATAAACTAATTAAGTCAATTAAATTAATCATATTAAACTTAAGCCTAATCAAACATAAAATGCAATTAAATGCTAATCAAATCTTAATTTAAACTTAAATCATTAACTCATTAATTACATCATTAACCTAAATAAATAGGAAACCAAATTAAAGCTAAACAAATCTTTATTTAATTTAATAATTAATCACACCTTTTAAATAAAATAATTAAGTTAATTAAAGTAATCATTTCAAACCTAAGCTTAATCAAACATAAATACAATTAAATACTAATCAAAACCTAAATTAAACCTAAATTATTAAGTCATTAATTACATAATTAAATCAAATTAATAAAATTAAACAAACCTTTATAATTAACATAAATACACTTCTTAATTAAACTAATCACATAATCACATTGAACATAAGCAAACCCATAGACCAATAAAGCTAATCAAATCAAATTAAATCAAATCAAATCAAGTTAAGAAAGACTCTTATCAATTTAATATGTCATCAAATCAAATCTCATTCAACCTACTTAAATAAGATAAACTAATCAACTATCCAATGTATGAAATCAAAATACAAACCAAACTTTGATGAACATGACAATTGGAAGTGATTAAAAATACAATCCTAATTACAAAGAATCAAACTCAATTAAAATAAAATAAAATTTTAATTCAAATCTACAAATAAATGAACCACAATCAAATAAGCATGAAAAAGTCACATTAAGTAGAAGAATTAAAATTAATTCAAAAGGATATTGAATTATCAAGATTTAACTAAACCTAAGATATCTAATTTAAAATTAATCAATCAAAAGAACATGAACTTAAACAAACACTTCATTAGATAGGATATTGAATTATCAAGATTTAATTAAACCAAAAACATCTAATCTAAAATTGATCAATCAAAAGAACATGAACTTAAACAAACTTAAACTTCATCAAAGATCAAGGATATTGAATTATCAAGATTTAATTAAATCAAAACATCTAATCTGAAATTAACCAATCAAAAATGCATGAATTTAAACAAACTTAAACTTCATTAGATATCAAGGATATTGAATTATCAAGATATAATTAAACCAAAACATCTAAATCAAAATCAATCATTCAAATACTTAAACAAACTCAAATTCTAAGCTCTAAATCAAATCAAATAAATTACATAAATTCAAATGGGCTAATTCAGATACTTGAGTACTTTAGTTAGATTCTTTAGGAATTAGGATATAGAATAGGGTGAGTTCCATCTACAAATGGAATTCATTCTACTCTTCATTCTTGAAAAACTAAACATCATTTTAACTAAATAAAAGTGAAATAAAAATGAAAAATAAATCATTTAATCATTCAAATTGAAATCACCCAGAGGTAAAATTTAAACAAATTCAAACTCCAAATTGAAACTTAAACTAAAGAAGCTAGTAAAGTCTTGTCCACACACATTAGAATACTAAGTCACCACTTTTAGCGTTAAGGCATTGTATGATGTTGTGTTTTGTTTTGTGACTAATTTTTTGGGGTGTATGTTTTGTAGGATGTTAGGCCATTATTAGCCTAATCATATTTTCTGAGGGTTGTGTGCCATTGTAATAAAATTATAAATGCTTTTTGTTGCTTGCTTAGCCTAAAGTTAGGACAGTGGCTTACCCATGTGAGTTGTTAAGTCCAAATTAATCATATAACTGCTTGGATTGTATTGTGTGTTTAACTAATATTTATTTTGCAGGTGTAGCTAGATATACCTTCCTATTTTTGATGTAATTTTGCATTAGGAATTAGGATTAGTGTTATGGGGGATTAGGATGAGCGGTGGCGAGACTTAATCCACAGGGTGCCTTTGAGTAAATCAAATTGAAAGAAAGAGAATGAAGAAATGAAGATAAGAAGACCCCCATAACATGTATTTTTTTTATAATTCAGGTTGTATAAGGGTAGAGCTCAGCTACCAATCTTTTTTTTCTCTTTTCGGGGTGTACGACGGCACCTGACCGCATTGGGCTTTTATTCTTTTACGGTAGTCTACAAAATTATTTGATGTTGTGTTTAGATTGTGTATTAGAACAAATACTTTTCATAGTTTCTTTATGATTGATGCTTGAATGTGTGGCCTGGATATGGTAGGCTCTTAGGATAGAATTAAATTTTCTATCCGACTAACAACTCATAACTAAAATTTTAAAACAACTCATAACCTCACATAAAAGTCCAAAAATTAAATCACGATAATAAAATTTTTAGCAACCCCTTAGCTGGATGGATGAATGTATAATATCGTGCATGTCATATTATTTCACTCTTGTTAAGAGGGGGCCTCCATCTTTGCCAGAGAATGAAGGCTTGACCTGTGAGAGCCTTTGGTGGAAGAACACCCCTTTCTCTCTTGATTTGGCCCATAATCAAATTCTCATGCATTTAGGTATACAAAATCCCATAGCTTGTGTCAAAATAAAAAGTCCAAAAGAATCATATAAATTTGATAAAATTTACATTAGATGAAGTCATGGATTCATACCACTCATACTCTAGTCTCTCAGGGAGTGAGTTTATGGACTTAGTCTCCTTTCTAAATGAATAACAGCCTAGCCATCTTGCAAAGCATAAGACTTGCATACAAGAATTTAAAGCGTAGGAAGAGTTAGCTGGCTGCCACTCTAGATGATAATAAGTCTAACAGTTTGGTGATTTATTCTCTCTTGTGGAGGTAAATCATATACCTATTTTCACCTTAGATTTAGGTCGTGCCTTTGTTTTGTACCAATGCTTTTTAGTTTAGGAATATGAGGTAGCTATTTCCTGCAGGCTACAAGCATAAAACCTTACCTCTTAGGCATTTTCACAATCTATTATTGTGGAATTATAAGCCCTAGCAATCTAAGAAAATGTCAACTCAAATAATTAACTCTCTTCAATTTTAAAAATATAAAGCCCAATTATATGATAGATTAAAATGCTCACTAGGCTTCCAGTATATTTCCTACTTTCTCCCTTTGGATTCCAAAATAATTTATCCCATTTGATTTTCTAAAATAGTCGATCCTGATAGTCCTTGAAATCTTTAGAGACCCTAATTGTCTACTTTAATCGAGAGTATTCTTAAGAAATTCTCGTTCCTTAGGATGTAATTAACTATGGGGGCTTGCCTCCATAGAGAACTTAATGAACCTGGCTTAAAATAAACCCTACTTTACTTTTTCATGTAAAGTAGGGGAAAGATCTCTGGTATATTCGAAGACCCATCATGTCTTAGGAGTTTTTATTAGGAGATTAGGTCAATTACAAAGTGGTGATTTCTATCTTTCGAGATAGTACATCATTACTTAATTTTGTACCCGATCACTTCAATAAGTATCTCCTAAGATTTGCGTGGTGTCCTGCATCCCAAAAATAAACACCATAATAGTGGATTTATAAAAACTCCCCCTAAGGTCAAGTAAGGAGACACAATTTTCTCCCATATGCTCTAGTGTTCTTCTGCATTGGATGAGAAATTATCTAGCAGAAGTTCAAGAGCTAAGGTAATAAAAAAAATTTAATTCTTTTTTTGTTAGCGAAACTCTGATCTTCTTCTTGTTTTGTTGATCAAGACCCGCAGTTCCTACGGTGAGGCTCCGATTTTTCCTCGAAAGATGCATCAACTGTCCTCATCGGACCGACCGGGTTTGGAGGTGATCAAGACCCGTAGTTCATATGACGAGGCTCTAATTTTTCCTCAAAGGAGGCGTCAACTGTCCTCATCGGATCGACCAAGTTTAGAGGTGATCAAGACCCGTAGTTCATACGACAAGACTCCAATTTTCTCTCGAAAGAGGCGTCAATTATCCTTGTCGGACCCACTTCGTTATCGTGCCCATGTTCATACACCAAAGGTCTTTTTCCCTTGAAAGAGCATCAACTATCTCGTCGACCCACTGGTTTGCACATCAAGGCCCATAGTTCATACCATTTTAGCTCCAATTTTCTCTCTAAAGAGGCCCAACCATCATCATACCAATCAAATTCTGGAGGCTATCAAGACCAGAAGTACATAGGCTCCGCTTTCCCTCTGAAAATGTCTCCCTGACCAATGAAGCTTGGAGGCCATCAAAGATCAAGAGGCTCATTTGATTTTCAATTTTCCTCAACCAATTTATGGCTTCCTGACATAAGATATCTCATTCCCATTGTTAACCCAGCAATACGTAACTTAGGCTCCAATTTTTCCTCGAAAGATGCCAACCGCCCTCGGACCGAGGGTTTGAGGCTATCAAGGCCCATATTTTACGAAAGGCAATTTTCCTCAGTTTGGCGAATAACTATCTGAGACCGATTCGTTGAAGCTCAAGACCCGTAGTTCATACGGCGAGGCTCGATTTTGAAAGAGGATTAAGCCCTCGCTGAAATTGATAAGGTTTAGGCGACAAGACATAGTTCATGGGGGCCATTTCCATCTCAAAAAATACCGGATAATCTTAGAGTGTCATTCTTCATGATGTTACTTGATGCCATTGACTTGTATAGATAGGGTAGAATTGAATCCGCTGAGGATTTTTAACCCATCCGAGATTGTTTGTCAAAGTGTTACTTGATGATATTAACCTGTATGGAAGAGGTCGAATCGAATCCGTTGGAGATTTTAACTCATTCAAGATTGTTTGTCAAAGTGTTACTTGATGACGTTAACTTGTATGGAAGAGGTCGAATCAAATCCTCTCGAGATTTTTGACCAATCAAAGGTTGTTTGCGAAAGTGTTACTTGATGATAGTAACCTGTATAGAATAGGTTGAATGAAATCTACTAAGAATTTTTGACCCATCCGAGGTTGTTTGTCAAAGTGTTACTTGATGATGTTAACATGTATGAAAGAGGTTGAATCAAATCCGCTAAGGTTTTGACCCATCCGAGGCTGTTTGTCAAAGTGTTACTTGATGATGTTAACCTGTATGGAAGAGGTCGACTCGAATCCGCTGAGAATTTTTGACCCATCCGAGGTTGTTTGTCAAAGTGTTACTTGATGGCTTTAACTTGTATGGAAGAGGTTGAATCGAATCCGCCAAGGATTTTTGACCCATCCGAGGTTATTTGTCAGAATATTACTCGATGACGTTAACCTGTGTGGAGTAGGTACAAAGTTATGACATATCCAAGGTTATTTGTCAGAGTGTTACTCGATGATATTAACTTATATGGAAGAGGTCAAATCAAATCTACTAAGAATTTTTAACCTATCCGAAGTTGTTTGTCAGAGTTTTACTCAATGACATTTAACCTGTGTGGAAGAAGTCAATAGTTTTAACTCTCATCCGAGGTTATTTTGTCAAGGTATGATTTAACTGTCGTGAAAGAGGTTAAACATTTTGAATCTTCCGAGATTATCTGTCAGAGTATTACTCGGTGACATTAACCCGTGTGGAGTAGGTACAAAGTTATGACCTATCCGAGATTGTTTGTTAGAGTGTTACTCGATGACATTAACATAATATAAATGATTTGATTTCTTGCTTTTTAATATATGCTTTGACGTATATTGGGGTAAATTATAAACGAGACAGTGGTCTCTCAAACATCCTCAAAAACTTGACTTGCTTGGATGGCGCCGCTTTTTATCGACCAATGGGTGACAATCTCCCTCGAACCATCCTCATGTACTACGTCAATTTCCTCTCATCACCCGAAAGCTACTTCCACACCATCCTCTGCAATGCTAAAGAATTCACCAACACTACCATCAATCACGACCTCCATTTCATATCATGGGACAACCCGCCTAAGCAGCACCCGCATTACCTCAACTTGGAGGACATGGATCTCATGGCCAACAGCAATGCACCGTTCGTGAGGAAGTTCCGGAAGGAAGATCCGGTCCTCGTCAAGCTCGACACCAACCTCATGTTCCGCGGGGCCGAAAGGTTGGTTCCGGGGGGATGGTGTGTGGGGAGAAGAGATAATGGGAGCGATCCCTGTCTCACAGGAGAGCCCTCATTTCTTCGTCCGCCCCGCTGATCAGTCGCAGCTTATGAAGAAGCTTTTATTGAAAGAGAACTTCAGGCTGCGGCAGTGCAAGTGATTATTATAACGCAGATTATGTAATAACAGTTGTTTTTTTTTTCTCATTTTTTTATTTAGATTAATGAAAGAATGGAGGAATGTTTGTTCTATCATTCTTTTGTGTAGACACCTTTTTGGATTAATGCATAGAGTTGAATGGCTTACGGCATTTAGTTAATGTTGGTATCCACTTATTTATATTAAATCAGATGATTTTTTTTATTATTTTTCATCTAATTTTTATAAATACTAAAAATAAAATTATTTTCTAAATTTAACAATTTGGTAGAGGTTTAAGCTCAAATTCAATTAATAAATTAAGTACAAACTTTCAATAAATGTACACTATATTTTACTTTTAGTGATACTGTAGGTGCTATCTAATATAGGTAATAAAATATATACGTATCTTATATTCTTTAAAATAGTATGTAATAATTATATAAATTAAATAGACATGAAATAGATAAAAATTTCTAAAATTATAAAGATGCAAAAGTTATATATATATATATATATATATATATGCAATTCATAAATCATGATAGTAACAAAATTTTAATAATAACTTAAAAAAATATAATCATAAAAAATTTCTAGAATATAGCATATAAAAAATAAAAACAATATTAAATATAATATAAACAAAAAATTTATAATTAATTAATATTTATTAAATTTTAAATAGTTATTCAAGACATGTAAAAGTATGGATACATCATTGCCTTAAATTAAATTAAATAGTATTATTTATTTTTAAAATATTAACAAGTTCAAATAAATAAATCTAATAACTGCGAAGTCCGCGACCTTAAACCCCAGCAGGAACAAAAGCCCACGCAACTATACTCGACGAAATCTGAGATGTATGCTTAAATATAAATAGATGTTAATTTCTTAATGATATTACGATGTGGGACTAAAACTGTATGATTAAGCTTGGGTTACTGTTTATTACTATATTTCTATCTTTGGCTATGAATATTTATAAATTACATAATTTAGAACTCAGACATTGTTAACTTATCTATTTAATTATATTAAAAGGTTGAAGCAATTTATAAAAACATGCATGAAAATAAACTTTAATTAATATATTCTTTAAAATTAATAATGATTTTTTTTAAAGAAAATAGGCTCTTGTAACTTGTTAGAAGCCAATGCTAAATTTATAGAAAATCCAAATTAATTATTTCACATCATTGTGATCAATACATTTATGCTAATTATCTGACCTTTTTGTGGTGGAGGCACAAATTTCTTCTTCATGGAATTAAAACTATAGTTATTTACTTTATAAAATATAATAATAAAAATATTTAGATTTAGCCATGACATAAAAATGCATTAATACAGTTATTTTTCTTCAAATCTTCTATTAAAAAAATTCGATCATGATATTTTAAAAATTTATATTACACTTATTTTAAATCAATTTAAAAAATTTTAATATTCATTTGATTGTGTGATTCATAACAGTGGTGATCTAGGAAGGGGAAAAGAAAGTAAAATGGGCTTTTATACACTCAACTATTGGATTTAAATTGCTTGTGATTACACCAAAACCTTATTAATAAAATAGCTATAAGACATGAGTAAAAATAAGAGATAATGATCATTTAGAAAAAAAAAGATTTTGAGATTTCACTACATTCTTAAAAAGTACAAATATTAAGTAGATAATTCAATATTCTTTTCTAACCTTTATACCCTCTTATTTATAGAATCGAGTTTAATCATAATATGATAAAAATATTATGTTACTATAAAATATAAAAAAAATAATTATAAAGTAAAGGTTATACTCATGAAATTTAGGAAATATTAATATTCATAGAATCTTATAATTAAAAAAAAAATACTACATTACAATTATAATAATAAACACTTTATATTTTTTCCTATTTAAAATAAAAGCTGATAAGATTTACCAATGTCTAGGCTTAATCTCATATATGTCTACCCTCCCCTCCACTAAGAATACCACATAGACATGTAAAAATGTGTAATAATAAGAGATATGGTATACTATAAAATAATTATGATATGATATAATCAGGTGCAGATCCAGAAATTTTTTTCAGAGAGGGCACAATAAAATAATGAATAATTTACTTTTATATAAAATTAAAAATCAAAGTATCTCATATAACAAAATAAAAAAAATCAAACCTTGCAATAACATAAATTTTTTTTACATTACATACTATTTATAACTTCTCCCTCCGAGTATTCATATTTTGAAAGCGTTAATCAATTCTTATCAACTCTTAAATACATCTTTTCAATGTAATAAGACAATCATTCATCCAAGAATCTCCCATTCTATTGCTCAAGCGATTTTTTACGATCTTCATTGCAGAAAATGCTTTTTCAACAGTTGCTGTAGCGATTGGCAATATCAAAGCAAGCTTTATTAGGAAATATACAAGAGGATAAATATCATTTTTCTTTGTTTCTACTAACTTTTGTGCAAGTTCTCCAATTCCCTTCAACTTCAAAAATAAATCATTGGATTTCATGTCAATAATATAATTCTCAAGTTGACTATCGAAAATAATAATATCAAAGCGAGAAGTCGTGGGATAAAATTTTGCCAAACATATCAATTTTTTTTTATCAGAAGCTGAGAAAGAATCACATGGATTCAAGCATGCCACAAATAAAAGTAATTCATTGGCCTTATCAAATTTGTTGTTAAGCTCGAAGTTGCATATCATATAAAATAACTTGATAATAGTGTAAATTTGTGATTCCTTGAGCATATCTTTTGATCTTCCACGATAATAAATCTTTCACTCATATTTGGCACAAGTATATCATTTTTCTCACAAAATGCATGAACTTCTTCAAATAAAATGTTCCAAATATCATCCCTCATATTTTGTAGTCTTTGTTTTGATATCTTAACCAAAGTCATGACATTTATAATATCTTGATCTTTTTTTGTAAAACTTGAGATAACTCATTTGTAATTTCTAATATAGATTTCATCAATTGCAGATTGAAAGCAAACTCAAAACATTGAATTGAATCAAGCAGAGCATTTGCTTCACCTCTTTGTTCACTATTTAAACCATCTTCTATAATTATATCAAGAATATCTATAAAATATCCAAATAAAATAAGTATGTTTATCAATGCAGCATAATGTGATCCCCAACGCGTATCTCCAGCTCGTTGAAGAGTTATTTCTTGATTTAAACCTCTGCCATCTTGTAGTTCTCCACTCCTTATTTGCTCAACAACTTTGTTTAATTATCTTTCAAATAAAACTTCTCTCCTTTTGCAAGAACTTCCAACAATATTTATCAAATTAGATACATTATTAAAAAATATAGCAATCTGAATATGATTCTTAGCAACTAGAAGTCTTGTAATTGATGAGCAAAACAATGAATGTAATAAGCTGAATTATTTTCTTTCAAGATTAAAGCTTTTAATCCATGAAACTCACCACGCATGTTGCTAACCCCATCATAACCTTGACCACGTATTTGCGATATACTCAATCACGAGGTTGACATGGCCCTTTTTGAAGATATGCTCTTCTAACTCTATCACCTCATTGGGATAATACTCAAATTTTTTTTCTAATCTTTCTACAATATCTTCTACGTTGAATTCTGTGTGCATTTGTTTAGATTTTGTATTACTACATTCACCAATAATAAGATGTGAATAACTAGACTCATCTTGTTCAATCTTTCTTTTAAAATATCGCTCCATATTTAATTAAAAGAACAGATTAAAATACTGATGTAAAGTCTTAACGATTAATATAAAAATGAAGACATGCTTTTGAACATATTTCAAAAAAAACAAAATAAAAACTTTCTACTTTTCTAAAAAAATACTTTTTCTCAAAATGAAGGCGGTCGACTGCAAAAAAAATAAATCAATAGTATTTTTAATAAAGACACCGTCGGCCTTTATTAAGAAATAATAAATCAATAAATTTTCAAAAACGTCACACTTTCGGCCTTTATTAAATAAAAAATATTCACATACCTTAATTAATTATAAAGACCGTTCCACAGAGAAATATTTATGAATGTTCTGTTCTTCTAAAATCATAAAGCATAAAGCATATAAGTAATGATTAAATATACAAAAAAATAAATATTAGTACCCATGCAAGGTTTGTGTGTAATTTGTCCTTAAGACTCAACTTTCCAAAAAAAAATATCAGAATAGGTATATGCAATTCTTTGATTCATCTAAATAGAAATTTAACTTTAATTTTCCATATGCAATTCTTTGATAAACTAAATATTAACACACAAATCAGAACAGGAACAAATCAACTCAAATTCTCAATCCTAAAAGCAATATTTCTCTGCATATAGAAAGATTAAGCACAAAATATCGATCATTATCCACCACTTAGAGTAATAGAAATGCAAAAAAAAAAAAAAAAAAAAAAAAAAAGGATAAAAGAAAGAAAAAGAAACGACTTTCCTTCATTTGCATATCTATGCAATATTGTCCTAAAAAAATAGTGTTCCTGAAATAAAAATCTCGTGGCTCTCTCTATGGTTTTTTTTAAAATGCATCAATATCCATATACAGTCCTTTGCTCGAACTTGTTTCAGTGTCAAAAAAAAAAAGATTAATATGTGCTTCTATAGTTCTATCATCTATGATAGCGTTTTCATCGATTTTTTAGCCTCAAACAATTTTAGGGTTAAAACCGCATGCCCATGTTTTATTGCAGAGTTGAAACTGTTGAGCATAGATGTAACACGAAATTAATGGACGCATAATAAATGTAATTACAAGATTTGTTAGTATTCCAGACATGAAAAGCTACAAATCAAAATTCAAAAGATACAATCATACAATTGGTAATCCTCCATTTTTCCTCTACGTCGACTCCAATGGCGGTTCCTAAATATGCCGTGAAGCTTCTAGTTATCCATACTTGTTTTTTTAATCTCATTTCACAAATTAATTTGTCACAACTATGAGACAAAGAGCAGCACTAAATACCAATTTTCACTATAAAACTAAAATGAGATTACAATACCCCTTCTCTAACATATCCCGTCAATTTATAAACTCTAGCAACAAAATGACCCTAGTAAAACAAACCTAAGTAATGTACTTAAGAGTTACTTAAGTATATTAATAAAACTATAATAATAAATGTAAAACTATAATAAAGTCCCCATCAAATCCCTCCTCCTTCAAAAGAACTCACTCGAGTTCTAAATGATCAGTAACATTTGCTTGTTTTTTTGAATAAGTGTTGCCACCACATAAGCTGAAAGTGCTAATCCTTTGATTACGGATACAAGAAAAGAAATGGAAAGAGAAGAGTATTAAAATTAATCAGAAATAATCAAAATAGGATCTTCAAAGCGTTTACCTAAAATCGTGGGGAGGAAGAAAATAAAATTATATATATCAAAATTTGAAATGAAAACAGAAGAAAAAAAAAAAAAGAAAAAGAGGAGCACAAGGAACCGTTATAACTCAGAATGTAACCCTTAGATAGTGAAACTTTCACCGGTGTAGCTCGGCAAATTCAGCGTAACAAAAGCGGAGCGAAGACCGGCAATGGCGTAGCAATCTTGATTTACCTCTCAAACTCCTTCGAATCCGCGGCCTCACAGTCACGGCCTCACGGGATTAGAAGCGAATAGAAAGAAAAAAAAAAAAAAAAAAACGGATGGGCAGAGTGAGAGGGAGAAAAGCCTTGATCCGCTGAGGGTTTGAAAATAGGATTCATCAGCGTGTGTGGTGGGCGGTGGGGGCACGTGTTCTGATATTCTCCTTGGATATAATGTACATATGAATAAATTTATTGATATCATAATTTAAATGATTCTTAATTTAATCATAATTATGATATGACATATTGTACAAATGAATAAAATTTGATAAAAATTTACATTAGATTTAAGTCATTATTCATACCCTTCATGCTCTAATCTCTTAGAGAGTGAGTTTAAGAAGTTAGTTTCTTTCTTAAATAATAATAGCCTAGTCATCTTGCAAAATCATATGACTTGCCTACATGGATTTAAGGCGTATAAGGAGTTAGCTGACTGCCACTCCATGCGATAATAAGTCTAGTTGCCGAGTGATTTATTATCCCTTGTGGAGGTAAACCATATACCCATTTTCGCCTTAGATTTAGGTCGAGCTTTAGCCCTCGACAAAGCTTCCTAGATTTAGGATCTGAGGTCGCTATTTCCTTTTGTGGGTTACAAGCATAAATCCTAACCTCATAGACATTTTCATAATCTTGTATTATAAAATTATAAGTCTTAGATTTCTAATAAATTTTTAACTCAAATAAATAAATCTCCTCAACTTTAAATATATAAAGTCCAATCATACGATAGATTGAAGTGCTCACTAGGCTTCCTAGTATTATGAGCACTCTCCTTTAGCGTCGATAATCTCTTTTTGATCCATCCCACTTGATTTTTTAAAATACAATCAATTTATTGATAGTCATATCTTTGAATTCTTTGGAGACAACAATCACCTACTTTAATCGAGTATTCTTAAGAAATTCACTTTTGTTAATAGACTATGGGCTTGCATAGGAACTTAATGAACCTGGTTTAAATAAACCCTGTTTTACTTATTCATATAAAGTTAGAGGAAAAATCTCTAGTATAGTTAAAGACTCATCATGCCTTAGGAGTCCTTATTAGGTGATTATGTTCATTGTAGGGTAGTGGCTTCTATCTTTCGAGATATTATACTATTCTTTAATGTCGTACTCGATCATCTCAATAAGTACATCCTCAGATATGCGTGGTGTCCTCTCACATATACACACACACAATGAATCCGAAAATAAACACCACAATGTAACATAAGTAAGGGTTAATTAATGGACTTAATTCATATCATAACTTAATTAACTCATAAAACCAACTTGCTCACCTTTTTTAAACCAAATTAACTCACAAATATGGGGATGGATTAAGATTAGCAAACTTCTTCTCACATTCCTTAAATCAAATTAAACATGAAATTAAAATGACATTAAAATCTTTGGTTTAGTTTAAATGATTTTTTTGTTTGATATGATTGTCCTTAAGAATTAGTTTGATTGAATAAAATCATGTGTTTATATTCATTTATTCCTTTTCAATCATGTTAAATGTTATGTGTCACTTGATTCATATATCCATATCTTTTTCAAAATTAATTAAATAAAATGAGATTTTCTTTATTTGAAGCTTGCATGTGTTGATCTAATTGAATATATATGTGGCTATTATCACTATTAAATCCAAAAGTATTTTTTTAAAAGCTTATAAATGAATGATGACATGTGCAGTAATGATTGTTATAAATACATAAAAGATGTAGGTGCTTATAGTTTAAAGTGTATGATGTAAAGTCTTTTTCCTTTATTCACAAATTGATTTACATTAGTTTGGATGGTAATGGGTATATCGTGACATCCAGGAAATGAGCCAAGGAGGTCATTGGATTACCTCACTTCCCGGTTTAATAACGTCACTACTCATTTGATTTCATTCTTATGTATTTTAATATTAGAATTTAAATAAAGCTTTAATTCATATACATAAATAATTCAATTAAATAAAATACAAGTTTTGCATGATTTGCATCCTCTTAATTATGAATACATGTGTATGTATTTAACAAAAGTGAGTATATAGTCCAACATCCCGAGAATCTGAGGCTTTAGCTTGCATGGAGGTCATTTGATTATCTCACTTCCCTGGTTAACAAAGGTATGTACTTATTTATGCCTTTTATACATGTACGTGAATGTTTAATTAGAGAATGAAAAATCCTCTTTTATATCAAAAAAATACATGCATTCATAATTGTTTTAAGTTGTTAAATTAATTAATCATGTGATTGAGAGCTCTCCTTCTTAAATTCATGTATATAAATTTACACAAGTGGGTATATAGTCTGGACATCTTGGGAATACGAGGCTTTAGCGAGCCCCAAGGAGATTGTTTGGATTGCCTCACTTCCTTGGTTAACAATGACACGTACCTATTTAATTTGATCATTATGTGTTTTTGCATAAAAATTTGGATAGAGCTATAAAATCAATATGATTAAATAATTCAATCAAATGGAAAATATAAAGTTTAAATATGCATGTTCACATCCATCATTTAAGTGTGCTAAAACATATTGTATGTGTATGTATACTTAGGATTTAATTATATACATGCTACATGTGATGGAAAGGAATGATTTAACATATATATCATGATAGTAGTTCAATCAAATTAATTTTAAGATGCCTGAATGTGATTATTTAAAGTGAACTTAAACTTAGGATAAATTCAAAATCACTTTATAATCCATTCACTAAAAAGAACCAAATCAAATTAATATACTTTAGAAAGTGGCTCAAGGTAGGGATAATAGGCGGCAATCCCCTTTTTCTTCTCTTTATAACACTTAGTTGCTAAGTGTAATCATATAAAATAAAAGAAAACACAAATTAAATTTCTCAAACCTATTAAATAGCTTCAAAAGAAACCAACCTTTTGTGTTAAATTAGATCTTTCTACACTTGGAAAACTACAACTCTAATGCCTACCAAGACATACCACGCAAGCCTCAATATGCACATTAAAACTAAGTCACAACTTCTAAATTTATGTTAGGGTGATGAATGTTATGATATATGTTTTATTCTATGATGTATGCTTAAGGGATGTTTAAAAATAACTATAAACGCTTTCTTTGCAGGTTGCTTAAACCCCCAAGCATAATCCAAGTTAGGACATGTAGACTTAGTTACCCATGTTCAAGGTGGTAAGTCCAAATTATAAATATAACTGCTTAGGATTGTATGTGTGTTTAGCTAACACTTCTTTTGCTTGTGTAGTTAAATTTACTTTTCCTACTTTTAATGTAATTTTATATTAGAAATTAGGATTAGTGTTATGAGAATTAGGATGAGCATTGACTAGAAGGCTTTGTCTTGGGGTGCCATGTGATGCTTTGAAGTCCACCAAATCAAAGGGAAATGAAGGAGACATGAAGACTTGAAAATTCCCCATAGCACTAATTCATTTATAAATTATAATTATTCTTTCATATTCGATTGTATGGTGAGCTACCCATCTTTTTTTTTGGGTTGTATGGTGATACCCGACCGCACCAGCCTATTATTCTTTTACGGTAGTTATAAAATTATTTAATGTTATGTTTAGCTTGTGCCTTAGAAACCACATAATTTTCATAGTTTCTTACGATTGATGCTTTAATATGTAGCCTAGATGCGATTAGGCTCTTAGGATAAAAATAAATTTTCTACCCAACTACAACTCATAACTAAAATTTTAAATAATTCATAACCTCAACATAAAGTCTAAGCATTAAATAAGATAATTAAAAGATGTAGCAACTCTTTAGCTAAATGATTGAATGTTTCATAATATGTATATCATATTATTTCATTCTTGAAAATATGGGATTTCCATCCTTGCACGATAGGGAAATGCTTTACTTGTGAGGGAATCCCTTGTGATAGAAAACACCAATTTCTCGTTAATTTAGTCAATAATTTGATTTCATCTGCATTTATGCTTAAGAAATCTCAAAGCCTTTGTCAAAATGAAGTGTGTGGAATAAAATTTAAAATATTTGTAATTAAAATTATTGTATTAAATCATACTCTTTATAGTCTCTTAGAAAGTGGGTTTGAAGAGCTTAATCTCTTTCTAAATAATAACAGTCTAATTATCTTGCAATACCACATGACCGGACTACATGGATTTCAAGCGCAGAGGAGTTAGCTACTACTCAGGGCATTGTAAGTCAGTGGTGGTTTACCTTCTTGTAGGTAAACCTTATGCATATTTTTGCTTTGATTCATGTGCTTTAATCAATGCTCGAATCTAATTAATTATGCATCCAATTAACAAAGCATGTGTATTCCTTCCTATAAATTATTTATTTTACCACTCACGCCATCTTAATCGCCCATTATTTATACCAAAACAACAAAGCAATTTATAGAAGCTCACAAGAAAAGAAAAACGTAGAATTAAAATAATGCCCTCAAGATGGCATCATCATTCATCCAAAACAATTGATATTTTAAGTTGTTGCTGATGCTATTTTGTGCAATCCATGCCTCTATGATTTAGGTGTTTTTTTGAGAGTTCTAATACCTATGCTTTGAAGACTAATGTGAGAATTGTAGTTTTAATACTTATAAAACTTTATGAGTGCGTTCAAGAAAATGAAGAAGCCTTTGATTGTTCTAAATAAACATGCATTTGAGAAAGAGAGTGGTCAGGAAGGTACCATTTACTTAGCAGCTGCGAAGGGTAAAAAAATGTGATAATCCAGAGCTGTGGCTTTGCGTGATGATATTAAACATATCTTTATTGATTCTAAAGATATTTGTCCTAATGAATGACTCTACTGATATAACTTCTTGTGATTGCCTTTTGCCGGTCTGTTAGATAAGCTTTTAGAAAGACAAGCAATTAAAAGGAAGGCAAAACAACCTCATCCTAACCGAACATAAAATGGAAGTGAAATGCCAACTTTCTTCCGAATAAAAGTGATTTGATTTCTTGCATTTTAATATATGCTTCGACGTATATCGGGGTAAATTATAAATAAGATAGTGGTCTCTCAAACATCCTCAAAAACTTGATCTGCTTGGATGGCGCTCTCTCGCTCTTTCATCGACTACTGCATATGGATCTGGGACAATCTCCCTCATCATGTACTTCAATTTCCTCTCATCACCCGAAGGCTACTTTCACACCATCCTCTGCAACGCTAAAAAATTCACCAACACTACCATCAATCACGACCTCCATTTCATATCATTGGACAACCCGCCTAAGCAGCACCCGCATTACCTCAACTTGGAGGACATGGAGGTCATGGCCAATGCGTTGCTGAGGAAGTTCGGAAGGACGATCCGGTCCTCGACAAGATCGGCCGACCTCTTGTTCCAGCGTGGGAAGGCTTGTTCCGGGCGGATAGTGTGTGGGGAGAAGAGATAATGGGAGCAATTCTGGCAGACTCAGTTCTTCGTCCACGGAGTTCAGTTTCAAAAGCTTATGGAGAAGCATTTATCGAAAGAGAACTTCAGGCCGCGGCAATGCAAGTGATTATTATAACGTAGATTATGAAATACAATTGTTTAGTATTGTGCATTAGTTTTTTTTTATTTTAAATTTAGATTAAAGAAAGAATGGAAGAATGTTTGTTCTATGATTCCTTTGTGCAGACACTTTTTTGGATTAATGCATAGAGTTGAATGGCTTACGGCATTTAGTTGATGTTGGTATCCACTTATTTATATTAAATTAAATGAATTTATTATTATTTTCATCTAATTTTTTTAAATACTAAAAATTAAATTATTTTCTAAATTTAATAATTCAGTTAATAAATTAAGTACAAACTTTCAACAAATTTATACTATATTTGACTTTTAGTGATACTTTAGGTGTTATCTAATATACATAATCATATATATACCTATCTCATCTTTTAAAATAATATGTTATATAAATTAAATAAATATGAGATAGATAAAAAATTCTAAAATTATAAAGATGCAAAAGATAAAGAAAAAAAGTATTATACAATTCATAAATCATGATAGTAAAAAATATTAAAAAATTAAGATAGTAAAATAATAATAAGTAAAAAAATTATAATAATAACTTTAAAAAAAATCTATTCATCAATAATTTCTAGAATATAACATATAAAAAAACAAGGTTAAATATAATATAAATCATCAAAAAATTTATATTTAATTATATAATTAATAAATATTTATTAAATTTTAAATAGTTATTCAAGACATGCAAAAATATAGAAACATATTGTCTTAAATTATCTTATGAGACAGGAAATAGTATAATTTATTTTTTAAATATAAATAAGTTCACATAAATAACATATGATATATTAACAGTTTATTTTATAAAATAAAAGTATTGTTCAAATTTAATTCAACGCTCACTCATCCCAACAACCTCAACGCCCCCGCTGGGTCATAAGCTCACGCAACTAAGCCCGGTGGAGATTAAGCCGTATGCTTAGATGTAAATCGTTATTAATTTCTTAATGATTTCACGATGTGGGACTAAAACTGTTTGATTAAGCCTGCGTTACTGTTTATTACTATATTTTTATCTTTGGCTATGAATATTTATAAATTACATAATTTGTTACTCATTGTTAACTTATCTATTTAATTATAGTAAAATGTTGAAGCAATTTATAAAAACATGCATGAAAATTGTTGTGTGCTAGAAACTCAGTTCCGGTAGAATAAAACTTTATGTCTTAGTGTTGTTAAGAAATTCAGTACACACACATATATATTTGAAGATAGAACGAAAGAAGATTTTACTGAAAAATCACGAAAAGAAAATTATGCCTGGAAAAATATTCCACTATGTTTGTTTGAAGTACAAAGTTTAAGTTTTACGGATTCTGAGTATGTGAAAAGCGACAGCGAAAATCCAAATCAGTAGCCAATTATCGGCAGTAGAAATAACGTCACGTAGCGCGTGAAATGATGAAAATGATGGTGATTGAAGACTTGGTGGTGGCGGTGGTTGCCGGAGAAAAATAATGTGACCAACACATAAGCGGAAATGACGATGGCGATGTAGTAGTGGCGGCATTGGTGAGCAGCGATGGTCGCAACGTGATGACCGGATGATGTGGCGGCGATGACGGCAACAGTGGAGCAGCGGTGAATGACTGCCAGGCTGATGGTATGGCAAACGAGTGGCGATAAATGCGGAGCGATGCGGTGGCCAATGAAGCCGGTAAATGGCGGCAGCGGTGGTCAGCAGTGGTAGGGCCAGCGATGGTGGCAAACGGCGAGGCCGATAGTGGTGCGACGGCAACAGCGACTCAGCAGTGGTGTAATGATTGGTGGCGGCCAATGCAGCGGTGGTCGATACGATGACCGGTATAGTGGTCGTCAGCAATGAGTCGCGGTAGTGGTTGGAAGCGATGGCCAGCGGCTGGTCGGCGATAGCCGAAGCGGTGGTCACAATCGCCAGATTATGCCTGAGGTTCTTCAAGCCTCGAGCTCTATTCTCTTTAACTGACCTCCTCATGCGAAGAAAGAGAAATTATTTATTGATTGACATTTTCAGCATGCAAAATCCAAATCACTCCATCGGACGGTTCAAAATGGCTTCATTGATCATCTGATATATTTTAAGTATATGAATGTTCAAATGAAGTCAAAATTAGGAAATCTCAGGCTTCTTAGATCCATGTCAGACGCCTGATTTTTATAAACACTCTATTTTAGTCGAATATCAAATTTTCAATGACAGGATTTAATCTTGGCCAGAATCGATTCTTTCGACTTCAAGATTCATACTTCGACTAGTGAAATTTTCAGTGTCATATCACTTGTCATCTTATTTTTGGATGGCATTACTTATTTCATCCAAAAATATATTATTTTTTTTAAAAATAAAATAACTTTACTTATTATTACAATTTGTAATTACATATGTTATATGTATTAATTAATTAATTAAATGTTCACTTATTTAATTATATATATATATATAATTAAGGTTTAATTTTTAAAATAGGCCTGTTTATAATACTAATTATGTAATTAGGCATGCTAAAAAAAAATTTAAAAATAAGTCGCTCGGTGGGTGGCTGGCAGCGACTGTCAGATCGTCAGCGCCTGACTGACTGTTCATAAATAATTTAAAAAAAAAATCAATAAATGGCGCAGGAATCTCTCTCTCTCTCTCTCTCTCTCTCTCTCTCTCTTCGTCTGCATACTTCTTAAAATCACGAAAAATATATATATATATATATTTATATAAATTTATTTAGTTATTTATATATTTAAATTATATAAATATTTTTAAGTTATATAAATAATTTAAAAATATTTAAAATATTTAAATAAATAATTAGTTATATATATATATTAATTTATTTATTTCTTTTATTTATTTATTATATTATATATATATATATATATATATATATATATATATATATATATATTATTTATTTATTTATTTAGTTATTTATTTTAAAATATTTATTTATTTAAAATATATAATTAGTTAAATAAATAAAATTTAAATTATATAAATATTTAGTTATTTAATATATTTATAAAATATTTTATTTATTATATATATTTATTCCTTTCTTTATTTATTTAAAAATTATTTATTTATTTATTTTTTATATTTTTATATTTTTATATTGTTGTTATTATTATTATTATAGATATATATATATATATATATATATATATATATATATATATATATATATATATATATATATATATATATATATATATATATATATATATATATATATATAATTAAAATATTTTATATTTTTGATAATATTATTATTATAGACTTATATAAATAAATAAATAAATATATGTATAATTAAATAACTTAAAAATATTTATATAATTTAAATATATAAATAACTAAATATTTTATAAATATATAAATAATTAAATATTTATATAATTTAAAATTTTTTAATTTATTTAAGTAATTATATGTTTTAAATAAATAAATATAATTACTTTTTTTTGTAATTTTAGGAAGCAGCGGAGAGGGAGAGAGAGAGATTTTATTAATTTTTTAATTAATATAATTATTTAAAATTATTAAAATATATAATTTAAAACTATTTTTATAAAATATTTAATAACTAAATATTTATATATTTAGTTATTTATTTATTTATTTATATATATATAATTGAATATATAATTTAAAATATTTTAATTATATATATAAATTTAGAAATTTATTTAATAATTTTTATTAATTAATATAATTACTTAAAATATATAATTTTTATTAATTTTTGTTAATATATAATTTAAAACTATTTAAAATATATAAATAAATAATTTTTAATAAATAAATAAAGAAATAAATAAATTAATATATATATAACTAATTATTTATTTAAATATTTTAAATATTTTTAAATTATTTATATAACTTAAAAATATTTATATAATTTAAATATATAAATAACTAAATAAATTTATATAAATATATTTTTTTTTCATGATTTTAAGAATTATGCGGACGAGAGAGAGAGAGAGAGAGAGAGAGAGAGAGAGAGAGAGAGAGAGAGAGAGATTCCTGCGCCATTTGTTGATTTTTTTTTAAATTATTTATGAACCAGTCGCCCAGTCAGCGGAGATTGGTGACTGGGTCAGTAAGTTCACAGACTAAATATTTTAAATTTTTTTTTTTTAGCATCTAATCACATAATTAGTATTATAAATAGGCCTATTTTAAAATTAAGCCATTAATTAAATGTTCACTTATTTAATATATATATATATATATATATATATATATATATATATATATATATTGGCATTTAGTCTTGAAAGAGGAAAAAATTTTTTTTAATTAAATGGCTAGCAAATATCAGCCATAATAAGGAGAGGGTTTCTTTTTTAAAATAAATGGCTCGCAAACGCCAGCCATAATGAGGAGAGGAGGTTTTTTTTTTCAATTTTTTTTAATTTATTCCCCTTTTATACTTACTTTTGAATTTGGCCTCTCAACCCTCTAAGACTTAGGAATCTTCTAGACACTAAGATTTCTTTAGTAATAAGACACATCTAGTGATGAGGTGAAAACTTAACCTAAGCCTGGAGACTTAGAAGTGTTAATCATTAGATTAGGCTTTGCCTTTGGTCTTAGGAAGTTACATATCCTATATCCTAAACTCAATGTAGAAACACTTTCTCAAATCAAATTCAGATTCAATTCTCAAACCAAATCTCAAACTCAAATTCAAATTCCAAATATAATTTCACATTTGACTCGAAATAATTGAAACTCAAAATCAAATTCAAATCCTAAAGCCCTTAAGTCATATGAATCATATTCATAAGTCAAAACTCCCTTAGATCAAATTAAACTCAATTGATCTCTTTATAAATCAAATATTCTTTCATTTATAATCACAAATATATATAATCAATTTAAATGAATGACCAAACTATATCAAAATCAAATCCAAACTCAATCTAAACCCTTTAAGCCAATTCTTTAGACTTAGCCAAATTATATCCATATCAAGTCAAAACCAATGAATTTTCTCTTGAATCAATCATTTTATTCAATTATCTATCCAAATATAAATGAAACCTTTAATCATCAAATCAAATAGAAACCAACCCAAGTCAAATACAACCTAGCCCTTTTGACTTGAAAATTTCAAATGAGCTAAAATTCTTTAGACTCCAAATTGATTGTCGTTGAATTTATATTTCAATCTAGGGCTCATATATAAGTTCAACTAAACTTGAATCAAACTAAAACCAAACCAATTGACCCACTTAGGTCCACTTGACCCAAAGTAACCTAAAGGACCCGTTTGAGCCAACTTCTAATCTAATATTGGAACCAAGCTCACCTCTTAACCATGATTATTGATCACCCTAGGATGATCAATTGCAATCAATTGGGCCAAACCAAGCCCAATTGATCATTTGATCCAAATTGACCCAAATTGGCCTAAAGGACCAAATCGGGTCAAATCATGATCTAACCCAAATTGATTGCAACCAATGGTTGAAGTTCATTCCAAATTGATTATTGAAGTTGAACAAAGCCATAATTAAACACAATTTGATCAATCAAGCCCAATTGCTCAACTAGACCCAACCTAGCTCAAATTGGCCTAAAGGATCAATTTGGCCTAAATCCAAATTAAATCCAAATTTATTCAAACCAAAGACCACATTCATCTTCAATTAGCCAATTGAACATGAATCAACCCATAACTCAAGCTAACTTGACCAATTTTGGTCAAATGGGTCAATTTTATCCAATATGATCGATATGACCCAAATTGGGTCAAATTTCCAAGCAAGACCATTGAGTCGATCAACCCAACCCAAACCTATTTTGGGAAAATCAACCCAACCCATTTAAATCACTCATGGATCCTCCCCATATGATTTCACTCAACCTCATTTAATTCTCCCATCAAATGCACTTAACTCCTCCTCAATATTTGAATAAATGATCATATGACACAAAGAGAGGACTTTGGAGCAAAAATCCAAAGTCCTCAATCAATTCATCATCCATCCCAACCACCCAAGCAAGATGACAATCAATTTGGAGCCAAAAAATTCAATAAAATAATGAATTTTTGGCCATTATAAAGGAGGGGGAAATGAAACTTTAGATCTCTTACTCCCACCACCATTCAGCCCCTAAAATCTTCCCAAAGCAAAAATGAACACATCCCCACCTCTTTGAGCCATTTTTGAGCTCAAAACATAAATTTCTTCCTATGAGACAAGAAACATCAAGAAGATGATGTTTCGAAAAGAGGCAAGGGTCAAAGATCATTCAAAAGCTTCTTTACATACCTAGGAGTTTTATCGAATCTTCACCGCCGCTGGAAACCATCCCCAGTGAGGTAAATTTCATCAAATCGTAGTCTGCCTAAAGATTTCACACATTTTGTATTAATTTTCTTGCAATTTTAAGAATTTTTCCTAGATAATCCCACATTTTTATTTTATGTCATCCCAATTACAAAATAGAATATTTTTCTGTGTGAATCGACGTAAAAACAAGTCCATTTAGATAAGTTTTCACTTAGAAATCTCATTTTTCCCTTAAAAAAAACTTGAAAATACCGTCATCGCCAATCTGCTACCATCCGATCCACGCTCGGGATCGACGACTAAATTGCATACATTTTGTTCGCCGATGTGATCGACCGTCGCGGCGTCCGACGATCGACGGCCGATAGCGCCGATCACGCGATCTCGCCTCACGCGATCCGATCTGACCAATTTATGATCGACGCCGAGCGAAGCTGGTCATTTTGTTTTGACTAGTCTTCGCCAACTAGATGTTAGCACCGCCATATTTTCTTTTTTTTTTTAAAAAAAAATATAATTTAAATCACGTGAAAATTCAAAAATTTATAAAAAAAAATAATTAACCAAAAATTACAAATAAGGGATCGTTGGATCCGCCTTTCTAAGAGAAATCCAACAAACCTAAAATCCCCAAATTTCATTAAGTATTTTAAGCTTAATTTAAGTTTTATAAAAAGTCAAATTTTATTAATTAAACCAAAAATATAAGTCAGATGAAATTGAAATTTTCAGGGATTGAAATAAGAGTTAAAACACACATACCATAAAAATTTCAAGTGAAAAGGACTTCCATATTGGGAGAAATTAAATTTTGAAGTTCATATTGTCCATTTTAATAAAATAAATCAAATAGAAATTCAAAAATTTCCAAAAAATCTTCAAAATGGTTTAAATCACTTTAATTAACATCTAGGACTCTTGAGAAAATAATGTGATCTTCTTAATCCTAATGAACTCAATAAATACTTAAGAGTAGAGTTTAATCAATTAAGAAGTTAATTAAAATATAATCTAAAAATAATTTAAATATCAAATCAAAAATTAGAAATGAAATAGCACTTAAGCAATCATTAATCAAACCTCAAATCAAAAAAAAATATCATCCTTATATTAAATTAAATAAATATGATTAAACCTATTTAAGTTAATAAAATTCAATTAAATGATTAAATCTTAAATCAAACTTAGAATTAAACAAATCTAAGAAACTTTGACATGGGTCAAACTAGTATAACTAAACCTACACTAAGTATGGAATCTTAATCATATGATACCCCTTAATGAGTATAAATAAACTGAAACTAATTAATCATTAAATAAACTAAAGAAATTAAATTGATTAATAAACTAATTCAACATAATCATTTGATATTAATCGAATTAAACCAAATAAAATTTAATTTAATTTAATTAACATATGATTAAATCACATCCATTTAGAATTAGATAATTAATTCACCATTAAATATTTCAATCTAATAACTAAATCAAACATGTTAATGAAATCAAATAAACATAATAAGTGAATCAAATCAATAAAACTCTAATCATAAATAATCAAACTTAATTGAAATGAAATAAATAATTAATTCACCTAATAACAATGATTGTAATAACAATAACCCCTTAATCAAATCAAACTTAAGTAAAACACTTAATTAAATCAAATCACTCACATGTGAGAAATTAAGTCATTAATCTAAAATAAATCCTAAATTAATCTAATAATTTAAAATTTTAATTACCCTTAATCAAACTTAATTAATCAAACATCTAGTTAATGTAAACTTAATGAATTAATCCATCATCTAAATTAATCAAATTTAAATAAGTTACATTAAAGCTAACTCTAAAATTAAGCTTAAATCAAACCCTAATCAAAATTAATAATTAATCACACCCCTTAAATAAACTAATTAAGTCAATCAAATTAATCATATTAAACCTAAGCTTAACCAAACATAATCAAAATGCAATTAAATACTAATCTAAACTTGAATTAAACCTAAATCATTAAGTTATTAATTACAACATTAAGAATTAAATAAATCTTAATTTAATTTAATAATTAACTTAAACACACTCCTTAATTAAACTAATTAACCTTAACCTAATCCAATTGAATAAACACCTAATTAATGCGAACTTAACAAATTAATCCATCATCTTAATAAACTAAATTAATTTTATAAATCACATTAAAATTAATTCAAATCAATCACTTAATTAATCTACTAATCAATTTAATCACGCACCTATTAAATAAACTAATTAAGTCAATTAAAATAATCATATTAAACTTAAGCTTAATCAAATATAAAATGCAATTAAATGCTAATCAAATCCTAATTTAAACTTAAATCATTAACTCATTAATTACATCATTAACAAATTTTTATTTAATTACATCATTAACCTAAATAAATATGAAATCAAATTAAAAATTAAGCAAATCTTTATTTAATTTAATAATTAATCACACCTCTTAAATAAATTAATTAAGTTAATTAAAGTAATCATATCAAACCTAAGCTTAATCAAACATAAATGCAATTAAATACTAATCAAAACCTAAATTAATCCTAAATTATTAAGTCATTAATTATATCATTAGTACAATCAAATTGATAATTAAACAAACCTTTATAATTAAAATAAATATACTTCTTAATTAAACTAATCACATAATCACATTGAACCTAAGCAAACCCATAGACCAATAAAGCTAATTAAATCAAATTAAATTAAATTAAGAAAGACTCTCATCAATTTAATATGTAATCAAATCAAATCTCATTCAACCTACTTAAATAAGATAAACTAATCAACTATCCAATGTATGAAATCAAAATACAAACCAAACTTTGATGAACATGACAAATGGATGTGATTAAAATTACAATCCTAATTACAAAGAATCAAACTCAATTAAAATCAAAATAAAATTTCAATTAATCTAATCTGATCAAACTACAAATAAATGAACCACAATCAAATAAGCATGAAATTAAGTCACGTAACCATAATCAAAGAAAAGAATTAAATATTAATTCAAAAGGATATTGAATTATCAAGATTTAACTAAACCAAAGACATCTAATCTAAAATTAATCAATCAAAAGAACATGAACTTAAACAAACTTAAATTTCATTAGATTTTAAGGATATTGAATTATCAAGATTTAATTAAACCAAAAACATCTAATCTGAAATTAATTAATCAAAAGAACATGAACTTAAACAAACTTAAACTTCATCAAAGATCAAGGATATTGAATTATCAAGACTTAATTAAACCAAAACATCTAATCTAAAATTAACCAATCAAAAATACATGAATTTAAACAAACTTAAACCTCATTAGATATCAAGGATATTGAATATCAAGATATAATTAAACCAAAACATCTAAATCAAAATCAATCATTGAAATACTTAAACAAACTCAAATTCTAAGCACTAAATCAAATCAAATAAATTACATAAATTCAAATGGGCAAATTTAGATACTTGAGGACCTTAGTTAAATTCTTTAGGAATTAGGATGTAGAATAGGATGAGTTCCATTTACAAATGGAATTCATTCTACTATTCATTCTTGAAAACCTAAACATCATTTTAACCAAATAAAAGTGAAATAAAATGAAAAATAAATCATTAAATAATTTAAATTGAAATCACCCAAAGGAAAAATTTAAAAAAATTCAAACCCAAATTGAAACTTAAACTAAAGAAGCCTAGTAAAGTGCCACAAAAAAGCCTTAAGCACACACATTAGAATACTAAGTCACCACTTTTAGTGCTAAGTTTGGCATATGTATGATGTTATGTTTTGTGTTGTGATGTAATATTTTAGACTGGATGTTAGAATGTATGTTTCGTAGACTAGATGTTAGGTTGTTATTAGCGTAATCATGTTTTTTGTAGGAGGTTGTGCTTAAGAGGCCGCTGTAATAAAAATATAAATATTTTTGTTGTACAAGTTGCTTAGTCTCTAAGCATAACCCATGTTAGGATAGGTGGGCTTGGTTATACATGTGTTGGGTGTTAAGTCCAAATTATTCATATAACAAATGGGTTATATATGGTGTTTGCTAACATTTATTTTGCCAGTAGATTTATTCTTCCTATTTTGATGTAATTTTTCATTAAGAATTAGGATTAGTGTTGTGAGAGATTAGGATGAGCAGTGACCAGAACACTTAGTCCCTAGGGTGCCTTGTGATGCCTTTGGAGAAAATCAAATCAAAAGAAAGAGAATGAAGATAAGAAGATCCTCATAGCATGTATTATTTTTTTGTAATCTGTATGGCAGAGCCTACCCATCTTATTTTTCTCTTTCGGGGTGTACGGCAGAACCCGACCGCACTGGCCTTTTATTCTTTTATCATAGTCTATAAAATTATTTGATGTTGTGTTTAGATTGCGCATTAAAACATCATGCTTTTCATCATTTCTTTATGGTTAATGCTTGAATGTGTGGCTTGGATGCGGTAGGCTCCTTGGATAAAATTAAATTTTCTATCCCACTAACTCATAACTAAAATTTTGAAATAACTCATAACCTTACATAAAAGCCTAGAAATTAAATCAGGATAATAAAATTTTTAGCAACCCCTTAACTGGATGGATGAATGTATAATATCATGCATGTCATATTATTTCACTCTTGTTAAGAGGGGACTTCCATCTTTGCTAGAGAATGAAGGCTTAATCGATGAGAGTCTTTGGTGGAAGAACACCCCTTTCTCTCTTGATTTGGCCCATAATCAAATTCTCATGCATTTATGCCTACAAAATCCCATAGCCTATGCCAAAATAAAAAAATTCAAAAGAATCAAATAAATTTGATAAAATTTACATTAGATTAAGCCATGGATTCATATCACTCATGCTCTAGTCTCTTAGAGAGTGAGTTTAAAGACTTAAACTCCTTTCTAAATGAACAATAGCCTAGCCATCTTACAAAGCATAAGACTTGCCTACATGGATTTAAATCGTAAGAGGAGTAAGCTAGCTGCCACTCCAAGTCATAATAAGTCTAGCAGTTGGGTGATTTATTCTCTCTTGTGGAGGTAAACAACATACCCATTTTCGCCTTAGCTTTAGGTTGGCCTTTGTTTTGTACCAAGGCTCCTTAATTTAGGAATCTAAGGTAGTTTCCTCCTACAAGCTCCCTCACCTCTTAGGCATTTTCATAATCTTATATTGAATTATAAGCCCAACAATCTAATAAAATGTCAACTCAAATAATTAACTCTCTTCAATTTCAAAAATATAAAGCCCAATTATAGGGTAGTTTGGAATGCTCACTAAGCATCCTAGTATCATGAGTATTTCTTACTTTCTCCCTTTGGATTTCAAAAATAAGTCTTCTCCTTGATCTATCCCATTTGATTTTCTAAAATAGCCAATCCTTTGATAGCCTTAACCTTGAAATCTTTGGAGACCCTAATTGTCTACTTTAATCGAGAGTATTCTTAAGGAATTCTCATTCCTTAGGATGTAATTAATTATGGGAGCTTGCCTCCATAGGAAACTTAATGAACCTCGCTTAAAATAAACCCTACTTTATTTTTGTATATAAAGTAGGGGAAAGATCTTTAGTATATTTGAAGACCCATCATGCCTTAAGAATCCTTATTAAGTGATTAAGTCCATTATAAGGTAGACATCATTCCTTAATGTCATACCCGATCACTTCAATAATTACCACCTAAGATCTGCGTGGTGTCCCGCATCCCAAAAATAAACACCATAATGGTGGATCTATAAAACTCCCGCTAGGGTCGAGTAAGGAGACACAGTTTTCTCCCATATGCTCTAGTGTTCTTCAGCATTGGATGAGAAATTATCTAGTAGAAGTTCAAGAGCTGGGGTAATAAAAAAATTTATTTATTTTTGTCAGCGAAGCACTGTCCTTCTTCTGAAAAGAAGGTCATTTGTTTTGTTGATCAAGACTTGTAGTTTACGGCGAGGCTTCGATTTTTTCTCAAAAGATGCTTCAGTTGTCCTCATCAGACCGACTGGGTTTGGAGGCAATAAAGACCCGTAGTTCATATGGGGAGGCTCTGATTTTCCCTCGAAGGAGGCATCAATTGTCCGCCGACCGACCGGTTTGAGGTGATCAAGACCCGTAGTTCATATGGAAAGGCTCGAAGTCTTTCGAAAGAGGCATCAATTGTCCTCGCCGACCACCGTGTTGAAGCATCAAGGCCCGTAGTTCATACGGTGAGTCTGATTTTCAAAGAGGCATCAACCGCCCATGCGACCAACCGGGTTTGAGGTGATCAAGGCTCGTATTTCATACGAGTCTGATTTTCCTCAAAGAGGCAATTGTCATCGCTTGGATCGACCGGTTTCGAGGATCAAGACCGTAGTTCATACCGATGAGTTCCGCTTTTCAAAGGTGTCAACTGCCCCGCCGGACGACCGAAGTTTGGAGCTATCAAGACCCATAGTTCATATGACGGCTGGTTTTGTCTCGAAGAGGGTCAACTGCCCGCCGGACACCGGTTTGGAGGCGATCAAGACCCGTAGTTCATACTGCGATGCTCCAATTTTTTCTCTAAAGAGACGTCAACTGTCCTCATCGAACTGACTAGCTTTGGAGGCTATCAAGGCCCGTAGTTTATGCGAGGCTAATTTTCCTCAAAGTTATCACCATCCTCGGCGATCGACGGGATTTAGAGGCTAAGACCAGTAGTTCATACGAGGGCTCCGCTTTCCTCAAAGAGGCGCCAACTATCTCGCCGACCAACGTGTTTGGAGTCGATCAAGACCAATAGTTCATATATGAGTTCGATTTTCCTTGAACGCTGGGCCAACCGCCCCTTAGATTGTCCGTTTGAGGCAATCAAGACCCATAGTTCATACTACGAGGCTCGATTTTCCTCAAAGAGGCGCAACTGCCCTCATCGACCGTTTAGAGGTGATCAAGGCTCGCAATTCATAAAATTTGATTTTTTGAAACTCAGATGGCTCAACAATGACAACCGCCAAGGTGGGAAGCATTATGAACCATTTCTCAAAAAACTCGTAAATTCTACAGATAATTTAGAGTGTCATTCTTCATTATGTTACTTGATTGACTTGTATGAAAAGAGATAGAATCAATTCCGAGATTTTGGCCCATCCGAGGTTGTTTTTGTCAAAGTGTTACTAATGATATTAACCGTATGGAAGAGGTCGAATCAATCCGGAATTTTTGACTCATTCAAGATTTTGTCAAGTTACTGATGATGTTAACTTGAAAGAGGTCGAATCAAATCCACTGGAGATTTTGACCAATCCGTTTAGTGTTACTGACAAGAATCATGGAAGAATTGAATCAAGCTGAGAATTTTTGACTCATCCGCCGTTTCAAATTATTACTTGATAATGTTAACTTGTATGAAAGAGGTTGAATCGAATCTGCCAAGATTTTTGACCCATCCGAGGTTGTTTGTCAAAGTGTTGCTTGATGACGTTAACCTGTATGAAAGAGGTCAATCAATGGGATTTTGACTCATCCGAGGTTGTTTGTTAAAGTATTACTTGATGACTTTAACTTGTATGGAAGAGGTCAAATCAAATCCGCCAAGAATTTTTGACTCATCCGAGGTTGTTTGTCAAAGTGTTACTCGATGACGTTAACTTGTGTAGAGTAAGTACAAAGTTATGACATATCCGAGGTTATTTATCAGAGTGTTACTCGATGACATTAACTTGCATGGAAGAGGTTAAATCGAATCTACCAAGGATTATTAACTTATCCGAGATTGTTTGTCAGAGTTTTACTCGGTGACATTTAACCTATGTGGAAGAAGTCAATAATTTGAACTCTCATCCGAGGTTATTTTGTCAAGGTATAACATTAACCGCTGTGAAAGAGGATAAATATTTTTTATTCTTCCGAGATTATCTGTCAGAGTATTACTCGGTGACATTAACCTTTGTGAAGTAGGTACAAAGATATGACATATCCGAGATTATTTGTGAGAGTTTTACTCGATGACGTTAACCTGTGTGGAGTAGGTACACAATTATGACCTATCCAAGGTTATTTGTCAGAGTGTTACTCTGTGACATTTAACCTGTGTAGAGGATCTCAAATCAAAAATATCCATTTGTAACTAAAGTTGCTTCTTGATCTTTGCCTTTTTCATAAATATTATTAACTTGCTTTTTGAATTGATAATTAATTAGATATCTAGAATATTAATTTGGATGATCTTTTGAGATTAAGAGTTTCCCCTAGTCTCCAACAAAAGCTGAAGGTTCGAAGTTTGATGAATCTTCATTCCTTTTATGTGTTCCTTGATAGTAAGATTTTCTTCACCATATAGGTGGAGCTATTCTGAACATAAAGTCAGATTGTCAACCATTGCGAAGATGTTAAAGAAATGCTTCCCACAAATGACGTCAAATTGCTTAGAAACCCGCCGTAAAATAAAAATATGCCTCGTCTTGTTAAGAAATCCAACACATACATAAATATTTGAAGGAGAAACTGTGATTTTACGTGGAAAAATCCTGAAAAGTGGGAAAAAACTACGGGGCTTAGCCGAGTAAAAATATTCTACTATATGTCTGTTTTGGAGTACAAAGTTTAAGTTTTCCCGATAGGGATTACAAAGTTGTATGTGAGAAATTCTGACAACGAAAATCCCGTAATCGCGTGAAAGCGCAAAGCTGGCTGTGTCACTCGGCTTAGTACGACAAGAATGACACCGGCGCGATAATCACCACTATCATCCGGGCCTTGTGGAGACCGGTGAAGCGCAGACCTGCGACCAACAAGAACCGACCGCGGGCGGCCGGTGGTGGTTGCCGCACTACCGACATCGAAAGCAATACGTAACGGCAGCGGTGGATTAGCGGTAGTGACCAGCGGTGGTCAGCAATGGAGGCGTGGTGGTGGCCGAAGGTGGTGGTCGACGGCGGCGAGGACCGACGGTGGTGGACGATGGTAGTGGTCGACAATGGCGGTCAGCGGTAACGCGGCAGTGGTTGATAAGCGGTGAGGCAGGTGTCGTGGCGGCGAGACCAATGATAATTGGCGATGGCGAGGACCGATGGTGGTCAGCGGCCGGTGGATATAAACGTCGGCCAGCGATGGCCGCCATGCCGGTGGTGGCGGTGGTTGGAGTGACGACTTCGGTGGTAGTTGGCGATAATCGGCGATGGTCGGCCGTGCAGTGGCGAGATAATGCACGGAGGTTCTTCAAGCCTCAGAGGTCTCTATTCTCTTTAGCTTGGTCTTCCCTCATGTGAAGAATGAGTGTTATTTATAGATTAGAGGAGTGACATTTCTGTAAACACATTCAAAATCCAAACCACTCCATCGGACGGTTCAAAATGATTCCCTTGATCATCTGATGTATTTTAAGTATTTGAATGCTCAAATGAAGTCAAAATTATGAGATCTTGGGCTTGTTAGATCCGGCTCATCAAGGCGCTCGATTTAACTATAAACACTCAATATTTAGAAGTCGACTGATATCACAAAATTTTTAATAAATGCTTGATCTGGGTTAGTCTTGACTCATAATTAGTTACTTTCAACATCAAGATTCATGCTTCGACTAGTAGAATTTTCAGTGTCATATCAAAAATAAATTTTTATTAATATATTCTTTAAAACCAAGTTCAAATTCTTGCAAAAACACAATAAAAAAGATTTACATATATACCTCATAATTTATATGCATTTACATATCTAATACTCAAAATTAGATATTTATTTATCTAATATTTTCTATGAATAAAATGGTGCAATTCACTTTAAAAAAAAGTAAGTGATGATGTTGATTTTGATATGATATTAAAGATTGAGATATTATATATACATACATATATAAATATATAAGAATTGTATGATATGTATGTAAATTATAAAAAAAAGATAAATGACTTTCTTCTATGTAAGAGCTTATACATTTAACTAAATGATCTTGAGTTTAAATCACATACATGTGATATGTGTGTGAATTTGATATTAATTTAGCTTAACGGTTAAAAAAACTCTTATTTGTTGATACATGTAGGGCCATTTAAAAAAACTTATTATTCCTAAATAGCTTGTGTTTGATTGGTTTATTAAGAAAATATTTTTATTGAGTTATGTCAACAAAATGCATTACTACACTCGTTAGTTTTGCTAATCTTCTACTAGACAAAATTTGTATCATAATATGCTGATCAAATTTTTTTTTATGAGAATGATCTCAAAATCATTTTAATTGCTTAGAGGTCATTACAATGCATGAAAAATCAATAAAAATTTAGATTGCACTTATCTTAAAATAAATTAAAAACTTAGATACTCATTCTGATAAATATATATATATATATATATATATATATATATATATATATATATTAAAATATCTTGATCTCAAAGTTTTCTTCTAGTGATTGTTAGAATTATATGATTATGGCCTAATAAAAAGGAAATGATGAAAGAGATGAGAGTTGATGATGACAACAACTTAGCACAAGAAATTATTGGATTCAAAAAAATTTATGACAACACCAAAATCTTATTAGCTAATAGACTTAGAGATAAGGGCAAAGAAGGGTGAGAAAGATAAACTATAGAAAATAAATTTTGAAATTTGATTACATTGATAAAATTATAAATTAATATCCTTATCCCACCCTTTGATTTACTGTTTATTAGCATAAAATGAGGCATAACATTATAAAAATCTACGACTATAATTATCTAAAAAAAATAACAGTGGAGTTACTACAATAAAAACTATTATCTAAAAAACAACAGTGGAGTGCTATAATTTTTTTTTTTAAAGTCATATCATAATTTTTTAGCAGCTACTATACTCAATAAAGTCAAGTTAAAAAATACAATTTTTTCATCATAAATTTTTCAAAATATGATCAGAACATTACTCTCAAACGACAATATTATGAGTTTTTATACTGCACCACCACCGTAACATTGCTCCATACATAGCCTACATTGTTATAATCAAGCTATGCAAGAAACATTACATTATAATTATTAATTATCTTTGTAATTATTTTCTCACAAAATTATTTATTCTACTTAAAAGTATATTATAATGCACATTAGCATTATATAAAATATAAAACATAATAAAAATTACACAATAAATGATACACTCATGAAATTTGAGAAATAATTAATATTGATAAGGATCATATAATTTAAAAGTATATTACAATAATTTAAAATTCACATTTCCCAATATAAAATAGAAGGTTACAAGATATTCGTATCCAGATCCAATCCTATATATTTCTGCCCTATCTGTAAAATCTCCACTAAGAACCCACTTAAAAATTTATATAATAATTAAAATTATGAGCAAACATTAAACAAAATTTTTTACAAAGATTATTTATATTATCTTTCCAATGCAAGCTATTAAGTTATAACAAACAGACAAAAAAAGATTATAATAGTTCAAATTAAAAGGGCTCACAACTCAAATGGAGCGCCAATTTAGAGCGCTTAGGCCCCTCGAAAAGGCAAAAATATTACATGCGAAATTCTGATAATTCCCCACCACCTCGATGCCCCCGCATGGGTTACAAACTCACGCACCTAAGTACGGCGATGACATGGCCTTACTCTAATATACAAGAAGATGTGAACATAGTTAATTATGCATCCAATTAACAAAGCATGCGTATTCCTTCCTATAAAATATTTATTTTACCACTCACGCCATATTAATCGCCCAGTTCTTTATAACAAAAGAGCAAATCAATTTATAGAAGCACGCAAAAAAAAAAAAAAAACTTAAAATTAAAATAACACTCTCAAGATGGCATCATCATTCATCCAAAATAATCGATGTTTTAAGTTGTTATAGATTATGGAAAGAATAATCATGTGTAACATTTTATCATTGACAGGTTTTGCTCGGAGCGGCGGTGTGGTGAGGGTTGAACTGCATTGCAGAGCAATAAGATAAGTTACATTTTGAAGAAGTTGCGATGATATGATAGAGTGAAATAACAACTTTCTTTAGAATAAATGAAGTCAAAAGTGATTTGATTTCTTGCTTTTTAATATATGCTTTGACGTATATTGGGGTAAATTGTAAATGAGACAGTGGTCTCTCAAACATCCTCAAAAACTTGACCTGCTTGGATGGCGCTCTCTCGTTCTTTCATCGACTACTGAATATGGATCTGGGACAATCTGATACGATCTAATTTCTAGAGATTGAGTTAGGTTGGTGAGAATGGGTCTGGTTCAGTGCCAATTCTGATCCATCTTGGCTTGAGTGGTTCTGTGAGTTGACTCACGGTCTCTTAGTTAAGATATTTGGAATGGTTTAGCGGGTGCTTTCTGCACTGTTTGATTCAGTGCCTTGTTCTCTGCCGTTGGATCTAATCACTCGGATCGAGTGTCTCTTGAACTGAATCTTGAGCCGTCGGATGGTTTGGTTTCTTGTAGGCCCTTGGATGTGTTATTTGATCACGCGGCTCTCGATCGCTAAATGGCTTAGTGGATTACAGGTGTTGGATTGCGACGAGCTTGATGTAATGGAGGATTAATGGCCGTCTGATCGAGCGAAGGCGCGACAGTTGATCTGATCTCTGCCGTCTGATGAAGATTGCTGAGGAAGCTAATCATTTGAATGGGAAAGGAGCTCGGGTCGGGGATCATTTGGCCATTCGAGTCGAGGGTTCTGAGAGAGCTCTGTGAGGAAGAGGATCGGAGGAGATGGTGCGCCACCGGTCTAAAGGCTTATTCCGGCTAAGTCCACCGTGGGAAATACTCAGAGAAGGAAGAGGAAGGCAGGCGGGGAAGAGGAGATTCTTGAAATAATTCTTGATCCCTTGTTTATTTTCTCATCTATTTATAGTTTTCGATGCTCTTCTTGGATTTGATCTGTATGCCTCTTGTAACTAATTTACATTTACATTACATATATCATGCTTGTCTAAATATCATTCTGGATATTAGTGGTGTTTGTAGTTTGTTTTATTTGTAGTTATTTCTGTTATGGCCTTGTATTTTATCAGCCGGTTCTTGGACTAGGTTATTTTATGAGCTGATATAATATCCCTTGCTTCTGTTGGTCTTTCTTTTGAGCTGTTTTGTATATTATTGTATTTAGTACAGTTGTTCTTTGGGATCTTATCTTGTTATAGCTGGAATTATTTATCCTACTACTCTCTGTTTGTTGTACAAACTGTTTATATTTGTCTTATTTTATTATATTCTTTATTCTTCCTGATCTGTTGTAATTTCTTCTCTGTTGATGTTTATATTTTAGAAAGACTTGTGAAATCCTTTAGCCAACCTGGCCTTCTTCTATCCCTTTGGTTTCTGTTGTTGGTTTGGGGATATGAACTCATATCATTACTCCCCTCCCACACATTGACCTTGTCCCCAAGGTCAAAGTTAGGAAAGATCTTTTGGATCTCTTCAATAGGTACCCAAGAAGCATCTGTTGGTAAAATTCCCTCCCATTGTATTAAGGCCTCTTTGATTTGTTTATCTGCTTTTACTACTGTTCTGTGATCCAATACTTTGATAGGTCTGACTAATGGTTGCCCTTCTATGAATTGAGTTGGGAAAGTTGCTGGATGTAAGGAAGAATCATGTCTGTATAGTTTCATTCTAGATACATGAAACACATTATGGATTCTTGCTGTTTCTAGCAATTCTATTTTATATGCTCGCTCTACCTTGTAGAATTTTGAATGGGCCATAATACCTTCTCGGAGCTTTGTGTCTTGGTTTCTGAAATAGAAATCATACATAGTAATTTTATCAATACCAAATCATTTACTTTAAAATGAAGTTCTTCTATGTTTATCGACCATTTGCTTCATCTATTTTGGGCTTCTTGTAAATTTGTTTGAAGGATTTGTATGATCTTGTCTCTGTTGTAAAGCGACTTCCATGTTAGTAGTATTGGTAGCATTATAGGGTATGATTGCAGGTGGCTGTCTGCCATAGACAATATGAAAATGGGTCATTTTGGTGGAAGTATTGATGGATGTATTATAGGATAATTCTGCCCAAGGAAGAAATTGTAACCAATTCCTTGATGTCTCTAGGACAAAACTCCTTAGATATTGTTCTAGGATTACGCAACCTCGTTTGACCATCGGTCGAGGATGATAAGCCTTGTGGCTTAATATTGTGCCACTTAGTTTGAATAATTCTTGCCAAAATTACTCATGAAGAGTGGGTCTCTATCAAATTATGCCTTGTGGTATTCCATGTAGTTTGGTATATAAAGATCCGTATGTAAGAAGGCTGCGGTTGGAAGGTGAGAAATGTGCATATTTTGATAATCTATCTACCACCACTAGTATGACGGTTTGTTCGAGATTTTGGTAGACACAATAAAATCCATTGATACTTCCTCCCAAATATTGGTGGTATAAAAGGTTGTAGTAACCACTAGCTTACAGTATCATATTTGACTTGTTGGAGATAGGACAAGTTGATATAAAATGTTTTATGTCTTTTCATTTTTTCCTAGAATTCGAGAAATTCTAGCCAATGTTTTATGAATTCCATTATGGCCTCCTGTTGGTGTTGAATGTAATTCTCTGATAAGAATGTTCCTAATATCTGAATTTTTGGCTAGTACAATCCTGTCTTTATAGTATAACAATCCATTAGCAATTTTATGTTTTGGAAACATCATTGGATTATTTGCTATTTACTTCTGCATCTGTTGTAGTTCATTATTGGAGCTTATTTCCTCTTTAATTTGTTGGAGCAAGTTTGTGAATTGTTGAGTGTAAGCATATAAATTTAGAGCCCTAGACAATTCTGACTGATTGATAATAGAATTTACTTATGTGCTGGGCTCTTTTCTGGATAGGGCATCAGCAGCCTTGTTAGAAACTCCTGGCTTATACTCAATAGTATAGTCCAATCATAGGAGTTTAATTAGAAATCTTTATTGTTCAGAAGTTTGGATGGTTTGTTGCATTAATTCTCTAATGCTCTTTTGATCTGTTCTGATTGTAAACTTATTACCCAACAAATATTGCCTCCATCGGCAAGCTTGATTATAGCATAAAGTTCTCTAGCATATGTTAATGTTTTCTGCATTGTAGGAGATAACTTCTTGCTGAAATAAGCAAGAGGATGATTATTTTGAGCTAATACAGCTCCTATTGTTGTCCCTGAGGCATCTGTTTCCAAGATAAAAGGAATAGCAAAATTTGGGAATGCTAGTACTGGTAATAATATCATAGTCTCTTTCAGTTGTTTGAATGCTGCTATTGATTCCTCTGTCCATTGAAATTGTTGTTTAGCAAGCATTGATGTTAAAGAAGAGGCCATTGCTGCATAGTTTTTAACAAACTTTCTATAATACCGTGTTAAGCCCAAAAACTCTCTTAACTGCTTTACTGTAGTTGGCATAGGCCATGCTTGTACTGCTTTGATTTTTTTGGGATCCACTTCTATCCCTTGTTGCGGATAATATGACCTAAATACTATTACTTGAATGAAAGAATATTTGGATGGTTTGACAAATAGGGTATGTTGTTTTAGTTGCTCAAAAGTAGCTTATAGATGACTTTGGTGTAGTTCCAAGGTTTGACTATATATGAGTATGTCATCAAAAAATACTAGGGTAAATTTCCTTAAAAATGGCTTGAGCACTGAATTCATTAATGCTTGGAATGTTGAGGGGGCATTGGTTAATCTAAATAGCATTGCTAAGAATTCATAGTGACCTTCATGTGTTCTGAAGGCAGTTTTGTTGATAACTTCCTCTGTCATTCTGATTTGATGATATCCAGATCTTAAATCAAGCTTGGAAAACACAGTGGATCCATGTAACTCATCCGTCAGCTCTTCAGGAGTTGGGATGGGAAATCTATCAGGTATAGTGACTTTGTTTAAATCCCTATAATCCACACAAAAATGCCAAGTGCCATCTTTTTTTTTTATTAGCAAAGCTGAAGATGAAAAGGGGCTGGTACTTTCCGTTATGATCCCTGTATCTAATATTTCTTTAATCAATTTTTCTATCTCTATCTTCTGAAAGTGAGAATATCTATAATTTTTTATTTTGACAGGTTGAGTTCTCGGTGGCAGTTGTATTTGATGGTCTATATTTCTTTTGGGGGGTAAACTTGCTGGAACCTGAAATAACTCTTGGTATTGTGCTAATACTTGTTGTATCCTTTCAGGTAAATTGTTGAATTCCTTTGTAGGGAATTCTGTTTCCTCAGGTATTTCTCTGATCTGTAAGTATGAAGCTATTTCTTTCTTATTTTGTATTTTGGTGAACTGATTGAATGTAACGTTGTCCATCTTGGATGAGGTATCCCCTTGTAGTTGTACTAATCTGTCATTGTGATAAAATTTCATAGTGAGCTTTTATAATCGGTTGTACCTCATCCAATTGTTATAACCATTGAACTCAACACCACATCACTCCTTGCATGGGAAGGAGTAGAAATCAAGAGGAAAGTGTATCCGTAGTTGTATAGAATATTAGAAAGATTCTAACACTTTAATATTTCTCCATTCCCTACTAACACTTTAAAAAACCGAGGAGTTAATGGTCTATAAACTTGGCTAGTTTAGATTGAATAAAATTGTGGGTTGAGCCATAATCAAAGACTTGTACCTTTATTTCCAATCATTCCTTGTAACCTTAATGTTCGATTTGACTATCGTAAAGCAGACCGATGAAATTCTTCGATTAAATCGAGTCTTCTGTGCAAAAGTTTTGATTTACACACATGGCCTCTAAGAAACTTTTCATCACAATTGAAACATAAGCCTTTTCTTTTTCTGTCTTCCAATTGTGTTGTCCTCAATAGAATCGACTGCTTTTGGTTATTGCTATTGTTGTTTGACATAACTGGTGTAGGAAGAAGTGGAGGTTGTTTGATCAATAATACAGATGTATTTATTCTTGATGATCTTGTTGTATAAATTTCCGCTAGCCGCTTCATTAATTTGGCTAATCATTGTTGCAATGAATTTTGTAGTTCAACTTCTCTTTTAATATCATGCCTTAAGCCGATTCAAAATAGCTTTGTAAGAAATCGAGGAATTCAAATCTAATTCAATTCTTCAAAATTGTATCAGATGTGGATTTCATAAAGTTTGGCTAGTTCACCTTTTAAATCGAATGGAAGGTTCAAACCTCTCAATGACTTGATCCTTGAATTGGTGCCATGAATGCAATTGTTTATTCATATGCATCCAGGTACGAGGAGCCATCCATATAAACTCAAGTTATTATAAACTTGATCTTCGCATGATTATAATATTAGAAAATTGATCCGCAAACAACCAATCCCTTGGGGTTTTCACCATTAAATCTTGGCATGTCAACCTTAACTTCTAGCATTTTGTATTTGAGGTCTAGTAGAATGATTAAAATCTGGGGGTATGAGTTACATACCGTGATTGTAGAAAGATTTATCTAATTTCTCTTGTACGACAATCTTCTTGAAATTTTATTCAATATTGAGTAATTGATGTCATTTGCTCATCATTTTTCGCCTTCCTACACATTCTTCAAGATTTTCCGTGTTGTGTCCTTCCGCCATTTTGTATGATTTCAACAAGAGCACCAATGAACGATCAATTTAGATGTAGGTTGGTGAGAATGGTCGGTTGGCCAGATCCATCTTTGAGTGGTCTGAGTTGACTCAGAGTGGTCTTAACACCGAGTTAAGATATTTGAATGGTTTAGGTGCTTCACGCTTAATTCGCTTGTTCTGCCGTTGGATAATCACTGATCGAGGGTCTCTTGAACAATCAGCCGTGATGGTTTCTTTTCCCTGGATGTGTTATTTGATCACGCACATCGCTAAATGGCTTAGTGGATTATAGGTGTTGGATTCTGCTTGATGTAATGGAGGATTAATGGTCGTCGACAAATAACGCAGTTGATCTGATCTCCGCCTATGAAGATTGCAAGCTAATCATTGAATGCATGCTCGAGATCATTTGCCATTCGATAGTTCAGAGAGAGCTCGAGGAAGAGGGATCAAAGATGGTGCTTCACCGTAAAGGCTTATTCCGGCTAAGTCCACCGTGGGAAATGCTCAAAGAAGGAAGAAGAAGACTGGAGACAGGGAAGGAGGAGATTCTTGAAATAATTCTTCGATCCCTTGTTTGCTTTTCTCATCTCTATTTATAGTTTTCTGATGCTCTTCTTGATTTTATGCGCTTAAATCACTGCTACATTCGTTATTTATCAGCCGCTGCTAATATCATTCGATATTAGTGGTGTTTGTAGTTTGTTTTATTTGCGTTATTTATATGGCCTTGTTTTATCTATTTTCTTGACTAGGTTATTTTATGAGTCGATCTAATATCTCTTTAGCGGTCTTGCTTTTGATCGCTTTTGTATATTATTGTATTTAGTACAGTTGTTCTTTGGGATCTTATCTTATTATAGCTGAAATTATTTATCCTACTGCTCTCTGTTTGTTGTACAAACTATTTAAATTTGTCTTAGTTTATTATATTCTTTATTCTTCCTGGTCTGCTGTAATTTCTTCTCTATTGATGTTTATATTTTGGAAAGACTTGTAAATTTCGCTTCTTCTATCCCTTTGGTTTTTGTTGTTGGTTTGGGGATATGAACTCATATCACAATCTCCCTCGAATCATCCTCATGTACTACGCCAATTTCCTCTCATCACCTGAAGGCTACTTCCACACCGTCCTCTGCAACTCAAAAGAATTTGCCAACACTACCGTCATCCATGACCTCCATTTCATATCATGGGACAACCCGCCTAAGCAAGACCCGCATTATCTCAACATGGAGGACATGGAGCTCATGGCCAACAACAATGCACCGTTCGTGAGAAAGTTCCAGTCCTTGTCAAGATCGACGGCCACCTCATGTTGGGGTAAGGCTGAGGGATGGTGTGTGGGAGAAGAGATAATGGGAGCGATCTCTCGCCGTCTGAGATAGCTCAGTTCTGCCCCGCTCCGACGATCACGGAGAAGCTTATGGAGAAGCTTTTATTGAAAGAGAACTTCAGGCCGCGGCAGTGCAAGTGATTATTATAATGCAGATTCTATAATAACAGTTGATTTTTTTTTCTCATTTTTTTTATTTAGATTAATGAAAGAATGGAGGAATGTTTGTTCTATCATTCCTCTTTGTAGACACCTTTTTAGATTAAAGTAAGGCATTTAGTTGATGTTGGTATCCACTTATTTATATTAAATTAAATGATTTTTTTATTATTTTTCATGTAATTTTTATAAATACTAAAATAAAATTATTTTCTAAGTTTAATATATATATATATATATATATATATATATATATATATATATATATATATATATATATATATATATATATATATATATATATATATATATATATATATATATATATATATATATATATCATGCAATTCATAAATCATATAGTAAGAAAATATTTAAAAATTCAATATAGTAAAACAACAATAAGTAACAAAATTTCAATAATAACTTAAAAAAATATAATCATAAAAAATTTCCAGAATATAGCATATAAAAAATAAAACAATATTAAATATAATATAAATAAAAATTTTATATTTAATTATATAATTAATTAATATTTATTAAATTTTAAATAGTTATTGAAGACAAGTAAAAGTATGGATACATACTTGCCTTAAATTAAATTATCTAATGTGACAGAAAATAATATTATTTATTTTTAAAATAATTCTCGTAACTGCGAAGTCCGCGAACAACCGCGAACCCCAGCAGGATATAAATAGATGTTAATTTCTTAATGATTTTACAATGTGGGACTAAAACTGTATGATTAAGCTTGGGTTACTGTTTATTACTATATTTCTATCTTTGGCTATGAATATTTATAAATTACATAATTTAGAACTCAGACATTGTTAACTTATCTATTTAATTATATTAAAAGGTTGAAGCAATTTATAAAACATGCATGAAAATAAACTTTAATTAATATATTCTTTAAAATTAATAATGATTTTTTTTCAAGAAAATAGGCTCTTGTAACTTGTTAGAAGCCAATGCTAAATTTATAGAAAATTCAAATTAATTATTTCTCATCATTGTGACCAATACATTTATGCTAATTATCTGACCTTTTTGTGGTGGAGGCACAAATTTCTTCTTCTTCATGGAATTAAAACTATAGTTATTTACTTTATAAAATATAATAATAATAATAATATTTAGATTTAGCCATGACATAAAAATGCATTAATACAGTTATTTTTCTTCAAATCTTCTATTAAAAAAAAATTCGAATCATGATATTTTAAAAATTTATATAACACTTATTTTAAATCAATTTAAAAATTTTAATATTCATTTGATTGTGTGATTCATAACAGTGGTGATGTAGGAAGGGAAAAGAAAGTAAAATGGGCTTTTATACACTCAACTATTGGATTTAAATTGCTTGTGATTACACCAAAATCTTATTAATAAAATAGCTATAAGACATGAGTGAAAATAAGAGATAATGATCATTTAGAAAAAAAAAAAACAGATTTTGAGATTTCACTACATTCTTAAAAAGTACAAATATTAAGTAGATAATTCAATATTCTTATCTAACCTTTATACCCCTTTATTTATATACTCGAGTTTAATCATAATATGATAAAAATATTATGTTACTACAAAATATAAAAAAAATAATTATAAAGTAAAGGTTATACTCATGAAATTTAGGAAATATTAATATTCATAGAATCTTATAATTAAAAAAATACTACATTACTATTATAATAATAAACACTTTGTATTTTTTCCTATTTAAAATAAAAGCTGATAAGATTTACCAATGTCTAGGCTTAATCTCATATATGTCTACCCTCCCCTCCACTAAGAATACCACATAGACATGTAAAAATGTGTAATGATAAGAGATATGGTATATTATAAATTAATTATAATATGACATAATGCACATATAAATAAATTTATTGATATCATAATTTAAATGATTCTTAATTTAATCATAATTATGATATGACATAATATACATATGAATAAAATTTGATAAAAATTTACATTAGATTTAAGTCATTATTCATACCCCTCATGCTCTAGTCTTTTAGAGAGTGAGTTTAAGAAGTTAGTTTTTTCTAAATAATAATAATCATCTTGCAAAACCATATGACTTGCCTACATGGATTTAAGGCGAGTATAAGGAGTTACGCCACCCATGCGATAATAAGTCCAGTTGTCGAGTGATTTATTATCTCTTATGGAGGTAAACCATACACACATTTTTGCCTTAGATTTAAGTCGAGCTTTAGCCCTCGACAAAGCTTCCTAGATTTAGGATCTAAGGTCGTTATTTCCTTTTGTGGGTTACAAGCATAAATCCTAACCTCATATACATTTTCATAATCTTGTATTATAAAATTATAAGTCTTAGATTTCTAATAAATTTTTAACTCAAATAAATAAATCTCCTCAACTTTAAATATATAAAGTCCAATCATAGGATATATTGGAGTGCTCACTAGGCTTCCTAGTATTATAAGCACTCCCTACTTATCTCCTTTAGCGTCGATAATAACTCTCTCCTTTTGATCCATCCCACTTGATTTTTTAAAATACAATCAATTTATTGATAGTCATATCTTTGAATTCTTTGGAGACAACAATCACCTACTTTAATCGAGAGTATTCTTAAGAAATTCACTTTCGTTAAGATGTAATTAACTATGGGGGCTTGCCTTCATAGGAAACTTAACGAACCTGGTTTAAATAAACCCTGCTTTACTTTTTCATATAAAGTAAGAGGAAAAATCTCTAGTATAGTCGAAAACCCATCATGCCTTAGGAGTCCTTATTAGGTGATTATGTTCATTGTAGGGTAGTGGCTTTCTATCTTTCGAGATAGTACAATATTCCTTAATATCGTACTCGATCATCTCAATAAGTACATCCTCAAAAATGCATGGTGTCCTCTCACTTATACACACACACAACGAATCCGAAAATAAACACCACAATGTAATATAAGTAATGGTTAATTAATGGACTTAATTCATAACATAACTTAATTAACTCATAAAACCAACTTACTCACCTTTTTTAAACCAAATTAACTCACAAATATGGGGATGGATTAAGATTAACAAACTTCTTCTCACATTCCTTAAATCAAATTAAACATGAAATTAAAAATGACATTCAAAATCTTTGGTTTATTTTAAATGATTTTTGTTTGATATGATTGTCCTTAAGAATTAGTTTGATTGAATAAAATCATGTGTTTATATTCATTTATTCCTTTTTAATCATGTTAAATGTTATGTGTCACTTGATTCATATATCCATATCTTTTTCAAAATTAATTAAATAAAATGAGATTTTCTTTATATGAACCTTGCATGTGTTGATCTATTTGAATATATATGTACTATTATCACTATTAAATAAAAGTATTTTCAAAAGCTTATAAATGAATGATGACATGTGCAAGAATGATTGTTATAAATACATAAAAGATGTAGGTGCTTATAGTTTAAAATGTATGATGTAAAGTCTTTTTCCTTTTTTCACAAATTGATTTATATAAGTTTGGATGGTAATGGGTATATCGTCTGGACATCCCGAAAATGCGAGGCTTCAAGTAGCCCCAAGGAGGTCATTGGATTACCTCACTTCGGTTTAACAACGTCCACATACTCATTTGATTTCATTCTTATGTATTTTAATATTAGAATTTAAATAAAGCTTTAATTCATATACATAAATAATTCAATTAAATAAAATACAAGTTTTGCATGATTTGCATCCTCTTAATTATGAATACATGTGTATGTATTTAACAAAAGTGCGTATATAGTCTAAACATCTTGAGAATACGAGACTTTAGCTTGCCCCATAGAGGTCATTTGATTATCTCACTTCCCTGGTTAACAAAAGTATGTACTTATTTATGCCTTTTATACATGTATGTGTATGTTTAATTAGAGAATGAAAAATCCTCTTTTATATCAAAAAAATACATTCATTCATAATTGTTTAAATTGTTAAATTAATTAATCATGTGATTGAGAGCTCTCTTTCTTAAATTCTTGTATACAAATTCACACAAGTGGGTATATAGTCTGGACATCTTGGGAATACAAAGCTTTAGCTAGCCCCAAGGAGATTGTTTGGATTTCCTCACTTCCTTGGTTAACAATGACACGTACCTATTTAATTTCATCCTTATGTATTTTTGCATAAAAATTTGGATAGAGCTTTAAAATCAATATGATTAAATAATTCAATCAAATGGAAAATATAAAGTTTAAATATGCATATTCACATCCATCATTTAAGTGTGCTAAAACATATTTTAAGTGTATGTATACTTAGGATTTAATTATATGCATGCTACATGTGATGAAAAGGAATGATTTAACCTATATCATATGATAGTGGTTCAATCAAATTAATTTTAAGATACCTTTCATATTGAATGTGATTATTTAAAGTGAACTTAAACTTAGGATTCAAAATCACTTAATAATCCATTCACTAAAGAGAACCAAATCAAATTAATATACTTTAGAAAGTGGCTCAAGGTAGGGATAAAAGGCAGCAATCTCCTTTTTCTTCTCTTTATAACACTTAGTTGCTAAGTGTAATCATATAAAAAAAAAGAAAACACAAATTAAATTTCTCAAACCTATGAAATAGCTTCAAATGAAACCAACCTTTTGTGTTAAATTAGATCTTTCTACACTTGGAAAACTATAACTCTAATGCCTACCAAGACATACCACGCAAGCCTCAATACACATTAAAACTAAGTCACAACTTCTCGAGTTTTGTTAGGGTGATGAATGGTATGATGTATGTTTTATTTTATGATGTATTGTTCTAAATTGGATGTTATGGTGTATGTTTTAGACGTTATGTCGTCTTAGCATAATCATATGTTCTGTGGGTGATTATGCTTAAGGGATGTTTAAAAATAAATATAAATGCTTTCTTTGCAGGTTGCTTAAACCCCTAAGCATAATCCAAATTATGACATGTAGACTTAGTTACCCATGTTCAGGGTGGCAAGTCCAAATTATAAATATAACTGCTTGGAATTGTATGTGTGTTTAGCTAACACTTCTTTTGCATGTGTAGTTAAATTTACTTTTCCTACTTTTAATGTAATTTTATATTAGAAATTAGGATTAGTGTTATGGGAATTGGTATGAGCATTGACTAGAAGGCTTTGTCCTGGGGTGCCATGTGATGCTTTGAAGTCCACCAAATCAAAGGGAAATGAAGGAGACATGAAGACTTGAAAATTCCCCATAGCACTAATTCATTTATAAATTATAATTATTCTTTCATATTCGATAAGGGTAGAGCTCTACCCATCTTTTTTTTTTTGGGTTGTACTGATACCCGAGCACTATTTATTATTCTTTTGGTAGTTATAAAATTATTTAATATTAAGCTTGTGCCTTAGAAACAACATAGTTTTCATAGTTTCTTATGATTGATGCTTTAATATGTGGCCTAGATGCGATTAGACTCTTAGGATAAAAATAAATTTTCTCCCAACTACAACTCATAACTAAACTTTTAAATAATTCATGATCTCAACATAAAGTCTAAGCATTAAATAAGATAATTAAAAGATGTAGCGACTTTTAGAATGATTGAATGTTTCATAATATGCATATCATATTATTTCATTCTTGAAAATATGGGGTTTCCATCCTTGCACGACAGGAAATGCTTTACTTGAGGGAATCCCTTGTGATAGAAAACATCAATTTCTCGTTAATTTAGTCAATAATTTGATTTCATCTGCATTTATGCATAAGAAATCTCAAAGCCTTTGTCAAAATTGGAATAAAATTTGAAAAGATTTGCATTTGTAGATTAAGTCATTATTCATATCACTCGTGTTATAGTCTCTTAGAAAGTGGGTTTGAAGAGTTTAATCTCTTTCTAAATAATAACAAATTCAACCAGCAATACCACATGACCTGAACTACATGAATTTAAGAGGAGTTAGCTAGCTCACTCCGGGATGATTGTAAGTCAAATGGTTTACCTTCTCTTGTAGAGGTAAACCTTATGCCTATTTTCGCTTTGATTCAGGTGCTTTAATCAATGCTCGAATCTAATTAATTATGCGTCCAATTAACAAAGCATGTGTATTCCTTCCTATAAATTATTTATTTTACCACTCACGCCATCTTAATCGCCCATTATTTATAACAAAACAACAAAGCAATTTTTAAAAGCTCACAAGAAAAGAAAAACGTAGAATTAAAATAATGCCCTCATGATGGCATCATCATTCATCCAAAACCATCGATATTTTAAGTTGTTGCTGATGCTATTTTGTGCAATCCATGCCTCTATGATTTAGGTGTTTTTTTGAGAGTTCTAATACCTATGCTTTGAAGACTAACGTGAAAATTGTAGTTTTAATACTTATAAAACTTTAGTAAATCTGCATTTACACATGAATGGAGTGCGTTCAAGAAAATGAAGAAGCCTTTGATTGTTCTAAATAAACATGCATTTGAGAAAGAGAGTGGTCAGGAAGGTACCATTTACTTAGCAGCTGCGAAGGGTAAAAAAATATGATAATCCAAAGCTGTGGCTTTGCGTGATGATATTAAACATATCTTTGTTGATTCTAAAGATATTTGTCCTAATGAATGACTCTACTGATATAACTTCTTGTGATTGCCTTTTGCCGGTCTGTTAGATAAGCTTTTAGAAAGACAAGCAATTTAAAGGAAGTCAAAACAACCTCATCCTAACCGAACATAAAATGGAAGTGAAATGCCAACTTTCTTCCGAATAAATGAAGTCAAAAGTGATTTGATTTCTTGCATTTTAATATATGCTTCGACGTATATCGGAGTAAATTGTAAACGAGACAGTGGTCTCTCAAACATCCTCAAAAACTTGACCTGCTTGGATGGCGCTCTCTCGCTCTTTCATCGACTACTGCATATGGATCTGGGACAATCTCCCTCGAACCATCCTCATGTACTACGCCAATTTCCTCTCATCACCCGAAGGCTACTTCCACACCATCCTCTGCAATGCTAAAGAATTCACCAACACTACCGTCAACCACGACCTCCATTTCATATCATGGGACAACCCGACTAAGCGACCCGATTACCTCAGCTTGGAGGACATGGAGGTCATGGCCAACAGCAATGCGCCGTTTGCGAGGAAGTTCTGGAAGGACGATCCGGTCCTCGACAAGATCGATGCCGACCTCTTGTTCCGCGGGGCCGAAAGGCTTGTTCCGGGCGGATGGTGTGTGGGGAGAAGAGATAATGGGAGTGATTCCTGTCTCGCTGTCGGAGACGGCTCAGTTCTTCGTCCCGGCCCCGGCTCGTTCAGGTTTCAAAAGCTTATGGAGAAGCTTTTATCGAAAGAGAACTTCAGGCCGCGGCAGTGCAAGTGATTATTATAACGCAGATTATCTAATAACAGTTGTTTAGTGTTGTGCATTAGTTTTTTTTTTTTAATTTTAAATTTAGATTAAAGAAAGAATGGAAGAATGTTTGTTCTATGATTCTTTTGTGTAGACACTTTTTTGGATTAATGCATAGAGTTGAATGGCTTAGGGCATTTAGTTGATGTTGGTATCCACTTATTTATATTAAATTAAATGTTAAGTACAAACTTTCAACAAATTTATACTATATTTGACTTTTAGTGATACTTTAGGTGTTATCTAATATACATAATCATATATATACCTATCTCATCCTTTAAAATAATATGTTATATAAATTAAATAAATATGAGATAGATAAGAAATTCTAAAATTATAAAGAGGCAAAAGATAAAGAAAGAAAGTATTATACAATTCATAAATCATGATAGTAAAAAATATTAAAAAATTAATATAGTAAAATAATAATAAGTAAAAAAAATTATAATAATAACTTTAAAAAATCTATTCATCAATAATTTCTAGAATATAACATATAAAAAAACAATGTTAAATATAATATAAATCATCAAAAAATTTATATTTAATTATATAATTAATTAATATTTATTAAATTTTAAATAGTTATTCAAGACATGCAAAAATATAGATACATCATTGTCTTAAATTATCTTATGAGACAGGAAATAGTATAATTTTTTTTTTAAATATAAACAAGTTCACATAAATAACATATGATATATTAACAGTTAATTTTATAAAAACAAAATTGTTGTTCAAATTTAATTCAACAATCAGTCGAAAGATCTATTAAACAGTAAGCTTAACGCTCATATCGAGCGTTCGACCTTCCCGTGACTGCAAATCACTCATCCCAACAACCTCAACGCCCCCGCTCGGCTACATAAGCTCACGCAACTAAGCCCGGCAATGATTAAGACGTATGCTTAGATGTAAATCGTTATTAATTTCTTAATGATTTCACGATCTGGGACTAAAACTGTTTGATTAAGCCCGCGTTACTGTTTATTACTATATTTTTATCTTTGGCTATGAATATTTATAAATTACATAATTTGTTACTCATTGTTAACTTATCTATTTAATTATAGTAAAAGGTTGAAGCAATTTATGAAAATATGCATGAAAATTATTGCGTGCTAGAAATTCAGTTCTGATAGAATAAAATTTTACGTCTTAATGTTGTTAAGAAATTTAGCACACACACATATATTTTAAGAGAATGAAGCGATTTTTTTACGTGGAAAAATCGTGAAAGAGGAAAAATTATTGGCAGAAAATGTTTTACTTATATATTGTTTTGAACAAAGTTTAACTTTTCCCATTAAAATTACAAAGTTTAAGTTTTATAAGGATTCTGAGTTGTTTGTGAAAGCCTAACAACGAAATGTAAAAAAAATTATGTGATAGTTGGCAGTGGTGGTGGCCGCGGTGATGGTCAATAATGGCGAGTCAGGCGACAATGCGGTGTAATGGATAAGCAGACGGCGGTAGTATTCGTGGCGTAGTGCAGTGGTGAGCCAAACAGTGGTGGCGATAGTACGGCGGCGATTAAGCGATGCTGTATGGCGGGGTATTCAAGCCGATGGCGATGGACGGCCGTAGTGATCAACGTGAGTAGTGGAGTTGGAAGCGATGTGGCGGCGGTGGTCGACCACCAGACGTCGACTTAGGATTATCAGAGAGGTTCTTCAAGCCTTGCTCTCCTAAATGCACGAAGAGGATTATTTATAGATTAGAGGTGGCATTTCAACGTAAAATCCAAACCACTCCATCGGATGGTTCAAAATGGCTCCCTTGATCATCTGATGTATTTTAAGTATATGAATGCTCAAATGAAGTCAGAATTAGAAAATCTTGGGCTTGTTAAATCCATCATCAAGGCTCGATTTCTATAAACTCTATATTTAGAATTCATCGCAAAATTTTCACTGACACTTGATGCAGGTTAGTCTGAATCGATCGACTTCAAGATTCATGCTTCGACTAGTGAAATTTTAAGTGTCATATCACTTGTCCTTCTATTTTTGGATGACATTACTTATTTCATTCAAAAATATATTAATTTTTTTAAAAATAAAATAACTTTACTTATTATTACAATTTGTAATTACATATGTTATATGTATTAATTAATTAATTAAATGTTCATATATTGGCATTTAGTCTTGAAAGAGGAAAGATTTTTTTTAATTAAATGGCTAGTAAACATCATCATCTTAACTAAATGGCTAGTAAACGTCAGCCATAATAAGGAGAGGGGTTTTTTTAAAAAATAAATGGCTCGCAAATGCCAGCCATAATGAGGTGAGGAGGTTATTTTTTCAGTTTTTTTTTTAATTTATTCCCCTTTCGTCCTTATAGTTATTGACTTCACTTTTGGATTGAGCTCTCAACCCCACCCTCTTAGACTTAGGAATCTTCTAGACACTAAGATTTTCTTAATCATAAGACACATCTAATAATTAGGTGAAAACTTAATTTAAGCATGGAGACTTAGAAGTGTTAATCATTAGATTAGGCTTTGCCTTAGGTCATAGGAAGTTACATATCATATAGCCTAAACTCAATCTAGATACACTTCCTCAAATCAAATTCAGAATCAATTCTCAAACTAAATGGATGCCGACCTCTTGTTCCGAGGGACGGGATGGTGTGTGGGGAGAAGAGATAATGGGAGTGATCCCTGTCTCGTCGTCGAAGACCGCTCAGTTCTTCGTCCCGGCCCCAGCGCGTTCAGGTTGCAGAAGCTTATGGAGAAGCTTTTATCGAAAGAGAACTTCAGGCCGCAACAGTGCAAGTGATTATTATAACGTGAATTATGTAATAACAGTTGTTTAGTGTTGTGCATTAGTTTTTTTTTTTTAATTTTAAATTTAGATTAATGAAAGAATGGAAGAGTGCTTGTTATATCATTCCTTTGTGGAGACACTTTTTTGGATTAATGCATAGAGTTGAAGTGCTTACGGCATTTATTTGATCTTGGTATCCAGTTATTTATATTAAATTAAATAATTTTTTATTATTTTTCATGTAATTTTTATAAATACTAAAAATAAAATTATTTTCTAAATTTAATAATTAGGTAGAGGTTTAAGCTCAAATTCAATTAATAAATTAAGTACAAACTTTCAACAAATGTACACTATATTTGACTTTAGTGATACTGTAGGTGCTATCTAATACACGTAATAATATATATACGTATCTTATATTCTTAAAATAATATGTAATAATTATATAAATTAAACAGACATAAAATAGATAAAAATCAAGATGCTGCATGAACTTTTTTTTTCCTTTCTCTCCAAAATCAAGATTTTTTTTTTTTGACAAATAATATTCATTTTGGCTTCTTCAGGAATATATGTGGTTCATGCATATGTTATATTGGATTAATACTTGCTTGTCCCTTTGTGGTACCATTTCTCATATACATCTTGTGAAAGAAAGATTATATTTATGTCATCTTAAAATTAATCGTGTGGATTGTCCTTTTTGCCAACAATTCAGTTTGATATCTGAACCAACTGATTTATTTAAATTGCATCTTAAATTACATGTGGTTGATGTTATATTAAGCTTTCTTGTAAACTCTTAAAATTAGTTATTCACATACAAATTACAATTATTTGTTGTTTTACAAGCGAGTTTATAATTAAATCATATTATATTTGTATAGATATAATGGAAAATCACTCTCAAAGCAAATCAAATAGTTCCTCAACTCAACCTCATGTTGAAACTGTCAAAAATGATATTGATAGTGTTGATGAAATTACTTGTATAGATGATAGAAAGGATAAAAGGCAACGTTCTGAAGTTTGGCAATATTTCATTGAAATATCGTCAAAAGGAAAAATCACAAAAGTACAAATGCAATTATTAGTCTTATGTTAAACAAAAAACTAGTACTACATCACAATTGAGTAGACATTACAAAATGAATCACTATAGCAAAAATAGTGTTAGAGAAAAGAGACAAAAAAATTTTGATTCTATAACTGAGGACCTTGAAGAAACTGATTCAATTTCTAGTTTGTGTGTTTCAACTGCTTATGATCATACATTAAAATATTGTTGCTAAGATGATCATTGTTCATGAATATCACATTTATGATTTAATATTATTTGAAATCTATGAATGAAATTTATTTTAGATTTGGTGTCAAAGAAGAGTGCATGAAAGTGTATGAAGTGGAACAAGAAAAACTTAAAAAAGTTCAAATTAACTGGGGCAGGTTTCCTACTAGTGATTCTTTGGATATCAAGCCAATTAGTTATATGTGTCTCACGGTGCATTATATTAGTTGATTGGAAATTGCGGTCGGGATAATTAGTTTTAGTGATTTAGATCCTCCTCATAGTGGAGCTGTGATATCTGAAGCCATTTCAAATTACATTTGCAATGGGGTATTCAAAATAAAATCACTATAACTTTGGATAATGCATCATCAAATGATGTGGCATAGAAAACGAAAGCATTATTTACTAGAAGGTCGAATTTATGGTAATGGGGATTTCTTTCATGTTAGTTTATGCTCATATTTTAAATCTAATGGTGCAAGATGGCTTAAAAGAAATTGGTAATATAATTGAAAAGGTAAGAGAATCAATCTTATTTGTAAAGCGATCTCCTAGTCGCTCGCACAAATTTGGTGAGATTGCTAGACAGATTGGCTTATCAACAACAAAGTCACTATGCATTGATGTTTCTACATGTTGGAACTCAACATACAAAATGTTGGAGTCTACATTTACAAGACTATTTTTCCAGAATATATTTTGCGAGACCTTAATTACATATGGTTACCTTATGAAGAAGATTGGAATCAATTTGATAAGATTAGAGAGTCGATTCACATTTTTCATCGAATAACTGAAATTTTTTCTGGATCTAACTATCCTACAGTAAATAGGCTTCTTCCAAATCTGATATTAATTAAGAAGACCTTAGATAGAGAATATTTATCTGAGAGTCTTTTCATTTCTAATATGACAAGCACTATGAAGGCAAAATTTGATAAGTAGTCGATTGTTGTTGTTATTCCGATTGCATGCATTCTAGAATGAAATTATTTGTCATTAATTATTACTACCACTTTATGGCAATGATATTGTTGATGAGAAAAAGATCTGATTGAAACAAAATTATTTGAGCTCTACTCTTTATCTTATTGATAAACAACATACAACTAAAGAAAATACGAGCACTATACAAGTTGAATCAATCTACAATAGAAGGAAGTCATATTTTGTTTGATGATTTGGGGTTGTATGATTTTATAGACTTGGCCTTTTAATTCCACGCAATCGACTTAGAGATATACTTAGATGAAGCTTGTGTTAAATGTCCCGATTAATTTGATATTTTAGATTGGTGGAAAATGTCGCCATGAAGTACAAGACACTATCAAAGATGGCAAAGCGATATTTTACAATTCCAATAACTTCTGTTGCTTGATCGACCTTGGTCGCGGTGTGTGTTTAGTAATTATAGAAGTTCTACTTCACCAAAATATTGGATGCCTTAATATGCGTGAAAATTGGATTCATGCGTACAAAATTGAAAGATCCTGGCTTGTGTTCATCATTCTGTTTTTTTATATAGTGAAATTATATTCTATTAAATTTTTTCAATAAAAATAATGCCTTCTTTGCATTTCCAGTTTGGCATCTTAGCTGAAGAAAACTTAGCTATATCTGTGCCTGGAAGCTTGAGTGTGGATTCGCAAATTTGAATTTCACGAGGGTAACATTGTTTTATGGGCTTTCACAATATGCTTTTGTAAGTTGTAAGTTGTAATTACTATTTTATATATCGTAGACTTTAACAATTAACATATGGCCTCAATTATTGAGCAAAAATATTGATAATATGCTTAATAGCTAAGTGTTATAGATGTTTCACTGTGTTTGTGTAATTGTGTTTCAGTAATAGTTAATTATCAATATGTTATAGATGTTTCATTATGTTTGTGTTTCAATAATGGCAAAATTTTTAAACTAAACCTCATTAGTGATTTAATTAGCTAATTAGGCAGGATAAAAAAAATTAACAAAATAGGCCTAGTCTCGTCGGTAGGCGACTAGCGGATTTGGATGGATCAGAGCTTCTCTTCTAGGGGGCTTCGAGAGCAAGCTCTGGGTTTCCTTTTCTTCGTTCGTTCGTTCTTCCGCCGGATCTGCAGCGATCCGGTTTGTTCGGGATCCACCTCGGCCGTAGTCGCCAGAATAGTGCTCCGGTCGTCGGGGAAAGTAGGCCGGAAAAGGAAGGTTTATTTATTTTTGCCGATTTAGGTATTTCTAACCCTAAACGAAAAGAAATGTATTTTGTATGAGTTTATTTGGTTAGTTTAATAATTGTTATGATATTCATAAGAGATCGTGATCGATCAAATTTTGATTTAGGAAAGCTTCATTTTTTTAGTGTTTTTTTATTTAGGAAGTGTGTATGTGTAGTTAATTTTAGGGTTTCTAGATCGTGATCGATCGAAAATGTCTAATTTTATTTAGGAAAGCTTCATTTTTTCAAAGTTATTTTTTTTTTAGGAAATGTGTATGTGTAGTTTAATTTAGGGTTTAGGAGATCCTCGATCACGAAATGCATTTTTATGTAGGAAAACTTCATTTTTTTGCGTGTTTTATTTTTTTATTTAGGAAATGTGTATATGTAGTTTAATTTAGGGTTTAGGAGATCGTGATCGATCCGAAATCATAATTTTATGTAGGAAAGCTTAATTTTTGTGCAATGTTCTATTTTTTATTTAGGAAATGTGTATGTGTAGTTTAATTTAGGGTTTAGGAGATCGGTGATCGATCTAAAATTTTTTTTATAGGAAAACTTAATTTTTGTGCAATGTTCTATTTTTTTATTTAGGAAGTATGTATGTGTAGTTTAGGGATGTTTTATTTTTGCTTTCAAAAGAGAATGATTGGATTTGGATTTTATTTGTCATATTAGTTGGATTGTTGTTATCTTTGAAATATTAGGATCAGTGATGGCTTGAATGCATAAGTATTTCACCATCTTTGTCATATATTATATTAATGCGATTTTTTGTGTAATAGGTAGCGGTTCAATCGGTTTTCTATTACAAGCTATGATGAGTTCGATAGTGTATTTATTATTCTTTATTATGATGGTGAACTTCGAGTAAGTGATGAGTTCATTCCAACATATATTGGTGGGAGAAATCGTCAATCCAAATTTCACGGATTAAATTGAGGAATTACGAGAGAAGAGTTATGAGGTCGTTGAAGTTAGATCCATCAAAATTCTCTATTAATCTGGTGGGTCGTTTTCCTATTGGAACTGGATTTATTACGATACACATTACTGATGATGAAGTTTATGAGACTATTATTAATGCACGGTCATTGTGGTGTATGTTGAATTTGAGGAACTCCCACGTGGAGATAGGTTGGTTAGCAACGTAGTCGACCATCGAAGTGGTGGAATCAGCACTGATTACATAACACCACCTCCTCAGATAAGTACTCAAGGGGAGATATATGAGGCTGCAGGGAAAATGAATATTTTGCTAGCACAAGCTCTGCTCAAATGGGTGATCCAGGTGACCCACAAGATAATGATGTGAACCCACCATCTGATGTAAATGTTGAATATAAAACTATGCCTAGTGGAGATAGTAGTGATGAGGATGATGATGATTATATTGACTCTGAGTGAGATGATTTAAGGGCAGCAGAACCATCCCATATGGTCAGAGATTTGATTGTCGATTACTCAAGGAGAACGAGTCATGAGGAGCATTTTATACATAATAATGATTATATGCGCAGTGCTCAAACCACCAGAGAATGGGATGAAGACCTTGCATTTGATGGCCTATCAGATGATTCAATCTTCAAGACGAAGCGCATCCCGGATGAATTAGTGGAAGGTATGTGCTTTCATGATAAGAAGCAGTTGCAATTTGCTATTGCTGGGTGGTCGATTATTAACAATGTTGAATATGCCATATATGCCTCAACCAAATCAAGATTTACTGTGTTGTGCACCCGCCATTCTGACCCAGTGAGACCATGTTTGTGGCATTTACATGCCTGCTCAGTTAAGAGGGTGGAACTTGGAGAATTGGTTCAGTTGGCTCTCCTCACAGTTGTAGCCATTCAATTCTTAATCTTTGGACACGTGCACGGCACAATTTATAAGTTATTTCATCAACCCGTAGAGCGTCAGTTGGATCTCAAGCCTGTGGAGATTATAGATAGTCAGTTCAATATCTGAGTGTCTTATATGAAGGCTTGGGATGCTGACAGCGATTAAAACTATTTTTTGGCGGTTGGGAGGAATCTTACATCATCAAAATTTATGGCATTGTTTGCACATCTATGCGAGTTGATATAAATGATCCACGAATTGAATAGATTCCAATGATGCTCGTCGTTTGAGCCGTCAATCGTGATTACGCCTTCTGTCTTGATGGGACTTTTCTCCGGGTAAATCTGAGGCACTCTACTTAATCTTTGTTGGGATCGACGCCTTGACAATGGGTTTATTCGCATGGTTGAATCGAAAAGCATCGAGTCTTGGATTTGGTTTTTGCAAACTCTTCAGGACTTGATCCCATTAGTGTCTACGAGGGGTGATCTATGCTTCATCTCAGATAGACATGCAGGTCTTGTCCGTGGCTGTCGAGAAATCTTCCCATGGGCTGCTCACCGTTTCTGTCTGCGCCATTTGCGGGAGAACTTCAAGAGAGCAGTACGTCAACTTGGCATAGCTGATGTCGAATTCATGTGTCAGAAAATGTATGTTGCGAAACACAGATGACATCCAATTTTCAAAAGGCACATGTCGGACATTAAGAATATTAAGCGAAGGCATACGGCTAGTTTCAAGGGATGTTCAACGGTGGACTCAAACTCGATAACGCAGTGCAGTGCACAATGATGACAAATGCGTGAGTGTTTCAGCGGTGTGTTAAGCGTGCGCGTGGTTTACTCGATTATGGCGTGTACTATAATATAGTTTCATTTTTCACAAACGTGGCTCTAGAAAGCCAACAAGAAAACTTATTTTCCCCTCGCATTAAAGCTACACTAATTGTTAATGAACGCGAGGCACGAAGATTACCTGAACCCGTTAGGATTAGCATGTCGGTATCAAGTGTTTGATGTCGGCAATCGAACCTACAAAGTTGAAGTTTCTGAGAACTATGAGTGCAACTGTACGTGTAGACAACCACAGTCTTATCACCTACCTTGTCCACACGTGATTGCAGTTTTGAGCCATCGCCACCTAAACCGCGTCTCGTCTCGTACCTTGCGGAATTATATTAGCACCTACCGTGGAGAGTTTCATGTCATACCGACGGAGGAGTGGGCGATTACATCCGTAAGGGCGATTCTGAAACTTATACCCCACCTAATATTAGGCGAAAGTCTGGAAGGCCAAGGGCAAGCAGGTTTAAAAATACCATGGATGAGAATATTCTAAAAGTTCCGAGTGTCTTTGTTTGTAAGACTATTGGGCATAATAGTCGGCGTGTCCTCAATTGTGTGCACGTAGAGTGTGATGTTTTTGGAGTCTGTTGTTTGATGTCATGTTGTGTGTTTATGCTAGTGTTTTTTAGTTGATTATCATTAGTTTCACCTTGTACAAAAGGTGCTTGGGCTACTCATTTTTTCTAGGACTGTGATTCATATTTATCTTGCAACATTCATGGTACATCTACTTTTGCTTATTTGTTTCCTATTCTGAAAAAATCAACTGCAGCTATCAAAGATGGACTAGATAATTACTAAATGGGCTGGTAATTGATATTAGTGAATGGATAACTTTCCCGTTTTAGGCCAGATTTTGATGTGCTTGAGAAACTTCTAACTTGCCCGTTCTTTGATTCTCAATTCTGTTTTCTCCTTCTACCCAAATTATTGGTGTACTTATGATCTGCCGTATATCTCAGTCTATTCTCAATTTTGAACTAATTTGCATGGTTTTTATGGAAAACCAGTACGGTTTTATGTGCTCATTATGTTGCTTTTAGATAGAACACATGTTTTAGAAACTGACCCTTTCTATTTTCCTCAATCTATGTGTGAAAAATATATCATAATATTTGAGAAAATTTATGTAGTTTAAAACATAAATTAGATCATAACTTAGCATTATAGTATCGGTGTAACAGAAATTTATATTAGTAAATTTTTTATACTGCATTTAATTTGTGCTATGATCATAAATTTGATTTATTTTTCGTTGATAAAAACTGAAATTTAAAAAAATTAGACTAAGTAAATGGGCAAATATTTAGTCAAATTCATATTTGTTCAAATTCATTATATATCATGTTATGTGTGTTATTCATATTTGGTCAAATTCATTATATATCATTTTTTTTTCCTTTTGTCATGTGAATTTTAATTTGTTGTGAGAACTTTACAACATCTTAAATTTTTTTTAAATTTAAGATTTTTGTGATTTCGAAATTATAGTTTGCAGCAAATTATAATATTTTTTTTTAAGCTTAACTGAAATGTCTATGCTGTAGTTTTCAATCTTCTATGTATTAGTTGAAGTTTTTATTCCGTGTAAATATTTTTCAATCTTCTGTGTATAAGCTTAACTGTAATGTAATACTTTTTGATATACTTTTTGATATGCTGACTATGCTCAGTTGTGCTTGTGTATCTTTACAGAGAGCTGCATGAGGCAACCAAGCGCACATAGCGATGTATTCATTTCGCGGTATGGCACAGGAGCACATTCATGTTGGCACCTACCTTACGTGTTCCCTATCCTGCATTGATTGATGGTCTTAGTGTTGGATGTCATTTGGAATGAAGGATTTTTAAATGCCGCATCCAACATCGAGTATACATGGATGAGGGATGGACTTGAGTCAGTGCAGCTAAATAGCGTCATTTTACTTGTTTACTCGTCATGGAATTTTAATTTTCGAGTAACTTATGGTACATGTGCGGTCATCATATGGACATCGATCCGCATCGCATCGCATATATATATTTGCGAGGAGAGGAGATATGGCTAGCAGTACCGATTTGTTGGAAGAGGGTAGAGTGGCTGATCGTGGCGTCGAGCATTCGGCATGCCTCCCATGATTGATGTTGACCCGATAGATCCATCGTTTGTTCGTGTTGATGGACGAGGAAAGGCCGGCGTTGATTGGGTCGTGTACCACCACTCGCCACATTACCTGGGAGGCGGCGTGAGTTGGTTGTGGCGTGGATTGATGCAGGATGATCGAGAGCCGGCCGATCAACCGTTACGTGGTACCGATCTTGGGCTTCACTTTATATCGAAGGCAAACGATTCACGATACATACTACCCCGCTGGAGATCGTCTGATGGTAAGTCTATGTAAAATTACAATTTGCTTTCTCTTGTTACAGTGAAACCTTGATATAAATTTACTTTGACGGCCACATCGAATCGAAGATATATTTTATTTAGAGGGTGACAATTTGAAATCCATCGACTATGGCGGTGCGTGGATCGGCGACATGCATATATCGGCGGCAAGGATATAGACATTCGAGCACTTCATCGGCCGAGACATATGCACCGTCGATGGATGTGGGTCCATCATATCCGGTGGTACCCATCCATCCATTCACACCCCGGATTCATATCGGATCTGTGTGGTCTCGAGATAAACCCATGGCATGCGATCCGCTTTACATATGCTCCAGTCATTCCACATGACACCGCCATATCACGGTGTACCGAATTTTCGTTGCCATGCTTCGGATACCACATATTCTGGACTTGGTATGTTCGCAATAACCCGGTGAGCAGGTGGATGAGGAGGAGGATCGTCAGCAGCATCATTTATGTGATACCCATTACTCATTACACTCACCGATCGATTCCCGCAGAACATCGATGACGATAGTTGTATTTTTTTTAGCACTTTATGTCATGTAGTCGTATCTATTTTTTTATTTGTTATGTCCACTTATTCAGATTCAGCTGATTGTACAATTATACTTTTGTTTGTTATCAATTTAGTTTTATTTGGTTAACTCACAACTATTTAGACTCATACCGAAAAAATTAATACACTTACAATGTTTAATATTATCAAAAAATTATATGTATTCAACAAGCATTGTGTTAAGATCACACAAACGAGTATTATCGTAATATTTTTAATTTTTTGCAACGTCAAATTTTTTACATCTCCAAATATTTTTTTTTTAAAAAAATATATTTACAAAAATCGGGCGAGATCCGTCAATTGTTATCAACATAAAAGTTGTAAAATTTGTTATTATCTTTCCAACGATGCTAAACACGCCAAAATCCAAGATGAGCGATATGGCCAAAAAGCGAGTCGCATCAATATTGTTATTTTTGCAACTTCACATCTCACACATTTGCAAAATTGTGGCTCAAGAAGATGTCAATGTCAACATGAAAGTTAGAATTTTTCATTATCTTTCCAACGACACCAATTCAACAACCGAGCGATATATGTTCAAAAGCAGTCAATTATTTTTTAAAAAAAAAATTATTAAGTCCGCGACTAGGCCTATTTTGTTAATTTTTTTTATCCTGCCTAATTAGCTAATTAAATCAATAATGATGTTTAGTTTAAAAATTATGTCAATTATCAATATGTTATAGATGTTTCACTGTGTTCGTGTTTCATAGTTCCTATGACATTTGTTCAATACTAGACATCATGATATTTTTACATTGATACTTTTGGCAGTATTTAGTCTGTGATGACTCCATTGATGCATTGCTTCAGTGAGGTGATTTTTGGTGTGTAGATGAAATCAGGTTCTTGTTAGAGATTGTAAAGGATAGAGTGGTTAAGAGTTTTCTGTCAATCAGATTTTTCTGTAACCTTTTTGGACAATCTATATCTCATTGTATTTCTAGATTCAAGTCAATTATACAATGAATTCAAATTTTGAATCTAAAATATGATAGAAAATCTGTTTGCCAAATAAGCAACATGTTATTGCATATTATATTTTGGCCTATTTTATCTATCTGTATTGATGCATTTATTTTGTGAGATGTGCTGCTTTGGTTAAGATTAGTTGTGATCAAGGTTAGATCATAAAAGATAAAGCGGATATGGTTTAGGATTAGTTTATCTTTCAGACAGTTTTTTTTTCTGAAACTAGTTTGGGTTAACTAAACTCAAATCAGTTAATCGAGGGCTTTTTAAATTTTGAATCTAAAGTATAATATAAATTTGTAAATAGGTCAAAAAACTAAAAACTTCTTAACATTAAATTTTTTTTGTTTTTTTAAAGCTTTGTAGTGCTTTGAAGTAATTGAGATGCCAAGTTTTCTCCCATTATAGGCATTTAAACAATGAATTAATCATATTGACAATTGTTTCAGTTGATCTGAGATTGATACATGTGAGAACTGTTAAATTCAATATGTTAATAGTTTGTTAGGTCATTTCCGGCTGAGTTTATCCTGCAACTTGCTATGAAATGTCTTTGTGATAAATTGGCATTCAAAATTAAGATAATTTGTTGTCTGCGACCACCTTATGCAATATTATATCCACCGTTGCTTGATAACAGAAAAATTAAATCAGGCCATAGGTTTACTCATCTGTACTATTTTTGCTATCACCTATTTGTACCAATATGGCAATATGGGATCAATACTCATCTGTACTGTTTCCTGGAATTATTACATCTAAGATGGCTGCTTAGTTTGATGTATGGTCGTATGGTTAGCTTTAGCTTTGTGGTGTTCGAACTGCCTTAGTTCGGGAATATCTTATGTATAAGTCCTCTGTTGCTGTTTATAAATATCTTATGTATAAATTCTCTCTTGCTATTTTTCTTGTGAGCCATGGCTGGCAACTTTGCTGCTGGGCTATTTTCCTAGCATTATCGGATTCAGTTTCAGTATCTGGATTGTATGATTGGATGTTTGCTGGTGTTGCCTGGCTGTGGGTTTTTTTCCCTTTCTAGGTGGTGCTCATGCTATTTTTGTGGCTGTGTCTTCTTTTCTATTGTGTATGCAGGTATTAAAGACTATATCAACTCCTCCAAATGAAAGCTGTTCCACCTCAGGTATGTAGGCTATGAAGACTACGATGATTTCACTCATCTTTTGGTTGGTAGCACTCGTGATGTAACCCTTCATTGGAAGTTTGGATGCTTATGTTTGTGGCTGCCCCAAATTTGTGTGAAGAACGCTCTCATTAGATCTTCTATAATTCACTCACTTTATTCTATTTTCAGCTTTAACTTGATCAGTAAATGTTTTCGATAAACCCTGAAACCTGTCTTGAATGAAATTGAAAGCACAAACATTCTCATATTGTTTATGTTTTATAGCGAAGTTGTGGAAGGTTCACCAAGAGCGGGTTTGAAACTAATAGAAGCGGACTTTGATGAGAGATGGTTTCCTTTGATTGATTACTTGAGCACATTTGGGATGAAAGAATCTCACTTCATCTCCATTTATGAGAGGCATATGGCATCTCTTGAGATAAACCTAAAGAAAGGAAAGATTAATATTTACGCTGGGGATCAAACTTAGAGATATTAAAAGGATACTCATAAGGCAGCCCCAAATCTTGGAATACAGTTGAAAACAACATGATGTCCCATGTCCGTTTCTACTAAGTATAGGAGTTCCAACTTCCAAGTTCACGAATCGGATGGATTATTAGCTTTAGCTCCATCTCTTTTTTCTTCTGATCGAACATTCTCTCAAACCAAAATCAGATATTTGATGAAGTAGGAATTAAGCGAGAATTGAGATTAGTTATATTTTTGTAAACTTAATTTTTTTTGTATTGACTAAACCCAATTAAATATGTACAATGTAATTATTATAGTGATAGAAATTTCAATTTTATACAATAAATTCAATCAAATTTTAATTTATGTGATTTTTTTTCTTTGTGCTACTGTGTATTAAGTTTGAGTTACTTAAATCAAAACGAGTCAGCTCGTTTTTAATTTTGAGCCAGAAAAGTCCAAATTCGAGCTAAACCATCAAAAATGAGCCGGCTCGAAATGCGTTCGAGCCGGATCGAGCTTGATTCACATTCGATCCGAGCTGGCTCGAATTGCTTTCGAGCCGGATCGAGCTCGATTCACATTCGATCCGAGCTGGCTCGAAAGCAATGTCTACAATTCTGATCAATTGATACCATACATTCGAGATTTAGCATCGGCTCAAAATCGGATCGCTCCCTAGTTAGAAGCCAATGCTAAATTTATAGAATTAATTAATTCTCATCATTGTGACCAATACATTTATGCTAATTATCTGACCTTTTTATGGTGGAGGCACAAATTTCTTCCTCTAGAGTTATTTACTTTATAAAATATAATAATAAAAATATTTAGATTTAGCCATGACATAAAAATGCATTAACACAGTTATTTTTCTTCAAATCTTCTATTGGAAAAAATTCGGATCATGATATTTTAAAAAATTTATATTACACTTATTTTAAAGCAATTTAAAAAATTTTAATATTCATTTGATTTTGTGATTCATAACAGTGGTGATGTAGGAAGGGGAAAAGAAAGTAAAATAGGCTTTTATACACTCTAACTATTGGATTTAAATTGCTTGTGATTATACCAAAATCTTATTAATAAAATAGCTATGAGACATGAGAAAAAAAATAAGAGATAATGATCATTTAGAAGAAAAGATTTTGAGATTTCACTACATTTTTAAAAAGTACAAATATTAAGTAGATAATTCAATATTCTTATTTGACCTTTATACCCTTTTATTAATAGACTCGAGTTTAATCATAATATGATAAAAATATCATGTTACTACAAAATATAAAAAAAATAATTATAAAGTAAAGGTTATACTCATGAAATTTAGGAAATATTAATATTCATATAATCTTATAATTAAAAAAAATACTACATTACTAAACTAATAATAAACACTTTGTATTTTTTTCCTATTTAAAATAAAAGCTGATAAGATTTACCAATGTCTAGGCCTAATCTTATATATGTCTACCCTCCCCTCCACTAAGAATATCACATAGACATGTAAAAATGTGTAATAATAAGAGATATGGTATACTATAAAATAATTATGATATGACATAATGTACATATGAATAAATTTATTGATATCATAATTTAAATGATTCTTAATTTAATTATAAAAGATTCCTCCACTTATGTTGCATTGAGATTAAACACAAAATTACAAGAATAAACATAGCATAATAGAAATAAAAATAATATATAATATATATTCTACTCGTCATCTGCAAGAAAGGATTTAATGTCTAATCTTTGATTCCCAAGTTAAAATTCATGCAAAAACACACAAAAAAAAAAAATTACATACATATCACATAACTCTTATGCATTTACCCATCTAATACTGAAAATTAGATATTTATTTATCTAATATTTTCTATGAATAAAATGATATAATTCACTTAAAAAAATGATATTATTTTTGATGTAATATTAAAAATTGAGATATTATATGTACATATCTATAAAAATATGTAAATATATAAAATTTGTATGATATGTATGTAAATTATAAAAAAAAAAAAAGAATAAATGACTTTTTTTCTATGTAAAATATTTTTGCCTAATGATTGAGAGCTTATACTTTCAACTAAATTGTCTTGAGTTTAAATCTCATATATGTGATACGTGTGTGAACTTTCCTTTGGCTATAAATATTTGTAAATTATAGATTTTAGTATTCTCGAATATTAATCTTTTATTTATTTAGATTAATAAAAAGTTGAAGCAATTAATAAAAACATGCATGAAAATAAACTTTAATTAATATATTCCTCAAAATTATTAAAATTTTCCAACAAAATTCGCTCTTGTAATGTAATTGAAAGTAATTTACTATGTTTTATTTGTCATAATTCACTAAAAAACGAACTTATTTCCCATCATTGGCACGAAAACTCTTAGGCTGAGTTTGGAGCATTTTTTGGCTAATTTGTTTTTAAAAAAAATAACCACAGCCAATCAGTTTTATGACTATTATTTTTAGAATTTTTTGTGCTAAGAACCTATTCTTAAAGAGTTGTTAAAATATAATAATTATAAAAAAAAACTCAGAAAACGACTGTTTCAATTTTTTTAAAAGATTTTTTTAACATTCATAATAATTTAGTTTGCTAATCTTCTACTTGACAAAATTTGGATCATAATATGCTGATCAAATTTTTTATGAGAATTATCTCAAAATCATTTTAATTGCTTAGAGATCATTGTAATAAAAAAAAATCAATAAAAATTTATATTACACTTATCTTAAAATAAATTAAAATTTTGGATACTCATTTTAACAAAAAAAAAAAACATTTATTAAATGTCCTGATCTCATAGTTTTCATCTAATAATTGTTGGATTCATATGATTGTGACCTAACAAGAAGAAAATGATGCGAGAGATGAGATTTGATTAAGGATGTGTATTATTTGGTTTTAACCAAAAAATCAAATCGAACCAACATTTTTGAATAATTTAGTTCAATTTTGAACTTAGTAATTTGGGTTTTGGTTTTAATTAATGAAAACTTTGGTTTTTGGATAGATTTGTTAAATAAAATTTCTGATAGAATCAAATAAATTAAAATAATTATATGTAATACAATATTATTAATTTATGTATAATAGGCTTATCTATTATATATTTATTTTATTTATTTTTGAATACTTAGTAAATCCTTTTTTTAAAATTTATTTCTAATTTTTTGATCTATTAATATAATAATCTTTCAACTTCTAAGTTTAAAACATCGTTCAGGTAAGTAAAAATTAATTTTAAATATTTTTTAGCTCATGAAATATAGCCAACTTCTATTTATCCAAAACCAAACTAAAATAACCGAACCAAATTATTATTCAGTTTGCTTGATTTTACATTTTATTTGGTCAATTTGGTTCAATATTTTTAAGAATCCAAAACCAATCGATTTTAAAAATTTATCATCAAATCCATCCAAATAAACCAAACGCACACCCCTAGAGTTGATGATGATAACATTTTTGCACAAGAAATCATTGGATTTAAATAAATTTATGACACCACCAAAATCTTATTAACTAAAAGGGTTAGAGTCAAGAACAAAGAAGAGAGAAAGATAAGCTATAGAAAATAAATTTTGACACTTGATTACATTGATAAAATTATAAATTAATATCCTTTATCACACCCTTTGATTTACTATTTATTAACATCATATGAGACATAACATTATAGAAGTTTAAGCCTACGGCTATCTAAAAAAATAATAATTGAGTTATCTAAACAAATAATAATAAAATTACTACAGTAAAAACTATTATCTAAAAGTTATGATGAGTACTATAAATTTTTTTTTAAAAGTCATATTATAATTTTTTGATCATTATTACACTCAATTAAATAAAGTTAAAAAACATAACTTTATCATCATATATTTTTTAAAATATAATCAAAATATGACTTCCAAATGATAGTGTTGTGAGTTTTTGACACTGCACCACCACCGTTCCATTACTCCAAACATAGCATTCATTGCTATAATCAAGCTATGTAGAAAACATTACATTATAATTATCATTGTAGTTATTTTCTCAAAATCATTTATTCTATTTAAAAGTATATTATAATACAGATTAGCATTGCATAAAATATAAAACATAATAAAATTTACACAATAAATGTTACACTTATGAAATTTGAGAAATATTAATATTGATAAGGATCGATCATATAATTTAAAAATATTGAACAGCTATTACAACAATTTAAATTTCATATTTCTCAAAAATAAAATAGAAGATTACAAGAATATCCATGTCCAAATTCAGTTCTATATATTTTTACCCTATCCGTAAAATTTGCTTCACTTCTCCTCCACTAAGAACCCACTTAAAAATTTATTAACAAAAGATGCCAAATAATTGGGTTAAAAATTAAAAAAAAAAAAAAAAGTGATAATCTATCTTCATTTTTTCTATTTTTCAATATAAATAAATAGTGAAGGTTCACACAAATTTTTTTAGAAAACACTAAAAAAAATCATAAGGCATTTGGGCAATAAAAAAACATTTATAATATATGTAAAAGCAGATAAATAAACAAAAATCGAAGATTTATGAAAATGGATAATACATAATTTTTGCAATGACTATTTATATTATCTTCCGAAAGCAAGCTGCAGGTAACGTGACTGGAACAAACAAAGAGAGAAGAAAAGGATGTAGTTCAGATTAAAGGAGCTCACAACTCGAATGAAGCCAAGAGTTTCCAAGAGGTACTTTTGATCGCTAAACGCCCATTTAGAGCGATTAGGCCCCTTCGACGCCATTCAACTCCTTCTAATACTCATCCCAACAACCTCTACGCCCCCGTTTGGGTTACAAACTCGAGCAACTGAGTTCGGCAATGACTTGGTCTGACATTAATATAGAAAAAGATGTGAACTTATTATCAATTTCACGTTGTGGGACTAAAAATGTTTCAATTAAAATTTAATAAGCGCCTTCTCTCTGCTTAATTCTGCGTCCAATCAACAGAGTATGCCTATTCATTCTTATAAATTATTTATTTTACGACTCACGTCTTATTAATCACCCATTTATTTATAACAAAACATCAAAGCACATTTATGGAAGCACGAAGAAAGTAAAGTAAACTTTAATTAAAATAACGATCAAGATGCCATCATTATTCATCCAAAACAATCAAAATTTTAATTTGCCATAATTTATGGAAAGAATAATCATCTAACTTCTCATCATCGATAAGCTCCGTTTGGGAAGGCAGTAGTGGTGAGAGTTGAATCACACTACAGAGCAATTAGGCAAGCTGACAACCAAAAAATTATATTTTAATTTAACATGATAGAATGCAGTGATTACTAAAAAATTATAATTTTATTTTTTAAAATTAAAAAAAATTATAATACTCATCGTAACTTCTTAGATAGAATAACTCCATTATTTTTTCAAACAATTGAAACTATAAATCTACTAATATATTGTCATATTGTTGTTGTTGATGCTATATTGTGTGCAACCTATGCCTCTATGATTTAAGTGTTTTTTTTAATACTTATGCTGTGAAGACTAATTTGAGAGTCGTAGTTTTGATACTTATAAAACTTGTCTTAAAATAAATAAAAAACTTAGCTACTCATTTTGACAAAACAATATATATATATATATATATATATATATATATATATATATATATATATATATATATATAAAATATTGACTTACTTATATTCTTTATCAATCGAATCTGATGAAATTGATAATTAAGTGATGTCGAATGAGATCAATTAGATTTGGGATTGAAAAAAACAACTTTAAAAGTATTCGCTCATAAAAAATAACTTAGAAAAATTCAAAATGTAAAAATCTATCAAATAATAATTTTCATAATTGATTGATTACATAATAAAATCAAACTATAAATGTGAAATCACACGATTTGAGCAATATTATTTTGATTATCGCTTATTCTACTTAAAAAATATATGTTTATAAGATAAACTAATCTAATACATTTGAAACGTTGAAAATACCAAAAAAAATATCCATTTGTAAGAGTTGATGCATAAATATATAATGTAAAATAATTACGTGCATATTTAAATTTTATGAAAAAGATAAAATTTATGAAAAGATATAAATTTATTTTAAAAAATAATTATTGATGAAATAAATTAGATTATTATTATTATATAATCAATTTAAATTTAATTAGAATTAATCAGTAATATATAAATTTATGTTTTATATTATATAATATAAACACACATGACATATTAAAATTAATCTATTATTTACCTACAACAACAACAATTCTTAATCCCTGTGGAATCATACATAAATCCTTTCTTCATTTGTCTATTATGTGTTAAATTCTCATTTAATTCGATACTAAAGTCATTTTTATATATCTTAACCAAGTCTTTTTTGGTTCTCTACTAGAGTGTCATTCATTGGATGGATCTTTTAATTTCTAATCCGTTGGGTTTGAAATTGATCCGAAAATCCAATCAGTATAAGATTTAATATAATCCAACCAATCCAATCTAAAACAAAATTTTGGATTTTCTTCGATTTTTAAAACCAAAAAATAATAAAATGAAAAATGATATAAATATTCTTTGCACTCTATATTATTTCTACTAATTATACTAACACAAAAAAATCATTCAACAAAATAGATATTTCTAACAAGAAATAAAATTGATTTCTCTGATGATAACATGACTTTCTAAAGTTTTATTTTACGCTGAACCATAACTTCCTTATGTTATGCATAAATTTATAATCAGCATAATCCTAATACCTCCTTTAATTTAAAAATAGCACTAAGCATATTTTTCTTATTCTTTAAGATTTCACTAAAAAAATTATTAAGTAAGCTACTAGCCTATCTCCTACAACTTTCTGAAAATTCAAAATATCTATATATAAAGAATACCTAAATATGAATATGAATACAACACAAAAAAATGGCATCTTATGAAAAAATACAAAAGTTCATACAAAGATAATCCCACTGATTTCAAATGAAAGATAAGCCATGAAGGATTACTTTCTTAAGACTCATGAAACATGACAAAGATATATTGGAAAAATTGTATATACATGCGAAGCATCATTGTTATCCTCATTAGCCCTAAACAACATAAAAAATAATGAGAAAGTCGAACAAATCACATAACAAAATAATCCATTACTTCATTCAGTTTCATCCAGATAAGCAACCACGAGCGAAACTACGTAACTGCCTCCGGAATACTCAACTCTCCAAAGCAGAAAATACTAAACATCATAAAAAAAAATCCATGAGAATCGAGACAAAACCTGCTGCATTGCTGAATGCTATTGCTGATAGAACAGAGCCATAGGCCGCCGGAATCCGTGAAAACTGAGAATCGAGACCGCAAGACCCGAGATCCCGAGAGAAAAACTTAGAGAAGAAAGGAGAAGCAGCACCCTTGCGCAGTTGCATGAGACGACGATAGGCGAGAAGGGAGAAGCCGAGAAGAGAACATATGAACAGAACGAAAATGTCGACAACTACAACGAAGAGTCGGTGGTGCTGGGAGTTGAACATAAGTCAAAGAGAACTAGAGAAGTAGAGAACCAGCGCGGCTTTGCCTTACCTTCCTCTAATTGCTTTTGGGTTTAGCCCAGCCTAGGATTTGTAATATCAATTTCTATTTTGCACGCGCGGACCATGGTCAATGGGGTCACCGAAGTCGAGACTGGGACGGTCATTACATTTGATTTTGATTTTTTTTGGATTATAAACTTTTAAATCCGATCCATAATCCAAAAACCGAATTTACGTAAAATTAAATCCAAAATCTAAAATAAAATTAAAAAACTGATACAATTTTAAAATTTTGGTTCGATTTTAATCAGATTTTCAGTTTAAACCATTACACCCTAACCTCCTTTCTTAACTGAAAATCTAATACATCTACTCTCCCAGGATCATCGACAATCGACATTTTATATGGCCAAACCATCTAAGGCAACTCTCTAATCTTATCTACCAGGAGTTACACCAACTTTTTCTATACTCATTTCACATTTTATCTCTAAGAGTAAAGCCACTCATCCACCTAAGCATCCTCATCACCCTAAACACTAAACATAGTCCTTATTTACCTGCATTCAACAAAAATCTTATTAGATTAAATTAATTAGAATTAATAATATTATATAATATAATTTTAAAAAATAAAAAAATTAAATCTAAATTCTTACAAATTTAAAAAGTATGATCAGATGTTTTAAAAATAAAAAAATAAGTTTTACATATTTTTGAAAACAAAAAACAAATTTATTTAAATACAGATAAACAAACATTTTTTTTTCTATTTCTTAAAAATAAAAACAAAAAATAAAAATTGATTACAAATAGGGTCTAAACGACTGAGAGATAAGAGCAAATAAGAGTTAGAAAGAAAGCTATAAAAAATAAAATTTGACACCTGATTGAATTGATAAAATTATAAATTAGTATCCTTCATCACATCCTTAAGGTGAGGCATAACAATATAAAAGTCTAAATCTACAACTCCGAAAAATTAACAATAAAATTACTCATAATTTTCTTATAGCTACTGCACTCAATTAAATTAAATTAAAAAATATAATTTTCTCATCATAAATTTTTCAAAATATGACCAAAATATAATTTTCAAACTATAAGTTATTATAATGCACCTCCACCATACCACTACTCCAAACATAGTCTATATTATTATAATCAAGCTATGCAAAAATATTACATTATAATTATCATTATTTATTTTCTCACAAAATCATTTATTCTACTTAAAAGTATATTATAATACACAATAACATTATATAAAATATAAAACATAATAAAATTTACACAATAAATATTACACTCATAAAATTTGAGAAATATTAATATTGATAAGGATCATATAATTTAAAAATATATTACAATAATTTAAAATTTACATTTTCCAATATATAATAGAAGATTACAAGATATTTATGTCCAGATCCAATCCTATATATTTCTACCCCATCTGTAAATTCTCCTCCACTAAGAACCCACTTAAAAATTTATTAACAAAAGATTCCAAATAATTGAGTTAAAAATAAAGAAAAGTGAAACTCTTTTTTTCTTATCTTTTTTTTTTCAATATAAATAAATAGTAAAGGTGCACACAAACTTTCACTAAAAATAATAATAAGGCTTACTATTATTAAATATATATACTATGTACAGGTAATAATTTCTCATTGAATTTTAATACAAGATATCTTTTGGGCGATAAAAAAAATAACAATGATAGCTCATGCATGATACGAGTTCAAAAATAATAATTATAATATATGTAAAAGCAGAATTACCTTATTGGATAAGTAAATAATGATCAAAGAAATATGAAAATGGATAATACGTAATAAAGATTATGAGCAAACATTTAACAAAAAACTTTTTACAAACAGATGAAAAAGTTGAAGTTCATATTAAAGGGAGCTCACAACTTCGAATGGAGCCAACAATTCTCATGAGGTAATTTTGTTTGCTAAACCGCCCATTTAGAGCGATTAGGCCCCGTCAAAGCCATTCAACCCATCCCCCAACCTCTTAAGCCCCCGCATGAGTTACAAGCTCGCGCAACTGAGTTCAGCTATGATTTGGTCAGACTCAAATATACAAAAAGATGTGAATTTATAATCAATTTCACGATGTGGGACAAAAAATGTTTCAATTAAAATTTAATCAAAGCCTTCTTTGCTTAATTCTGCGTCCAATCAACAGAGTATGCGTATCCATTCATATAAATTATTTATTTTACGACTCGTCGTATTAATCGCCCATTAATTTATAACAAAACAAAAAGCAATTTTATAGAAGCAGGGAAGATAATAAAGTAAACTTTAATTAAAATAACGATCAAGATGACATCATTATTCATCCAAAATAATCAAAAATTTAATGTCATGACATAATTTATGGAAAGAATAATCATCTAACTTCTCATCATCGACAAGCCTAGTTTGGGAGGGCGATAGCGATGAGGGTTGAATCACACTGCAAAGCAATTAGGTAGACTATATTTTGAAAAAGCAGCCGAAAAAATTACATTTTCTAATCTAACATGATAGAGTGTAGTGACTATGAAAAAAACTGCAATTTGACTTTTTTTTAAAATTAAAAAAATTTATAATACTCATCACAATTTCTTAGTAACTTCATTATTTTTTCAGAAGTTGAAACTGTCCCAAAAAGGCCCTAAAGTTTAGTGGTAAAGGTTTGTTATCAACCAAGAGATCTAGAGTTGAAACCTTCCAAATATATTATATGTACGAATTTATCATTAAATTAGCTCAAATGTCTAAAATAACAACAAAAAAATTCTTACCGCCGTCATCAATACCCTATCCTAATTATCAGGCGACACAAAATTTCTTTTTCACATATTCTAAAATTACAGTAATTTAGTTAAAAAAGGGCGATGACTGAATAAATAAAATGCATTAATACAGTTATTAAGCTTCAAATATTTTGACAGATACGTACAGTGGACTACAAATATCCAACAAGAGCATGATTAATTAAACCATAATGAATGAAAAGACAGTGCAAATTAGTTAATACATTTACTTCATCAAAAGAGATGAACCCCAAATTGGACATCAGGAATGGATTTGGGATAATCTCTTTGAATATATATATATATATATATATATAAAGGTACAAAAAAGCGAATAAATAAACCAGGGACGAAATTAATCCTGGAAAATGCAGTTTTATTTGCACTGGAATTCGAATCTGATAGGACTAATTAGTAACTCTCTCAAAAGCACCACCAACCTGCATGTGAAGCCACTCTGTTGCAGATCCTTGCTGCAAGTATTCTCTCGTTGGCTGCTGTGAGGCATATGCTAGGCTAGATATGTTCTCGTATGCCTGACCTCCATACTGAAACTCATTAAAAAAAATCAGTAAATAGAAGAACAATGTTTCCCAAATCAACTAATAGAAAGAAATATGAAAGTTTAGATATTAGATATGTAAATATACAAGAATTGTGTGCTATGTATGTAAATAACTCCATTCAAGAAGGGAGATTTACATATAGCACACAATTCTACGTATCTAACATTTAAAATTGATATTTATAAATATAACACTTCTCCTACGTAAGAAAAAATGCATTTCACTTCTAAAAAATTAATGATGATTGATATGACCCTAAAAACTCTACTAGTCGAAGCACGAATCTTGATGCTAAAAGTAAGCCGATCCAAAGTTGAAACCGCGAGATCACTTAAAATATTCTGAAAACTTTGGGATAAATCTAAAAACTTTCAAACATGGAGCTAAATCGAAGGTGTTTCGAATCAATCAAACAAGCCCAAGATCTCATAATTGATATGAGCATTCAAATACACAAAAAACATCATATGATCAAGGGATTCATTATGAGCCATCCGATGGAGGTGGTTATTTTGCATGTATTCGAGACGCCACTCCACCTATAATAAATAGCCTCATTTCTAATATGATGGAGAAAGAAAAGAGAGAGAGAGAAAGATCCTCCAAGCACAATCGTGCCACTGACTCGCATGCCATCGCCGTCTTCGCCGTGATCCGTCATCGGTCATCATCACGAATCATCGTGCGACCGTCCTCACTGCTCACCATCATCTCTACCAAGAACATTACAACTAACGATAGCATTTATTGTTGATTTTGGGATTCACGCTTCTCTATATATAATCGTATATCGGAAAACTTATACTCCAAAATAAATATATAGTGGAAGCTAAGCCCCATAGTTTTTTCTCTCTTTCTCAGGTTTTCCACGTAAAATGGAGTTTTCTTGTTTCTCTTTAAATACTGTGTGTATCTTTGGATTTCACGACAAAGTCGTAAACTTTCACTCTAAAGGTTTTTTTAACTATGATATTAAAAATTCAACTACTATTTATGTAAATATGAAAATTTAAATGTAAGATACGCAAAAATAGAAGAATAAAATTCTATGCATGTAAATGCCCCCATTCAAGAAATGCCTAATTTTTACAAGACCGGGATTCCAATTAACCATAGGGAGCGTTATATAAACTACTGTGTAATAATGAATGGCTGAATCCAACATGAAAATCATTAGACTTACATCTTTGGAGGGGAAGCCCTCCAAGCCAGTATGAATCCGAGAATCAACAGCTTCAAGTTTCATTGAAAGGAACTGCAGGTGATAAAAAAAAGTAGCTGAAGTGCAAAACAAAATTGAAAGGAAAATAAACTCGGGGCCTCGCCAAAGGCAGAAAAATGAGTACCTCAACCTGACGCTGCAACGCCTGGATGTAGTTTATGATCTCATCAAGAACAGATGCTTTACCAATCACCTGCTTAAAAGAGAATTAGAAGGTAAAATTTAATAAAATAAGTACAAAGCAAGATGAAGTTATAACTGTATATACCTTGTTACAACCAGGAACTAGATCTTGAAGAATCTTCATTCGCTCACTTATCTTTTCTCTCCTTGCCTGTTAATATACAAGTCCAATAAGATGGATATAAAAATCAAAGGCAGCAGTAGAAAAGTCAATATGAATTGCCCATAGACCTAAAAATAAAGAAAATCAAGATTAAACGCATTTAATAAATTGAAAGAAGGCCTTACTCTCTCAGCCAAGCTGTGGCTGTCAGTGGCTTGACCCCTCCTGGCTCTCACATGAATGTAGTCCTGCTTTGGTGGCTCGGAAGGTTGCTCTAGCTTATTACAACCAGAACTTGCTTCAACCTCCATTTTCGATTCAGTATTTTCATCCATGGACTTTCCCGTTTTCAAGTGCTTTGCTTCACTATCCGCCTGCTTGTAAAAGATGGAGAAACCTATCAGATCATGGGAAATCAGCAAATAAAGATTTACGACGTGCTTGTTTAAAACTTGCATATTTGAAACCTGAATAGGAACAGAGCAAACCTATGTTCATATTAGATGGAGATAAAATGAAAATTTCTTTTCCATTTCCCTCACTACAATTATATATATATATATATATATGGAGGAAAAATCAGAAAAAGATAAAAGTAGTTACCTTTTGTAGTAAATTACAATCAACTACAAATTTTCTAAGCTATTATCCTATTTTTCAAAAAGAGTAGTTCCTCGTTGAAAAAACATGGAAATACTATATTTACAGGTAGAAGGATGTAACAGAAATAAAATACCTACCAATGGAGAGGATGGCAGATTAAATGTTGATGAATGATGAAAGAAAGACATAAAATACAGAATCTATATTAGATAAAACCTAGAAGATGCATGGCCATTTACGCCATATTCTAAATGCAGATAATTTTTTCTAAATAACGTGGTTTTATGTTGTAGTTATTCAATTAATAGTAAACAACTGTAGAAACTTGGGAAAGAAGCAGAAATAAAAATGATTAATCTTAAAACTTTAAAACTTTAAGTTGAATCAACATCTACAACACCACTTAAATATCAAGACTAACATTTCAATTCTGATACAGCCAATCTTAATACTTTAAAGATGTCAATAGCCAATTCTTAATTCAGTTATCATTTTTTTAATTAACTTAAGCTACAAAGTCAACCTTTTTCACAAAAGGAAAGTACCAATACGGTCCCTAGATAAAAATCTCATTACTTATAATATGCCATCAAGAAAATTCATTTGCTTAAGCAAAAATCTAGATGCGTGTGGGGTAGGATATCTCCTGAAATCAAAAGCATAGTTATTCGAACTCTACCTTTTGGCAAATATATAGTTGAGCTAACCATCTCAATGAAGCAAATTTGATGATGTTACAAGTTATCCGATCTGAGTCCAGATAAACCCAAATCAAGCACATAAAATATAATTAAAAATTTTACAATATTATTTAGGCCCCTAAATATCTTCCAAAGATGGCATGCATAAAGTTAAATCGAGCGCCTTGAAGAAATGAATTTAATGAGCCCAAAATCTCCTAATTTTAATGCTATTCGGCAACCCAAATACAGAAAATACATCTCATGATCAAATGGACTATTCTAATATGTCTGATTGAGTGATTCAGATTTTGCTTATATTTACAAACAATGTCATTCCTAAGATCTATAAATATGCCCTCATTCATATGAGGGGACTCGAAGACAATTTAAGCTTTCGAATCGCAGCAATTAACGTAACACCCATCGCCAAACACCTTTATCGCCCACTACCCCACCATTCGCGACCGTCTCAAGAAACCATTGTTAGTCCACCGCTTGACCAATATTGTCAGATTGTCACTTGACCACCATCATCGAATTGTCGTTCGGCCACCATTATCGATCCACCGCTCTACCACCTTCACTGAACCACCACTTGACCAACACGGATCCATAAACATCGCCAAACCACACCAAAGTTGCCAAACTACCACGTTTTATCGCCATCATCGAACGCTATCGCAGTCGAATCGTACCGCTATTCCATTGTTAGCCACCTACATTGGTCCATTATTTGACCATTGTCGTTAGACCATTGCTCGGCCGCCTTCATCGAATCATCACTCAGCCATCATCAATAGTCCACCGCTCTATCACCATCACCAAACCATCATTCTGCTACCAGCTCACTATTCAACTGTTGTTATTAGATCGCTGCCACTAGACCACCACCTCGGATGAAGAACCCATTACTAACTCTATGAATCTTTCATAAAAGTTCTAATCTTGCAAGCTCATCTTTTCTAGTTTTGGAGGTGAGATAATATTTATAACGAATACTCTTCTATTAAAAATATTTCAATCTAAGATGGTTGCTTTCCCCTTTTCAGATTTTTCACATAAAAACTTTGGTGTCCTTCGTGCTTTTTTTCCTTCATTTCTCTGTGTGATGGATCTTTGTACAAAGTCATAATGTTAAATTGCCTTACTCTATGAATGCGAATTTTCTAGCACGCGATAACTTTGAACTACTATTAAGTGGATTGACCCAAAAAATATTCAAACTTCTCTCGAGAAGAAATTCCATCCACTAATTTTCTTCCACAAAAATAGCATAGCTAATGGTAGAAACAAATTTTTCCTATTGATTGAGTTGAAGAACAAAATTGAATATCCAAAAAAATTAGAACTAGAATATATACATTTAATCCTTTTTAAAAGATAAATCCAAATTTTTTTATATTCTTTATTTATATATATATATATATATATATATATATATATATATATATTATTTTTCTGCCACTATTTTACTCTATCTTCATAATTTCCCATGAATTTCTATCAAATTTAGAAATTACTTGAATCCATCTACCTTAAATTATTTTTGTTCTATACTCAAACTTCAAGACTATTTAGGTTCAAGCAAATTATTAAATATCATTGAAAAAAATAAATTGAAATCATACCTAATGCTGAATAAGATGACTAGCATCAATAAGAGTAATCGTGGAGGTTGGGGGTGGCTTTCAACTTTAATATTAAAAAAAAACATGCATAGCTATGTATAGTATGAAAGTTTTACCCATAATTCTATTATATTATGTAAATAATAAAAACTTTGTTCCCCAAAATATGAAATTCTAACTGCAGTAGAGAAATTAAGAGTTATAAAATGCATGATATATTGAAAGGAGACTTGGCAGAGTGAAAATATGCAACTAAAAATAATAAAAATATATATACTTTAAAAGAGTAGCAAAAGTTGAATTACCAAGACATAAAATATTTAAAAGAATGATTTATATGTATCCTAAACAAAGTGTACTAAGCAAAGCAAATGATGCAGCTTTTATATAATAGACTAGCTACTTATGAAGAAAAAGAAGAGATGCATGGAATAGTTAAAGCAAAAGAAAAGATAACTATAAATTTTGATCAACTTAGAAGTATTAAAAGAGAATGTAATAGAACATATAAAGATGAAAGTGTTAATTTGAGAAATTATTAAATGTCATTTTTAAAAAGATAGTTATTTTAGATTAACATAATGAAAATAATAATAGCATATATTATAAATTGATCTAAAAAAATAAGTGCAATTAGCTCAAAAGATTTATAAAGGTAAAATTTTAGGTCCATATAAGATATATATTTCTATTTGGAGAATTATAAGAAATATTGCAACGATTTGATTAACAAATCTTTTCAATGGAATATCAAAGATTAAAAGGATCTCAAATGATCGAAAAAAATATTTTATCACCAATCATTAAGAACAAATGGCATGTTCATGATTGTGCTAACTGTAAAGGAATTAAACTAATACAATGATGTTGCATGAGAATAATAAAACATATATAAAAAATTAAGTTTAGAGAATCAATTTGGTTTCATACTAAAAAAAAATTACTATGAAGAAGATTTTTTTTAAGACAATAAATACAAAAAACATAGAGTAAAGAAAGAATTCTCATATTATTTTATTAATCTTGGGAAGATAATCAAATATGACAATAATTGATTTAGAGTGCATTAAAGAAAAAAATGTGTTAAAAAGTATGATGAAGTTCTTAAAGAAATGTAAGGTCAAGAACTAACAAATATTGTGCAAGTAATTGAGGAGTGACCAATGAGTTTTTAATTCTAACAGAATTATATCAATGACCAACATTGTCTATATAATTTTATATTAGTTATAGAGATTCTCATAAAAGATATTCAAAGTCAGGTCATAGTGTATTTTTTTTTTTTTTTTTTTTTGCATAGGACAGTTTTAATTGATCAAAACATCTACTAAAATAAGTGAAAAGTCAAAACATTCATGAAAACATTTATAAAATAGATGACTTCAAATAAGTAGAATAAAAACAAAGTATATGATATAGTATGTATCATACTAATATTTATTAATTAATATTATTAAAAGATTAAATGATAGATAGGTGTACTAGGTTTAAATGCAATGGATTAACTATAAAGAAGGGTGAAAAAATAAATAAGGATATAGTTACTAATGTTGTGTGTTTAAAAAGAAAAGAGCCTCGATAGTGCTATGAAAAACATATCATGGACTTAAGGATAAATTTTATAAAATTTCAATTAAGCCAATGATATGAGTTTCTAAGTGTTGGGCAAAAAAATGAACATAATAAAATTTAGAATATTAAAGATGAATTTGTAGCAAACCTTATTTAAAGAATAAATCAAGAATAATTATATCAGAGGAATAATTGAAATGGTATATACTAAAGATAAGATACTTAAAATAAGATTAAATGATTTAAATTTGAACAATGAAAATTTTATTAAAAAAATAAGATTAAATGATTTAAATTTGAACAATGAAAAAATGATTTAAAAAAAATTTATGTTAGAGACATAAAAAGGAGTAGACTTGGGAAGTTGTTCAAAATGAATAGTAAAAAATAGATTTAACATATTCAACGCCAATGAATGAAAAATAAGGATTCATAAAATCAACACCAGTGAACAATGAAGATTCATTAAGTTGAATTAAAATAATTGGCATAAATATAATAATGATGATGATGTTAATTCTAGATAGAGTTACCAAAACTCATAGTTTTTTGAGCACACCCATTTTCCCCCAATATTTTACAAAACTTATAATACAAATGACAACGCCACTGTCTTATGCAAAAGGAGTTACTGATTTAATGAATGTTGGGATCCTAAATAGTTAAAAAAGAATAATGTATTGTCTTAAAATCCCATAATAAAGGGTAAATCTACAACTACAATTGTACATGCTTAAATTCAATAAAATTTGGTTATAAGAAAACTGATCTAAATGCTACAAAAATGTAAATAACATAATCTTCCTTCTATAAAATTTTCATCTAACACAGCCTCTAGTGACAACATGAGAAAATGGTACTTTGTCATGCTATTATTGATAACATAGCTATTTACAAACATATGCCAACTCAGGCTTTTCTTTGGTAGAAAGGGCTTATTTGGAACAGCTGTAATTTTTTGGTAAAGTTGTTATAATGCTCTTGCGGAGAAAGTAATTTGTTTTGAAAGCTGTTGAGCGTATTATAAAAATTTTCTTTTATTCCTCAATGTTCTTAAAGCTATCACACTCTAGCAGATTTAATACACAAAAACAGCTTCTCACCATAATTTTTTTTAAAAACAACCAAATGAATGTATGATAGTGATCTGAAAAACAAAGCAATAAAAAAGCTATTCTAAATAGACATTAAAGCTCTATTGTATAAGTTTCCTTCGGAGAAAATTGTCCACCATATATTGTAAGATACGGTGCTCTTTAAGACTCATTTTTATAATTAGAAAGGATCACCAAAAAAACTCTTGGTGTGAGGCTTATTTGGTGTTGAAAAATCTATAAAGGTGGCAATTCAAGTGGTAGCTCTACTGGGTTAATATCATAGTATTGTTTTAATAAAACCTGGATTGAATTAGGAGGGAATGTTAGCTCAATTTTGAATTCAACGATCACTACTGCAAACATAGTTGAAGATTCCTTGTAAGTGGCCAATAGATTGGAGCTCAAGACTGCAATAGGTGGCAATTCAAGCATCTTGGCTGTTTTAAAAGTTAGATGCAGTTGGTGTTGGCGATAACCAAATTTGTCACCCCTTCCATTGAAAAGAGTGAAAGTTCCCCAACAATCATACAAAGCTCCCATGTCGAGTTGCCAAGAATGTCCTAATATAATATGACAAACGCCTACTTTGAGCACATCACATAAGACTTCATACAATAAGTATTTTCCAATGGAGACCATCAAGCTACACATTTTCAAAATTAAGAACTTGATTCCCTTTCAAACTAAACTGATATTGCAAAAATGCAACTGCTCGGTAGTTTTTTAGTGTAAGGCTTTAACCACAACACTTGAGATTATATTTTAGTATAATCACTACCAATCAAGAATTTGCAAACCTTACCATTGGTGGTGCACTAAATTCTAAAGAATTCGCCTATATTTTAATATCATAATTTTTCAAGAATTCAAACAACAATGCCTCCCTCATCTCTCTATAATTCCACCACATCATCTCCAGTGATGGAGATTCGGTGTCTTTTTTGCCTTTACAAATTGCACTTGCTTTCGATTTGGACATTTACTCAACTTATGTCCACGTCGAAAATAGTGAAATCACTTCAAGGTATTAGGCTTCACATAAGGATTATCATATATGTGATGGGATTGTTTGTTGTCCAGATCTGTTGGGGCTTTGCCAATTGATTGGGATTAAAGGGAGGTAATATTTAGAGCACGAAAATTAGTTTTGATGAAATCAATGTTTTGTTCATTGTATATGTGACAGTATGAGAGAACTTGAAAGCTCCTAGGACCTAAAGTTTGGCTTTGTAAGTAAAGTGATAGAAAAACACCAAAGTTGACAGTCATACTACATTTCTAGTTAATCAAGAATTCTTTCTTTAAACACCCTAACATCTATAAAATTTCTGCATATAGTCACTAACATATCGTGTCCCTCAAGCACAATGCTAATATTGCAATAGAGCATCTATTCAAAGTCAATCAATAAGCAAACGACTTCAAAACAACTATTTCATTCAAAGCCAACTTCAGATAGGTACCTTGCCATCTCGCAGACCAAATTATTAAAGTTGGCTCCACCAATGCTAGCTCATACCCTTTAATTTATAAACTACATATTTAACTTCTCAAACAAAATCTCCACATAATATAAGAATATTTTGGAGAACTATTGCTAGTCTTACAAGTGGTTATTGAGAAGGTGATATTGAGTTTTACACGAAAATTCGAAGGGTGATGGTCACGAATTTCATTTCATTGTCATGAGTAAATCACCATTGAATAAAACAAATTGAATAGCTGATGAGATCATTGTCTTTGTTGGACTCATAAAACTCTAGCAAGTGGAAAGCGCCAATGGGTGCATTACTAATCATGTGCACTACAAGGGTTTTGCGATGAAAGAGAATGGGTGTGAGGCCTGTCGGCATTGTGGTCGGGTTCGTGATTCCTACCTTCTTGAGATTTTGAAGCTCTTGTTGTGCATCGTCGTAGTAAATTAGAGAAATTAGATAATAAGATCGCTCAAACATCTATTGTCCAAGACTAGATTGGGCACCCATAGAGCTTCCGGGTGCCGATCCACATCGACCATCAATCATTTGATACCTTCCACCATTGCAATCCAACACAAGACTCTAATAACACTTCTAGAGTATAAGTTGGTACAACCATGAAACAAACCCCAACATAAAGATTAAGCAATATTTTATATTCGCCTTGGAAAAGGATAACAAAGTATATTTTCTACGAATTATAAATATCCTTACTTTGACGGAACAATGCATAAAATTGAGTTGATGTAATGGAATTGCGAAAGAAATAGATGCTTAAACAAAAAATTGTTGGAGAAATGTGGCGTGGTCCAGCAAAAATGTGTAATCCTGCATCAATTGAATAAGACTACTTAGGCTTAATTAAAGCTCTAATTTGCTGAAAGATCAATAAATAAGCTTGATTAAGATTGTACAGTTGAATCATGTTTGAGCTTAGCTTGAGCTATGGCGTATTTAAAATGAAAAAAAAAGTAGATTTTTTTACTTGCATAAATATAATTTTCATAAAAATATTTAACTGATGTCCTCTCTAAACTTTTATAATTAAGAGCTACAAAAATATATTAAAATAATTATTATATTTTTAAAATATATGCCCCTATTAAAAAAAAATTGGCTCTGCCACTGAGCCTTGAGCTCATGAAGACAACAACTACATAAATGATCGAGCTTTAACAACGTATGTCTAGGCTCAGCTTGGTTCATTTAAAGCCTTAATCTATAAGTTTTAGTTGCCAATCTAGTGGATCAACTGTTCAACAAGGTACAACCATAGTCCCAATGCCATATTGTTAGCCAACTCCTAGCTTAAAATGAACAAAGAGGAGGGGTAGGGGAATCGGAAGACTTCAAAAAACTGCAAACAATAAAAAATGACAACGGGAAATGATTCCTACTACATGTCAGTAAAGTTCAGACTTCCGGAAGTCGTTGTCAGCAAGGAAAACGCTAAGACGATAAACATAAACAAAACAGCTACAATAAAACTAATCATCTGTCACCATCAAACACAGATCTATCGGCCTCAAACACAAACAAAAAATAATAAAAAATTCACGTCCCGCCTCAACAGATTCCTCCAGATCTCACACTATCACCCCATAACCGCAACTAAACTAAACCCTGGACAGTGAAAACCGTCAAATCACAAGCCAATCGTCAAGGATTACCGAGTTAATTACCAAATCAACGCCCCCACTGCTGGTAGAAACAAATTTCGAAGAATCCTCCTCCGACAATGCAATCGCAGCTGCCGCCGGCGGCCCGTTATCCCGACGCTTCTTCTTGGTCCGATTCCCCGCGCTCTGCTCCGTCACCGTCGATTCTCCCACCGAAACGTCTCGGTGGCCTAATCCAGCAGCGGTAGCCCTAACTGCTGACGATGCTCCGACCATTGGAAACTGCCACATCTCCGACAAAGCGCCCTGTGAGATCAGCGACGAAGGATCCATATGAAGAAATCAACGAACCTCCGTTGAGTCCCTCCTCACATCAACACCGAATTCCGCATTAATGCGGACGGAGACGACCAGATCTTGTCCGGAGAGGGGAAGGAACCACCCGAGCTGTCAGACGGGGAGAGGGAGATGAGTGGGGAAGGGTTTTGGTTTATTTTCTGTGGGGTTTGGTCGCTTTCCTTTTCTCTTTCCACTAATGAGCAGTAACAATAAATGAAGCTGTCTTTTTACATACACGCCTTGTTCTACATTTTTTATGTAGTCGCTCGATATGATAAAGAAGAATTTACATAGAAATACAAATTTTTATATATTTATATATTCAATATTTAAACTTAATATATATATATATATATATAATCTCAAATATATTAAAAATATTATCATCATTTATTTTTTTTAATAAAATATACTTTTAAAATTATTAAAAAATAATTATTAAATTTTACATATTAGATATATAAATATATACAAATTATCTGATATGTATATTAATCTTTCTAAAATAAATTACTAGCACATCCTTACATAAAATATACAATATATGAATAAAAAAATATTTTTTATTTTATATAAATTAATACTAATAATAATAATACTCTTAATATAAAACAAATATTAAACATTATGTCAATAAATATAAATTTTAAATTTTATATAAAAATAGATAAAAAAGAAATGTTATAATTATAAATCCACCAAACAAAAATATTCATTTAATTTAATTTAAACGCTATAAAAAAATAAGATCCAACCATTTCAAGTGAATGATCCACAAGACCAATATTGATAATTTAATTGAATTATAATAATATTATTTTCATAACCCTTAATGTGAATATATGAGTTTAAGAAATAATATATAATCCTAAAATGTGAGGATTAGCTAGATGAACTTTTTGTGGTGCATTTTTTAATATTTAAAAAATTTATCAAATATTTTCATATATTGTAAACTATTTTTATTAAATATATTATTGATTTCAGGTATTTATAATCAATGCAAATACTAAAAATTTAATTATGCTATATTTATAGAATTGTGTTACTGAATAAATTTGGTATTTTGAGAAATAATATATAATGTGTAAAATTACAGAAAAAAATTACTATAAATCATATAATTCTCATTAATATATCTCTCTAAAATTTATAAATCAAGCACGAATCTCAAGTTAAAGTATTTATACAATCAAATTAAACAACTAGAGATAAGTCAATAATCTAGAAATCGGCAAATCTAAATAAAAAAGTTACATATGAAAACTTCAAAACACTGATTGGATGATCAAATGACTTCCAAATTTGATGCGTTTATAGTTGAATCGAGCGGCTCGACAAGACGAATCCAACAAGCCTAAGATCACTCAGATCGAAGGTCATTTGAATGATCAAATTACCAAAAAAAATTATCTATGATCAAATGAATCAATCCGTCCGATGGAGTATTTTGAGATTTTTGCTACAATGACCAAAATGCCCCTCTCATAATCTTATAAATATGACCACATTATTGTCATGAGGTGGGAAGGGAGCTAGAATTGAACTTGAGAGAAAGCTGAGAGAGAGTTAAAAGTTTGAAGTTTATCACCACCACCGTTGTTGTCAACCGCCGTCAATTGTCGTCGCTGACTGCCACTAATAATCATTACAACCCAATTGTTGTTGCATAGCTATTGTAATCTGATTTTGGAATTCCCATTATTAGAATTTTTCACATACAATCATGTAATCCCGCTATTATAAAGACTTAAACTCTGTACTCTAAAGTATATATATAGTGAAGCATTTTTACTAGGCTAGGCCCCGTAATTTTTGCCACTCTTTATTGGGTTTTTTCACGTAAAAATTTTAGAGTTTCTTATTCTCTTTTCAACTATCTGGGTGTATTTGATTTCCAACAATGAAACTAAAGCGTGAAGTTTTATTCTACCGTAACTGTTTGACGCCGTTTGTGGGAAACATTTCATTTATATCTTCATAATGGTTGCCAATTTGACTTTATGTTTAGAGCAGCACCATCTATATGGTGTACAAACTCTTACTCTAGAGAAACACATAAGAAGAATGAAGATTCATCAAAGTCCAATCCTTCAACTTTGGTTGAAAACTAGGGGGACAACTCTTAATCTCGAAATATCGCCCAAATCAATATCCTGGATATTTAAGTGAGTATCAGTTCGAGAAACAAGTCAATAATGAGGAGTACTTTCAACATTGAAAGAAAAAAAAAATTGCTTTCCAACTTTGACTACAGCCTTAAACGAATATTTTGATTTGACCTATTCCACATAAGTTAACGTTGACGAGTAATACTCTGACAAAAAATCTCAGAAAAATCAAAATATTTAACATTTTCCACACAGGCTAACGTCATCGGATAATGCTTTGACAAAATAACATCGGATGAGAATTAAAACTATTGACTTCTTCCACACAGGTTAATGTCAACGAGTAATACTCTGACAAAATAATCTCTATAGAATCAAAATATTTAACCTCTTCCACACAGGTTAGCATCATCGAGTAACACTTTAACAAAATAACCTCGAATGAGGGTTAAAACTATTGACTTCTTTCACAGGAGTTAAATGTCACCGAGTAACACTCTGATAAACAACCTCGATGGGTCAAAAATCTTTTATGGATTCCTCTGCTAGAAGGCAAGCCCATGAGGAAGCCTAGATGAGAAGCTAATAGTGGATAAGGTCCTCACTAGAAAGACTCCAAGAGGGTAAGTGGTTGACAAAGTTTTCACTCATCAAAAACCTCAGTATGAAAAAGCCTCAAAAGGTCACCGATACATCAAAAATCACAATAGCCGAAAGCCTCGAAAGGTATGGGTACATCAAAAATCTCAAAAGGCAAAAGCTTCATAAGATACATGTATATTATAAATCTCAGAAGGCAAAAGCCTCGGCGTACATTAAAACTTTAAGAAAAAAAAGCGGCAGTACATCAAAATCTCGAAAATGCTTAAGATACATGTACATCAAAATCTCGAAAGCAAAGCCTCCGAAAGTACATCAAAATCTCAATAAAAGCTCAAGAAAACAGATGCATCAAAAATCTCAGTAGATGAAAGCCTCAGATGACACAATTACATCAAAAATCTCAATAGTTAAAAGCCTCAAAAGGCACGGGCACATTAAAAATCTCAGAATATAGATATACATCAAAAATCGCAGAAGGCAAATGCTTATAAGGTACATGTACCCCGATATAGGAGAATAACCTCATTGCGATCTTTTAGGAGGAATAGCCACCAAATCATTTGGAAAATGAAACTTCTTCCTGAAGATTATCAAAGTATCAATATTTATAGTTGGCGTTACATCATCGGATCTCATTGTCCCTTGATGCTTCCGCAACCCATCATCATGTGCAAGATTTACTTGAGAATCTTTATACATTGGGATATCTGTTGAAGGATGCTCGCCCATGGAGATACTCTTCATTTTTTAAGTTTGAAAGCATATTATAGCCTAAATTTGGGATGTGCACCGCCAAATCAGGTCAGGTGAAAATCTCGAGATCAAGAAGAACTTGAGCTTGTGAGGGGGGTCGTCATTGTTATACAGGTCAGTGGAAGCTACCAAAGAGAAGAAAGCGGAAGCACAATGGAGCATGAATTTGGGATGCACTCCGCCTAACCAAGTCAGTTGGAAACCCCGAGATCGGGGAGAAATGAAGCCTGTGAGGGGGGTCGGCATCATTATATAAGTCAATGGAGGTTACCAAAGAGAAGAAAGTGGAAGCACATTGGAATTCGAATTTGGGATGTGTGCCACCTAACCATGTTAGTTGGAAACCCTAAGATCGAGGAGAATTTGAGCCTGCGAGGGGAGTCGGCACTGTTATACAGGTCAGTGGAGGCTGCCAAAGAGAATAAAGGGGAAGCACACTGAAGCTTGAATTTGGGATACACGCCTAACTGTCACTTGGAATCTCGAGATCGGAGAATTACAGTGAGAGTGACATATATATGTAGTGAGAGAGAAGAAAGAAATGTGTGAATTTTCCCTTACCCTTTGGGGGGTATTTATGCTTAAAAATTGACATTCAAATTCTTAAAAAAATAAAAAATAAAAACTTTTCATATTCTTTTAGAAAATAATAAAAAAGAAGAATAAAACTCTTCATTTATTTTATATATATATATATATATATATATATATATATATAAACTTTTCATCTTTTTAAAAAGAGAGAGTTCAAAAAATTATTGATATGTTAAATTAAAAAAAAAATTATTCTCATTCTTCATTAAAAAAATAATAATAATAATTTCATCTCTTCCTCTCTCTCTTTCTCTCTCCACATCCCTCTCTCCCCCTCTTTCCATCTTCTCCTCTCCCCTCTCTCTCTCTCTCTCTCTCTCTCTCACACACACGCGCACGCACTCACGTCAAAAGAAAAAAAAAAAGAGAGAAATTTGTGGGCCCACGGCCCCCTCTTTTTAAACCAAACTTCACTAATAAAAAAAAATAAAAGAAAAGAATTTATCAAAATTAGTTTTATGTATCATAAATTATTATTATTATATATATATATAATAAAATAAAATAAATAAATAAATATTAATATCCAATAAATAAATAAATTGATACCTATGACAATTACAAAATATTAATTATTTTTAGCTAAAATGATTTTATTTATATTTTTGAATGAAATAAGTTTTATCATTCAAAAATAGGGAGACAAATGATATATCTTTCTAAAATTTATAAATCAAGCACGATTCTCAAGTTAAAATATATATATATAATCATTAAACTACCGTGAGATAAGTCCAATAATATTAATAAAATAAATTAAGTCAAATGATAAATCGCTCAAAAGCTACATATAAAAATTCAAAACTCTGGCTGGATGATCAAATGATTTTCCAAATTTGATGTGCTTATAGTCGAATCGAGCGGCTTGACGGGACGAATTCAACGAGCCTAAAATCACTTAGATCGAAGGTCATTTGAATGATCAAATTATCATAAAATTATATATGATCAAATGAATCAATAATGAATCAGACGAGTGTGATTTTGCCAATGACCAAAATGCCCCTCTCAGAATCTTATAAATAAGACTCCATTCTTATCATGAGGGAGGAAGAGTTAGAAGTGAACTTAGGAGAAAACTGAGAGAGAGCTAAAAGTTCAAAGTTCATCATCACCATCGTTGTCGTCGATCGCCGTCAATCGTCATCGCCGACTACCACCAATAACCATTACAACCCAACTACAACTGCATGGCTGTTGTAATCTGATTCTGGAATTCTCATTATCACGATTTCTCACATACAATCTTGTAACCACATTATCGGGAAGACTTAAACTCTATACTTCAAAGTAGATATATAGTTGAATATTTTTACTAGGCTAAGCCCACGATTTTTCCTCTCTTTGTGGGGTTTTTTACGTAAAAATTTTTAAGTTTCTTATTTTTTTTAACTATTTAGGTGTGTGTTGAATTTCTCAACGAAACTAAGCTGTTAAGTTTTATTCTAATACAACTAATTTTCTAATACACAATACTTATATATTTATAAATTAATTTTTTTTTTACTTTCTAAATCATCGAACTCATATATTTGTGTAGCTAATATTGAAATTTATAAAATTAGAAATATGAGTTAAATTTTATTAGAACTTTCAATATATGGGTAATGATTTAAAAAATTAAAATACGAAGGTTTTATTTGTAAATATATATAAGAAGTGGGTTCTATGTATGTAAAGGCTTAAAAAGGTGCCTAAAGAAATGAAAAAAAAAAATACAACAGTAACGTAATGACTACCAAAGATAATTAAAATTGTGTAATTTTTCTTTGAACAATAACACTATATTTTATCAATTTGTTCAATAAAGTTTTAATTTTTATAAAATTATTTTTCATAATTCAAGTTAAATATGTTGAAGTACAATTATATCATATAATTGCAAATAATTAACACGATGATTGGTGTGGTCAGATTGGCCCAAAACGAAGGCCCAGTCTGGCCTTTATTAGGTAGATGCCAAGTCATTTCAGCCACCGAGGAATTGGTTTTTTTTCACATAATTCTTATATATATATATATATATATATATATATATATATATATATATATATATATATATATATATATATACAAAATATGAAACTTTATAATTTTTACGTGAAAAATTCTAAAAAAGCGGATAAAAAATTATGAGGCCTAGTCCAAAAAAAAAGCTATACTATATATCTACTTTAGAGTACAGAATTTAAGTTTTCCCCACAATAAGATTACAAGATTATATGTGAGAAATCTTCACGTATAATTGTAATCGATAATAATATAATAATGTAATGTATCGGTATAAATGACAACGACAATATACTACGATAAGTGATAACTGATGACGATAACTTCTATTCCATACTTTCTCTAAGTTCGCTTATTCCCCTCCCATGACAAAAATAGGGTCCTATTTATAAGATTATGAGCGGATATTTTGGTCATTATAGTCAAAATCTCAAAACACTCAATCAGGCAGTCCGTATTGATTCATTTGATCATAGATAATTTTTTTGATGATTTGATCATTTAAATGACATTCGATTTGAGTGATCTTAGGCTCGTTGGATTCGTCTCGTCGAACCGCTTGATTTGATTATAAGCACGTCAAATTTAGAAGTCATTTGATTATTCAATCAATATTTTGAAGTTTCACTTATAACATTGAAATTTGATTGTTTCATCAACTGATTGACTTGCTCTAATATTATTAACTGCCTCACCGATGATTTAATTTGATTGTATATATGATTTAATTTAAGATTTGTATTTTATTTATAAATTTTAGAGGAATATATAATTTTCTCCCTTATTTTTGGATGATAGAATTTGTTTCATCCAAAAATAAAATCACTTTAACTAAAAATTATTAGAATTAGTTATTAATATATATTTATTTTATTTTATATGTATAAAGTAATAATATATAAATTATTTTATCATTTTATATTATTATATATATATATATATATATATATATATTAGGTAACTATTTGATTTGAAAGAGAGTGATCGTGGGTCCTTCTATATTATTTATTATTTTTAATTTTTAATTTTTAATTTCGACCATAGAAAAAGATGAGAGAAATTGAAAGATGAGAGATAGTGGGCCTCACCTTTTTTTTTCATATTGCCGTGAGAGAGAGAGAGAGAAGACTTAAGGGGGTGTTTGGCAACGGATTTACTAAGGATTTAGCTCGCTAAATCCCGTAAATCCTACCAAACACCATCGGAGATTTAGAAATCCAGAACTGCAACCAAGACGATAATCGATGATTAAATTTCGATTTAAGGGGATTTACTAAACGAACCTCTCACTGCATGTATGAACGCATCATCTCAACTCCTCGATCGCTCATTTCTTCTGCTCGCAAGACGTTTGGCCACTCTTCTTCGCCTCTAAACCTACGTAAGAAAGAGGTCAAAGGGATGAGAGAAACAAGTGGCGTGCATACTTTAAGGAGGTAGTGAAGAGTCAATAGGGATTAAAGGGGAAGAAGATATGTTACCTGTGGAAGATAAGAAGACGGAAGCCAAGAACCGTAGATTTGAAAAGAAGATTAGGGTTTTGAAGAACCTCAGGGTTTTTTATCTGTAGGCAGATTTATTAATTTTATTAATTTCAACCACTAATCACATTTTCATTAATATAATTTTATTAATTTTATTTTGAGATAAACCTATCATATAATTAATAAATAATTATTTATTTTAAAGTTATCTTATTATAATTTGTATAGTCATAAATTCAGCAGAATTTAAATTTCATTGATTAAGATATTTCAATTGTAATTTTATTAAAAAAATTAATAAAGAAAATATTCAAAATTTTGGTACACTTAATAACAAGTGCTATTTAGTTGATAATTTAGAGATCTATTTAAAAAATTAAATTATTTTGGTGTAATAATTAATTAGAATTTATGATATTCTATTTTGTATAAGGAAAGACTTATTTAAAATAATTTTATCATGTCTTTAATTTTTGTTTTAATGCTATTTTCTAAAAATTTTAGAGCTTATTAAGGATCAATTCTGCTTCTCTCTTTTTTATGTCATTTTAAAACTATTTTTAGCATAATTTTTAAATAAATTAATTAATTTTAAAACACTTAAAATAACTTTAAAATATTTTAAATTTTTTTAAAATAATTATCATCATCATATATTTTATTTTGAATAAAAATATAAACAAAATTGTAAATTAGCATTATCTCATATATCTTTAATTAAGCTTAATTACATCTTGATAGCTTAAAATAATAAACTTGAACAATTTTAAAAATTGAGACATTTCAGATCAGCCACTCAATAAAGAAAATACATGAATAAGCTCAGGGTGGTTTGGATTAAACCTCTTTTTTGATTTAATGATTATGATTCCAAAAGATTGTGACTTCAAATTTGTGATTCCCAAAACACCTATTATGATCTGGGATTAATTTTATTCTACCATTCTTGGACTATGTTGTTTGTATTGTTAAAAATACTTAATTTATGTTACTACGTATGAGACCTTAATGTGCATCGATCATTCAGAATGCAAAGTACTTTAGTATTTATAGATTTGTTTGAAAGAGAACAAGTGAAATTTAATTTGTATTATGAAAAAATTTCTTATATCCAAATAATGCAATGTTTATTTATATTTTGAAAGAAATATCTTCTGTTAAATAATGAATTTTAATTTTAATATTTTATTTTTATTTATCTATTTTTATATTTTAAAAATATTATTATTTAATTATAACATTTAAATCCTCATATAACTTACCAAACATCTTTTGATTTAGAGATTTAATAATTATAAACACTTTCGTGATTTAATTCAGATTTAGTAAATCATTATAGATTTACTAAATCCTACTTGAAATAAATCCAATCCGTTGTCAAACACCCCCTTAAAAAGATTTTTTCTTTATAAAGAATATAAATAATTTTTTTTGCTTGTTTTTTTAAATGGTGTATATGAAGAGATTTTTTTTTTAGACTAGGAATATGAATAATTTTTTTTCTTAAAATATCAATATTTTTTTTTCTCTCTCTTTAGAATAGAAAATAAAAATTAATGAGATATATGAAGAGTTTTTTATTTTTATTTTTATTTTATTTTTTAAAAAATTTGAAGAGTCATTTTTTCGTGTATAATTACCCCCAAAAGGATAAGGAAAAACTCACATCTTTCTCATCAGACCGACTGGGTTTGGAGGCGATCAAGTCCCGTAGTTCATGCGGCGAGCTCCGATTTTCCTCGAAAAAGGCATCAACTGTTCTCGTCAGACCGACTAGGTTTGGAGGAGATCAAGGCTTACATTTATACGGTAGACTCCGATTTTCCCTCGAGAGAGGCGTCAACTGTCATCGTCGGATCGACCGAGTTTGGAGGCAATCAAGGCCCGTAGTTCATACGACAAGGCTCAGATTTTCTCTCGAAAGAGACGTCAACTGTCCTCCTCGGACCGACTGGGTTTGGAGGCAATCAATGTCCATAGTTTATACGGCGAGGCTCTGATTTTCCCTCGAAAGAGGCGTCAATTGTTCTCGTCGGATCGACCGGGTTTGGAGACGATCAAGGCCCATAGATCATATGGTGAGGCTCCGATTTTCTCTCTAAAGAGGCATCAACTATCATCGTCTGATCGACCAGATTTGGAGGTGATCAAGGCCTGTAGTTCATACGTCGAGGCTTCGACTTTTCCTCTAAAGAGGCGTCAACTGTCCACGTAGAACAGATCGGGTTTGGAGGCGATCAAGGCCCGTAGTTCATACAGCGAGGCTCAGGTTTTCTCTTGAGAGAGGTGTTAATTGTCCTCATCAGACCGACCGGGTTTGGAGGCGATCAAGAATCATAGTTCATACGACGATGCTTCGATTTTCTCTCGAAAGAGGCATCAACTGTTCTCGTCAGACTGACCGAGTTTGGAGGCGATCAAGGCTTGTAGTTCATACGATGAGGCTCCGATTTTCCCTCGAGAGAGGCATCAACTTTTCTCATCGGACAGACCAGGTTTGGAGGCGATCAAGGCTCGTAGTTCATACGACGATGCTCCGATTTTTTCTTGAGATGACGCCAATGCCCTCGTTGATGATCGAGTTTGGAGTCAAGACCCATATATATGGGGCTCGCTTTTCCCTCAAAAGAGGCTTCAACTGTCCTCGTCGGACCGACCGGATTTATAGGTGATTAAAGTCCGTAGTTCATACAACGAGACTCCAATTTTTTCTAGAGAGAGTGTTAACTGTCCTCATCAGATCGACCAAGTTTGGAGGCTATCAAGGCCTGTAGTTCATACGACAAGGCTCTGATTTTTCCTTGTGTCAACTATCCTCATCGGACCGATCGGGTTTGGAGGTGATTAAGGCCCGTAGTTCATACGACGAGGCTCTGGTTTTCTCGAAAGAAGCATCAACTGTCCGGATCGGACCGATCGGGATTAGAAGCTGTCAAGGCCCGTTGTTCATATGGCGAGACTTCGATTTTCATTCGAGAGAAGCGTCAACTGTCCTTGTCGAACTTATCGAGTTTGGAGGTGATCAAGGCCCGTAGTTCATACAACGAGGCTCCGATGTGCTTCCGCTTTCTTCTCTTTGATAGCATCCACTAACCTGTATAATAGTGTCGACCCCTCTCGCCGGATCCAGTTCTCCCCGATCTCAAGGTTTTCAATTGACCTGGTGCGCATCCCAAATTCAATTTCCAGTGTGATTTCAAATTTGAAAAAATAGAGACTATCTTCATGAGTGATGTTGACCTCCATATATGTGTCATAAGTCGGGTCAAGTCCACAAGTCAAGTTCGATGGACTTTGGAGGTGACATTGTGCAAATCGGGGCTCAAAATATATTAGATGTTATCGAAAATGGTTGAAACGACCTCCGATCGATGAACAGACTTTGCCTCCTTATTCAGAACATAGAAATTGATTGAAACATAAACATTGCATAATCTAAAGATCAACTGATCAAGCAATCGAGCTATCAATGTGTCGACGCACATATCAGAGTCAAAAAGCTGCGATGATGTTCAAACAATCTTCATTCATGAAATTAATTATGTTGTTAGCTTCGAAACATCGATAACTATCAAATGAGACTATTCACACTTAATACGGATAAGTTTGTCCAAATTTCAAATGATTTGAAGTGACAACACGTAAATCGAGGCTAAAATACATAGGATGTCGCCAAAATCAACCCAAATGAACTTCAATCGACGAAGGGACTTCACCATCTCATTTAGAATGTCGAAACTAGTCAGGATATAAATATTACATAACTTGATGATCAATTAATCATGCGCTGGAGTCATCAATGCACATGCACACATATCGAAATTAGGAGATGTTGATGCAAGCCAAATGACATATGTTCATGAAATTAATCACGCCATTAGCTTCAAAATATTGAAATATATCAAGTAAGATTATTTGTACTCAATTCGAATAAGTCTGTGAAAAAATCGAGTGGTCGAAAGCGGCGATGCATATTTTGAGCTGAAATTGAATCAATTTGACACCGATTCAAACTAAACGGCCTCCGATTGTAAAATGGATTGCGCCGTTGCGTTCGAAACATCAGAATAATCTTGAATTGATATATATATATATATATATATATATATATATATATATATATATATATATATATATATATATATATATATATTGATTATCTACTTGTGTCAGTGTAAAATTCATATTAAAATCGATTAAGCAATAAATGAATATACTTAAAAGCCCTAACCTAACCTAAATCCCCTCACCTCACTTGGCTCAACCCAATTGGTTCTCCTTCACGCACGGCTCGATCCGCTCGGCCTCCCCTCTTTCTTCCGAATGAACCCCTTCCCTCATGCATGCAAGGCTTTGACCGTCGCACGCAACCACTCTCACTCTTTGCTTGGCCAACTGTTCCCTTGTCCTCAAGCAAATGGGAGTTAAAGCGCAAACTTGATCGTGGAAAGAGGCTTCCTTTCCCATATGGAATTCTCATCAATGGATGTCGTCCTAACGGGTACACTATTATAGTTGATCAAGGAAAAACCTGTCGTCTTAGGATATCAAATGTGGGGCTAGAGCACTCCCTCAACTTAGGCATCAATGGTCACACACTAAAGCTGGTCGAACTGGAAGGGACACAACACACTGCAGACCATGTACACCTCCATCGGCGTCCACCAAGGCCGCCCATGTCCGCTCGTCACCATCACCGAAGGATTATTACATCGTCGTCTCCGCCCATTTCACCACCATAATTCTCACCTCCACCGCGGATGATCCTGGAATGAAGTGAGACAAACTCAGGAGAAAATATTACGTCCGGAGTCCGCACGTAGCTTTACGTGCGGACTCCAATCCATGGACGACATGTGTCCCAGTTTTTTTCCCGTTTACCGATTAACGAGCCGAGATAACGACGGCTTTCCCCGCCCGACCTTCAGAACGCCGATGGCGTATTAACGGACGGCCCAGAATATATTTCCCCGCCGACCCGCCGTTAGGTCGTTCAAAAGCGGAGAAGAAGAATGAGAAACATTACCGACGCTCAACATTCCTCGCCACGTAAGGATTTTTCTCGCCTTAGCTCCGTCGATCTACGACGTCCCGGATGTCGCCGCTGGTATAGCAAATCATAAATTGAGGTATTGTAGGTGACTACATGAGGTATTTACACATGCATTCCAACTTAAATGAATTTAGGGTTTACTCGCTTCTTCTCGATATCAAAAGATTGGTCGTTTTTATATATTTTTTCAGTTGATCAGCATTCCTCTTTGGAGGGACACAATTTGACCTTTTTTTCCATTTTTTTGCCAACTCCTTATGATTATGTTCATTATATTCAAAAGGAAGCATTTGATGGCGCTTGGGTGGTTTCGGGTTTAGTGCATTCAGACTTTGAGGGTACGCACCATTTTGACCTTTTTCCGCTTTTTTTGTCAACTCCTTATGATTATGTTTAGGCATTATAATGGAAGCATTTGATGGCGCTTTGGTTTCGGGTGGTTTAGTGCATCTCAGATTCTTTTGGAGGGTACACCATTTTGACTTTTTTTTTTCAAGTTTTTTTACCAACTCCTTATGATTATGTTTAGGCATTATAATGGAAGCATTTGATGCTTGGGTGATTGGGTGGCTTAGTGCATCTCAGAACTGTACCTCTTTGGAGGGTACGATCAATATTGACCTTTTTTCCGATTTTTTTTTGCCAACTCCTTATGATTATGTATAGTGCATTGCAAAGGAAGCATTTGATGTCAGTTTGGGTGATTTTGGGTGGGTATTTTGCATCTGTACCCTGTGTACCTCTTTGGAGGGTACAGACCTTTTTTGATCTTCTTTTTCAGTTTTTTTTTTGCCAACTCCTTATGATTATGTATGAATTGCAAAGGAAGCATGGCGCTTGGGTGATTTCGGTGGTTTAGTGCATCTGTACCCTGTATACCTCTTTGGAGGGTATATACCTCTTTTGATCTTTTTTTATAGTTTTTTCTAGCCAACTCCTTATGATTATGTACAGAGAATTATAATGGAAGCATTTGATGGCAGTTTGGGTGGTTTTGGGTGGGTATTTTATATTTGTACCCTGTGTACCTCTTTGGAGGGTACAGATCATTTTTGACATTTTTCACATGTTTTTTTGCCAACTTCTTATGATTATGTTTAGAACATTGCAAAGGAAGCATTTGATGGCGCTTTGGTTTCAGGTGGTTTAGTGACCAGCTTACTCTTTGAGGGTACAAACCATTTTGACCTTTTTTTTCAAATTTTTTGCCAACTCTTATGATTATGTAGAATTGAAAAAGCATTTGATGGCGTGGTGATTTCGGTGGTTTAGTGCATCTGTACCCTGTGTACCTCTTTGGAGGGTACAGACCATTTTTGACCTTTTTTTCAAGTTTTTTTTGCCAACTCTTTATGATTATGTTTAGAAAATTGCAAAGGAAGCATTTGATGGTTGGGTTCGGTGGTTTAGTGCATCACCTGGTTCTTTGAGGGTACAGATCAATTTTGACTTTTTCACATGTTTTTTTGCCAACTTTTATGATTATGTTTAAACACAAAGGGAAGCATTTGATGCTTTGGGTGATTTCTGGGTGGTTTAGTGCATCTCTGGTACCTCTTGAGGGTGACCATTTTGACCTTCTTTTCCCAAATTTTTTGCCAACTCAGATGATTATGATTTAGCAGCAAAGGAAGCATTTGATGGCGTTTGGGTGGTTTCGGTGGTTTAGTGCATCTCATCTGTGGTACCTCTTTGAGGGTACAACCATTTTGACCTTTTTTTCCAATTTTTTTGCCAACTCCTTATGATTATGTATTACAGAAAGGAAGCATTTGAGCTTGGGTGGTTTAGTGCATCTATACCTGTACCTCTTTGAGGGTACACATTTTTTGTCCTTTTTTCCCAAATTTTTTGCCAACTCCTTATGATTATGTATAGGTATCAAAGGAAGCATTTGATGGCGCTTGGGTGGTTTCGGGTGGGTATTTTGCATTTGTACCTGTGTACCTCTTTGAGGGTATAGATCATTTTGACATTTTTCACATGTTTTTGCCAACTTCTTATGATTATGTTTAGAACATTGCAAAGGAAGCATTTGAGTGATTTTGGGTGGGTATTTTACATTCAGACTCCTGTGTACCTCTTTGAGGGTACAGACCTTTTGATCTTCTTTTTTTTTTGCCAACTCCTTCGATTATGTTTATGGCATTATAATGGAAGCATTTGATGGCGCTTAGGGTTGTTTCGGTGGTTTAGTGCATTCAGACTGTACCTCTTTGGAGGGTACAGACCATTTTTGACCTTTATGCCCAGTTTTTTTTGCCAACTCCTTATGATTATGTATAGGGCATTGCAATGGAAGTATTTGATGGTAGTTTGGGTGGTTTCTGGGTGGTTTAGTGCATCTGTACTCTGTGTACCTCTTTGGAGGGTACAGACCATTTTTGACCTAATTACTTGTCTTTCTGAAGTTTACCATGTCTGGGAAAAGGATAACTTCGAGCGCCTACCACCGAGAAATGTGTTCATAATATTATAAAGACGCTTTACCGATGAAGCCACCGACATTTTAAAGAAGCTTCATCTCCATCAATTCATTAGACTGATCAAGCAAGACCTTGCCATTACATCGATCCTCTTCTTTGGACATAAAAAAGCAAGCTTTCCCTTTCTTGGTGAAGTACATTCCTTTCACCCCGATGAAGTTGCATTGATGATAGGGATGCCAAAACGTAGGGGAGAAGGTTGTAGTAGAATCCTCACTGCCGCCGGGACTGAAAGACTTGAGAATTGAGATGGCTGATGCAGTTTGTGCATATATCTTTCTTCACAAATCTATTTTTGTATATCACAATTACAGTGGCATCGAATTGATTTCTTAGATGATATAGATAGATTCTTTGAAAAGGCGATGATCATTTGGGACTTCCTAGTCTCCCAATTTGATGTTATTGCATCAAAGATTCAGACCTAGAGGGCAGTTGATTATATGAGTGGATTTGTCACTCTTCTGATGGTATGTTTTATATCTCCATTAATGTGAAATATAATGTCTTGAAGTTTACTGTTTAATATATTCATTGTAGATATGGGCGGCTGAGCACATAAGCATCATAAGCGATCATCGAACTTGCAAAACCCGCATTATCTTTGCGATGGGCTAAAATAGAGTTCCCAAAAAATGCTTTCACCGGTTTGGGAGGGCCGTGACATATAATAATATCACTTAGTTCAAATAAGAATGTATCCATTTATGTTGTATGTCTTCAAAATTTTTATCCTTTTACCACAGTGCCTTTCATTCGAGGACTTATTGGAAGGCGAGAATTGGCTCCTTCCGATCAGTCCCACAAATACACATGTGGGCAGATAGTAGTCCCGTTTTAAGTCGAAGCCCACGACTCTCCCATATCTCTCCTCGATATTCTCCCGTCAGTGTTTTAGCGCCCTCACTACTACCCCACGACTTTGCGGTGGAGAGGATGTTGTAGGTTTGAAGGACAGAGAGAGATCGTCTTTCCATACAACAATAGCGAGAGGTTGGATGGGCTTGATTTCTGGGTTCTTTGCTATTGAGGATGTTCTATCCAGTGAGGGGTCCTACCCAAATGCGGGGAGGTTCTAGGGGTCACCAGGAAACTCTTCAAGAGGCTACCAGGGAGCTTCCCACAGTGGATGGTACCTGAGAGACTG